>JAKSZT010026914.1:6552369-6565854 GCA_026826555.1 Tolypeutes matacus | reverse complement strand
GGAGGGGAGGGGAGGGGAGGGGAGGGGAGGGGAGGTGACGGAGGGAGGGAAGGAGGGAGGGAGGGACCTCCTATGTCTTTAGAGTCTCTGAGATCCCAAGAAAGGGAAGTTCTTGTCCAAATTTCTGGGGGAATATGACTTCTGCAAGTACAGGACAAGATGGAGATTGTTCCTGATTCCAAGATACAAACAGTTCAATAGCAATCATGTCAGGAGGATGTCTGATCAGATCTAGACATTGAAATAGCCTCCTCCTGTCTTTTCACGCATGAAGCCTTTAGAGGTGATCAAAGCTTCCAAGCTGGCCTGTTCTCGGGCTGGCTTTTCAACACTGACCCCAGATTTCCCCATATCTCTACTGAGCATCTATTTTCAATATGCAAAATTACATATCTATGCAGATCATTTGCTTGCCCCTGGTATACAGTAATACTCATTTACACACAGGCTCTGATGTTACTAGCTTCAAAAAAGAGTGTTATTTTCAGTGAATTTGAAGAGGAGCATGCCCAGAGAATTTAAATTCAAAGGTTGAAGTCCCTAGCTAGACAAGATCCAAATTAGTCAGGCAGGATGGTAGGGCTGGGAGAAAGGGACAGGAGTAATGGTCGCTGAACATAAAGATTCAGGTGAAGCAAGGAAGTCTATAGAATTAAAAGGACAGGGAGTCTGTGGGTGGGCAGTGACTCAGAAGAAGGGGAAAGAAGAGTCAGTTTTCCTCAGATTCCCTTTCACTTCTATAGTGGCTTTACTGTATGTACCCCAGAAAAAAAGATTTTCTTAAATAATCCATTCCTCTGGGTGTGAACCCTTGTAAATAGGATTTTTGATGAGGTTACTTCGGTTAAGGTGTAGCCCAGCTAAAAGAGGATGGGTCTTAATCCTATTACTGAAGTCCTTTATAGACAGAATGAAATTCAGACACAGAGAGAAAAGGCCATGGAGGGAGCAGCTAGAAGTTGAAGATCAACAGAACTCAGAAGAGAAGAAAGAAGCCAGGAGAGGTCACCATGTGCATTTTCAAGTGACAGAAAAACCAAGGACCAAGGATCACCAGAAGACCCAGAATGCCACAGTCTTCTAAGAGAAAGCATCACCTCGATGACACCTTGATTTTGGACTTCTCTTCACCTTACAACTGTGAGACAATAAATTCCTGTTGTCTTAGCCAACCCACTGCATGATATTTGCTTTGGCAGCCAGGGAAAAGAAAACACCTTCCCTCTCTTGCCAAAAGTCCTAGTAGAGGTTAGGAAGATATCTACTAACTTGAAATATTCTCTCTGCTCCCTTCACCTGCCTGCATTGACTTAACAACAACAACAAAAAATACCATGGACCAGTGACCCCTCCCCCCATAGAAACCCATTCCTGCTAATAAAGAGTTCAGAACCTATTCATCCTTGCCACTTTCTCCTCTCTCTCCCTACTTCCCAATCTCCTCTGATACTCATTGTATTTACACTTAGGGAGCCTCTCCTGCCAAAGAAACTGAGGAAGAATAAATGCACGTTGATTTTTTACATGTCCAGTGCTCTTCTCTCTCTGTTTAAATCAGTCCCCTACAATGTGTTTAGCCCATTTCTACAAATTTGAAAAGATTCACAGTTAGTATTATCTTTCTCTCACAGGCTAGACTGAGAGTAAGTTGAAGAGAGGAACCAAGACCTACTCATGGATAAGAATTAATAGAAAACTGTATAAAGTCTTTGAGGTAAATACTGCCTATGCAAGTTAAACGGAGCACAGGAGAAGCTTATCAGTGAGGACTGTAGTTATCATGGAAGAATTGGAAAAGGAAGCATAATTTTTAAACTCTATTTTAACAAGGTTTTTTTTCTGACTACAAAAGTAATATATATACTTTAAAGAATTCAAATAGTACATAAATACAAATAAAAGGTAAATATACTCCCCAAGATCATACCTCTCAAGAGAAAACTACTGTTAATATGGTTTCTATTCTTCCATCTTTTTTGCCTCACAATTTATATATATCAAATTTTACTTATTCTACAATTCTATTTTATTCATAGTATGCCTTGATCTTCCTTACCAGGACATATAGTTGTACCTCATTTTTAAAACTTTCTTCATGATATCCTATAGTAGAGAGGAAAAGGAGAATGGAGTCAGATTGTAGAGGGCTTTGAAAATCAAGCAAAGAATTTTAGATGTGACTTGGCTGGAAAGAGAGATTTGATTTGCCCTTTCAGCACTGGGAAATTACCCTACTTTAATGCATCATGTTTGTATGATAAAGTCAGAGGCTGAGCTTTCATCAGGGCTGGGAACATGGACTTTGTTCCACATTTCAAAATATAAAATATGAATTTAAAGAGCAAACAATTTTACATTTCATTTTATTTACTTCATGGTGATGCATACCCTCTTTCAGCAGTAGAATCCTAGCCAAGTATAATTGGTTAAAATGAGTATCTAGCCAACTAATGGTCCATCCTTCTATGAGTCCAACATGAAAGTTGATTGAAATTGTACCATGGGCACTGGTTCCAAAACTGCTTGTCATAGCCTTGTCTTGACCCCCCTCTATATATCTTCTGCTCCTCACAGTGCTCATCTGTTACGCTTTTTCGTTCACTGAAGAACTGAGGTGATTCCCTTAGAAAGTTCCATTTAAAGCCAACTGACTGGTTCTCTGTGTTGGTGACTGTGCTTTGGAAGATAAGAAATGAAAACAAAATTCCCCCAGTTCCTGTTGGGGCTCACAGCATACCCTGAAAACAGGTCCTCTTGGCATAATCCTCAGGACTCACAAAAATGAGAACAGTCTAGGAGTATAAAAACTCTATTTTATTCTTCCTAGGCCAGTGAGAGTTGAATTTTTAAATTGTCAATTATTCTTACACTATATGTATAATTTAAAGCACTCTTAAAGACTAGAAGAATTTTTGAAAAGCCAAGTATTCATTCTTATTTCTCTCAGTAGACTCTTTTGCTGATTGTAAATCCTGTCCCTTTTCTCTCATCATGGCAACCTCTGTTTTATGAATTCTAGCTTAATGAGTTAGACTGATTACCTAGGGGAAAATGATGAATAATAATTTAAAGATATTTCTCATAACAGGAGCTAGAGACACAGGCCATGTGTTTACTGCAAATGAAGTTATTAATTTAACTAGACCAGAAAGTGAGAACAATAAAGATTAATTGAGAAATGCAGACAAATGACTTACATTGCACAAAGAGGAAGTATAAATGACCAACAAAAGCATGAAAAGGTAATCAGCTTCATTAGTAATCAAAGAAATACACAATAAAACCAATATGAAAAAAAAGTTACACATTCAACACATTGGGACTATTTTAAAACATCAGACAATGTCAAATGTTGCCAAGGATGTAAAGCAACAGCTCTCATATACTGCTGACACGAGTACAAATTAGTATAACCACTTTAAAGGAGTGTGGCGTTCTTGCAAAGATGTACACAAGCATATTTCAGCAGTTCTACTCCTAGACAAATTCCCTAGAGAAACATTTGCACATGTGCACCAAGACACATACATAAAAATTGGTAAATAAATTTTAGTATATTCTTTCACAGAATTCTACACAGCAATAAAAGTAAATGAACTACAGCTATATGTGGCAAAACTTGGATGAATCTCACAAACATAATGTTGAGTGATGGAAGCAAGATGCATGCATTGACTCATTTTATATAAAGCTTAAAACTGTTTAAGGACTGTATCACTAAGTATCAAAACTATACTGAAAAGCAAAGAAATAAAATGAGAAAAGTCACAAAATCAATTACCAATGGAGGACACTGGGTATGATGATCAGGAAGGAAGATACAAGGGGGATCTGGGATGCTGGATAAATCTGTACATGAATATTGGCTTTACACCTCTTTAAATTGTACAACTGCTCATACATGTCTTATGTGCTCTTCTGTATGTGTATTTCACAATTTAAAACTATTATTTTTAAAAAAGAAAATCCATCTATAAAGGAGAGCTTCCTATATATGGCATGGAACCTGCTGCTTTTTTCTTCCTCATATCAAGTTAGATAGTCACAAATGAACTTGAAAATGTTGGCAAACCTTTTCACTCAGGAGTTCTATGAAGACTAAGTGAAATTATAAAGTCTTTCTTACAGTGGCTGCCACAAAGGGCACTGAGAGGCCTCTGACTGTTGATGATGCTGTCATCATTTTTGTAGTTATAATTAGAACTCAGAGATAAGCAAGGTGGAAGGAATAATTGAATTTTAGAGGGCAGGGCAGGGAATCCAGCTTCTATCCTTTCAATCTTTAATTGGGACATCTTCACTCCTAGCATTGATTCAAGTAACAAATACTTCATTAAAGGCTTCTTATGCATTAGGCCCTGTCTAACTTCTGAGCCTGAAAACAATATACCTAGCATATCATGACGTTACTATAATTCTGTCCCTTTGCACATGCCCTGTCCTCTGCCTGGATGCCCATTCCATCTCTTCACAATGCAAATCACGATTTCAATATTTCCTTTTTGGTAAGGCTTTTGTAAACTCAGTGTAGAATTAATTTGCTTTTGTTTCATTTGTACTTGCACATATGTATATTATTGTATTTAATCACTCTATTTTGTAATTTACTGATTACAAGTCATGTCCTCCACTAGACTATGAACTGCTTGAGGTCAGGCACTGTCTTTTATGCATTATCAGGTCCCTCATGATTACACAATATTTAGCATTAATTGATGCTTAACAAATGTATTAAGTGAAGTGACATGTCTGATTTGTATCCCAATCTTCTCTGATGAGCAGAGCCAAGTATAACAAATAATGATGGCCACCCATGGGACTTGGGAAGGGCACAAGGTGTGGGGTACTCATTATGGAAAACACTTGGAGTCTTATACTTGAGGCAGTGTCATGGTCAAAGCCAGGAAAAGGTTTCCCAATGGGTCCTCAGTCACAATGGCCATGAGAATCGTGGGCACAATGGCTGAGAGTTAAAGAGCACAATTGTGGGTTTGAAAATAAATCATTTTCTCTCAGATGGTAAATGATGCTAAAAGCTCTTTGCTTTTCTGGCTGAGGCACTAGGTTGCAACTAGCTCTGACCCTTGCAGGCTTTGTAACATTAAGCAAGTTGCTGAATCTCCCTGCACCTCAGTTTCCTCACCTATAAAAATGACAATAATAATAAATAGTACTACAGTCATTTGAAAATGTCTGCAAAATATTTGACACTCCTCCCTCATAAAGTTAAATCTAGTCCTCCTCACCTTAAATATTTGGCAAACCTTGCTTCTAATGAGTGGAAGGTGGTGGAACTGATGTTGCATGATTTTCAGAGCTAGGTTATAAATGGCGATGCCAACGATTAAAAAAATTTTCCCTTGGCGCCCTCTCTCTCTCACTCCCTCTCTTTCTCTCGACTTGTGCCTATGAACCCGTAAGCTGTCACATAAAAAGTTTGGAGATGCTGAAGCTACCAAGCTAGAGGAAACATGTAGAGAAACTACCTAGGGATAGAGAGATGTCTGAAAATCCCAAACTATTTGAGTCAGCCAACATGCTAGCCATGTGAGTGAGTGAGATTTCACGCAATTCCAGCCTCCAGCTTTCGAGCAACCCCAGCTGATACCAAGTAAAGTAAAACCATACAACCCCACTAACCTTTGCTCAATTTGTACAAAAAGAAGAAAAATTTTAAGTATTGTTTGAAGCCACTAAGATTTGGTACCAAAGGTCGAATGCCGATATAACAAAATCTAAAATATGCAGCTCTGAGACTGGCTGAGGGAAGAAGCTGGAAGAACCTTGAGGAGCATATCAGTGAAAGCCTAAAGGGCCTTAGAGAGACTGTTAGTCAAAGCTTGGTGACCCGAGAAAGGGTCTCTGTGAGAGCTTAAAGGAAATTAAGAAAAATGTTATTGGAAGCTGGAGGAAAGGGGACACTTGTTTTGTAATGATGGAAAGTTTATCATCACCATTGCCTAGAGTAGGGTGGAAAATAGAAAATGTACCTAACCAACTGGATGATCAGCTAAGGAGATTCCCAGACATTGTTTAAAGATTTAAAGGTAACACCCTACTTTTTTTTTTTTTTTCCCAGACTAAACTGTGAGAGGACAGAGAAAAGGTAATAAAAGAACTGTTCAATATAAAGGAAACAGGATTCCCAGGGTTTGAAAATAAAACTGTTTCTTAGTATCAGTCTCTCAGATGGCAAATGAAGCTAAAAACCTTTTGATTTTCTGGCAAATATCATTTGCAGGGTGCTGCAAGAAAACATGATCTGAGGATGCATCCAAGTGTGTAATTCTAGGACCCCCAAAACATTTAAGATGGGTACCTTAACTAGAAGAAAAAAGTCCTCTAACAATCTTAAGAACATGCTTTGCAGATCCTTTCTAATGAATAATAGGGTTTCTAATAATCTTAAACATATTTTCCTATAGCTCCTTCACAGGAAACCCAAGGTGGGCAAGGCTTGTCAATGAGATTTGTGGGTGTGGCTTTTGTCCAATGCAGTAAATCAAACAAGATTCTTCAGGGGCCAATAAAGTTTGTAAAAGGATGGTACCTGTGGAAATACCTCCAATTTATTCTAAATGGGACAATATAGTACAAAATGAAGAGACCTATGGACCCCAAAATTACTACAGGTAGGAAGCAGACTGCAAATCCCAGCCATTTGTTATGGAAAAGGAAAATCATGTCTCAGTGTGAAAAACGGAGAATTGAGGAGAATTGTTCCCAGCTACTGCGACTGAGTTTTAATCAAGGAACTGGCCACGTGTGCTGAAAAGGATTTTAGACTCGTGATTTGTCTCCCATTTTCTACTTTTTGAACGGGAAGGTCTATAGCAGTTACTATGCCTGCACCACCACTATATGTTGGGTGAGGGGGAAAGGTAGCTGTAATCAAAGAATCACACCTGGGAAGCCTCAGCATCTAATTTAGAGAATAAAAACCTGGACCTCAAGTTTAAGCCTGAAGCCATAATCGATGACACTTGTGGGGAATCTTATGCCATGGTGAGTGTATTTTGCCTATGGTAGGAATATAAAAAATTTGTGCCCAGACAGCAGTCTAGTAGTTTTAAAAGAAGTCTGCAAATTCTTTGACACTCCTTCCATAAAATAGTGGAGTCTAGTTTCTTTCCTTCTACGTGTGGACTCGCCTTAATAACTTGCTTCTAAAAAAACAAATGAATGCAGCATAAGTGACATGGCATGACTTCCAAAGCTAGTTAGAAGAGACAAAGCTCTGGCACTTAACTCATAGTCACTGCATTCTGCCCGGGCACGCGCCTGGAAGCCCTACTGCCTTGAAGCCGCCAAGCTGGAGAGACCATGTGGAAAGGTCACGTAAAGGTAGGGAGATACACCTGAGGACTCTCCTCCATCTGCACCCAGGTACCAAGCATGCAAGTATGAAGAAGCCTTCAAGATGACCCTGCCTCAGTCCCAGACTGCCTACAATGCATGAGAGACCCTATGCCAGAACCACTCACTGAACACATCCAAATCCCTAAACCACAAAAACTATGAGAGATAGTATGATATTGTTGTTTTAAGCCATTACATTTTGGGTTTATTTGTGATGCAGCAATAGATAATCAATTCAAGTTATTAGGCTTGTTATGAGAATTAAATTAGAATATGCATGCAAGGGGTTTAGCATAATGCCTGAAACATAGTAGGCACTAAATAAATATTAGCTGCTAATATTGGATGAGGTTCTGAACAACACTGAGCAGGAAAGAGGGCCAAGGATCCAGTAAATCTGAAAGCAAGGAGGAGCATGCAAATTGGTGGTAGTCTGGCCTGCCTTTCACACATTGGAGCAGCTGAGTGAGTGGGAGAGTTAGGTCCAGGTAAAGGAACTTTCATAGATATTTTAGGATTCCAGTAGGTCAGTTATTGCCCAAGACCAGTATTAGTTCAGTAGAACAGTTAATAAAATGTATTTTGAGGGAATAATTTTTTGCCATTTTCACCTCTTTGCATTTACTGCATATGGCAAATGGGATTCAGATCTGGATTAAAAGATGTTTGATGTGCTAAGCATTAGGTTAGGTCCTGAGTAAGCTATGTACATAGAAAACCATCACTCTTTCCTTTGGCCCAGATATTGTCCATTAAACATGTTTTTATAAAGTGCTTGGGAGTTGATAAGTCTTCATGTGAAAATTAATGGAGCAAGAAGAGAAACATTGTATTGATTTTTAAATGGGACTAAAATTTTAAGGATAATAGATGAATACAACTTTTATTTCAAATCCCTCTAGTTAGAAAGGGGAAAAAATCTACTAGCAATATAGGAAGTCAAAAAGGAGCAAAATCATATTCCTGCAAAGAGCTCAAAGAACACAACTAATCTTTGTTCCAAATTTAAACATGGTATCTTCACAGGCAGGTACATAAGAAAAGACCACTGATCAATTTTCTAAGACCAAACACCAGGGCAAGTACATAGTTCCCTAGGTACATCTGAATTTCAGAAAAAAGAAAGATGTTCTCAAGTTGAGTCATAATTCAAACTTATTTTTGAAGTTTCCAAACTTGAAGATAATAGCCTACTGTGATTGATAAGATGAAACAAAGCTTTGAAGCACACACTCTTCTCGTCTTTGAAACACACTTTGATAGTGCATTGCTGGAAATGATGCAACTGAAAATCATGGAATTGGTGGAGAAATGACTCACCATTTGATGTCATTTTGTTATCTTGTGAAGCAAGTCATATTGATATCTATAAAAATCAACCTACCTACCCCCATATCTGCCTTGCCTTTGAGCCTACAGTTCTAAGTGCACTAGGCAGAACTTTCAAACTTTTTTCACATCATTCACAGTAAGAATTACATTTTACCCTGTGACTTAGAATTTACACATTCATATATACACAGACATAGAGCTGAAACTAAAGTTTAATGAAATAATACCTACTCTTACCATGGGAAATGTGTTCTGATTTTTTTCTATTTTATTCTATTCTATTCTGTTCTATTCTCTTTTATGTTTAATGATGGTCATAACCAATAAATCAATTTTTGAAGGCCCTAATGAATAATTGAACAGCACTTTACCAATAAATCCAACTGATTTGAGGAGTTACCTGTCTAGAGATTTGTATTTCCATGCATTCATTCAGGAAGCTTTATCAAGTGACTTTCATATGTCAATTATGCCAGGCATATAGGCATGAAGGATATAATGGAAAATAAAATGAATACAGTTGCTACTGTCAAGGAGCTTAAGGTCAAAGGAGAAGTCAGGGATTTTTAAAATAACTCTTAAATCGCTAATTGTGATCATTGCTATAAAGGAAACCAATAAGATTCAGTGATAAAGAAAAACATAAATAATAGGCTTGCTTAGATAGAGTACCTAAAGAAGGCTTTTCTGCAAAGATGACACCTAAACAAAGCTCTATGGTAGACTATTAGATTCTCCCCCTTTTCAATTTTAATATGCTTTTAACTAGGACCATGATTCCCCAGCTAAGCATTCTATTTCTCAGCTTTCCTTGTGGATAAATGTAGCCAAATGACTAAATTCTGGCCACTGTAATGTGAACAGAAGCAATTTGTGCCACTCTGGGAATTGCCCTTAATGCAATTGGTCATACACTCCCTTAATCTTTATTCCCTGCCAACCATTTGAGAGCTGGAATATGCTGGGCCTAAGACCCAGAAACGTAAGCCACGTATGGGAATCACTGAGTTGCTCACAAACCTGGACCACCAGTCTTTAGGCTCTCACATGAAAAGAAATAAACTTCCATGTTGTTAAGCCACTGTATTATAGACTGTCTTTGCTCCAAAAATAAAATAGTGCAACTACTTAAAGATGAAAGGAACCAACCATTTGAAGAGCGGGGTCAGGAAAGGCAGAGGGGACAATATGCATAAAGTCCCTAAGGCAGTGAAGATTTTGTCAGAATCCAGGGAACCAAAGGAAAGGTGTGCTGTGCCTTGAAGTGTCATAGGTGAGTGAAGACCGGAACAAGATGAGATTGATTGAGATGGATGAAAACAAGGCTGACAGCAACCAGTTTTTTGAATGTATGATAATTTTATCAAGGAGTCTTGGGAGAACCCCCATAATACCATGTATTAAACACCCTGAACAGTGTCTGGTGCATATTAGGCACTGATTTGTATTAGTTCTTCTCTCCCTTTTCTTTGGTTCACTCTGAATCTCCAAACAATCCCTAGCTCCCTCCCTTTTTAAAGACTTCACAGGGAACTTCTTTCACTGTTCAAACTTTGTCAAGGGACCTGTAATCTCTTGAATTGATAAATAAATGATTCACTTCTGGAGCCACATGGGATGGATACCTTTAAGTCTTTGTCCTGGATAAAGGTTGATATTTTCCCCAATTCTAAACAGAAGGAGAGACCCAGAGAGATGTGAATTTTATTCACACTAACTTTTGTAAGTGGCCATATCAATGAGCTACTGACTAGTTAGAACAATTAATGTCAATGTGTATTTTTGCTTTATTGTTATGAAGTAAAAATATTTCTACCTCAGACAACTCAAACCACAAACAATATAATACAATTTACTTTCACTCTTATAGCTTACTTCAGCTGTCTTTTATGCTGTCAGTAAATCAACTTTAATATTTAATACTTTAATATCTGCAAGCCAAAGTTCTGCTTTTATTTTAATGTCAATATGTCCAGCTTGTATGGGTCTTTTTAAATGATTTGCAGCATATCCTACTGGCATGCAGAGATGAAAAAAATCAATGATAATAAAACCAACTCTGTTTTCATTGATAGAAATTTCCAGCTGTTTTCCCAAAAATTATCAAATATAATAAAAGGAGCACAAAAGATTTAAACACATAGATTGTCTAATTACCTGAATACATTTGAAATTACACCACCAGGTTTGTAGACGTGAGCAAATCGAGCTGCTGTTTTCAATTAGGATGACATTCTCAGAGCATTGTAATTTACCTTCCATTATTTTTTAGCAGGGGTTGAATGAACTACTGCAGGGCTATAATTTATCAGCATTTTAGAAAGATGTTTTCACATTTTTTTTTAACTTACTAATGAAAATCTATATCAAAACATTTAGATGTACTAATAAATTCTTTGGGGGTGAGAAAATAAAGATTAGTCAGGCAATTTGGAAGGAACTTGATCCTTAACTTTAATTAATGACTATTAGTCCACTAAACTTAAAGAAAAACAATACAGCACACAATTCTCACTGACAAACCACTCAACTGAGCCATCCACTCAAAAGGTCTGACACAGCTCATAAATTCTATGAATAGGTACAGGAGGAAAAAACAGGATGTAGCATTTTGGATGACTGGACCATTGAGTAAGCCTCAAATTTAACCTTGCCACCTGGGAAAAAAAACAGCACAGTCCATTAAACCCCTTCCAAAGTAATTGCAGGGATATTTTTATGGAAATAACTTCTAGGAGAAGTATTCTGACACCCAGAAACTTCTGGAACTGACTCATTCTGTATAATTGAGCTTCCTAGTAAGCTGTATATTTAAATTTTTTATTTGAACTTTGTGATCTTTTTTAAATAGAATGTATAGACCAGAATTGATTCTTCGCTGATGTCTCAAAGCCATCATTTTAAAAAATAATTATCCTTCTCTAATATGATAGAGATATTCTCAAAGGCTATTGAGCTTGACCCCACACTAAATAACACAATGACCATGTGTTTTATGTTTTTCAGTCTTTTTATACTGTGATGACTTCATGTCCGTTGATTTGTCAACATGTGCTTATTTGTTGCTTTCAGGGAGACAGTTGAATGTGGTTTTCAAGTGCTACAAAACCTGGTTCTGTGCCCTAGTAGCAATATTATTTCAGTTAACTTCTTTACCTTCCTGGACTTCAGTTTTCTCATATACAAAATAGCATAGTATACCAATGATATAAAGATTAATTGAGATGAACACTTACAATAGTTCTGATTTTAATTTAATCTCTGAAATACAAGAATATAAGGGTCAGAGAAATTAAAAATACTTGCTTAAGCTCATATAGCTAACGTCAGAATCTACAGGTACCAGGTCTTCCTCACACTTTGATCTCATTACTTTTCATCTACCTCATGCTTAACTCATAGCATGAATGGAATCCACTAGCATGGGGAGGCCTGTGATACAGCTTATATTTTGGCTTCATTTTTGACGAGTCACAATAAAGATATTGACTAGATATGAGATTAAATGCTGAGACAGATCTGGTACCTTCAGATTCAGAGTCTTCTATCCCTTCAACTGCGGCAGATCCTTAAATATGAGTTTGTAGATCTGAGTTGTAGTCCTGGCTTTGCCATTTACTCTCTGGGTGATCTAGAGTACTTTGATAAATCTCTCAGGATTTCAATAGTCTAATTAGTCATAAATGACAGTTGAATTAGAGAAATGTTCCCTAGAGTCATTTCCAGCTCTAAAATCCTCTAATTTTATTGCAATAGTTGACATGCTAGCATTGCCTAAGTATCATACCAATTTCCTTAATGCCTTGCTTTATTCTCTACCAGTTTCTCCCAGTGAATTTTAACAATGGAACATAGATACTATATTCAGCACTTCTTTGACCACTGTCTTCAGATTACAGCTGGAAGAAAATATAGAGGAAAGCACCATATTATTGGTCTAGTTCATTTATGCTGAAAAAGTTGTGGGTATATTCAGGTTTTACAAGGTACCTAATTTTGCACATACAAAGAAGCTTAATATCTAAAACAATCAAGCTGTAGTACAAATCCATTTATAAAGCATTAATTATCTCCTAATTTACTCCTTGATATAAGTCTGGAAAGTACATATACTGTGATTAATGAGAGAACTGATTGGTATGTTTTGTTTGATGATTATGGTTATCAACTACAATTACCAGCATAAATGTTCATGCATTTAATTTTTTAAAGATAGGATTATTTGAGAGGTTTTGTAGGAAGATGACATCAGAGTAAGCAGGCAAGGCTCAACCCTCTCAAACACACACAAAAACAATGCAGAAAGGGCAAAAAGCTGTCTGAGGGACTTGCTTTGGGGGCAGCAGAACATGACAGTGCTGCACAAGCCCCAAGAGGGTGAGGGACAGAGAGACAAAGAACCCAAAACTACATGAGTAACCATGAGTTAATAAATCCCTATGGCCGCCAGGAATGACAATCATCCCCAACCCTCAAGGTGGCATGCAGCCTGGATAAAACCTGTGGCTTACTGCAGCCAACTGAGAAGGATACAGACGTCTTCTCCTTGGGAAGAGGGAAGGTGCACAAGGGGCAGAGAGTGTATTCTCTTCAATGATTTTGGCCAGCAAAGCCTGGATTGAATCCTGCTCAGGCCAGACAAGACTCAGAAGCAAGCAAAGGTTAAAGGAGAAACAACTGTGGAAAGATTCGCTGGCATGTGCCATCTGCTGGGCAGCCAGGAAACTGCAAGGGGAACCCCTGGGAGAACATCTGTATCCCATTAGTGAGTCCCTGGCCCAATTTTGATAACAT
>JAKSZT010026914.1:6469195-6552269 GCA_026826555.1 Tolypeutes matacus | reverse complement strand
TATTTTATTTTATTTTATACTTGTGCTTAAATCATTTAAAAGAAAAGCAATTGATTTTGCACTTAAAAAAAAAAAAAAAAAGCCCTATCAAGGCCCAAGGGCAACATGTACCAATTGCTATTGAGTAGAGCTGAAAAAAAAATACCTCTTTGCCTTCAGACGATAGGCCTGGGATGGTGAGTAATAATAAGCTGTTAGTGTTCCACAAACTAAGAAGAAATGTTAAAGTGGTCACTTAAAAGCTTTCCCTGAAACAGAAGTTGAAACAAGGTTAAGTTCTTCTGTTATGACTTGGAGATACCCAGTAAGATAATTTAAAAGTGTTTGCTGCGAGTTAAAGTGTTGATATAAGTAGTTTGGACTTAATTTTGTTTGTCCACTTGGTTCCAGTAACTGAGAAATATTTAATGAGAATGAGAGGGGAAAGTGCTAGGATAAGGACTTATTATTTTCCTCAAGGAATCTGCAGTCTTCTGCAAATGAATATATCCAGTTATGAATATACCAAGATAAGTCACAAAATATTCACCTATTTTTATTTATGGAGCTATGGAAGGGGACAAGGAAAAAGCCTTAACACTGGCTTTCCAAGAACAGCTGTTTGTGCTTTTCAAAAGTTTTTCTCCAAGCCTATACTTTCTGGGATCATTTCTATAATTTGTTACTAGAGAAGGTTCTCTGAATGTATAGAGCACCCTAGAATAAAGTTTAAAAAAAAAAAAATCCATGAAACTACACAGAACAGTGAAACCTAAGTTAAACCACAGCCTATAGTTAATAGTATAGTTATTAAACTGTGCTTTCAGCAATTGTAAAAAATAAACAAATGTAATTTTTAACACCAATGCAAGGTGTTAATTATGGGGTGGTATATGGGAATGCTATATTTTATGCATGATTTTTCTGTAAACCCACAACTTCTCTAACAAAAAATAAAAAGAAGTAAAAAAACAAACAAAAAAAAACCTTTTATCCAATGAGAAATAATTTCTAAGTAATGTTTGACTTGCAAGGTTTTTGTTTAAACCTTTGAATAAAGTTAGACCTATTTAATTTTAGTACTGTAAAAACTCCTTTTCACTTAAGGTGGAAAATCAAAGCCATTGAATATCTTTCCCATATACAGTAGCCATAATTTTTTTTCTTTATTTATAGTCTACGTTAAGAATTTTCAGACCATCTTCATAGCAACTACTGGAGCCGGGGTTTACACACCAAGGATTCCATTCCCTACTTCCTAATAATGCTCTATCTAAGATTATGCTTTCTACAGGTGTCTGTTTCCTAGTCTCTATTATACTCAAGAATGTGCCTCATAAATTAAACCAAAATTAATTCCTCTTTTGACTGAGAACAAATGGAAATGGGTAAGTTGACTATGGTAACAAACTCACAGAACATCAATAGTGAGGTGAGAGTCTGTAGAGGAATACCAAACTGGGAATGAGAAGTCCTGATTTCAAGCACCACGTAATTGATTCCATTTGTCAACAAGTCTCAAGTTTTAAGAGCCAATCTCCTCATCTGTAAAATTGGGAAAGATTAGATGGTCTCTTGTGTAACTTTTAAAATAGGATTTCTTTAAGCCTAAAGGAAGAAAGAGAAAGTCCTGCTGCACCCATCTTATCTGACACTCTACTTGCCCCCTCATGTTCCTGAATTTTTGGAGAGCACATGGTGTGTGTTTTATTTTTAATGGATGGGGTGGCAGATTAATGTGAGTAACAAATTCTTGGATACTCCTCCCATGGAGAGATGGACTCTAGTTCCCATCTACTTGAATCGGGATTTATCTGGGACAGCTTTAACCAATAGCATATGGCAGAAGTGATGCTACGTCCAATTCCAGGCTAGCTTTTAAGAGAACTGGATGTCCCCACCTTGGTCTGTTGGAACCCTGAGCCACCATGTAACAAGTCCAACTACCCTGCTAGAAAGACCACATGGAGAGGCCGTCAGACTTCCTGGAGAAGGAGAGAGGCCCGGCTGAGCACAGCCTCCATCCATCCCACCAAGGTACACACGTGATCAAAGCCATCCTAGAGCCAGACCAAATCAGCTGCTCCACTTGACATCACAGAGAACAGGAAAATTTCATCTAGCTGAGGCCTGCCAAAATTCCTGACTCATGAAATTTCATACAGCAAGAAAGCATAGTATCAACAAGGACATGAGCCCATCTTTGCTATTACTAGCTTTTTCTCATAATTGCATGCATACCCCATGCTCATATTTTGCCTGTAATACCTAACCCTGTCGTACATATTTCAGCCACCTGCCCACCATTCACTGAATCAACTCATGAACCAGAACTAAGAAATGGTAGGTGGATGTTGGAACGGCGTAGAGAGGAGGAGGATGCTACATGAAAGTTGACTGATGCACAACTGGAGAGAGATGCTCCCATTCATGTTCAAGAAAATATCAAAGACACTGGGCTTTAGTAGTTAAGCTGTAATTAGTTTGTTCTGTTGTCCAAAGAGTTGCTCCTCCTGAAGCTCAGGAAAGTGATGGAAAAGTAGCCCATTTCTAACACTAGGCTGAGAAATACAAAAGAGCATTGGAAAGGAAAATGTATTTCTGATTCCAATCCTTTTTCTCAGTTTGACAAACAGAACAAGAAACTGTTTTATCCAAATCAAAGACCACCTCTGACTTCATAAGCAATGGGGGTTGCACGTCATTTACCTCTGAGCATGACTTGCAAATTTTTGTTTTTGGCATTTTCAGAGGTCAGTCTCCAACAGATCTATTACACACCAAGCGGTTTCATTCAGTTTGGAAACTGTAATTACACCATCTAGCCCTGACTAGAATGCAAATAATCCAGGGAATTATATGGCTTAACATACTTATACATTTAAAATAAAGCTGGATGTAAAATTCAAAGTAAGGGATATAAACTGGTATTCATTCTAGTTTTCTCCATAATCCACAAATCCCATATCCAGGCATTTCAATTACTTTGGTACATATAATCTTTTAAATTCACAGTGTTTACCAGCATTGTGTGTGTGTGTGTGTGTGTATGGCAAAATAGTATTAGTGTGGGAAGAATTCTATTTGGGTGTGGCTTTTGAAGCCCTCACAGAAGATAAAAGAAAGATAATTTTTATGCACAATGAATATGTATTAGTTTGATTTTTAAGTTGCTTTCCAGCATCTCTTATTGGTTGCCTAACTATTAACAGCCTTAGTTTCTTCACTTGTAAAATGAGGCTAGCTATATTAATACCTATCTTGAAAGGTTATTGTAAGGATTTGAGATAATGCACGTAAAGCTAGAAGGCCAGAACTCTACCGCTTATTATCTGTGTACCCATGGACAAGTTGCCTTAATATTTCTATGACTGTTTTCTCATTTGTAAAAAAAAAAAGCCTATGCCTATAGCATATGGCTTTATGAGACTTCAATGAAGTAATACATGCAACATCTTAGCAAGTGCTTAGCAAATGTTAGTGATGATGATTATGATGCCTATATATATAGTAGTTGCTCAATAAATGGTAGCTACTGTTTTTAATATTATTTAATTTAAAGTGCATTGGGGAAATCCTATGCCAAAATTCAGAACAGGAAAACTGGACCAAGTGATCTCATTAGTGTCGATTCTGATTTAGAGCCTATCTATTCTAAAAGAATCCTGGTTTATAATCTATTGAGGATTTGAACCTATTGCAAAGAGGACCAGAATAAAAAGACAATTTGCAATGGTTTTGTTTAACAATTCTCAGCCCTGGCATTGCACTGGAATCAACTCTGCTTCTTTCTAAAGTAACAGCCACGTGGAAAACACAATTTACCCCTTTAATAAATCTACAGATGAGTGTGATGTGCAGGCAGTGGGATATATGTTACAGCTAAAGAACTAGTACTGAATAGAGACCTCAACAAGGAAGAACAAAGAGCAAATTAAAAAATCATATATCTCTCTATCCTTCACTTCTAAAATTTCTGTTAACTCAAGATCCCGTAACTTGATTTTCAGTCGTAGAACTAGCTGAACCTAGGTCCTGAATAAAATGTTAGCTAATAAAATTCAAATAGCTACAAAAATTCAAATGCTTTTATTAGTTACTCATGGATATTATTTTTTTCAAAGGTCAGATATTTTGGTTGAAGTAAATAAGGAAATAGTCTTGAGGTAAAAGTGTAGGTAGAGTTCTGGTTTAAGCTAATGTCCCCTCAAACACAGCTGTGAGAAGTTTTTAGGGACCTTAAGAAAAGACGCTCAGAGTAAAGGGGATCAGAAGACAGTGTTCCAAAGTTTCCGCTCCAAAGTACACTAAGTAGACCTAAGCCTGTTGATTTTGCATATTGGCTTGCCCTTTAGAAAAAGTTCAATAGTAACAAAAACTTTGAAAAGTCCAACATAACTAATCTGTGCATTTTTTTTTCATTTTTATAGGCTACCAGATTTTTTTTACAAGTTTGTATCACAAGGTAAAATGGTGATTTGGCAATTACCCAGTTAATTTGAATCATGCTGATAATGTTTTCTGGGTAAAGCAGATCAAACAAAAATAATGAAAAAAAAAAACAACAAACGCTGAATTACTCTGGTTTGACCTGCATGGATCAAGTGAACTAAGTAATTGCCAAAATCCCACTTAGTTTGAGAGTGTGCAAACACAACCAGAGCATAAACTTGCTGTATTTTATTTTTTTCTTCACTATAGAAAACCAAATCCTGCACTAAGACTTCCAATAGAACAGTAATGACAATGGAGAATTGAAGGTCCCAACCTCTCCTTTTGGGCAGAGGGAGAGGGCCTAGATAGGATTGAATACCAAACATTTACAAGCTTTGAAAAAAAGGGGCTGATTGGAAATTGCTCCTAAGAAAAGATCAAAGGTTGGGGCTTTGTGGAGAGGAGTGAGATGGTTTTTAAATCAGTTTTTAAATCATAAGACTTTGTCAGTCAGCTCAGCACAAAACATCAAGGCCTTTGCAGGGTAAAGAACAATTTTGATGTCCAGAATGAAAAGGGGGGTGGGGGTGGGGAGGGAGTACGTAAGAGGGAAATTTATTGAACAATTTTGTGTGATTTTTTAAAAATTGGATTTGGTCCCCTTTTTTTTTTTTTTTTTTTTTTAAAGAAAACTTTAAAAATAAAGAATAGTCAATGATGTCAAAAGAAAAAGCAGGAGCAGTGAAGCCACCTAGATGTGACCAGTACATGGTACATTAGAAAAGGCATGGGCTGTGGAATCAGATAGACCAGGCTTCACACCTTGACTCCACCACTTACTCGCCGTGTGACAGGTTACTTTCTCTGAGCCTTTGCTTCCTCCCATGTAAAATGGGGCTCCTGTGTACACTTCACATGGAATTGTTATAGGAATAAAAGGAAAGGTTCATGTCAAGATCCCCCTTTCACCACTGGATGTCTAGATGGAATGGTCTCTGGTTAACTGAAAAGCCTCCTCTAAACTATTGTTTTCCAAGTTATAATATTATAATTGCTATAAATGACTAACAACAGTAAATGACCAAGTACTCAAGTCATTGGGTGGATGTGGTGGATTTCTCAGCTCTAACAACTACCAAAAGTGGTAGACTACCCTCTATACTAAAAATATGGCCCATTGCCTAGAATTATGACATTCTGTGGGAACTTATTAGAAATGTAGAATTTCAGATCTCACCCCAGACCTACTGAATCAGGATCTGAATTTTGAAGAAGAAAAAAAAAATCCCTGGTGACTGTTATGCACATTAAAATTTCAGAAGCACTGGTCTAACAATACACAATCCAAAGAATCCCTTTATTCCTCATTTCATCTGGTTGTAATCATGACATTGAAAACAAAATATTAAGATTCATATTGCTTCAGGGGAAGAGGCTTAGTTCCTTACTTTTAATGTTGTTCAGATACACTTAGTCCTCAGATGTTTTTCTCCACAAATGAAAGGATTGCATGTGATTTTTATCTTCTTTTATCTATTATGTGTATTAGGAAGAATTCGGCCTACCAAACATTCAAAAGTAATTTTTGAAGGAATATTCAAAAATCAACCATTTCTTTTCTAAATATGGAACAAATACTTTCCATGGCACCCCAAATTTATTCAAGTAGCTTAAAATTTTCATATAGTATGTAAAAAGAATTCTTTTTTAATTTTGAGCTGTTCTAATTATAAAGATTTTTAGATTCTATTTTCTTTCTTTTCCACATCCAGAGACTAAAACCAAAACACAATATTTCAATTATCATATTTTAAGAGGAAAGGTGAGGCAGAGTTCCCACTACAAAAGCCTGATGTATAATAATGTCTAATAAAAAGGACAAGGCTCTTCTTCGCAGGGGTTTAGTGTCCCAAATCTGCTATTTAGGGGAGACCTCAGGATTCTCATTTTCCAGACCAATGAAGCCAAATTAACATTCGAGGCACTGAAGGAGGGAAAGGAAACGTGACTGGTGATTAGAACCCTCCATTTGGTCCAGAGTGGAGGCAACATAGAGGAGCAGTTAAGGGAACAGAATTTAGAATAAGAGAAACCTGAGTTCTTATGCAGATCCCACAACAGCCGAGTTGTGTGATTTTGGGCATGATGCATATTTTCCTAAACCTCAGTGCCCTCTTCTGTAAAGTGAGAAATCTCAAATTTCTCAAATGTGCGTAAAATGATACAAGTGATTTTTTTTTTAAGCACCCACCATAGTGACTGGCAGGTAATAAGAGCTCAATAAATTACAGCTATCAGTATCTTTGTGCCTGTGACCTTCGGTTATGCCTCCTACATCAAGTAAGGTGTTTCATCCTCACACACCCTACACTATGGGAAAGTGGGTGTGGGAGCTTTGACAAATTTTCCTTTGCAGTGTTTGAATAAGAAATGATAGCACCAGACTTTAATGAACCCTTACTTTGTTCCAGGTGCTTTTTTACGTGCTTTATATATATTTTATCATTTAATCTTCCCAACAGCCATATGTGTAAGTATTGTCCTCATTTTACAGAAGAGGAGTCTAAAGCACAGAGAGAAAAGCCTTGCCCAAGGTCACACGCTAAAGTAATTATGGGCATCTGTCATTTTTTTTCTTGCTAGCTAACATCTTAAACTCAGGAAACATTTGAAAGCAGATCTTGTTATGGTCATTGACTGTGAACAAAAATTTTCTCTCCTATCCCATGGGAAATAGGGCACAGGCATGTGAGCTGGGCAAAACCAATCACAAAGATGGAGGGAGAATTGAGAAATAATTCACAGTGCCAATGGCACCGGTAGCAGCAACACCAAGATGTGCCGATGGCAAATGTCCACTGGCAGTGGTGCCAGGGGCAGCTTCACCATCAGGTTGTTCCTGAGGCATGACCTCGGCTGACTTCCCTACCGCTGGCCTCCTTTGGTTGCTGCTGTTTTCTGAGATTGCTTTTCCAGCTTTAACAAAGCTTGTATTACTCATTATGCTTCCTGTAATTTCCTTTTCTTCTTCAGGAAGCCCAGTTGGTCTCTGTTGCAGCCAGAGAACCCTGACTATAAAGAGATAAAAGAGTGAATGCTCACTCTTTGAACCTGCTTTCCTATCATGTCTCACAGAACTTCCAATTTGGAAGGACCTTGGCAATCAAGTCCAATTTTATAGATAAGGAAATTGAGACTAAGAATTGATTAAAAACAAGGACTCTCTAAAATGCAGTGGAATTCATGGATAAAATAAGAAATGAATCCAGGTTAACAAAGGATACTTAAAGAAGCATACAAATGTGTTCCCCAAATCCCAGTATACTGAAGCTACAAAAAAGGCAAACAGAGAATGAATAGAAGAGCCAAAAGGAAATTAGCTTCCTTATATTTTAGTAAAAGGAACACTTAGACACCCCACACACTCCAGCAGAAGACAGAAAGCTTAGTCTCAGGAAAAGTGAATCAGTCTGGTGCTCTAAACTAAGGGACACTGGCCACAGCTAAGATGGGAGTGCAAAGCTGCATTTGAAATAAGAGGATTTCCTAACTATCTACAAACTAAACCCTGAGACCACCTCACCCACCTCCAGCTACCTTCTCCCAGCTCAGTGCCTAGAATTCTGTCAGCCAAAGATATACTCCTCAGGCAGAAAACTGGAGGATTTTTCTTCAGGGATATGTGAGGCCTAAGAGAAGGAACTATAGATAATGACATCTGGGAGTCCCCCAATAAAATAATGAGTGTCTTGCCCAATCATACTGTTATTCTTATGTTTATCAGTTGACAAGCCACTTTCATGCACACCTCACTTCCAACCAGCATTTCAATACCTCAGTTTTAAATATAAATAGAAAGCCTAGGGTCTCCAGATATTTGAGAAAAGTTTTCACCATGTAAGTCAGGGTTTAAACCTCAATAATCCATAGGGGAATTTCCTTATAAAATATACCTAGTATTTTAACCCTATGACTTCTGATGGAAATTTTGAAATAAGTTAATCACCAGGATGATGGTGCCAAATGACAGCCTCTAGGGAGATTATTTAATGAGGATGGTTTTATTTCGGGAACAACTAACTGAAAGATGGCCATTTAGCAATGTAGCCTTGGTGAATTTCTGTCCCGGCTTTCCTTGCAGGAGGAAAGGATAGCCACTGTGGAAAACTGAATGTGTGTGCAAAAAGTTGGCATTCAAATGAGCAGGTTTCGGAAATGGAATTTTTTTCTGAGGTCCAACAGTCTAGCCCAACAATTGAACTGGCATGCTACCCAAACTCCATTTGGAAACTGCAGTTTGAAGAAAAGAGACACTCAGAAACCAGTAGTACAGTATCTCTTGCCAAAGGGTGGCCTGCAACTTAATTCCTGGAAGTTTAGCCCCTGCCAGGTTTGGAGACATGAATCACTCAAACTGATAAAAAAAAAAAAAAAAACATCTGTCAGGAAAGTACTGTCACAGTAGACTCATCAATTCATAGTCTAGGATGAGGAAATTGTTTATTTGGAATGGGAAATAAATTCCTCATGGGACTTGACATACTGGTGCAATTGTAATAGAAAATGTTCGTAAACAATGGGTTATAAAGCATGTTGTATAATCTGTCTAGTCATATTTTATAAGTACCTTTTTCCTTAGCCCATTGCTAACTAGAAAGAAACTCTAAACTGCTTGTCTTACTTTCCTTTCTTTAGTTTCTTCAATTTTGTCATTGTTAAAAGAAGAACAATATTTCTAAGGGTAGGCTTACATAACTCCAAATAATAAATTTGTTATATTAGCAAAGTAAAAGTAAATTTAATATAATTTTCCCTAGTAATTGCTTTTCAGTTCCAAGAGCAAAAATAAGAACTAAGAATTGAAACATGCAGTGAGCATCAACATGGGTTAGAAAACAATGGAGAATGAACCAATCTTCCCAATTTTCACCATATCATCCCTTTCTACCCACCTGGACAACAGCCCTAACCTTTTTCAAGAACCCAACACGTCTGCTACAAATAGTGTTATTGAGGAAATGGAGAGGGGAAGAAGATGGTTATTTACAACTTCTCAAAGATGTAGAAATGGGAGGATCCAACGGTCTCTTTCCCTGCTTTGCAAACCATGGGAGTACGAATGGATTTCCCATCAGTATTCGATAACTCTTGCCTTAACATGACAAACTAAAAGTGAAGTTTTACCTTTTGATTTACAGCCACTCCCACTTTCTAAATTGGAAAGCACTAAATTAAAGACCCTTTTCTTCTATAGAAAACTCACTGGATTGGGTTTGGTTAGGTGAAGTTGCCCAGGAAGAGACATCAAGAATAGAAGGGGAGAGGAACTGAATATACCTTTAGCAAGTGAGTCAAAAGAATTTGGAGTTCCTGGGGGTGATGAGCTCCTGGGGCTGGGGGCAAATGAGAAGAATAAGGGCGATGAGATCTCAAGTAAGTAGAGTGAGGCACCAGGAGAAATTTTCTTCTGGAGATAAATGAACTTTAAAACTTAAAGTTATTATTTTCTGCCACACAACCACCTTCAACTGCATCACCACACCATTGCTTAACTATGCTACCTCTGTGAGTGAAGTATGTGCACATGTGTGTGTAAGATGAAAGGGCTAAATTTCACATCTGGGCATATACAAGGCAGAGAACAAGAGGAAACAAAAGTCCTGAGGCAGAGGAAACCACAGGGATATAAGCTGCTAGGCAGTCCACAAAATCCTGGAGAGGGGTTTAGGCTTTGAAACAAGAATCAGAGAGGTTCTTGAACAATTCTTACGAAAAAAAAAAAAAAAAAAATTGCATTTAATGAAGCAGATTAAATGAAATTTCTAGTTTGACATATTGAGCATTTATCAACCCAAAGCACCAGCCTCCATATATGTTTTTTGGAAGAAAATGGGTGGAGTAGGGAGGAGACTGTTGTAGTACTAGGTAGATTCTATTTTTCTCTGTAAGATCAACCTGAAGCACAATTATCTTTTGGGGGTTTTTTTTTCCCCCAATTACTTATTTTCCTTAAAAACTTGACAGTTCTAGGAAACTTATTTCTCTTCACTTGGGTATTTTAAAGAGAGTACATAGTATAATTTAAGAACATTTCAGAAAAACCTGTCTAACACATTTTTTTAGTTTTCATTATTCATGTCCTCCCATATCTGAGAAAAATAAGCAATATGAATATTAATTTCTGTTTTGCCATGTCTATGCAGATAAGTCTTTCTTTCTTCTTGGAAATATTTTACTTATTTCCTCTATCTCAATGGAATTGAAGTTCCATCTTCCTTCCTTTTTGACTTTTGAAAGTTTGTCTTTAAAAAATAGACTGAAGAAAAAAATAGTTCTTTTCATTAGGTTATTTTTCACCCTTTATGTTTGCCTTTTCTTCTCTTCTGTCAGTACATTCCATTTTTTAAAAATCTTGTTCAATAACTATCTGGCTGAGTTCATTTTCACATAAATTTATTCATATCACAGCAGCTACTTGGCAAAGAATTCTACAAAATCCACTGACCTTGAAAGCCAGCTAGGTGCGGGGAATGCTCTAACTCTTCATTCCAAATGGAGAAATATTTACAACATGATGGTTTTTAGATATTGGAAGTTGTGGTGTACAAAACAATCCCAGAACAGTTTATTAAGAGCACTGACTTTGTTCCCTTTGGGCTGTGGGCCTCTTATTTTGATACCAACCTGCCAGCAGTCATTTGCTGCAAAACTAGTATGTGTTGTCCAATAACATGGGCAGAGGTCCCTGAACAGACTGCCTCAATCATTATGAGCCATATGGCCAAGCACAAATGAACAGGTGGGGGAGGGGGATCCTTATTCTATGTCACAGAGTCACTCAGCCTTTCCAAAGGAGCGAGATAGGAGAGAGCCTAACCATACGACTTTTTAAAAGCATTTCCATTTTTTTCATGTGTTAATCCAGTTAATACCACCTTTTCAAATCTCTAAGCACTTACCCTGTGCTTCTGATCTTCAAGATGTTCTTAAAGAAAAGGAAATATTATTCTTTACAGGGTGCCCAGGGGGAGACTGCAGAGGAAGCAATGCATGAAATGATGCCTGGCCAAAGCAGCGAAATAAAGGCCTAAGAAAGGATTGGTCCTTAGCTAGATATGAGCCAATAGGCAATTTAGAACAATGGATAAGAGCACAGATGCTTAGAGCCAGGATGCCTGGGTGTGAATCCCAGTTCTACCACTTACCTACTAGGTAAATCACTTAATCCCTCTGGGCCTCAGTTTTCTCATCTGAAAAATGGGAACAATAATAGTTCTTCCTTCATAGGATTGTTATGAGAATTAAACTAATTGGTACATATAAAGTGCTTAACATATTATCTGGCCTATAATAAGCACTACATTACCATTAGGTAGTATTAATAATAGTAGTTTGTTTTTTTAATTGAGTCAAACAATATATTTAGGCAAACAGCGTATTTACCTGGCAAGAGAAGCAGCTTGATGTATGCCATGTGGCAACTGACTTGACGCCTTATAAATTCATTTGAAACAGTTGGAAATTTCCAGATGGGAGCCTGACTACCTGAGTGAGCAGGTGGGAGCAAAAGCTAGTGGAAATGAGTCTGTTTTCCCTCAGGGGGGTTCGGGCGGGGTCTCCTGGCCATTGGGTCTCAGCTGTGATGGTTACGGCTTTGTTCTGACCAGCTGTCTTCCTATACTAACCTGCCTCAGGTCTGAGGAGATTCAAGAGACACACACACAATATATAGACTTCTTAAAAAATTCCTGACCTGACCTTTACTTGCACAAAGAATCAATTCAATGGTCACTGTAGAGTTTTTTTCTACCTGGGGCTCCATAGCAATATGTGTATAGGCTCTTGACTTTTTCTTGAATCACATTTTAGCCTAAAGCAGGGGTTCTTAACCAGGGGGTCCATGAGCTTGAACTGAAAAAAATCAACTTATTATCTGTATTTTCTCTGACCTCCCATGTTGAGTGTCATAAAACTATCTGCCACTACATTCTAAGAAGAGATTCATGGTTTTCACCTGACTGGCAAAGGGGTCCATGGAACAAAAAAAGGTTAAGAACCCCTGGGTTAAAGGGTCAAGGATTGACTGAGGAAATCAGGAAAGTGAAATGCATGAGAGCCAAGGGAGCGTGTAAAATATGTCAAGCAGAAAGGATATGTACTCATTTTAAATAAGAACAATACCCATCAGTTAGGGCAAATAGTCACACAGTCTGATCAGCCCACTCCTTCCAGAAAGCAAGCCATGTGAAAGACCAAATGGCCTGGATGCTGCTTGTGAGGGTAAAACCAGAATAGCGGAATCAGTTCTGTGGTTTCAATGGTTAGTAGCAGCAGGTTCAGATAGGATGTCACAGCTCCGACTATAATAATGACCTAACTGCTTGGAGACCAAGGATTGGGCTCATGGTTATCATTTAGATCCTTGTTTTTCTGATTCCTCTGCAGTCTGTTCATGCCAGATGCCCTCTCCCTGCTTTCCCATTTCCACAGCCCCCCCCCATCCCATGCTACTGACACATTCCTTATGCAAATGGCAAGATGATATTTTGAAATGTTAATAAGTGAATTTTTCCCCAACATTTTCTGGGATCTTTTAAACCTTTCCCCATTTGGGAAGTGAAGCATTATGTAGTCTCAGCCTTAGGATAAAGGATGACTGAGCAGAACCAGAGAAAAGGCATCTTCCGGGTTTCTGCATTTCAATAATTTAGGCCCTGTGAGGATTAGGGAGAATCCTACAAAGTCTACAGGCTGGAGACAATGTAATGCGAGGCTTCCTGTCCCAGACAGTAGTTGAGTTTCCTTGGGGGGGAAGGCGTGGAATGTTAATGAGTTATTAGATGCTGATCTGACCCCAAACATAGGGCTACCCCACCCCCGTCCATCCTGTTCAGTCCCTTAATGTTTATTTTAATTTATTTTCCTTTGGCTGATTTTTTTATTTTATGTATAACTGCTTTGACAGGACCATAGAACATTCTTTTTTGTTTTGTTTTGTGTTTTTCTTAACAAATCAATTCTATTAATACATATTAATAAAGCATAAATCAATTCAAAGTGTGCAATCAATGGTATTCGGTGACCTTAATGTTTATTGTTAGCACCCCAATGTTATAAAATAGAATTTCTGCAGATCAGGGAGGCAGTTTTGGGGCCGTCTAAGGCGATTGACCTCCTTTGCTTGTGCAACCAAATAAACATTTTCTCTCTTTGAAACCCTGGTGCCTCAGTAATTGGCTTTAAAGACACATCCTGAGAAAAGAACCCGCTTTTGCTCAGTATCAGGACAACTAAACAGAGTAGTTGAAATTGGAACAATGCCAGGAAATACAGGGGAGAGGTTGTAGCTCAGTGGTTGAGCACCTGCTTCCCATGTACAAGGTCTCAGGTTCAATTCCTGGCACCTCCTGAAAAAAATACAATAATATATTTCTTTTTTATATTCTATGGAGTCAAATACAAACCATGTTAGAACTTTTATTGCTTGAATGTACATATTTCTAAATTCAGAAATTCACTCATGGTATTTTTGTATCAATTTATAGACATTTATCTGTAGTGCGTCTGTACAATTATTGTTTATAGTTCTAAATGAACCAAAATATTGAATTATCAGACATTTTATATTTACATTTCCTAAATATCTATAACTTCCCAAAAAGAATTGTATTAAATAATCTATAGTTATTTCCAATTTGATTTCAATTAGGCATTTCAGTCCAGGAAACCAGACCCCTGTACCATGCATTAGTCTGGAAGAAGATCATAGGCAGTACCTAATAGGGGAGGACAGGCCAGTGTGTCAAGCCCTCACTGTTGTTGCAATTAACTATGAATCTTGTTCTTCAAGGAGTTAAGTTTGATAGTTTCTGTGGGTCCTGAGGGCAGAGGGAGGGAGGCATAGAATAGACAGAACATGGGCCATTTTGGGGGCGATGGAATTGCTCTACACGATCTTGCAATGATGGATACAGGCCATGTTAAATTTCATGAAAATTTATAAAAGTTTACGGTCCAAAATATAAACCATAATGTAAATCATCAACCATAGTTAGTAACAATGTTTCAATATTTGTTCATCAATTGTAACAAATATACCATCCACATGTAAAATGTTTTTAATAGGGGAAAGCGGAATAGGGGGAGGATATTGGGTATATGGGAACCTGCTATATTCCATACCTGGCTTTTCTGTAACCTAAAGCTTCTTTGAAGATAAAATGAAAAAAAAAAAAAAAAAAAAAAAGACAGAATAAACAGAAGAAAATGTCACTGTACATAAAAGACAATAGATCTTACAGTGATGAAAGACATAATGTCAAAAAAATCTTTTTTTATTATTTCAAATTTATTTAAGATTTTTTGTATTTTATTTGTTATTTTTAAAACCATCATTAATATTTCATTCTTATTAATTGTATTTGGTTATTTTGTTGGCTTTATTTCTGAAGAAGTTTTGGATCACAGAAGGGTTACAACTGTGGCAAGGGAGGATCATTGTTGCAGGGTGTCAGTGATGGGGCATGCATGGGAGGAGGTTCACCTGGGGCATGCCACTAAGGCATATGAATGTGTTCAAGTGTTCATGGGACATTGTCACAGTGGGTGGAGATTCACACAATAACCCTAAGAATATTGAATTCCCATCCTGGGGAGCTCTCTCACATTCTCTAATGGGACAAGAATCCCCCAAGTACAGGGGCGGTGACTAGTGAAGGAGGATGGACCATTGATGGACCCTTGATACTAATGACTATACTTATGAACCTTTATTTTTAAAATTGAAACTTAGCCTGGTATTATAGGGTACCTAAGAGTTACCACTTGAGAGCCTCCTTGTCGCTCAAATGTGGCCTCTCTCTAAGCCAAACTCAGTATATAAGTGCATTACCTTACCCCCAGCATGGGACTGGCATTGAGGGATTATTACCAAGCACCAACTAGCAATGCACCTGGAAAAAGACCTTGACCGAAAGGGGAAAGGGGAAAGACAAAAGAATTTATATGGCTATGAGACTTCATAGTGAGCTGGGAGGTCATTCCAGAGGTTAGGCTTATGCATATCTCAGCAGGATCTCATTCACTGTCAAAGTAAATATTGCCTCAAATAGCAGGGGTCCTAAGGGTTCTGGAGACATCCAGACACTATAGGCAGGGCAGACTACTCAGGAGTTTGGTGCCCTGCCAGTGGGCCCTACTTTGGAATTTATGCTCCCCAATGTGACAGAGTGGACTCAGTTGTGGTTCTTCTGCCCCTTCTATTTGAACCTATATTTAGTACTAGAGTGGATAGGTGTATGTGCAAGAGACTGAAATCTTAGGGTTGTCTAAGGGCCAGTTGGGCCTTGAATCTCAACAGAGTTACAACACTTACTCACCCAGGACAACTAACAAGGAGATGATGATGGACAAAGACCATTTCAAGGAACAGAGAGAGTCTGCAACTGCAAGCAAGATAGTCCCATCCATCTGCCCCATGGGATCTATGCCCCCTCTCAACTGAAGGTGGAGTAGGCATCACCATCCCAGAATCCTCAGGATTGGGGAACGAACAATGGACTAGAGTAGACTTACTGTTAGTCTACTATAGACTTATTGTGATGCTAGCAATGGGAGAACTTTTATCATTGATGTGGAGGCTGTGGCCACTGAAGGTTCTGAGGGGAGGGAGAGGGAAAAATGGGTGTAATTTGGGGGCATTTTGGGGACTTGGGTATTGGCCTGAATGACATTGCAATGACAGATACAGGCCATTATATATCTTGTCATAAATTACAAAAATGTGTGGGAGAGAGCATAAACTACAATGTAAACTATAGTCCACGCTTAATGATGCTATGGCAATGCTCTAAAGTGTGTTCATCAATTGTAATGTACCACACTAATGAAGGATGTTGTTAATGTGGGAAAATGTGGCAGAGGTAGGGAGCAGGGCATTTGGGAATCCCCTATATTTTTTATGTAACATTTATGTAATCTAAGTATCTTTAAAAACAAAATATAAAAGTATATATATAAAAAAAATAACAACAACCACCAAAAAACTCAGGGAGAATTTTTAGCATAATACTCAGTACCCAATTTTGAAATTTTACTCACTTGGTTTAAACACAAGGTCACTTATTTTTAATAGGTCTCCCCCTCTTGAAATTGTTAAATAATTTACCTAGTCATTATTAATAACCTGAAAATAATTGAAAGAGGAAGGCAACTGCTAGCCCTACCCTCACCCTTTTCCCCACCCTCACCCTCCCCCCCCCAAAAAAAAACCAAACTAATTAAGTATGCACAAGGAAGGAAATCAAAGGGAAAGGTTAAGAAATGCACTATTGATTAAAAGTCAGAACTTTTTAGCTGGGAAGAGATTTTCAGAATGTGACAGAAGCCTCTGAAAATAGGAAATCTATTCCACAAGCTAAATTGTAACATCAGCCCACATTACATGGAGTTCTCAGAGTATACTCATAAAGTTAACCTAAAACTTTCAAATTGCCACCCAAGAAGTGAGACCATAGGCCTCAAGGCCGAGCAGTGGGATCTAACGATTTGAAATCATGGTAAAAATTCTCCTGATATCACAGTTCATTTTCCTTTAAGCATTTTGGAAAAGACTATAGTACTGGCTTCCCTATTGCCTCAACATGTGAAAAATAGTTCTTTTTTTTTTTTTTTTTTTTAACAGAGAAGATGGAGCCTGGCTTTATGGATACAGAAGTTGTTTGTTGTTTAAGGGAAAAGCCCTGCTGGGTTCAAAAAGCAGCTGAGACAAAGAAACAGGAGGAGGTCAGAAAAGGAGAGAGAAAATAACATCTTTCTATTCTTTCTAATATATTATTCTACCTCAAGGGGGATAGATATAGATATTTTTTTTTCACTAAAAATCAGATTTTTCTTCACTTTGGCAGGAGATAGAATTGGTTTGTGAACACTTTGTGCTGTAAAATTTGCCTGGAGCTGAGTTTCTGTAGTACAGAAGGGTCTTGATAAATTTAGATATAGAGGAGGGAAAAAAAAAAAAAAAACAAGAAACCATGTGTTCAGTACTGATAGAACAAAAATTTCTCCCCGTTTGAATGGGATCTCAGCTAAATGGTTGAAATCTAAAACTAGTATTTTCCTTCCAAACTTGAGGTCTTTAGAAGATTTTGGTAAATATACAGACACTCCCACATCTGAACAATACATTCATCTCTGTAGAACATGCTAATAAATATTCTATCCTTCAGTTAAGCTGTTCTGACAGTCTCTCCAAATCCACCTTAAAAACAGGACAGTTTTATCTACCTAGTTTTCTCTCACATTGACTATTTTCCCTTTCTTCTCCATTTAAAGTAAGCTCTCTCTCACTTGGATGTGGAGTGGATGTCACCATCCCAGTCCCCTCAGGATTGGGGGAAGAGCTATGGACTAGAGTGGACTTAATGGTATTCAGTTGTAGACATAATGTGATTCAAGCAAGGGAAGAAACTATAACAGTGAGGTGGAGCCAGTGGCCACTGGACGCTTTCGGGGCAGGGAGGGGAAGGGCAGTTGAAAAACAGGTGCTTTTTCAGGACTTGGGGGTTGTCCTGAGTGGCGTTGCGGCAACAGATATAGGCCATTTTACATCAGCATATACCATGCAGAACTGTGAGAGAGTGTGGTCTACGATGTGAACTGTGGTCTATGCTTGGTGGCAAGGCCCCAGGATGTGTATATCCATTATGGGTGATGTGCCAAATTGATGAAGGATGTTTGTGTGGGATGTTGTGGGAGGTGTGGGAGGTGAGGAACATGAGAAGCCCTGTAATTTCTGTGTAATATCTAGGTAATCTAAGTACCTTTTAAAAAAAAAATATATATATATATATATATATATATTTTTTTTTTTTAATTGCAATGAATGTACCATACTAATGAAGGATGTTATTATGTGGGAAAATGTGGGAGATATGGGGAGCAGGGCATATGGGAATCCCTATTTTTTATGTATCATTTATGTAATCCAAGTATCTTTAAAAAAATAAAATAATAAATTTAAAAAATAAATAGGGAAACGGATGTGGCTCAAGAGGTTTGGTGTCTGTCCACCATATGGAGGGACCGGGGTTCAATCCCCAGGACCTCCCGGTTAAAAATAAATAAACAAACAAACAAACAAATAAATAAATAAATAAAGTAACCACAATGGTTCCTAAATCAAGACTGAGAAGTGATAGCATGTGATAAAGAGATACTTCCCAAGAAGAAAAAGAAATATATAAATAAAAATCATAGTCCTTATTTCCCAAAGATTGAAATAATAACAGCTTACATTTTGTGTGCTACAAAATTCACAGAGAGCTTCCACAATCATCATCTCATTTGCTCCTCATTATAAGCCTGTGATTTAGAGAAAATGGATATTTGTAGCAGGAAAGAATTCTGAGCTATTAACCTGGGACTGATTCCCCCAGCCCACCTTGCCTTCATTACAATTTTGTATAGTATCAAGTAGCTCTCTCCTTGAATCTCAAAATAGATGAAGTTTCTGTTTCACAAGAAACTGGGCTTTTTAGCTTCAATAACCGAACCAAAGGCTAATATACATTACACATCAAGGAAATGCAAAGTGAAATCACAATGAGGTACCACTACCTACTCCACACAATAGCTAAAATTAAAGGGACTGTGAACATCAGATATTCACATGGATGTAAAGCAACTGAGAGTAAAATTGTACAACTACCCTGGAAAAGTTCTGGTAATTTCTTGCCTGACAATTCCCCTCCTAGGTATTTACCCAAGAAAATGAGAACATATATCCACAAAAAAAAAAAAAAAAAAAAAAAAAAGAAAACTCTGTACAAGAATGTTCACAGCAGATTTATTCATAATCACTAAAACCTGGAAACAGCCCAGGTGTCTATCTACTGAAGAATGGATAAACAAATGTGGTCTACTCATATAACGGAATTCTACTCAGCAATACAAAGGAGCACACTACTGATATGTGCAACGACATGGTTGATTCTCAGAAACATTGTGCTGAAAGAAGACTTACACAAGAGTATATCCTGCACGGTTCCATTAAGAAGAAGTCCTAGAATAGGCCAAAATTAAGAACAGTGCCTAGGGTAGAGAGGGAGATTTATTGGAAAGGGACATGAGGGAAATTCCTTAGGTAAGGTGTATATTCTCTATCTCAGTTGGAGTTTGGGTTGCATCGGTTTAAGTTTTTTTATAACTCATGAGAAAGTACACAATGCTTTTTCATTTCATTGACTGTTAATCTTACCATAAAATAAAAATGAACCATCAACAAATACTGAACTCCTGTTAATGATATGCTTGCTCAAGTATTTGGAGGGAAAGTATATAGATGTCTGCAATTTACTTTCAAATGCACACACAAAAAAAGCTGGATTGATAGATGGATAGTTAGAGAGTATATTGGTTTTCCAATGATGCTGCTGTAACAAATTACCACAAACTCAGTTGTTTATAACAACACATAGGTATCTTATAGGTCAGTAGGTCTGAAGTCTGAATTGAATTCCAAGGGGCTAAAATCAGGGTATGGGCAGGGCTTACCCATTACTTCTGTAGACTCTGGGGCAGAATCTGTTCCTTTGCTTTTCCAGTGTCTAGAGGCTGCCCACAGTCCATGGCTCCTGACCCCTTCCTCCAGCTTCAAAGCGAGCAGTACAGCACCTTCAAATGCCTCTGTCTCTGCTTCTGTCACACACCTATTTCTCTTTTAAGGGACTCTATGATTACATTGAATTTACCCAGATAATCCAAGATAATCTCCCATCTCAAGGTCCTTAACTTAATCACATCTACAAAGTCCCTTTTGCCACTTAAGGTAACATATTCAAAGGTGCCAGGAAGCCAATGTGGCTCAACTAGTTGGGCGCCTGCTACCACATGGGAGGTCCCAAGTTTGGGTCCGGTGCCTCCCAAAAGAAGATGAACAGACGCTGCTCCTGCAGCAAAACGAGCTAGACGTCGCCCCCACCGCAACGAGCTACATGCCACACCTACCAAAATGAGCAGATGCCAGGAGCCAGCAGACACCGCAGCCAACGAGGAGCAGATGTGGCTCAGGCCGTTGAGCACTCCCCTCTCATGTGTGAGTCCCAGGTTCAGTTCCCGGTGCCTCCTGGAGAAGGCGAGCAAACAATGAGCAGATATGCATGAGAACAATCTGGGGGAGAGGGGAATAAAGAAAGAAAGAAAAAAAAGGTGCCAAGGATTGGCCCCCATCTTTGGGGGGCTATTACTTTGCCTACAAAAGAGAGATAAAAAGATCAGTAGATATTTGATAAAGCAAGTACAGAGGAATTTTAATTAATAGAATCTAAGTGGTGAAAACCTGGATGTTTGTTATAAAACCCTTTAACATTTTGGTTTGTTAGAAATTTTATATAATAAAATTGTTGGGAGAAAAAGCTGAAGCTTAAATTCTAATCATGAACAGTAACTTGGCAAAACCTTTCTGGGTCCACAAAACGGGCCAAGAGAGTTGGTGGAAGCAAAGAAAACTCCTGGTCGAGAAGAGAGGAAGTAGGCACAGATGCCAGAGTGGACTGAGGATCAGAGTGGAGGCAGACCCAGGCTGTGCAAAGCTGATCAAGAGTTGTCTGGATGCTGGCAAACAGACACAGACAGGGTAAGCTAGCACCTGCCCAGAAGCCAACAGTTACACTCTCCTTGCGACACCTGAATGCACATGAACACACCTCCCCACCACCAATTCTGGGGAGAAGGGGAGAGTGCAAAAACCCTAAATTTATCAAACATAATCATTAAATGACGGTAAAAGGGCATAGTGCTCAAATGGCAGGATTACATTTCCTTAACCAAGTGGTATTGGGCCATGAAATGTAAATGAATATTTTTAATGGAGTCTATGTAAATCTGATCTGTAAAATTCCTATCTATAACAGTCATACTCATTTTATATATGAAGAAACTGAGGCCCAGAGATGCACAATGTCTAATTTTCATGTTTAGGGTCCTTCCCACTAGACCGGAGTCAAGAGAGATGGTTAAAAAAAAAAGTAGAAGAGAGACTGAGAGAGTAAAAGGTTTTACTGAAAAAGCAGAATAAAACAACCTAGACTGGCTAAGAAAATAGGATACAGGGGAAAGTCCTCTAATTTATTTTCTATCAAATATAAGGTTTTATATTTCTTTTGGATGTTCGGAAAATATGGTTATCCTAAATTCTTCTAAATTTCCATTAAAAGGAAATTTCCTGAAATAAAACTGTGAATTATCCACATGATTATACAAACACAAACCAGCAGAATATCAGTCCTGTATCCACCTAACTTCATCCTCCACCATTAGGAGTCTGGTACATAAACTGAATCTTATTTAACAAGTAAGAAAACACTTGAAACAAGAAGGCAATGCCTCACAATAATTTGAGATTAATCATAGTACTTAACCCATTTGATCTAGTCTTCCATTAAAATGCTCTAGTATGGCAAAATGACCTTGTTCATTACTGTATTGTATTTAGCACATCAGCAGGCACATAATAGGTATTCAATAAAATGGTTTAATGAATGAATGAAGCAAAATATGAATTTGTATTTATTGTCTGAAACGAATTCATTTAATTCACTAAATATTCAACTTGAGGAAAAACTTTTCATGGTAGCAAGGTTCTACCTTGCATATAGGTCCAAATTTGAGGTAGAGAGGACACATAGTTTTTCCTAGAATGTACTAAGCTTAAAATTTAAGAAGATTAAGTTCATTCATGCAGAGAAAGTTGATTAGCCTTCTGAGATTTTTGGAAATCTCATCAACAACAACAACAAAAAAACTTTAAAAATTTTAAAAAGTTACCATACTGGAATATTTTCTGAGATAGAATGTTTAAAAGATGATCATAGGTTTTCAGTCTGGGGAAAAGAGAATTTATGCTGTTACTTATAAAGCTAAATAGGATTTTTATGCTTCTGTATTTAGTGTTTATAAAACATAATGGTTGCTACACATATTAATCTACCTCATTAAACATTAAGTTAATGAAGCTATGAAATCAAGAGGGCTTTCTTACTATAATGCCAAAGTTTTGGTATAATAGGATAATAAAAATCCAGGGGTATCTTAGGTTTCAAAAGAAAGGGCTTCTCAACAGCTATCATCCTCCAAACTGTTCTACTTATTTTTGAGAGGAGGGAAAACGCAAGCGAGAAATAAAACCTATTGCCCTGCATTATTTTCTCACTTTTAATGAAGAGCACACATACACACACACACATACAACATACGAGATAGGAACTGTATCAATAAAGTATAGAAGAGTTTTCCTTCATATTAAAAAAAAAGTGGAGTAGGAATTATCTTACTATGTAAAAATGAGAATCCAGTTCACATCCTGGACACTTAGAAATTTGCCAGCATTTTTAATTCTTTACTATTTGGGTGAAAATGGTCCTGATTGACAATGGGAATTTTTTTGGAAACTTGTTTTCTTTACTGTTTTTGTTTTCCAGCTGCTAAAACAAATATTATACAATGGGTTGGCTTAAACAACAAGAACTTATTGGAATGCAGCTTTGAGGCTAAGAAAAGTCCAAAATTGAGGCAACAACAAGGGCAATGCTTTCTTCCCAATGACTGTGGCATTCTGGGGCTGACTGCCCGTAATTCATGGTCCTTGGCTTTTCTGTCACATGGCAATACACATGGAGGCATCTTCTCCTTTCTCCTCAGGGTTCAGCTGACTTCTGATTTCTTCCCCTGTAGCTTTCTCTCTCTCCATCTGATTTTCATCTGCTTATAAAGGGCTCCAGTAATCCAGACTAAAGCTCCAACTGACCAGCTGGCCACACCTTAACTGAAGTAACATCTTGAAGAGATACAATTTACAATGGTCCCACACCCACCAGAAAGTGAATTTAGAACATGTCCAAATTTGGATACACAATTCAATCCACTGTATTCCCTTCATTTTATTTGTAAAATTTAGACATATTTCTAGACTCAATCAATACCTTGACATTTCCTGCCTTGGGTTGTTTTTAATATGTCAGGTTTTAGCTGCTACTCAGCCTTTGGCGTTTTCTTGTAAACATATCTCAGGAGAACTTGGCCAGCCCTTGGAAAGCAAGATATAAACCTGGGATCCAAATAACATTCTAACATTACCATAACATGTTGTCCAGGGCATCCCATATACATTTTTAGGACTCTAACCAGAGGGGCGAGCAAGAAAACAAGTAGCCTATCCAAACAATAGGCAAGGAAAGTCCCACTAGTCAACAGACACTCAAATAATTTGCAATCTTCTTCTAAAACAGTTGGGTTTCAAATTATGCTTCCTAGGCATTAGGGATTCCACGGAATCCCTTAAGAGCCTCTGCAGGGACAGATAGAAGACTGCATAAGACAGGTTCCTGCACCTTCAACTCCACTGCAGCCAGAGCACCTTTCATTGGTTTAACATATGAGCCTTCATTTAAAGAATAAACTAAAATTCAGGGGTGGTAGGAGTTAAATAAAAGTGAGTTTGATAACTATAGTTCCAGAATAAGAAGATGTAGAAGAAAAAAAAGTAAGAATTTTTGGTTAAACAGAGTAAAATTTTCTTGGTAGTTATGCTAAATAAGGAAGACTTCAGAATGTCCTTCTCTGAAAATATTAATATTATCAGATGGTTGAGGTAGTGTCCTGCTAAAAATAGAACTTACATCTTAAGATTTCCTACAACCATACACAGATAGAATGACAGAATTAGAATTTCTTTATTTGCCATTTTCTAAACAGGATTCATATTCTATGAATAAAGCATTTGGGCTCAGCTCTTTCACTTTCTGAACTGGTATCAAATTCTCAACAGCCCCTAGTGAGATCTGATTGGGTGTCACAGCTTCTTTTTAAGCAAGCCCATTAGATGTCAATCAATTAGCCAAGTCAATTCATGAAATGTTATGTAGACAAAGCAAGTCATGTATTATTGGCCATTTTCTTACTTAGATTTGTGAGGTGAAATGGAGGGACTCTGAGGAGTTGCTTATTAAAGTTCATCTCACCCACCTCACAGTTTTGGTTTTCAATTTGAGTTCTCTAGGTGAAGGTTCTGAAATTATTGCACTCAGCCAAACCAAAGGCATCTGAGTTATATTTACTGGTGTAAATACCAATTTAGCAGGGTGATGGTATTTGTTACACACAAGTAATTTGAACTGAGTCTGCTCAGTCAATTTTCTTTGCAAAATTCAGATTGCAGCCAGTATTAAATTCTCCATAAGGAATCAAAGAGAAGCAATGTGTGCTATTAAATGAAAGAAACCCAAACAAGCTCAGAGGTGCTTTGGCTCTGCCAGGTGATGTTATTGAATTTGGCTTTGTGAGAAAAGGGTCCAAAGAAAACAACCATCCATCTCTTGGATTTCAAGAGAGTGGAGCTGGGAGGATTAAGGGATCTAGCCAACAAGACACACACAGGGATGGCCCACAGCTATTCACCAGTACAAGTAGGAGTGCTGTGCCCACTGGGCTCCAGAAGGCCTCCTGAGCAAAATCTCAGTAGTTTGGAATTTCTCTGAAAGAAACATGAATGTTTAGATAGGTTTACCAGAGGGTGTGTCATTCAAAGTCCTTGGCAGAATATTGTGCTAGCTAAAGGGGGAAATAAATGGGGGCAAAGAGAGATGGAGATGGAAGCATTAGAGTCAGGAAACAGGCAAGCAGCCATAGGGCTAAATACTTTCTGGGAAGCAAGACAAAGAAAAGTGAGTGCTCATAGATTCTTATAGATTTACCAGGGAGAAGGTGAAAACAAACAGGGTGTAAGGGTGGAGAGTCCAATAATTGAGTGAGGAAGTGAGGGAAATATTCAAAATGAATTAAGCACTGTAATTGACCTATAAGTATTAGTCTTTTCTCTGTGTTTTCTAGATTTGGTCCCTGCTGGTCTCCCCTTAGTTCCTAAATATGCCATGAAATTTCTCAGCTTAGGGCTCAACCCTTACTCTTTTCTCCACCTAGAGAGCTCTACCATTACTAACTATGAGACTAGCTAATACATACTCACACATTGAGTTTAAGTTTAAATATTATTCCCCCAGAAAGCATTCCCTGATCCCCTGGCCTACATTAGTCCATCTACTATGGGTTCCAATAGCACTTTCCCCATTTGCTGGAAAACCTATGATAGCAAGGAGGATTTCTACCTTGTTAACCATGATGTCCCTCTACCTAACCAGTGCCTGGAAATGGTTACTATTTTTTTGATCAATATAAAGGAAAATTCATTTGATAATTGTAGTAGACAAGCATGTGGTGATGGCTAGGCTCACGGCAAAGTCTTCCTTGTCCTGTGACTCATTCCCCACATCCCAACTCCATCATGGTTTAATTAGGAACTTCATGATCCACTTTTGGCTAACACCAAAGCTGGCTCACATGATATCTATTTCCAACCCCCTTTCCTTTCCTTTGCTTTCTGAATTAGTCAGGATAGGCAAAGTTATGCTGTGGTGCAAATAACCCCAAATTTTGGTGATCTAAAGAAAAAAAAAAGCTGTATTTATCACTTATGCAAGTCCACTGCAGGGCCAGGCACCTCTCCAGGGCAGTTGTCCCCAAGGCTAGGGCTCAGTGATCCATGGTGTTTCAGTCTTGTGGTATCCCTATAGCAGCTTGTTTCCTTGCTTGGTGTGGTGTGGAAGGGAACATAGAGACTCACACAACGGCTATTAAATTCTTCTACCTGGAAGTGAGATATGTTGCATATGCTTACATTTCATTGGGAAAAACTACCCACATGGCCACTATTTTCTTTCTTTTTTTTTTTTAAGAAGATACCAGGGATTGAACTCATACATGGGAAGCAAACACTCAAACCACCGAGCTACATCCACTCCCCAATGAGAGTGGATTTTTACATTTGTTTGTTTTCTTTTTAGGAGATACCAGGGATCAAACCTGGGACCTCATACATGGGAAGCAGGCACTCAACCACTTGAGCTTGAGGGGGTAGGGAAGTGTCACTGGAAGTAGAGAACTGCACAATAATGGACATTAGTAATACCTACAACATCTTCTACCATAGAAGCTGGAAAGCTAAATACTCATTTCTCAGCCCCCCTTTCAGCTAGGCGTAGCCATGTGACGCAGAGGGAAAATTTTTCTTTATCAGTTCCAGTTCAAAAATTCCCAGGGAAGGACTTTATCTAACCTGATTTGGGTCAAGTGTCCATCCCCTAAGCTAACTACTGCGGTCCTTCAGTTGTTCATCTTGAGTCAGGTACAATATCATTTCACCTTCAAGTAACTAAAAACCGATCATCACCTTAAGAAAATTTAGGGCAGAATCATTGAAATGTTTTTTCTTGGTATCCTAGTACCATTAGTCATCTTTATCTGTACTTCTTGCCATGTGAGTCAAATAAGCCTCTAATTTGTTAAGTCAATTTTTCTGTGGGGTAAGTTGAGAAGATATGAGCCCAGGGGATACTGACTGCTATAGTGGCAGCCTGGTTAAAAGAGCCAGCCTGAAAGAAAGAAAAAAATTCACCGAGAAAAGCAAAAACTAATGATGGAAGGGAAAAAGAAAGAAAGAGACCTGAGAGCATTCAAGGCCCAGGTTCCAAACGGTTTTATATAGTACTTTATACCCTTCAAATTATTTTCCTAGCCATTGCCTGATTTCAAACAATTTCAACGAGATAAGCAGGGCAGATATCATTAGCAGAGAATATGGAAGCCCCAAAACATAAGGGCTAGTACCAGATTTGTCACCCATTCAACTTTTAGGCTTAACCTATTCTGCAAAGTAAGGGATTTGGACTAGTTTAGTATTTGAACTATTAATTGAGCTCTTGATCTCAGAAAGATAATTTTAAAGTCTTGCTCATCCATCCATTGGCTGAATAAGTTCTAACAAATTTTATTAGCCTACCTAAGTGTCTACTATGTCATCTGAAAAAATTGGGATAATAACATATTGTCTAGTTTGTTGTTGTAACAATTAAATAAGATTTAAAAAAAAAACAAAACATCCAGCATAATGCTTGGCTCACAATAGATCCCCAGTAAACATTATGTCCCTGTTCCTCCATTTTTCTTCTACCAAGGTTTATTTCCAACTATGAAATTCTATTCCCATTTTGCAAATGAGTTCACCGAGTCACAGGTTGGTTAAAGACTTACTCAAATCCATACAGTTAACCAGGGTCTAAAATGGGATCTGGTTCTGAAAAGGGATCAGAATCTATACTTATAGTCTAATAGTCTGATGTTATTTCCATGATTACCAAATCCCCATACTCCCTCAATTCACGTGGCATTTATCAAACATACACAATGCAAAAGCAGATTGCTCAGCATCTCTTAAGGTGCCATGCTCCTCCCCACTGCCTAATCTCCCTAAAGACCCAGGATGTTTATAGTATCGTATAATTTGAGAATTGAAGGACCATAGTGGTCATTTAGTTTAATATCCTAATCAGAACAGCAATTCCCTTTATAGCATCCCTTATTTGTGGTCATCTATCTTCAATTAGGATATTTCAGTGCCATGAATGATGAAAATATTGTGGCTCCAGGGACATGGTTTTAATAGTCAGCACTCTTTTAATGGCTAGTATCATAAATCTAACTGAAACTATCTTAGCCAAAACGTTGATCTATTTGCTCATATACTAATTTATGAATTTAGACCAGCTTCAGCCATGCCCCAATCAAGAGGCTTGACCACTGCTATCAGGATCTGATCTCACTCCCTCTGTTTCTTGGTCCCCTACTTGAACCAATCACAATGCCACAGGGATGCAATACCCTGATTTTCCATGCCCAAAACTCATGTCCACTTCTGATGTCAGGGGGCGAGTCATTCCCACTCTACTATACCCCAAGGACTGAGAGTGAGAGAGGGGTGGCTCCCCAGGAAAAATCAGGATTTTATTACCAAGAAGGAGAATGGAAATTGAGCATGTCAAAATAACAAATTTCACCACCATGCTATCTTGTTCCATATCTTTAGACAGAAAAGGAAGTTACAAAGTTCTTTTCCAAACCCTAGAAAGTTAAAATAAAACCAATTCCTTTGACACATGCTCTGCACAGTAGTATATATGTTAGGAATCCTTTTGGCTGCAAGTAACAGAATAAGCAATAAATACTAGCTTAAACAATATAAGACATTTTGTTTGTACAGAGAAGGTAGGCAATTGCTGGCCTTGATTCAAAGGCTTAACAGTGTCACGTATCTGAGATTCTGTTAGTATTTCTCCATGGTAGCAAGATGGTCATGCCAACTCTAAGTAACATATCCTCAAAGACAGGGAGCAGGAGGCAATGTGAGACAATTACAACTTTCTGATCTAGAAAAGAAATCTCTTTCCCAGAAATCTCCAGCAAACATTTCTTTACCCCTCATCTACCAGAACTAAGTCATATGGCCATGTCCATCAACAAGAGAGACCAGTATCTGCTTCTCCAGATCCTGTAGTAGGATGCAGACAGAGGGGAAGATGAATAGGTCATGGCTTTGGGTTTCAATATTATCTACCATTAGTATGTTAGCAAACGTGTTTTGACCCATCATCCTTCCACCCAACCAAATAAGGCAACTTTTACCCTATTCTATCAGAAGAGAGTAGGTTTTGATTCCATGACATCGGGGCCTCTATAATATGTCCAAATAGTAATTAGACTTTTTCAAAATAGTTATTAGCACAGTGCCTAAAAAATTACAGGTTTTCAATAAATATTTTTTTTAATTTTTTATTAATGAAGTTATGAGTTTATAGAACAATCATGCATAAAATACAGGATTCTCATACACCACCACACAACCAACACCTTACATTGTTGTAGAATGTTTTTTACATTGATGATAGCACTTTTTTGTAATTTATTAAGCTTTTAACTTTAACTTTGTTATAATTGATGAAAAATTATTAAAATAGTACTGTTAACTATTGCCCATAGTTTACATTAGGTATACTGTTTCCATATACAATCTTATTAGTAACACCTTGAATTAGTGTTGTATGTTTGTTAAAATTCATGAAAGAACATTCTTATCCTTGTATTACTAACCCCAATCCACTGTCCACAATAGGCAGTCCCAAGTTTTATCTTCTAATTTTCATTCTAGGAACATACATGACCCAAAATTTCCCCTTTCAACCACATTCACATACATAATTCAGTACTGTCAATTACACTCACAATAATGTGCTACCATCATCACCATCCATTTCTAAACCCTTACAATCAACTTAAATAGAAATTCTGCACAAATTAAGCATCAGCTCTCCATTCCCTATTCCCAGTTTATCCCCTAGTAACATATATTCTAGATTTTAACTCTAAACTTTGCTTATTATTAGTTCATATCAGTGAGATCTACAATATTTGTCCTTTTGTGTCTAACTTATTTCACTCAGCATAATATCCTTAAGGTTCATCCATATGTCTCATGCATCATGACTTCATTTTATTTTATGGCTGAATAATATTCCACAGTATTTATATACTACATTTTATTTATCCATTCTTTGGTTGATGGTCATGTGGGTTGCTTCTTTCTTCTAGCAATTGTGAGTAATGCTGCTATGAACATTGGTGTACAAATATCTGTTTGAGCCCCTACTTTCAATTCTTCTGGGTATATACCTACTAGCAGGATTGCCAGGTCCTGTGGCAATTCTATACTTAGCTTCCTGAGGATCTACCAAACTGTATTCCACAGAGGTTGCACCATTTTACATTCCCACCAGCAATGAATGAGTGTCCTTATTTCTCCACATTTGAACTAAACCAAAATTCCCTGCTCAGGGATACTGTTATTTTTCACAATATTAATCACACTACAAAAATTATCTGTTTGCTCTTCTAGTGTTTTCTCTCTTTATAGTAACTGGTGTTCATTTACACATAGAGCATAATCTTGCTGGGATTTTGTATGTTTGCTTGTTTCACTATTTGTCAACATAGCCAACTTCATTAGCCACATGCTCAAACTCAGGGGTTCCCAAACTTTCCCTAGAGAGACTGTGTCAGAATCCCCTAGGAAGCTTTTAAATACAGATTCCAACTCACCACTCCCCAAAATTCTGATTCCATCATTCTCAGGTAGGGCCTTCATAACTGCATTTTTTTGAAGCTTCTGGTTCTGCTTTCAGCTGAGTTTGGAACTATTAGTCAAACCAACCAAACTAATTAGTTCAAATAGACTAAAACTGTTTCTTTTTCATTTAGGCTGCACAGTCTAGTAAGAAACCTGTTGTTAAAAGTTTGCCCAGCAACTCGGTTTTTATTGTTTAAATACTGAGAGTCCTCAAACTGTTGAAACCTTTCTAAAAAGATAGGTAGCATCTTATTAGTAGTTCCTATTTGAGAAGGTAATTTTAATGCCTTTCATGTCGACAGAACATTTTGCCAACTTCTGTGTCTTCCCAGATACCAGTCCCAAATCAATTCATAAACAAAAGTCATCAACTGCTTCTGCCTCCCCAGTGGGAACTCCTCACTCCCACATTCTATAGACACATGATCCATATCAATGACAAACACTAAAACATCACCTTGCCTAATTTATGCTCAGTCAGAAAATTCCTACTTGTTCTTCTCCAAGTTTTCATGCACACTTATATTTAATGTCTTGCCCAATTCCCCCAGCTCAGTGGTCTGCAAAACATTTGTGATTATTCCTTCCTCTCCACACCCAACCCCCACCTTAAAGCCTGGTGACTCAGTATGTCAAAGCGAGGCCAAGATCACAATCTCATTCATGTATCCAGCCAGTAAGAGGAATTATCTGCCTCAGGGTGTGTTATTTTTCCATCTGCCCAATAAATACAGCAAGGTACATCCGGAAAACAAATGCTCGTTATTACAACATAATTCTTAATCCCCGAGCCTTAAGGCATAACAGTTCTTGTCTTGTCCACTTGGATTAAGTTATTTTAATCAAAGCAGGATTGTCTATGGATAATATCTACCTCACTGAAAAGTCAGTGTGTGACTCTATCTTCTATAAAACACGTAAGTGATCTGGAAAAAGGAGACTTCACCCAAGCAAGACAGGAAAATCCCTGGGTTGTCAGGGCGATAGCCAGTGTTTTAGTCCTTCGTTACTTCCTCTTGAAGGGCGAACAAAAAAGCAAATTGATTTCCCACTGAACAAATGGCAGGCATCCACCTAGGGGACTCTTGCCCAGGGAGAAAGAGATTGCCAACAAAGAAGTAATTTCTGGCTTTTGACTGCTCTGTTCACTTCTCCTCCCCTCCTTCCCATTTTCAGTTAACTGGCACATCAAAAGAATAATAATTCAGTAACACAATGTGGCTAATGAAATCTGATATAAATACATATCAGTCCCAGAGCAAGGAAACCATCTCCCCACTGTATTTAATATTCTTCATATCTCCCTGGATATGTTACACTTTCCTTTGGACTCTTTGTTGAAAAAATAAAGAATTTAGAGTTGAGTATAACAATTAGGGTTCAGGATCTATTAAGGAAAATAAGCTGATGCCCCATTGTTTGAAGCACCCGAGAAGTTGGGGGTGATGATAATTTCTAAGAATGTGAAAAGCTACCCAAATAACACTGCTGAACACAATGAAGTAAGCTAAATTATAATGAGACATGGCGATTAGACATTAGGGAAAACGTTATGAAAACAGGCTCAGAGACTTGCCCAAGGACTTAGTCAAATAGGTGGTAAAGTCAGGTTTTGAACTCAAGTCCAGCAGACTCCAAATCACACACTCTCAATACCTAAGCTACACTGTTTCTCCACTGAGGGCTGGGTGGGTTTGCAGAGAGACATGGCAAGAATAGTAAAAGATGAACTCACCTCATTCTCCCATACTCATTGGTGACACCGACACTGTTTTGCAATGACTTTCTTTTAGGCGCAGTCAGGATGAGCATGGCATTGTAACTAATCATAACAAAACCTTAGGCTAGGCTATCTAGGCCAGCTGTGGCCAGGCAAATAAAACATGAAATGGATTGTATTATTGTGAAAAATACTTGCTGCTCCTGCTTGGGATAACCCTCCCGGTTGAGAGATTATACATCTTAGCCCTGCTGATATCAGGTTTTTGGTCCTTTGACTTAAAAGACTCCTTCCTGCAGGGCAGAGGACACATCCTGGGATACCTTCCCACTCTGTTGAATTCAGGATTGCCCATATGACTTGTTTTGGTCAGTGAAATATAGACAGAAGTGACGTGTGTCAATTCCAGGTAAGAACTTTCAAAGCCAGCTCATGGTACCATGTCTCACTTCCCTCTGCCATGGGCTGTCAATGTCATTGGTAGAGGCTGCACTATCAGCCTCCGTACAGAAGTGATGACAACATAGAATAGAATTGCAGCCGACCCACAATGGACATTCAGGGTGAGCAAGAAGTAAACTTTGGTTGACTTTGTTTAATTAACCACCAAGATTTCAGGGTCACCTGTTACTGCAGCAAAACAGTGTATCCTGACTGACAGAGAAAGTGATCCTGATATCTGCATTCCAAGTCTTCCTAAGGAACTGTCGAAAAACCAGGGTGTTTAGGGCTATTACAAGATAGGTAGTTACTTCATTTTTAGGTGATTTTCCAAACCCCTTCCTCTCAGGACCACAAATTGAAAATTGTGAGTGAAAAATGCAATTTTTAAATCTAAATGAAGAATGTTTCCATAGTTTAAAAAATTTTATCCTGGTGAAAACATTACCTAGAATTGGACATAGCAGTTAAGAACAGTCCCTTTGTAATCAATGAAACATGGCTTCTAATCCACCAGTTACCAGACATGAGATTGGGGGCATGTTATTTCCTGTCTCTTCAAACCATGGTTTGCTTCTCGGTAAAACAAGGACAATAACAGTATCTGCCTCAGAGGGGTATTGTGGGAATTAAATGAGGCAAAACACGTAAAAGCCTTGCCCAGTGCCTGCCACCTGGTAAAAGCACTCAACCAATGTTAGTTCCTTTTATGAATAAAAAACGCTGCAGGGAATAAAAAGATAAATCACAGTCTAGTAGGGATGATAAAATATAATTATAAATAACAATAATAAAGGCAAAACGTTGTAAAGACTTTAAAAGTACCACAGATAAAGTGCTGTAGTAGAACAGTAGAGAAAAGAGAAAAATTGGAGTGTAATTTGAAAGGGAAGGGGGAGAAATCAGAGACGACTTCATAAAAAATGCTGTATGATGGTTAGGCTAATGTGTCAACTAGGCCAGGTAATAATGCCTGGTTGTTTGGTCAAGCAAGCACTGGGCTGATTGTAATACAAGGGCACTTCATGGACTTTAATCATCAGTGAGTTGATTGCATAGATGGCTGATTACATCTACAATCAACTGAGGAGATTTCATCAGCAATGAGAGACATATCATCCAATCAATTAAAGGTCTTAAAAGGAGAAGTGATTTCAGCATTCAAGGAGAGAATCCCCATCTCACTTCAAATAGCCAGCATATCCTGGGGAATTCAACGAGGACCTTCATCTGAGTCCTTGGCTTTCAGCCTGCCCTACAGAATTTGGACTTGTGCATCCCCACAGTCATATGAGACAGTTTTATACAATCTTATACTATTTACAGATATCTCCTATTGGTTCTGTTTCCCTAGAGAACCCAGACTAATACAGGTGGCATTTGAATTGGATGACTTCTATTATTCAAAATCCTTTAAATATGGACCCACACTCTATTAACCTTTACTAGATTTAGTTGCAAGGAAGTTTTTCTCCCTCCTGAAAATTTACAATCTTTATTAGACAGTTAACTGTGACCTGTCATGTTTCCTTTTTGCTTCCGATGTAAGAAAGATCTGGGCAAATATGCCTGATTTTGGAAATCAACTCAGACTATGTGTTCTCCTTTCTTCTCTATGGTTTCTGATTTTGCTCTCTATCAATTTTTACTGCCCTGTGTAACCTTTACCACAGGAGTTTTATATTGTAAGCTGACTTAAGCCCATTCTTAGACATTGGTAGGGTACATGTTACAAACAAATAAAATATATTTTTGCATCTTTCTTCTACTTTTTCTTTAGTCTTTTATTTTGGTAACTTGTTCAAGGATAGAAAAGGAGATTACGCATTCCTTTGTGGCCTCTACAGAATTGATAAAATGGGCAGTGGGGAGTGATCAAACCAGGCTGATACCCTGCACTGTGGTTTCATAATTAAAGTACTAAGTGCTGATTTTCAGGTTAGATTCAATTACCTTCATCTATTACTTTAGCAAAAAAGAAAATCAGCACAACCTGAAGATGGCCACCACCCTTCTGCGGAACAGCAGCTGAAGACTGAATAGCATGTTTCTAGGTTGAAGGAGGTGCCAGTAGGAACACCATCTTAGTTCTCTGAAAGAAAATCAAAATCTTTTCACATTGAACCAGTGAAACTATTGCACATATTCCAACTGCAAAACAACTTGAGCCCTTTAACTGAGAGAAAACTCCAGCTGTCTTTCCTATAGAAATGTAAGAAAAATCAAGGACTTATAGGAGAATAAGTGTATTAGAGCAAAGTAGGAATCAAATTTTTTGCACTAACATATCCAGAACAAAGTCCAACTTCAAAATTTTTCTAAGGGGCATAATTAAAATGATTTTACACCATCACTAAGTAAAACAAGTAAGGCTGTACCATATAGATACTAACTTTATGGAAAAGTAATTCATGTGAAAACTTATATTATCAGCAAAACAAGAACCCAACAGATTTATCTGGATATGAATTGGCCATTTGAAGGTCTGAATTATTAATTTCACTGTACTCATTTTTGAAATACTGTTTTATAAACCTAAAGAAATGTCTGAGGGCCTTTTTAAAGCTAAAACGGCCAATCTGCTAACCACATTCATCAATAATTGTTGCAAAATAATACATCCCTACCAAAATTAAACTGTCATTCACAATTATTACGGAACTGCAAATAAAGCTTTCTGTTCATTAAAACACAACATGTTTACTGCATAAAAGGATTCCAAACTGCTCTCTAGTGAAAAAAATAAAAAGACAGATTGGAAAACAGTTTACTAGCAACTTGTAGATCAGTTTTTCATAAATTTTGTAGAAAATTATATATTTTTTAAATAACATAAAATTTGAAGATAATACCATGTCCATTTCTAATGTTTATTTATATAGACAAATTAGAAAACAAAGGAGAAAATCACAAATTTTCCTGTCACCACGATGATCTTTGGTTTATCATGTTGGACTTTTCTGATGTATGTATACATGTAAATAAATGCATTTTACAAATATGACACATACTGTTTTATAAGCTATTTAAACTAGTTTCACTTAAAAGCATTATATGTGTTTCCATATCAATACATATTTTACATTACAACATGGAGTTCTATTATTTAAATGTAATATATTTAACAAATCCCTTATTACTGGAGATTTTGGGCAGTGCACTTCCACTATGAATATCCTAGTATATTTATCTTTCTATATCCAATTGCTCCCTACAAGCTGTATAGGAGATTATCCATATACTTTCATGTTCTCCAACACTGGATATTCATTACTTCAGTTTTAATCTTGACTCTTAGAACATTTATAATTTCTGAGTAAGTCTTCCTCACTTAAGGATTAGAGTGAATCCATAGAGGGATGTCCTTCCAGGATTCTCACCAACGTTGTAGCTTACAGGGCCATCCAAATCGCGTGTTTTTCAAGGGTGAGGCCATACAGTAGAAGCCTAAGTCCTTCAGCATGGGCCTGTTAACCTCACATTGTTGCAAAATTACCTGGCCTATTTCTGGGATATCTTACTACACCAGCACTTCCCCTTCAGTTTGAACAGACTAGTAGTCAGACTTAAGTTCTTCCAGGCCGCTGAGGTAAATTGCTGCTTCACTGAAATAAATGATACCCAGGTATCTAAAATTCACTGAATGGTATTCTGGTGTGTCGAAAAGTTGAAGTACTCTCCAGCATAAAGTGCTGTAAAGGAAGAACCTTATTCACTCCTGAGATTTAGAAGAGAAGAACTTAACCTTTATGCTTAAGTATTTCTGATTTATAAAAAGAAATTGGGCACAATTATAAATGAGCATTGTGGAACATAAATTGTGTCAGGGCTGAATACCATTTAAATCAACAATGAATATTCCTATATCTTTAAAGGGTCTGTATTAACCAAACCTTTCTTCTCACATGATTAGAGGTTAGACAAAGAATATTAACCATGATTCTGTAATTCTACAATAATAAAAACCCTGCTAGAGTTTTATGATAAAGAAAATGTGAAATGTGATGCATGGCCTTTAAATATCAACTCCTAATTGTAAAGACGTGAATATGTAAATCCAATTACATACATTTAAGAATCAGATATTAATTGGATCAGCCTTGATATAAATCGCACAGTCAATTCTTTTATTAGAAGTGATCATCACTTTCCTTTTTGGCATTTGGTAAAAACTGACAAAATATCACAGGCTCTCCCTTGCTTTGAGATTTGCAGAGAGATCTTTACAACTCACACAGATTAAATGCCTTCCTGAATTTTAAAGCCATCAGGATATACTTTACTTAAAAGGAAAAAAAAGTGATCATATTAACACAACCTCTTAATCACAGGGCATTTAAATAGACAGACTTGGGGCCACACATCCTACCTGGCCAGCAGGCAGTGGGCAATGGGCCAAATGGCAGGAGACAGAGAAGTTCTTTCACGTACAATTTACAGAAAGCTATTTGGGGTGTTGCACACCTTTATTCTGTCTCACTGACACTAGGACAGAATTTGAGACTCCTTAGAATCCTTCCATCTTCTCATATTCCTGTTCTTATAGCAATTTGTTGACATAAACTTGCCATTAGTTGAACATAATTTATTCAGATAGACAAGCTCTCTCATCATACACATTCAACAAGCACTGTGGAAGATGCAAAAATGAACAAGAAAGTGTGGAATTTGACTGATCTGAATTTTAATTCTAGCTCTGACATACATTCCTGGTGACTAAGCAGGTTGCTTCACTCCCTTAGCCCCACCATCTGGTATGCAAAATCAGGAAATATCACGTCACATGGTCATTGAAATATTACATGAGATAGTTTTTTGTAAAAAGTCTCAGGTACAGAAAAGATGAATTTATTTTTTAAAAAACCCTCAGACACAGAAAAGGTACACTAGTGACACCCTCACCTTTGTTATCCTCGAGGAGTTTCTGATTTGATGGGAAGATGGTAGGGTGCTGGCAGGAGGAGCAGGAAAATAAGACGAGATCATAAGTAGAGCATAATGGCAAATCTAACTCAAATTACCCCAGGATGTGCAAGGAAGATAGAGATTCATTACTTTCTCTAACTGAATTAATGATCCCCACAAGTTTCCCACCCATTTGAGTAACATGGGGGGAAAAAAAAGAGGAAGGGGAAAAAAAACATTAAACTTGACAATTTAGAGTCTACCCATTTCTTCAGGTTTAATTTGTCTCTTCTGAAACACCTGGTCTCTTTCAGTAACTGCTCTGGTTTTACGTGTTCTTCACCTCCCATGCCATGGTACATGGGGTGGGGAGGGGAGATGGGAATCTCAGATCATTCCCATATTCTTCAGCTCATTACTGGTCTCTGCTTCAGAGAACTGGTCTAACCTGCACTAAGCATTGTGCTCACCTTTGCAGTTCTTGTTCCTATCACTGTCCCCTAGTCATGAAATGTCACCACCCAGGCCTCCATTAGGACAGCAAGCATTTCTTGGTCCACCAGCTTTCTAAGTAGGGTGTGTGGGTTCCCCATTCCCTTGCACACCCTTCACATGCTACACAGATCCAGGAGCCTCAGTTCAGGCTCATCTACACAAACCACTCCCTCTTCCATTGGTGCTCTGCCACCTCCAAGGAACATTGTGCATGGCCAATACAGGTCTTCCTCTTGAGGCTGGGGAAGTGGGCCAAAAGCCACTTCCCATCACCTCACATATATAATGTTCTCAGGCATTTTCATAAATCCCTTTCAGATGTCACTGCTGTCCCCACTAGGCCCTCTAGTCCCTAGGGTTCCAACCTGAGAAGGAGAAAACAAGTGACCTATGTCTGATATCACTGCCCCACTCCTATTCTCTCTTTTCTCTTCTTCCAAAACCAGGATGGAAAAACTAGCTTGGCTTGCATCGTCCTATCAGATACAACCTTTTTTACATCATATCTTCTTCTTCTTGAGATGCCGTTTTCCTTCCCTTTCCTTGGGAACTTACTGGTGGATTGGGTACACAGAGAGAAGACGACTGGCCAGCAGTGAATTTAAATTAGAAAATATTTTAAAAATAGTTTTGCTGTTGCTTTAGTAAAAATTAATGAAGTGTGATAAGAGTCATATGAGAAATGGAGTTCCAGGGTTCTGAAATCAATAGCAATTATACACTTATTATAAACTCTACACACACAGTATTACAGGTAACCAGATACATAGAGACCATTTATGTCCAGCTTTGAAAATAACAAGTCTTATTTAGAAAATCCTGAGCTCCAGATACCCCTTTCTTAGACTCCTAAATCTAAACATATCCTAGCCCAAATCCACTTCTTCTGGTTGTAAACAATCTTACTTTGCTCCAAACTGCTTCCAACTCTGGTCAGATTCTCCATTCTCTATAGGTCCCCTGGCCACCCAGTTCAGGAAAGAGTAGTTTGTGTCTGCAAGCTCAGTTCCTGCAGTAGATAAAAATCAAGTAATATTGACTGCAGAGGCCAACAGTTTTTCTTTCTGTCTGTAGGATTCTTGTTCCTGTTCCTTTCTCTCTTTTCCCAGCTCTCCTCCAATAGATGCCCGAGTTCCTTTTTAAAACTATTTAGCTTGAATTTGCAATCACTCTCTCTACAATTACAGAAGAGTTAGATATTATTTACCTGAAAAGATAAAGTTGACAATAGCTACAATATTTTACCATTCATACATTCAACAAATATTTGTCAAGAGCCTACTATGCACCAGGTACTGTTTTAAGCAGTGAAGACATAGCCATGAACAAAACAATGTTCTGTCATGGCAATAAACAAGTAGACAGATTACATTAGATGATAGATAAATACAGATAGATAGATAGGTAGGTAGATAGATATATAGGTAGGTAGGTAGGTAGGTAGGTAGGTAGGTAGATAGATAGATAGATAGATAGATAGATAGATAGATAGATAGATAGATAGATAGATAAATAGATAGATTAGGTGGTGATAAATTGCCATGAAGAAAAATGAAGTGTACAAAGAAGGAGAGTGACAGGGGTCAGGGTGGAGGTGCTGTTTTGGACAGAGTAGTCATGGAAGACCTTTTTCATAAGGGACATTTGAGCAGAGGCCTGAACAAAGAAAGGGAACAAGTCATGTAGTTGTCTTGGGAAGGTAAACACCAAAGAGGGAGAAGCAATTGTCAAGACTCTGAGAAGGAGCAGATTTCTAGGAGTAGAAAAGAGATCAACAGAGCAGGAGGAGGAGGTAGGGAGAGCAGAAAGAAATGCCATCAGAGAGGTAACAGGGAAAACCATGAAAGTTCTCATAGGCCATGGCAAGATTTTTATTCCAAGTAAGATGTCCTTTTGGAAGGTTTTAAGGAGGCTTGATTTACATTTTTAAAAGATAACGCTAACCTCTGTGTTGAGAATAGACAATCGGGAGGCCAACAATGAAAACAATTAGTTCAGAGACAGCTGAAATTGTTCAGGCAAGAAATTCTGGCTGGGATGAGGGTGGTGGAAACAGAGGATAGAGGCAACAGTTTTTGTTGATGGTTTGGATCTAGACTGTGAAAAAAAAAAAAAAAAAAAGATGAGTCAAGAAGACTTCTAGTTTTGTGGCCTGAGCAAATGAAAGAATGAAGTTGTCATTTACTGAGAAGAGGGACCCTAAGGGAGAAGCAAGTTGAGAAACTCATTTTTTTTGGACATGTTAGTTTGAGATAACTATAGAATATCAAATGGAGATGATGAATGGGCAGTTGGATGTTAGGTGTAAAGTTCAGAAGTAAGTTCACGACTAGATATATCTGTCTGGGAGTCATGGATCATATTTAAAACATAAAAACAGATGAGATCACCAAAAAAGCAAGTTAGACAAAGAGAATTAGAAATATTAGCGATCAGAATCCTATGCCCACGGGCATTTCAATTTACAGAGATCTGAAAGATATGGAGAAATTAGCAGAGGAAACTGATAAATCTCTCCCGGTGAGGTATTAAAATAATTAAATAATTAAAATAAATTTTAAAAGAACACATTTTGCCAATAATTGGTCATCTTGCTCTAGTATGGTTAATTTACTCTTCCTGGCCTCTGTGATAACATGAAGATGAATTAGACAATGTCCTTGCTCTCCAAGAGAGTAAAACTGAATAGATACAGTAGCCTTTTTTTTTTTTTTTTTTTAATTTTACTGGGAAGTCCCGGGAATCGAACCCAGGTCACTCCATATGGGAGATGGACGCCCAACCATTTAAGCCACATCCACCCCCTATGGTAGCCTTTTAAAATGGCTTCCAATGATTCTCACCTCCTAGTATCATGCCCTCTGTTATCTACTCTCCCTGAGTATGGGCTGGACGTGGTGACTGACTTGCTTCTATTCTAATGAATAGAATATGACAAAAGTGATGGGCTATCACTTCCAAGTTTAGGTGATAAATGAGTGAGACTTTCATCTTGTTAGCATCCTCTCTCTCTGGCTCTTCTCACACTTTCCCTGATGGAGGGTCATTTGCTGAGAAATTGAGAGTAATCTCCAGCCAACCAGACAGTGAAGAACTAAGGCCCTCAGTCCAACAGCCCTTGAGTAACTGAATCCTGCTGACAACCACATGACAGAGCTTTAAAGAAGACTCTTCCCCAGACAAGCCTTCAGATGAGACTGCAAATCCTGGGTCAACATCTTGATTGTAGCCTTGAGAGATACATAAAGTAGAGGACCCAGTAAAACTGTGACCAGATTCCTGAACCCAGAAACTGTGAGGTAATAAATGCTGTTTTTTTAAGCCCATAAGTTTTGGAGTAAATTGTTACTCAGTAATAGAGAAGGAATGCATCATAGAAAATAAGTTAGTGCAGACATCACTACAGCACAAAGCAACTTGTAGTGTGGCTGCCTTCCCCGTACCTGTTTCAGGCATCTAGTGCTCTATGATAATGGTCACGATCATCTTGATATGACTACAGTAATTCATATCAAGTTTTCTCTGTATGGTTGTAACTTAGGTCTGATCTCAAATTTAAGATAAAAACAATCAATGATCAAGTCAGAAAACAGTATTTTGGGTAAAATAAAAAAAAAATTTTAAAAAAAAGACTTTCTGGCACTCCCAAATTAACACTGCAGAAGACAGCCAAAGACTCTGGCCCTGGTTTAAATATTTTAAATTATCTCATTTGTTTTGAAACTCCTCTCTTCTCTCCTGCTGACTTTTCATCTAGTCCATCCCCACCTTGGTGACATAACTCTAATTTAAGCTTCTATCAAAACCCATTATGATTTTCACTTCACTGCGCTTGAATGCTGTTGAATTAAGATACCAGCATAATTAATGGACCACGTTGCTAACTCTATTTCTTCACATCACAGAGGAAATGTCAAGTCACATTTCCTTCGGAAATCAGGACTACTAACAGATTTCACTGCCATTAATGAATTAGATAAGAAATAAACAGGCAAAGGCATATTGGAATAGTTAAAAGTACATGTTTACACAATAATCATATAGGCTACTAAATAGTTCCCTTCAAAAAATATTTCAGGGGACTTTGCATTCCTTAAAAAAAAATAGCAGACTGATCTAATAGAAGTCCATTACTTACTACAAATTAACATGCTGGGGAAAAAAATAGAACAAAAGAATATCTTAAGTACAGAGACAAATGCAAAGCAAAACAAAACAAACTTTTTGTTGTTAAAACAAGAGGGAGCATAAATCCAGAGCAAAAATGCAGAGGTTGCTCAAATCCAAGGAGATTTTATTCTAGCCAAAGAGCCCCCCTGGGATGAAAATGGAGAGGTGGAGAGCAGAAGCAGTATCATGTCTGAATTAAGGACCTAGGGTCTAGGAGCTAAATTTTAAGACTCTGGAGGGAGCAGAAATCATGTTCTTCGCCTACTTGCATCAGAGACCTAGAAATACACCTCTGCAGAGAGCGAGGATTGCCAGAGCACCACCCACTCTGTAAAAAGGGATTAGAGATGGTATTCTCTTGTTCACATATGGTGATTCTAGCAATGCAGGAAATTATAACAATGAGGTGGAGCCAGTGGCCACTTGACACTTTTGGGGCAGGGAGGGGATGAGCAGTTGAAATACAGGGGCTTCTTTGGGAGTTGGAGGTTGTCCTGAGTACTGTTGTGGCAACGGATGTAGGCCATTTTAAATCAGCACATACCACTCAGAACTGTGTGGGAGAGAGTGTGGTCTACAGTGTGAACTGTGGTCTATGGTTGGTGGCAAGGCTCCAGGATGTGTAAGTCTATTGAGGGTGGTGGGCCACACTGTGGGAGATGTTTGTGTGGGATGTGGTGGGAGGTATGAGAGGTGGGCAACATGGGAATCCCAGTGGGTTCCGTGTAATATTTTGGGTAATCTAAGCACCTCTTAAAATATATGTATATATATATATAAATAATATTTTTGTAAGCAAATACACATATATGCATATGTATTTATATATCATTTTGCAAATGTTTGTATGTATTGTGAGAATTTTTATTTTTACCCACAATAAAAATAAATTAAAAATAAAAAATAAAAAAATAAAATTTTAAAAAAAGGGATTAGAGAAATTCTACCAAATGGTCCAAAAAGTGTCACAGTCTCTGGGTGGGGAAGACATAAAAGTCAGAAGAAATCTGAAAAATAGAAACGCCAAGGCCACACCACGTGTGGGAGCAGGATCCAAGTGGACACTTAGCAGAGCAGTATGCAAAGCCACAAACTGACACACACTGTCCAGGACCCATAAAACACTGGGGTCTTACAGAAGCAGGTAGAGAACCACTCAGTAAGGACACATCCATAATTCAGGGAACACAGAATTCCTGCAGACTTTATTTCACAGTGGGAAAACCTAAGTGCCACATACAAATGTGCACCTGATCCTTGGTGTCACTAAGCAATGTGGGCCCTGGTGCCCACTTTTAAACACAGGGTCTGCTGTTCCGCTGCCACTTTTCAGGACTACCACAAGACATTAGAACATTCTGTGTAGAAAGATACCACTTATATAGACAAATATACAAAAATACATAGAGCACATCATTATGGGTTGAATTGTGTCCCCCTCAAAATGTAGGTTGAAGCCCTAACCCTCCATCTGGGGCTTTGGTCTTATTTGGAAAGAGGGTCATTGCAAACGGCATTAGGTTAAAATGAGGTCATACCAGAGCAGCATGTGCCCTTAATGCAGTATGACCGCTTTTCTTATAAGTAGGGAAAAGGGGACATGGACAAATACAGGGGAGAATGCCACGTGAAAAGACAGACAAACAGAGAGAGAGAGAGTTATGCCACAACACAAAGGCCAAGGATTGGAAAGAGGCACAGAAGAGATTCTACCCTACGGACTTCAGAGGGAGCACCCACCTTCTATCACCTTGATTTCCGATTTCTGGCCTCCAGAAATGTGAGACTATACCAGAAATGTGAGACTATAACTTTCTGTTGTTTTTAAGTCACCGAGTTTGTGGTACTTTGTTATGGAAATCCTAGCAAACTAAGACCCATATAGTGAACAAATATAGGTGCATATTTTCCCTTTCGTCTAACATGTGCAACTGAAAAGTTGAGATTCTTCTGAATAACTTATCTAGTTTGGGTGCATTCAGAAGTCATTGTTCTGAGCCAGAGAGAACAAGAACAGCCACATAAATGGATGCATCTGTCACCTTTAAACGTCAAATGAAAAGATTTTTAATATTTAGAAACTCACTGACATTCCCCCTAGAAAGTCATTTCCAAATACCCTTTAAAAAGTGAATGGGTAATGGAAAATTTACGTTTCCTATTCACGGCTTCATGCTATCATGTGTCCTTACTTCTGAAAATCAATAGAGGCTATTAATCATTTCACCCAATTCCGAGGGACTTCGAAAGCTTTAAAGGTGAACTGCAAAAGTTTAAAGAAGAATGTGCCTACCATTGTAGAAAAAACTGCTCCATGAGTTACATAGGCATCTTGTATGTTATTAAATTATTAAATGTTATTAAATTATTATGATCATGTCTCTTTGAGTTCCAAGTAAGACCTCAGACTTCAGAGGCACCACAATGAACCAATGTGAACCTCAAATAATGGGTAACAAAATACTTGTAGGCTGGGCCTCTAAATCAGGGGCTTTGCTCTCTGAGACACAGCACAGGGCCAGGAGTATTTGGGGGGTTGTGCCTGTGATTGCTAATGTCTTTCCCCTTTTATTTTGCTTGAATCGTTACGGTTATTGTGCCACAATGCTGTGGTCAGGAGACAGGGAAAGGCCCACCAACAAAAGGGCCTTTAAATCACGGGAGGCATTCTGGCTGGGAGGTCTACTTTTCCCAGAGTGAGAGGCTCAGGGAGAGCATCAGAAGGGAACTTTTGTAAGATGGTACCCACTTTAGAGAGACCCCTGTATTGTACATATTTATGAAAATGCATTTAGAATCAGCAACCAAAGAAAGATCAACTGCAGCTGATGAGCTCACAGATTAGATTCATGATTCTCAACCTTGAGCATGCATCAGAATCTCTGTAGAGCTTGTTTAAATCCAGACTTTTGGGCTCAGAGTTTCCGCTTTAGTCTCTCTGGGGTGGAACCTTGTCGTTTGCATTTCTAACAAGTTCCCAGGTAATGCTGATGCTACTGATCCGAAGACCATGCTTTGAGAAAGACTGATTGAAATCCAGGACTTTTGACTAATTAGCAACTGCTCTTTAGAACAAATGTTCCTTTTTTTATGTTCTCAATGAAACCACCATTGAAATGAGGACCACAGTGGGACTCAAGAACCAAGATACTGAAAAATAAAGGTAGACAAGGATGATAGAGGCAATAGTAATGGCAATGATAACTGACATTGTTATTAAAAACTAAGCATTTTCTCTAATTATCACAGCAATCCTTTAAAGTAGATCTTATTAATCCTATTTTGCAGATAAAGAGACCAAAGCTCAGCTCTTTCTGAGCATAAAATCTGTACTTGATTTCCATTCTATTTGACTGGTAATAAATAAGATTATAGCTAGTGTGCTGGCCACTTGCTTAAGATTTTAACAGTCATTTTCATACTGACAAAGTATTATTAGTTTACCCTGTAAGAGCACAAAAAGTCACACCAACATATTATACTTAATATTCACTATTTATAGGGTAAAATAAACAGCACAGTACATCTGTATAAGGTTACACACACCCAATGATTTTTTTCTTCTCTACAAATCCTTTTAGTTATTATAGCTCTAAAACCCTAAGTTAAAGAATTCTTCCAGGTAATACCAAAGATCCAAACACTACCATAGGCTCAGTGCTAAGGTCCTATGAAGGATTATTCTTGTTGGGGTAGACCAGATCTTTAGGTCCTTATGAAATCTGGGCCTAGTCCTATCTGTGTCAGTCATAAAAGTCATGTTTGTATTTACTAGAATCAGTATCTGTAGGTTTGGGAAGTGAGATGAGGTCAGCTCTAACCAAACCTTAAGGCTTTTTCTTTCCTCTCACTTATATTTGTGGGCAGGAGCAATCAGAGTTATTGATGTCAAGCGGGATTATGATTGTCTAAAAACAGCAAGCTGTCTTTCTCAGATGCTAATCAGTAGAGATAGACATACTGTCAGCCCAGGATTAGATAGGGCAGATGGACACATTCTGAAGAAAATGCCTTGACATAAGTGTGGGGAAGGCAGGAAGGAATACAAGAGAGTGCAAACGGCAAGTGCAACAGTTCTCCTGTTTGCTTGGAAATTCTGTTTTTAGCCAGGGTTATCCTTTGTGGGTAACCCTTAAGAAGTGGCCAGCACAGTAATGAAGTACCATATTTTGACAGATGAAGGAAAACAATGTGAGAAGAGAAAGAGACTACTAAATTAGCTTATTCAGTTGGAGGGGAAAAATCACCTCCAACTGGGACGACTTCAAGTTGTAATTAAGAGTAACTCTCCACACTGTGGGCTGAATAAAATCTGTTACCTGCCCTGAAATCTCAGCAGGTTATCAGCTTGACACTTTAATTAGTAACAAACTCCATAGTCCATGATAGTATTGCTGGATCCCCAGGAGAGGGCAAGAGACCACATTTTCATGTTTTTACCTTTATTTAAACTTAGAAAGCATACTACTCTTCCTCCAAAGGAGTTTTATTATTCCCTTTTCTCTTTGGGTAGTGTGCCAAATAAAGGTTTTCATGTTTCAGTTATTGATCCAACTGATTTGTGAATAAAAAGAGATAGAGGCAAATGATTAGATGGAGTTTCCCCCTGATGCTTTGCTTTGATTTGAAAGTGCTTTTGCATCTAAACCAAAACAGCTCAAATCTGCCCTCTTCACCCACAGAAAAACCCACCCATTCCCTCAGAGCCCTTTTACACTGGAACTCCAGTCAGAAAATGCACTGCACCCACCCCCAGGTGAAGTTATCTTTGGTAAAGTGACAATTTTCAGATGGAGCTGAGTCCATTCCTAGAAAACATTGAAGACCCGAGACTTCAAAGATGCCATTAACCTGTTGAGAAAAACTGCACACAATTGGGTTCTAGAGGCAACTCTGCAACTCACTATTTACTATAAACTAATTTATACCAAGCCTGCTTTGGAAAGATATTTCAGGCAGCAGCCAATAATTCTCTAAGTGTATGCCTTAGACAATGCTTTTCAGCTCTCTGGACCTCAAGTTCCTTATCAGTCCATGTCACCAGATGATCTCTACTTCCAACATTAAACCTCTTTGATCAATCTCAGCATTGCCAATGATGATTTTTATATTTGCTCAGTGAATTTAACTTTCACACACATCATACCTCTCATTTGACCCTTACAACTATCCTAGGCAGCAGACAGGATAGGTGAGAAAAGAGATAATCAAAAAGGTCATTAGGGGAGCAGATGTGGCCTAAGCAGTTAAGTGCCCACCTCCCACATGGGAGGTCCCAGGTTCGGTTCCCAGTGCCTCCTGAAATTAAAAAAAATAAAAAAAATTAAAAAAGCAAACAACAAACAATAAAAACACCAACTCAGGGAAGCTGATGTGGCTCAGCAGTTGAGTGCAAGCTTCCCACCTAAAAGGTCCTGGCTTCACTCCCTGGCCCTGATACATTAAAAAAAAAAAAAAAGTCATTAATGAGTTACTATAATGATTTGTTAGAGTTATAATTCAGGCTCTCTTGTGTTCATTTCACTACAACCCTGAAAATGTGGAAAGGAAAGTAAAACAGACTTACATATGATTCTGTGAGAAGACCAGAGTTTTGGTAATCTTTACCTCACCACTTATTGACTGGGCCTTGGTGTCCTCTTTTGCTTAATGAGGGTGCTGGACTAAAAGATATTTAGTGTCCCTTCCAGTTTTAACTCTATATGAATCTATGCAATACAGAGCCAGTTATTCACTATTAAGTCAACCTCTGATCTAAAAAGTCATTCCTTGATTACCTGCCTACTATACAGCCTCTCGATCCCTACAAAACTGGAGACCCTTCTTTGCTTTCACCAGAACAATAGCTTGTCACCTCTTCTAAGCACTAAACATCCCATTGAGTCAGCGACTTAGTCCTTCATCATAATCTCCTGATACTAACTTCTACCTTCTAGAAAAGACTTCCTATTATCTGCCCCTCTCAACCCTTCTCCAAGTGTCTGCTCCATACTTTCTAAGTATATGTCCATCCCAACCTGAGTTCCATGCCCCCATATTCAAACCTAATTGTTCCTCTTCTCCACTTTCTCCACCATCTGGGAATCTGTTTCTTCTTTCCTTTGTGGTGTATGAGCTTAGCAATTTTGCTGTGATATAGGAAATCTGAAACATGTCCAGCATGTACAGATATGAGTTGGCTGATGGAACCCTGGTAAGAGAGGATGGAGTTTACATTAAAGAATGTTTCTATTTAATCAGTAGTATTTCAGAGACTTCAAGTTGCTCCAGAGAAAAATTTGAAGCCTCCTTTTCTACAATTATTTCATTTTCCAACAAAGGAGTTCATATGAAGAAAGTCAGATTTTTCTATGGTAGACAAAAAAAAAAAGGAAGAGAATAAAAACAGAGGGAACCAAGCATTAATCCCTTTCTCTGCAACAAATCTATTAAAAGTAACTCAGTGTCCTAGATGCCTGGGCCCCACCAACTCCCATCCCAGAGTTTTTCTGATGTTTACAAAAACAAGGCAATTGCTGAAATTCTGGATTATCGAAATATTCTCTGCCAGGATTTTAGTCATCAGAGGAAGACCCAAGTTTATCAACAAACAGCCCGCTCTTGGATTCCTACCACCACTTACCTACACACACACCCCACAGTGACAATGATAACTTTTAATCAACCCCTCAGTGCAATCACCATCATGTGCCTTGTGCATGCAGCCATGTCCAGCCATATCTTGCTAGAGGCTTAGCAAGAAGACTGGGAATTCCTGGGACATCAGGCTCTAAATCACTCTAGCCAGAAACTTAGGTGTTCTTTGAACATCTCCTAGCCCAGGACCCCCAAGGACTCATTACAATCTGAGAATAAAACCCTGCACTAACATTTCCCCAGCCCAACTCTGCTTCCATTCTAAGTGTCCAGTCATGTAGCTACACCCACTCTTTCTAATCTTACCTCTATAACAGTCACCAGTTCTCAGCAAACCTAATTCAGACCAAATTACAATTTTCTGGGCCTATCGTTGTAGCTTGCTACCAAATTCTAACACCCACTCTCAGTCTCCCCTCACTTTGCTGCAGTCACCACCATATACATCTTCCCAGCTGCCAACATGCTTCTAAAACCCATCTCCAATTTGCTGCTTCCTGTCTTAAACTGTCAGTGTCCTTGGGAATAAGCCCAGCCACCTCAGCCTGGCAGTCAAGTCTCTCCATAATCTTCCCCAAACCCAACCTCATCTCCTATACCATGCCCTGCTGCTTTCCAAACTCTGAACCTTGGTGGTCCCAGTTCCCTCAGCATAAAATGCCCTTTCCCCAGCTCTACTTACAAGAGCTTCCTATTTAGGTTTCAGTTCAAATGCCTTCACCTCCAGAAGACCTGCCTTAACTGTCTTCCCCCTTGTCTACCTCCCCCTTCTTTTGTCTGTCCAAAGCAACTTATTTATATCATTTCTAAATCTCTCATCACCTGCTGCCCCATTAGAGTTATCTGCAAACCTGCAATGTCACCTTTCACTAATTTAATGGTGCAAGTGTTGAGGTTTGCATTCTGTACGGAGTCCAGGGCCATGCCTTATACACAGTACATACTAATAAACTTTTACTGAGTTGGAATAGTCTCTCCTGGATGTCCATTATTTCTACTTGATGAGCCTTATTGCTCCTCACAATAATTGGGTCTTGCAGAAATGGCAACATTTTTTAAAAACAGAGTGAAGCTGGGAGCTCTGGCTGTTTTACCAGGTCTTGCCAGGAAACACTGTCATTAATGGGTTCAAGGAAAGCATTGCCGGAGTTAGTAGTTAGCATCCAAATCTTACTTTTGTTTTTTTTTTTTTTTTAGTCAACCTCCGAAATAGCACAGAGATTTCATCTCATCATCCCTAAACATTCCCAGTGATGGGAAACTCAGTAACTCATACTGCTACTTTAGAAAGTGAAATTCTAAGTGACCTGGACAATTGTCTTTCATTGGAGGCAAAGGGAAAATATGGCTCCTCTCTGAACAGTTAACCTGAGAATAATTTATGGCAGTTAATTAAACCCTAGTCTGATATTTTCTATTTTTAAAGGGGCAACCAATTATTTACTCATTCATTTTCCTTGATGTGCTTGGGAGCGTTTTTAAGTACACTGTCAAATGTCAAGCAGAGGTGAGTGGCAGTCTGGAATTAAAGCAGTAGCTCTGTGCCTTGGGCTCAGCATCTCTTGGTCTGCTGGGTGCTATGACTTAGAAATGAAACTGTACGCTCTAATGCTCTACACTTTTTTTCAGATTTTACTTTAATAATTTTATTGACATGTCAAGGTAGACAAAGTTGTCAAAGGATGGAATCAAATGGCCAAATAAATCAAAGCTTGAGCTATCCTCATTTCCTATTACTTTACTATGTGTTTCTAACATAACCAGGGTTCATTCACAAATCTCTGATGCTTTGCAAATGTCAGGTGAACTTTCAGTTTCTCCTTGAAGAGTCTCCCTATCAAGTTTTGAAATATAAGCCTCTGTCATTTCATATCTGGCAGAGTTTGGCTGGTTTTTAAACACTAGCCTGCAACAAAATACATTGAATTCTTTGCCTTTGTTTTCCCACGTAGTTTTACATGGAGATTTTATAGGGTTTGAAAATGTGAGCTACCACTTGCTGCTGCTACTACCATGGCAAACATTCCTCGTTAATCAGAGCCCTCTTCCTGATGAGCCCAGTCAGGTCTCAGCACTGATCAATACTGTCCTCCAGTCAGTCACAACCAATCAACAGAGTTGGAACGAGAGCCAAAATCTATTTACTGTCTCAGAGTCTAGTAAAAAGTCATACGAGGTCAATGGAAAGAATCATAGAATGTTAGAGCTGGTCAGATCTATGGTTCATTAAGTTCAATAGCCTATTATAAAAGGCAGCTACAAAGGAAGGACTCAGGGAGACGGGTCATGTCCTCTTTGACATCATCCTTAAAATCATCTCCCCTTGGTACCTCTAATGGATCCACACTTCATAAAATTGACCAGAGGCCATTTTGAATTCTAGTTTGCAAATGAGCAATAACCAAGCCAGCATTAATCTTCGGACTTGTGAAAGGCTGGGTTGGCTCTTGGCAACTGAATGGTAGAAATGTCAATGAGACTTCTTAACATGCTCAGTGTTACAAGTTTGAGGCAACGGTGCTTTCATCTTGGTTGCTTTGTATTTTTATTTGTAAAGCCATTCTTTCTGGATTTCATAATTCCCTTTTGTAGAATCTGTGAAAACATCATATTTTTTCCTTCATAGTTATCAACAGGTATTGAGTACCTACTGCAAGTAATTTATTTCATACACACAGCACATGAGGAATGCTTCTCTTCCAAAATAGCCACATGACTCCCTGTCCCAGTCACTTTCATCTTTAGTCTTTACACTTTTGCTGCTTTCTTTTTCTCCGGAGCATTTAACGCTATCTAACATGCTCTGTATTCTACTTATTTTTCTTATTTGTTGCCTTTATCCCTCACTAGAATGTAAGCAGGTAGGGAATTTTGTCTGTTTTGTTATTTGCTGCTTTCCTAGCACCCAAAACAATGCAAACCGTGTAGAAGGCATTCAATATTTGTTGAATAAATGAGTGGATAAGTACTTTGAGGTAGGTGTAATTATTACCATTTTACCAAGAAGGAAACGCAAGTTCAGGGAGGTCAAGTGATTTTCTTAAGATCATAAATCTCCCCAAAGAAAATGAAATAAGAGAAAAAAGGGGAAAAGACTACCATAAAAATACTTCAGTTAATTTGGAAAGAGAGTTAGTTTAACGTAGCTACATTAGACTTTTCATGCATTTAGCAAGCATATAGACTGCCTGCCCCTGTGCTTAGGATGGTTTGAATCTTTTGCGACTAGCAGTTTTCCTCCAGGAGTCTATCTCTAGTGGTGTGCCGTACCCAAAAAGACAGCAACAAATATATCCTGGGCAGGTAAGCATCATGTTAATTTCATGCAATTCCATAACAACAACTTGCTTTTGTAAAGCCCTTGATACTTTTTCAGCATGCTTCCACATAGATTTACTTTAACATCACCCTTGTGAAGCAGACTTAACAGGTAATATTATCTCCATTTTATAACAGAGAAAATGGAAAATCAAAGTGGCCTTGTGATTTGCCCAAGATCACATATCCAATGACAGAGAGCCCTGAAGCTGGCACTGGTTAAAGTGTGGACTCTGGAGTCAGAAAAGGTTAAGTTCAAATTCTTATCTTGTGTCTCCTAGCTGTGCAACATTGCTGAGTGTCTGTCTCTTTATCTACACAATGGGGATCCCAACCTATCACAAGATTATTGTGGAAAGCAAACGATAAGACTCATGTAACACGGTTAGCCCAGTGACAGGGACACAGTAGGAACACCCCAAATGTGACTTCTCATTCCTGACCCTGTCCTGATCCCCATTTTTCTCCCTGCCTCCTAACCCAGTATTCTTTCAGCCAGAACAACTTTATTACACAGGATAGAGACACATTTTTATGAACTTATTTTGAAGGCTGGTACACATGTCAGTGAATTTACCAGTAACTCAGTCAGGGATTTGAAGGCCCAGTAGGGTATTTCACAGCCTAAATGCCAGATGTACTTATAAAAGGCCAAAGCATCTGTGATTAGAGTTGGGAACAGTTACTGACTTTCCCAAATAAAATCTAAGATTGTGTGGTTTAGTTGAAGGCCTCCTGTGAAAAGTATTTTTCACCATTAAAATGCAGTTCTTCGGTAGTGGGTTGCAGAAATCTTAAAAAAGAACCGTCAATTTGTGGTTCATTGAGCACATTCAAATTCTGATATTAGCTGGTGTTTTCTCATTTTTAACCTACAGTGTTTATAAGCACAGCATACCCAGCAATAAAATGTGCTTAACAACATGGATCTGGTACTAACAATGTTTAGTTAAACACATGGAGTTCGATACAAGCATATAACATTATTGGGTGGTAAAATCTGAGGCCATTTTGAAATGCTAAAGGACTCCCATAATGGTTACCAAAGTGAAATTCCGCTATGGATTCCAGGGGAATGCCTTTTTGTTTCTCTGGTGCAGCAGAATGTATGTTACTATCATGATGCATGATGCATACCATAAAGCATGCACGATGTCCATGTGACACCCATCAATGTGAATCCAGGATTTAATGAGACACTCTTCAAAGGAACGTTGCCATGGGTGGTAACCTGCAGTCAACAGTCATAATAGAAAGCCAGTCGTTGCACAGTTTCTGGTCATCAGGAGCTCACTCTTAATACAGCAGCAAACATAATCCCAAAGGGAGCAATTATATTAAGAAAGGAAGCCTAAGCCACCTTTAAGTTTCACTTATGAACACTGATAAGGCTGATTAAACTTTGTGCTCAACATAACCTTAGGCTGGTTTGCCTAGGACAGCTCGGTTCTGCCCTTGATGTGAACTTCCCGCTCTGCAACTTGTCTGCTCCCTCACAGGTCCAGGGCCCCACCCCACGTGCCTAACCACGAAGAGCATCTCCTGCTTTAACTTTCCTGTTACAGCAACATTTGACTCCTTTTAAGTCTGAAGAACTCCTCCCCCAGCAGTTTTTAGCACCCCTTAGCTCTTTCCACAGCCACTAGTCTCTGCATATAAAAGCTTTATTCACCCACCCCTTCCCTGAGAGTTCTGACTTAGGCTTTGAGCATCAACCCTCCTCCTACTGCAACAGACCCCCTTAAAAGTCTCCTTACTAATGTCCAATATCTGGGTTTTTTTTTTTTTCTTTGACAACAGCAATATTTGACTGGTGTCTCCTTTGCTAGTCAACATTCCAGAATGACAGGTTACTCCAATGTGAGCACAAAACAAACATCAACCAGAGCCCTCACTACTATCGCTACTGTGGTTATCAGGTTAATGTCTCTGATTCACCACCAGACTCTAAGAAAACAGATCTGACTTTTTTTTTTTTTTTTTCATTTTACCCCAGCACCTTGCCCAGTGCCAAGCACAGAGTAGGTACTCAATTTATGCATGAGAAATGAATTAACAAATTCCTTTTTATCAAAAATATTTATTCACTGTCTGCCATGTGTCAGGCACTGTTCTATGTGCTTGAAATACATTATGAACCAACCAAACTAAAAAATCCTTCCCTGGTGGAGCGAATAAAATAAGATAATAAATACACTAAATAAATAACTTGTATAATATGTTAAATGATACATGCTACAAGGAGATAAAACGGAAAAATGAAAACAGAATGAGAAGGATCAGGAATTTGGGGGTGGGGATGGAATGGGTTGCCATTTTATATAGGATGATGGGGTAGAACAAGCTGAGAAGGCGACAACTGCGCAAAGACTGGAAGCACCTAAGTTATCTATGCAAAAATGTGGTAGAAGAGTGTTCCAGAGAGAAGGGACAGGGAGTGCAAAGGCCCTAAGGCAAGAGTGCCCCTGATGTGTCTGAAGAACAGGAAGGAGACCTATGTACTGGAGTGGAGGAAGTGGGAGAGTAGTAAGAGATTAAGTCAGAGACAAAACAAGTGGCTGCATCATAAAAGGCCTCATAGATCATTGTAAGATTACAGCTTTTACTCGACATGAAATGGGGAGCTGGTGCCAGTTTTTTGCAGAGAAGAAGCAAATATTTTCAAAGGACCACCCTGGCTGAAGTATTGAGAATAGACTAGAAAAGGAGGAGAGGTTATCAGCAGGGAGACTAGTTAGGAGGCTCTTACAATAATACAAGCAAAAGATTGTGGTCCCTTATTTCCAAGGTGATAGCTGTGAAGGTTGAGAGAAGAGGTCAGATAATGGATAGAGTTTGAAAACAGAACCAAAATAATTTGCTGATCAATTGTATGTGGAGTATAAGTGAAAAAGAGGACTCCATGGTTTTAGGCCCAAGCATCTGGATGGATAGAGCTACCATTGGTTGAAATAAGGAAGGTTGTAATGGAACAGGTTGGAGAGAAAGACTGGAGTTTCACTGTGGACATATTGATTGTAAGATGTCGATTGCACATCCAATTAGAGATAGATGGTAGGTAGTTGACTAAATCATTGGAGTTCAGGAGACATGTATGAGCCATATGGAATCACTTTTGAGGCCCTGGTTTCTGACTATTCTACAGATACATACTTCACAGAGCTGGGCCTATGACAAAGTGGGATTCTCTGGAACTGAGTGCAGAGAATAAGTTGATGGTCTTTCCAAGTAAATGAAGAGCAAGGGCACCAGAGCATTCAGAATGTGTCCCTCTAAATTAAAGTACTACAGCTGGAAGGGTTTTTCCAAATGTTTTTGCATAAATCACCAGATTTGAGCCCCTAAGAAACTCCAAGAGATGGCAGGACAGGTATTACTGTTACCTTTTGATATATAAAGACTTTGATCTTCAGAGGAGATCTGTAACTTGCCCAAGGTCACATGGAAAGTCAATGGCAGAGATGAGAGTAGAGTCCATGTCTCCCGAATTCCAAAGTGTTGTTCTTCCCACTATGCCACCCTGTATTTCCAGGTGTGAGTGTACCATTTCTCTTTATATTTCATATGTGGTAGACTCATAATGATGCCAATAAAGTAGTTGTATAATCATCCAACCGCCTGTCTTACCATCTATAAAGTCCAAGTTTTTCAGAAGCATCAAAAAGGCAAGGGTATAAAGGACTTAGTGAATCTTTTCTATGATTTTAACCCATAGATAATTCACCATGAAGGTAATTACCTGTCCAGTTGCAACTCAAAATTAAGTAAGAGATCTGCTGCTGCTGAGGTAGACAAGAAATTAAGGTCTTTAGGGAGAGGACAAAGTCATTCTGAGCCCAAAAACTCCATCTGTTTCTTCCTCTTAGGAGTGACATTAAAATCACTATTCACTAAAAAAAAAAAAAAAAAAAAAATCACTATTCAGGCTGACATTAGATCCCTAGTCAGGAACAAGAAACACTGCCACTCAGGTGCTAAGAGACCCACCATGCACTACAATATGATGGGTACCTTGCCAGATCTCCTAGCTCTTCATTCCTGAACTGGTCCTTGGGTGAACCTGGGACCAGTCTGACCTCTTGAGGAAGGTGAAAGTGTAGTACTATCCAACAAAAAATTAAATTTCCTTTCATGCCTGCGCTCATCTTCTAAGGAGGACCCCACCCCAAGATGCCTATTGTGTGAAGCCTCCTTGGCTGCACAGCTCCTACTATGTAGGTTTCCATGATGGTACCCCATGTTACAATCCAGTGTCATTGCTAATGAAAGTAGGTAGAGTGGTTTTACCAAAAAGCCCTTCAATCCATGTACTAGACGTATGCTTCCCAAAACTGTAGCCACTAGCTAGCTACATGTAGCTATCTGAATGTAAGTTTTAATTAATCAAAACTAAATAAAACTCAAGTTCCTTATTTACACTAGCCACATTTCAAGTTCTTGATAGCTATGCATAGCCAGTGGCTACCACATTGGACAATACATATATAGAACATTTCTGTCACTGCAGAAAGTCCTGCCAGATAGCACTGGACTAGACAACAGCCTATTCAGTGGCCTGGTACCAGTTCTTTGTCAAATGCATCAGAGGTAAACAAACAGGACCTATCAGATTCTCCCCAATACATCCTTTTAATAGGAGATGAGAGTAAGATAGGAAAAGAAACTAAAAAGACTCAGTGAAAAGGGAAGAATTTGAGGTGAGGGGGCATAGAAGCTATGAAGGGCCATGAGTAAGTACAAGTTACAAGTACACAGAAGTCATGAGAAAACAATTATGAGCAGGAAAAGCCATAATAAGTAAAATCCATAAATATTTAAAGGAAAGAATGTGGTAGCTGGTTGGTGGCTAGAGAAAGGATACAGAGAGAGAGAGGAGCTAAAACTATTAGGCTAATAAATGCTAACTGCTGCAGTCAAAAGTAAAAATTTTAGTGTCTTAACCCAACAAAAGTTTGCTTTTTTGCCTGTGCTCCATGTCTAATGTTGGGGGTTGCAAGTCAGCTCTACTCAGGCTGGTAGATGCTTCATTAGTTTGTGGCTGCCTCATCTGGAATGCATGGCCTCTGAGATTGCTGTAGCAAGGCGAGAGAGAGATGGAAGAGGCCCCCAGGGTCTTGAAATGCTTCATCCTAGCAGTGACGCAGGTCTCTTCCACTCATAGTTTATTGGCCAGAACTAGTCCATAGTTCCAAACTAACTGCAAGGGAGAGTACGTGAAATATCTGATGAGCACTGATAGCAGGGGCTGGAGGAACCCCTGATGCTGAGGTAACTTAGCACCATAAAGATGACCTGAATCCTGAACCACCTTCCAGTACTTCATGATACTGACTTAGAGCCAAACAGTCTTGGGTTCTGCTCTGGCTCTTCCATTTGCTATCTGTGTGCCCTTGACTTCTCTCAGCCTCAGTTTCTTCACCTGTAAAATGGAGTAATGGTACCTCTCTGAGAGTTGCCACAAAGAAATATAGGTGAAAATATTTTGTAAAGCATAAAGTTGTTTAAATATAAGGTGTTACTATCTTTATTCCAAATGGCCATACTGTATATACATACACGCATTTAAAAAGAGTATACAGAGACTGTGCTTACTGCTCCTCTATTGTCAAAGAATTATGCTCTATTCTGGGTGAAAAATTGCAATTCTAACAAGCAAAAATTAAGACACTTTGAAATCTATGTGGTATTCTGTTAAAATATGGTTTTGATTCTCATTGGGGAGCCTAAGAATTTCATTTAAAATGAAGATCATATATTAATTTATACCTATTGAAGCCATGTATGACATTTCCAAATCTGTCTGTGAGAGAATGGCTCTAAGTGGTTTATGACTTTTTAAAAAATCCAATAAATATAGTAACTTTGTACCCCAGTGTAATGAAAAAAGTGATGTTTTGGGATATATCATTTCTCATTGAAATTCATTACTGTTTCCCCCAGCATAAATCTTAGAACTGGAGATCTTCTGTCAGTTTATTTCTTAAAGAAGAGTCCCCAGCATGAATAGACTATGCAAGGCTCTTCTCCAGCAGCTGGCCAACCCCAAAAGGTCTGGATGCTGACAAGATTAAGCCTAATACAGAAATGCCGAATGTCCACAGCCAGGCATGGGGGCGGGGGGCCTTGTGAGCAGACACTGCATGGCAGGCATTTACCCACTACACTTGACCTCCTATACTCTACACTCCCTTCCCACACAGCCACTCTATTGAACTCAATCCCCACTGCCCCACCAGTCAAAATAGTGTGTTTCCCATTCTTGTGATGTTATTAAATATGTGTGAGGCTGGATCTTCCAAAGAGGAGCTCCCTTCATATAGAACACTGAAAATAAAGCCAACAGTCACCGAGACAGTTGTGGAAATGTTGGATTAGAAATGCTCAGTATGGTGAGGGTCCCCCAAAGAAAGGGGAGACCACTGAGTAGAAGACAAGGAGAAGGGGAGCAGGTAAGCCACTTAATTGGTTAAAATATGGATACTGCTGAGACCCTCATCCAGAGACGGAAAGTGCTTAGAGGAACTCAACTAATTTGACTGCTAGAGCCCAAGCTGGGCTCAGCCCAAATGCCCAGAGTTTTATTCCATTGTTTAACATTAAAGTTCACACACTTTTTATTCTTTCCTTCCACCTTGACTTGAATCTTGGATGACATTTACATGCACAACACATTCCAATGGATATAAGCAGGATTTAATGCCAATTCCCAAAGCATTCTATCCCTTCTTCCCAAATTGAAATGCAAGAGAAAGACATGTCATTACAGGAATAACCATTAATCTATTCCAATGTATTTAAATGTTTATAGGTTGTGTGAGCATCAATAGTAGTACTTCATTTTTGTAGTAAATATCCTGCATTACATCCTTTATTAGATCTTAACTCACTTGTGCACTTAGCAGCTGAGAACCCTTTAGGGTGGGTTTACAGGTATCTTCTGTTTTTTCTCCAGATGCACTCTCCATCCTTCTCCACTCTGCTCTGTGCCCTGGAAGGCTGACCCATGTTGTCTGAATCAACAGGTTCTCTTGCCCTCTGGCTTTCCACTTGGTTTGGCCAAGAAGGAGAACAAGCAAGAGACCAGAGGGAGGAAAGGGAGTGAAGCTGGGTTCTATGTTCCTTTGGCTTCTTTCCTACAGGGATGCCGCAGGCAGCCTTCATCTCTCAAACAGAGACCACAGCTCCTATCAGGAAGCTCTCTTTGTCTCTAGATTCTGATAACCTTTCTATTCCTTTCCTTTTCAGGGTTAGGGGTGGAAAGACTATATGGCAGTGACTAGACCCAGGGTTTGGTACTACGCCTAGTGGATTTTCAACATCCTGCCCACAGTCTTCTAAATAATCCCTTTATCAAACTATGCACAAGTTATCCAGTTCCAGTGTGCCATCTGTTTCCTGCTGAGACCCTGGCTGACAGAGGGGGCTTCTTGTGACACTGCTATCAGAACAGGCATTGGTAGCTAAATTTCTCTGGAAAATAATTCCTAAGCAAATGCTCCATTAATGAGAAAACCAATCTAGTGTTGATGTGGAGGGAATGAAGACAAATGGGGCACAGACAACAAGCGTCACAAATGTGGAGGCTCCTGCCAAGGTTTGGCTGACTAGGTGTGGTGGTCATCTGTGACATAACCAACTACAACAAGGGCAGAGAGACAAGTCAGTCCAGGTCTTCCTCTCAGGCTAGCCTTGCCCACACCCGCAAAATGACTGGTCAATGTTTCCTATTAAGAGAGACAGAGGCCAACAGGTATCAATATTCATAAGAATAGCAATTATACCAGCAGCTCCCATGCTACTCAAAATTAACAATTTATAGGTAAAGAATTTGAGGTTCAAAGAGGTTGAGTAATTTCATCACAGTTACACAGCTAGCTGGTAGAAAAGTCAAGATTTGAACCCAGTTTTTCCCTACTATGAAGCTCATTTGCTGATTGTGCCCTCAAGCCTCCCAGGACTCTGGTCTCTCTACTTGACTCCTGATTTGGCCCTTGTTTCTGACACTGTTCCTCACTCTGGTGGGGTTCCTGGACAATACTTGCTACTACTTACAATCCTTATCTCACACACTGGCTTCAGTTCCTTGCTTTAATCAACATTGCCATCACAGGACATACATCCCTCACTGAACTTCAGTTCTGCAAAGGCCCTGGAAGATAGTACCTGCTTCCTAAAGGTTTTGATTTTGTTTTGTTTTGTTTTTGTTCCTAGGTCAACATTGTTTGGTTAAACCAACCAATATTCCTGTCGGGCTCAAACCATATTCTTTAAGAATCCACCTTCTTTCCAGAAACAGCCAAGGAAAGAATTATAACAAGGTAGAGCAGTAGATAAATAGCTTTCAATAGCAAAAGGCCTAAGCCCTTAGAAACTCAACCTAGTGGCTGGAATTTAGCTAACCTCCTTAAAAACCACCAACCCTGAAAGTGATCTGCAATGGTTAAATCTGAAACCTGGAGATGTGGGGAAGGGTTCATATGAAAAATAAGGAAGTGATAGAACCATCCATATTCAAAGCAATTCTTTTCTCAGTACCCTGCTCAGCTCTGATAAAGTGTTTTCACTGTTTTGTTTCACCTTCATTTTTAAAGAACTTTCAACCACCAAAACTTACAAAGTTGGCAAATCATTTTTTGGTATTTGTTAAGTAGGCTACAAGCTCCTTAATCACTAGGACCTAGCAATTGGTAAATGAATAATAAATCTTCATCCCTAGGATAAATCATCTGAAAAGATATATAATTATAATAGGTATATGATGCCACTCCATTCTGTCTCCAATTTGCATTCCTTAACCAGGACTATAAATGCCAAAGACACTTCATGAGGTTTTGACTAGCACTGATACAGGACCATGCCTTTACTGATCTGAAAAGGAGAGGTCTTAGCATGGGAGACCATCCTCTATGTGCAAGGCTCGTTGCCATGGATTAGTATTTCATTTCCTCTTCACAGCAATGCTGTGAGAAAGGCATTATTACTGCCATTTCACAATGGAGGAAAAGGGGGCTCATAGAAGTGAGTGGTAGAACCAGGAATGGAGCCCATGTCTCTCTAAGCTTGTACCCTTGCCCCACGGCTGAGTGTTAAAGAGCAGCAGGGCCTCCTAGAAAAGTATTAGAGTGTATCTACTAACATTTGGGAACTGCCCATTGGCCAGCTGAGACGACTTCAACTGCTCTTCACTAGTACAGGTACTTCACTCTAAATGTCAATAATAGCCATCCTCCCTGCAGTTACCCTACTGTTTGGGGAATTTAAAAATCACTCTCCAAAAACTTTTCACCTACAAAATAAATACTAAATTGCTTAACTCTGACCCTTACTCCAGGGGGTTTCCTTAGATGTGTATGTACTGAAGTTCATAAACAAACTCACAAATGAACCAGTTTTGCACAAAGTACAGAATACATCCTCCTGCACAACTCAGAAATGGAATTTTGACAAGATGCCAACTTTTCAGTACATCTCATTTTATTCCTGTGACAAAACTAAGTCATGCTCAGTTCCCTCTGATATACTACCCACATGAATAAAAGATGTACCTTGACACTAATTCACCCTGCCTCTTTGACTGCCCACCATGTCCTCTGCATTTGCCTAGAGAGTGAGTGAGGTTTGGAGGACATATGGTGCCCTCCCCGCAAACTCTCTATGGATCGCACTGTATGGGGGCACCTCATTAAGCTGTTGGCACAGCCTGCTAATGCAGCATCCCAGGTTCCAGTTAGTGGTTGTAGATTTGGGGGGAAGTTTGGCAGCAGGAAATTCTGGCTCTATTTCAAGCTTAAAGCACCTAACACTGTCTCTGAAAATATTTACACTACTAAAGAAAGAACATCCATGTGAGAGAAATCCATGATTCTCTTCAAGAGAATGATTTCCCAAAGCTCACACTAATTGATCAATTAACCCAGGGGGGCAGGCACAAACTTGATTTCCCTGCTTTCTCTACTAAAGGTAAAGTTTGAAAGAAGAGAAGGAAAGAGAACTGGACTGAGAATTGGATAATTGGATTTCTAGTCTCAGCTCTCCATTAATCAGATGCATATCTGGCCAAGTCACTTGAAATTTCTGGTCCTCGATTTCCCTTTTATAAACATAGATGGGTACATTTAAATAATGTTTAGTAATCACACAGTTTTATGATTTAGGTCCTCTCCTCGGCTTTATTTTTTATTCTGTTCTTTAAAGTATCCTTGCTTAAGTAGTACTAGGGATCAAATGATATTATATCAAAATACTTTTGACTGAAAACATATAATCTTTACCACAGCATAGATTTTAAGTTGTTTGATTTCCGGTCACATTTAGAATGCATAAAAGTGCCTTCCAATCACTCCTGTGGTGAACTGTGGTCATGGTTTGGGTATTGATAGATTGGATCAGCCAAAGAATAAATTGGATTAGAAATACAGCACACAGAATTTTGCCAATCATCATAACTTATTTCATAACTGAGACTACTGTTTTTATTTCTTGCCCTGTAATTATTCTTGGGAATAGAGTATGAAATCTGTGATACCATCATGTAGAGAGGATACCCTCTTCACAAGGTGACTTTATTCCCCCCTGTGCATCCCTCCTCATCTCATAATACCTTCTTGTTCATTCCATCCCAATTTATTGCATAAGAAAATGCAATGACAAGATAACATTTTTTTCAAGATGGCAGAACTCCAAATCATATAAACAGGACATAAAATGGTCGGGCACAGCAACTAACCCCATTCTGAGCCAAGGATGTATGCTCAATAGATACTGATTGATTGGTTGATTGATCTAGTGCTGGGGATCTTTCATTCGCTGTGCCACCATGCTGAAAGGCCATGCACTTGATGGTTCCCATTCAAATGATCTGTGTCTCCATTCCCTGAACTGTAAATTCCAGGTGACAACATCTGCCTCTAAAACAGTACCCAGAATTTTGCAGGAACCTATGGGATCATGCCTGTGCACTGTTCTGAACTCTTCAGAAAAAGCTATACCACCTACAGAAGACCACGTGGTTAGGAAGTATTTATTCATGCAGTGGATGACAGCATTTCCCAGGGTAACCTCAAGAAATTGGAAAGTCAACCACGCATACAAGCAAGAGTGCCCTGAAGAAGGTTCATACATTATGGATTTATGACCAGCCATGAAAAATACACTAATTTTAAAATGCAGTAAGTAAACTACCAGATGACATTGGTGTTGTGTACATAAATATTTTTAAATCGCCATATATGTATCCCATAGTCACTTCAGTTAATTCCAATCAAAGAAACATATGTCCTCAAATCTACACTAAGCCAACAGAGGTGGTCTGGGGAAACAGAGGACTGAATGAATCAAGGAGTAATTGTAAGCCCTACTTGGAGAATCCCAGATCTGTTGTACTTTTGTAATCCAGTACTGATGTGGGTGGACTGCAAAGACACTGGCTACATTTAAATATTTTCAAAAGGAAGGAGAGAGATTACAAAAGAAGAAGAGAGTTAAATATATCGATTCAGACTCTTAAGCTTGATCTAAACTGCCAAAGCAAGTAGTTGAAAACATTGAAAATGTAGCTGTAGGTGCTTACAGGAGAAAGGCCAGGAATTCCCAGAAATGCAGACAGCAGTATCCAGAGAATGCCACCCAGGGGCCCCCAAGGAGTGGCATGGGGTTTATGAGTTCATATCAGGCCTTGCTCTTACATTCAATTTCAGGCCCAGAAACTCAGTTGTTAGTGTTCCAGAGATGATCAGGCTCAAGAAACTGTTGTATACAACCAGAAAGGCAACTCATAATTTTATGATGAAAAATATAACTATCAAGCAGACTGGATGCTTGTGATGTCCCAAACAGTACATTCTACCCTTGCATGAAAAGCCAAATTGTCAGAAGTTTATTTTGTGATCTAAAACAGGGGTTAGTGAACTTTTTCTGTAAAGGGCCAGATAGTAAGTATTTTAGACCTTGTGAGCCATCCAGTATTTATCACAGCTACTCAAATGCAAGCCATATTTGGCCTGTGGACCATAATTTACAGACCCCTGAGTGAGAATAAAGATCTAGAATAAGGGAAGTTGACTATATGACATAATGCTAAGTGACACTAGGCTCCAAGTGTTTGCTGTAGGGATATTGCTATTGGGTACAATCCCTCTCAAAGAAAAAAAAATTGTTCAGATAGAACCGGGGATAATTCCTTCTGATTCTCTCCTCTTTGAGTTATACATGACTGGCAAATTCCTTTTGGAGAGGTCTTTTCTTTCTTTAGCAACATTAATACTTCTTCTCATCTTGCAATTAAATTAATTTAATTTTTTTCCATCTTAAAAGCAAAATAAAAAAGTGAGAGATAAGAAATGGTAGCAATTCTCTGAATGACTATGATAGAATGATACCTGGATGCTAGCTGAGATCCTTCATAGGAAAAAAATCAAAGGCCCCAACTGCAATCCAAGAGGTGTTTGTCTTAGACTTTGCCCAGTTTTACTGGGGCTTAGAAAACCACTCATTCCTTCTCCTCATTTGGCTTGGGCCCATGGTCTTTCTTTTTCCAAATGTCAGAGGCTATTGCCAACTTGTGGTTGTAAGAAAGGACCTTGGTAGGCAATAAGCTACTGCAGCCCTTTTGTGTTTTGCCTTGTTTGGGGTTGCAGAAATGGGGTCTCTGCTAGACCATGCTGCCCAGACTCTCTGAGATTCACATTCTCCAGCAACTTGTGGTCCCTGGCACCATGCAGCCTCTCAGGCCTTTGGAGCTGCCAATGTGCTTTAACCCCTATTTCTCCATTGTTTTAGTATCTGTTATTGCTGAGGAGCTCCATCTGCTCTGTCAGCTGTCTCTGAAGCTTTGCCTCTTGACATCCCACTCTCAACCTAGAAGTCTACAACTGGGCTATGGATGCCCTGAAATTATACACTAGATTTTATGTAGACAAATAGGTACATTTTTCTCAGGGAAAAATGCACATCTATCCGCAAATTCGCAAAGGGGTCAGTAACCCTGAAATAATTGAAACCACATTGTAATTGATTACAGTGGAAACGCGTCAAATACAGATTTTACTTATGCAAATTCAACTATAAGCACTCAGCAAAGAGAGAGACATTGAGAGAAAGAAATAACAATTAAAATAACGCAGGTGAATCCATCTGCCTTTGTACTCAATGAGCATATACCTGACGGTGAGCCTGAGATGTGAACATGTTATCTGCAGTTCCCAGTTGGTAATAAATGCTCAATGAGAGTATACTATTTCTTCTAAGAACTATAAGAAGTACATTAAAGAAAATTATTCAAGAAGGATATTCTCTCTGAGTTTATGATCTGGACAGACCAGGAAAGCGAAAAATAATATATGCTTTCTCTCAGAGAGTTGCTTTCCTTCCTTCCCCTTCCCTAGACTCTGGTATTTTCTTCTTCCTTCCCACTGTCATAACAATACCCTGCTCTTTTATCTAAAAATTCTGAAATGATTCTGGGAAGAGAAATTCCAGAATAGTTATTCCCTCTGGAAATCTACCATTTCCGATTTCCCAGAACTCACTTGCTATTTATTAAGGGGATGCTGGAACCCTGGGATTTCCCTGAGTGGATGCTTTGTGTTCCCTCCTTAGAGATTCTGTCTTTGGAATTCCACAGAAAACATTATTCATGCCTGGCTGGAAAGTATGCAGTCTTCCTACTGTCTCTAGACTTGGGATTCATTTACAAACTATGATTAACTTGTTGCAGGGAGACAAGGAAGGATAGAAAGATAAGCTGAATTTGAATACCAGTTAAAGCTCTCTGTCCTTACAGAATCACCAGCCCTACCACTACAGGATGAAACCTTTCACAGAACACAAAGCATCCACTCAGGGAAATCCCAGGATTCCAGCAGCCCATTCATAAATAGCAAGTGAGTTCTGGGAAATCGGAAATGGTAGATTTCCAGAGGGAATAACTATTCTGGAATTTCTCTTCCCAGAATCATTTCAGAATTTTTAGATGAAAGACACAGATATTTTTAGAAATATTTAAAATTTAAAGTAGCCTCGCAGCCAAATCCTTCCATCATACAAGGCCAAATCTAAATCTCATCTCTGCCCTGTGACCTTCCCTGAACCATCCAGCCCAAACTATTTTCCCCATTCTCTGAATCTCACCAGCAGTGACCATATCATTCATTTTATCAGTTAATCACATATACCTTTATGTGGTGTAGTAGTTTGGTATTATTTATGAATTCCAAAATAGATATTGGATTATGATTGTAAACTGGCCTGTTTGCACATTAGATTGTATTGGATTCAGAGGTTTCACTTTTACTGGATTAAATAATGATTAAGGCTTTGATTGGGCCACGTCAGTAGCCCAAACTACACGGCAGAGCAGAGGAGTTAGTGGAGTTTTGATGCTGGAGTTTTGAGCTGGAGTCCAGGAAGTAAACATACAGGAGAAGAACACAGAGGAATAGAAACAGCTCCACAGACACGGCAGAGGCCCCGGGAAGAGAGACAGCTGACCTTGTGGAGAGAAGCAAGCCTGAGCCCGGAGAGAATCAAGCCCCGGGGAGAGAGACAAAGCCATCTCTACAGCCTGATGGCCTACAGCTGATATTGGAAGAAGCTGGGACCATGGAGCCTTAAGAGGAAGAGGAAGGCTGAATGTCAGCAGCCATCTTGCTCCAGCACGTGGCAACAGACTTTGGTGAGTGAAGTAACTTATACTTTATGTCCTGGTAACTGTAAGCTTCCACCCCAAATAAATATCCTTTATAAAAGCCAACAGATTTCTGGTATTTTCCATCAGCACCCCTTTGGCTGACTAATATACGTGGTTACTTACCCTATCCATGTGTATGCAGTTTAAGCTCTGAGAAGCCAGAGTCAAGGATTTATTTTGCCTTTCTTTTGCCTTCATCTGCTCCCCAGCACATGCTTTGCACAGCACCCTCTATATATAGTGGTTGAATAAATGAATAAATAAATGATAGGTACAAAGTAACCAGAGAATATTGGAACTGCACAGTTATCATTCTCTGATGAAATGGAAATTTTAAACACTGGGGCCTACCTGGAGGATTCCAAAGGAAAGGATGTTCTCTGGCTAATCTTCAAGCTTTATCTCTTGACCTGAAAAATCAAGAAGCACAGGAAAGCTCAGGTAGTAAAGAAATAAATAGATCCCCTGTCAGCTAGTCTGCTGATAAAGCACACTAGTAATCTTCCAGAGCCAAAAAGGCATGGAGATTAATATATACAGCATTTAATGAGAGCCTAAGGATGGGAAGATAATGGGTTTGCATGCAGGGCAAGAGAAAGTGGTAACGTCAGAGTGGTCTCTGGGCCAAGGCAGAGACTTTCCAGCATGATCGCAGGAGATGATCTGCGACCCCAGAGGATGAAGTGCAAGCTGGGCAGGACCCAGCAAATAGGTGGAGCTGCTAGGAGGGCCCAGCTTTATAGCACAAGGCAGCCCCAACCACCCACTCTAGTGATGCAGACCCTGAAATTACTCTGATAACAGCATCCAGGGCCACTACCAGAGGGGAGTGAGAGGCCTTCACCAATAAAAGGCCACCAACTGCAGAAGTGGATGAGGCAGCAGGATAACTAGGCTGAAAGGGGATGGACCACAGGGCCTTGGTTGCAGGAGAAATCTTAACGGGGCCACGAAGGAGAGGGCTGAGCATCCCCTGCCCACGCCCCTGGACACTGCCAGGGGAATTCAGGGAACTGCATCTCCAGAAACTAATAAGTGTTCATAATAAGTCCTTAATAAGTATTTAAGAAAGAGAAGAAAGGAGAGAGGGAGAAAGGAAGGAAGGCGGCAAGTTTAGCTGGTGTGAGCTCAAAAGCAAATGATACACGTGGCCATTATTGTTATTCAAAAGCCTTTTTTTGTCCAACGCACAGCTGCCTCAGACTGCAGATGCCTATTGCACTTCCATGAAAACATAGATAATTACGGAACCAAAAATTACATCTAGAGAAATAAATAGCAAAATGATCGATAAATGTATTTTTACCATGTGTAGTCCCTAAAGACAGATAACTATGTACAATCTAACCTGTGTTGAAAATTCAGGCATAATAAATACCAAGGAAACTGAGGATGTTCAAATCAACCCATGATGACTCACTTGGGTTTTAAGCAAAATACTTCTCTATCCAGGAGATATTGTCAGCCTGTACTCAAGAAGTCTTCTAAAACCTCTTAGGCTAGAAAGGGAAGCATGCATCAAATTATGCCACATGAGTCATTTGGGGTTTTGTTTCAGTGTGAGGTTTTTCAAATTACAAAAGCATCGATGCATGTTTATAAGGTAAAACCATATGAAGTTTTAGAAAGAACTAATCATCTCCCCAGCACCATCACAACTATATCACCCATTCTAACTCCCACCACCTGTCCGAGGAACATAATAGTAATAGCCTGGTATGCATCTCTTCACACCTTTAGCCTCATTCACTTACATACATCCAAGCATATTTATGTATATATAAAAATTAAGTCATTTGATACAATAGATTACAGGTGTCCTTAAAATATAGATTATGATTCATTATCTTTTATTCTAATTCCTTTATGAATACACCCGTATACAGAGACCCAATTTTACATGCATAGATCATAGCATATATGTCATGGTATATAATCTTTCTTTAACAATCTGAAGTATCCTTCTGTACTTTTCTTCATGGTCCTATAATAATGTACTAATATATACTAATATACATATGTGTATATACACACACACACACACATATATACCAATTTCACCATTAAGATGTAACATTTATGTGCCAAGAAGGAGGAAAATTCACCCAAGTAAGGGAATCTAATAGGAGCCCTCCCATCTTAAATCCAGGAAACCAAAAGGGTATACCTCAGAATAAGGTGAAACAAGAAGTAAGCCTTCCATGCAAAGAAGAACAGCAACGAAACATCCATACCTATACCTTGACAATGGAAGAAGGCCTAGAACAAAATCTCCCCTGAGAATTTGACAAGAAACTAGTCATCACACAGACTTGTGGCCTGCACTCATAAATCAGAGAGACCCAAAATAAAAAGCCTCATAAATAGAATTTAATTTAAATTGCCTCAGTTTAGTGATACCCCCAGGTAACCTGTAGAAGCAGACACAAACCCTCACTAGAAGAACTTGACTTTATGCTGACATGGCGATAAGAGACCACTGTTTATAGGATGAATCCTATTTTCAAAGAGCTGAAGTATATGGGAACAAGTATTAAATATATGAAATACATGTATTTTGTGATCATTTTATAAATATGACTATTATACAAATTTCTCTACATCCTACTATTGTAGAGGAATGCAGTCAAAGCCAACAATACAGCCCAATTCATTCTTTTTCATGGCAGCATGAAATTCCATGAAGTAGATGACTCATAATTTATGCAACCATTTCCTTATTGATGGGTATTTGTGTTTTTTGATTGTTTGTTTGCATCTTATAAATGTATGCTTAGTTTCACTTTTGTGATATGGAGCCTCAGAAGTGAGTTAAGAGTATATGTATTTTATTATTTAAATAGATTTTCCCAGCAGTGTATAAGAGTATTCTTTTTCCCACATCCACACCAGTAATAGTTGTTATTTTTAAATTTTGCCAGCCTTTTCTGAGTCTTTGAGGACATTCCCTGCTCTTTGATGGCTCAAGGAGGATTATTTAGTGGATGGAAAGTAGGCTTTCACGTCTAGTTTGTTTCATTCACTTCAATCCTGGAACTAGAAGCCATGCCAAAAGGCCAGCAGTGCACCTGTCCTACTCAGGCAGGGACAAAGTCAGATGAGCACTCTGACCTGTGGGCCATGAAGACCTTGGTTGCTGCCTGTGTCAGAGGAGACATATCTGTGCACAAAAGACTCAAGAGCTAAGTTAAATTCAGTGTACGGGGAAACACTTTGGGCCTTGAGAGGAAACTGGAAGCCACTCTGGTCAGATATAAGCACGGTGGCACCAGCAAAAGAAAGGGGTTCTGTGGGAAGGCCTGTGATCCCTGATAAAAGGGAAGGTTATTGGCCCAAAATAATGAAAAGCTTGTTTAAAAGGCAACTCAGTGAGGTTCCCAGACCATGGCCCTCTTTCGCCAATTTTGACCACAGAATATAATGAGAAATATAACGTAATAACAATTATAGTTCAAAAATTAAGATCCAATGTACTTATAACTTAGTGAAATCATTTTCTAGTCATTAATATTCCTCAAAAAGTCATCTTAATTGCACATAAGATATTTACCAAGTCTCTGCTGCCACCCACAGTTTGAGAGGGAAGCAGTGGGATCAAAACCTCAGCATCATGCACAAAAATTAAGTTTTAAACTGACCTATATAAATATTGTTTTACTACATTTGTCTCATTTTTCTGAATGCTTTTACTTATCCTTACACCCGCAAGGACATATACATAGCCATTTGGTCAGTGGTGAATAAACACGATAACATTTGAATTCAATTAAACTTGCTCCAGGTTTGGCATTTTTCCCTCAGTAAGTAAATCAGTATTAATTGAGATTGGACTTGTCATTTAATTAAGACTGGGTATTAATAGTCCCATGGCCTTAAAAGACATCTTCATGTCTAATCAAATGTGTTTGTATTGTCAGGGTAAAGAAACAGTACTTGAGAGGATGGAGATGTTGGAAATGAGACCAAATTACAAAAGCCTCTATCCGGAATGAAAATGTCACGAATATCTTCTATTAATGGGTGAAGATTCCTTTAGTTGAAGATCAGACAGATTCAGGAAAGGTAGTAAGTGATGAACTCTTCAACATGGGGCAGCTAAACATGGTGACCGTATGCTGAAATTGTTGCCTTATCCATGATTTTGGATCTGTCCTTCTGAACCTACCTACTTCCCCCCAGGCCTGGCTAAGTTTTTGTAGAGGACTTTCGAATAAGACTATTAAACATGTGGAAAATGTAAACAGAGTTACCAAGGTTTCTCTAGGTGAGAAAAAACCTCAAAGTCCAAAGATTAGTGGGACTTTTGCATTCACAAAAGGGAAAGAAAGGAAGGGGCCGATGGTTACTGAGCCCCAGGTTTGACCAGGAATCTTCCTTATGTTTGGCTCCTTGAACATTCCAAATAATTCATGAGGTGAGTATTCTTAACGCCATTTTACAGATAGGAAATGGAAGCTCCAAGAACTTAATCATGCACTTTTCCAAAGACTTCCCTCAACTAGCAATAACGGGCATTGACTCAGAGCTTTACAAATAAGATTCATTTTTTAAAATAATAATATTTTAAGTTTTCTCAAAAAGTAAGACAGGATCAAAAAAACAATTCCTCTTGAAGAAAGTATATTTATATAGAAGACTCTTAACTTACTCTGACACCAGGTTTCGTACATACTAAGTCATAGTAATTCTGATTATGGTCAGCAAATCCCAACTCAGTAACTGAGCAGGCTAAGCCCAGCCACCCTATCAGTCCACTTTTCCTACTCCCAGATCACTACCTGAAAGGGAAAGACTTCTGGTATCATGCATATCCAGTTGTCACTAGTTTGGGAAATAGTGTCAACAATTACATCAATAGAAAATATCCTGGGACCCCAGCCTCTAAATTAGCAGGAAGTCCAATCTTTCCCCTGGGCCTTCCACCCCTGAGAGATTCAAGAATCCCTAGGCGTGTTTACTAGTATTCTAGTCCCAGCCCTGACTGTCCTTGCTACTCTCTGTAGAGCAGGAACTCAGTAACAGAAGATACCCCAGTGGCTGCTCTGCACACAGGCTCCCACCAGGCTGCCTGAGCCGCTTCCCTCCAGTGCTGCTCTGCAGGAGGGAGCTGCCTCATCAGACAAGCTGTTCTCTGCCAGTGACCACAGCTGCTACCATCACTTTGGCCTTAGAGAAGGAGACTGTCATAGCCTCTGTTTATTTCACCCCAGGTATGGGACAGGTTTTTGGCACAAAGACAAAAGAACACAGACTACTGTACAATTACTACCCATGTTCTGACTCATCCTAGAATTCCTCACTAGATTTTCCTATTTTTGCTAAATGCAGCTCATTCATCAACCTCAGAAATGCTCCTGGGAAAAGTTTTTCTCATCCCATCTAAAGACCTCTTCTTGGATGCCTAACAGTGAGACTTTCCATTGCTGGAGATCAAGTCCTACATCCACCAAGGGGTATGAGAAGAAGGACAATGGACTGCACAGCCCCCTGTGAGACAATTGCACAATAGTTGGATACCAATTCTTTCCCATCCCCTGGGTTTTTCCATCTTAAATGGCATGCTGTGTAAGACATAGGCATTCCAGGCTAAGAGGTGATATGCCAAACTCAGTTCAGGCACTTTCCAGCGTCTCATCAGAAAAGTTTCAAAAACCATGGCATCCAGACTAACCCAGACCAGTTGGTTACACTCACATCCTTGGCAGAAAAAGTCACACAGTACCTCAGATCTGGGCGAGACGCTATAAGGCACAACACAGCAACTCCAGAGCCAGACGGCCGGGGTCCAAATCCTGGTTGCCACCTTTCTCGCTCTGTGATTTGGGGCAAGTTACTTAACCTCTCTGTGCCTCAGTTGACTCAGCTGCTGAAAGGAGAAAATAATACCTGTCTCAGAGGGTAGCTCTGATGATTGAAATCAGTCATATACTTAGAGTGTAGAACCGTGCCCAACCAATAACAAGTAATCTCTGAATGTTGGTTATTATTATTGTTACCGGAGGGCAGTACAAAAAAACAGATACTGAACTAAGCAAGGGAAGTTCAGGTGTGGGGGGAAAGCCCACAGAATGAAATTGCATGAAATAATTTCCTGCCTTATAGCAATATGACCCTTTTGCATTAGCCAAGGTTACAAGCAGGGCATTCCTAGGACAGTTCTGCAGGAAGCCAGCGCCTGCAGAAGTTGCGAATATTGGCTCCAGCCCTTGGGATCCTAGCCTGCCGCATTCCAAATACCGAGGTCTGTTGCAATTTTTACTTTAAGTTAAAATCTTAAATTGGCCCAAGTCATATTAACCTAAGTCAGAACCTCTACTTTAAAGTTGAGAATTCAATTAGCAGGGACAGGTAATTACTTTTACCTCACTGGCAGGCAATATTCTTCAGAGAGAGGAAGTTCACACTTCACTTCTGGCAAATGTTCCAAGATCTGTAGCTGAGGACATTGATTCCCACAAACCCAGCCAGATGGCCAGGCCAAGCCCTGAGCGATTCCTAGCTGCTGCCTCCTGGTTGCCGTCTCACATGGGAAGATAAACCTCTGTGATCCTCAGCTCTAGGCTGGGCCCATAGAATGCTAACTCACATATCGTCACAATGTCTTGCTAGCAACTTCTCCAGCCAACCCTCAGGAACCATCACCCTTTAAACGTTCATATCCATAACTGTAAGGGGGTGTGTGTGTGGAGATGGTTGCCTTTGATGACTGATCCTGGGGTTGTTGTCATGTGTTGAAAGTGCTTTAGACCTGGAGTTAGGGGCCCTGAGTGAATCCTGACTCAGTCATTCACTAACAATGTAACCTTGAGTGATTCACTTCATTTACCTGAGCCTCAATTTCCCCCAAGTGTAAATGAAGCTCCTACTCTCTACCTCATGAATTTGATCAGTGATTAAATGAGATCATGTATATAAGAAGGCTTGGAAAAGTATAATGCTTGCTATTATTCTGTATAGTCTTTTCCAAACAATTAGGTAAAAGAATAGTTTTTTAGACCTCCCCACCCCATTCCTTCCCATGCACAATCCTATAAGCTATTTGAAGGCAGGGAGTGTTTTTATCTCTATGTGCCCAGTGTCTAGCACAGTAATCAAGACAGTGCAGGAGTTTCATACAAGTTTACTAAATGAACAAAAAGGCAAGCAGTTGCTCGGCTAGCAGTCACTAGGGCAGATGCCAACAATTACATGCTTGTCCTGGGATCTTGTTTTGGCATCTTGATTTGACCTAGGCCTCAAAGCATAGACAGGATCTGCCTAAGTGTACATCAGACACAAAAGACAGACATGGGCAAGGACACAGAAATACACAAATAGAAATAGCAAAGAGTTCATGTTTAAAGCATGTTTTAATATATCAGAGTACCTAAAAGCAATAGGGACAAGGAAAAAGAGAATATCTTGTTTCTATTTAATATCAATTTCAAATGGTAGAGAAACTCACTTGCCTCCCAAAACAAGGCAAACTCCATTAAAAGATAGAGACTATGAGGCTCAGAGGGAAACTGCTTGTCCACTGTATCCCAACCAGACGTCTACATGGGATCTCTGCTCTGGGCCTTGGGAGGCACCAGGGAAACGTGAAAGGGTCCTCAGATTTAGAGTGCCACATGGCAGGAATTGTCCATCCTGGTTTAACCCAGCTCAGCTACCTGGTGATACCAATTCCCTGCAGCCAGAAGGCTCAGATGCCTTGGTCCTACTAAGAACAGACTCTCTCAGCAATGGAGGGGGCCAAGCCCCACCAGCAGAGGCAGTGTGCTCTTGGGGATGAGACCACTGCCTGATCATTGAGTCTCCCCTTACCCTCACCCCACCCCTGATCCTCATCATCTTGGCTTTTGCTCCCATTCCCAGCGACTTGGTCCTGACTCACCCCACCTCCCCAAGGAAATGGACCAGTCATCATAGGCCACAGATAGTTCCAATGATGCCGTGCTCCTTCCTGCCCCCTAAATCAGGTTCCTTGATATTCATATAAAACCAGAGCAGACTTGGCACACAACTGCTCTGGGCATTATGATTTGGATTAGCAGCCTCTTTCTTTGGGGCTCCCTCTACAACTCATTGGGTCCCCTAGACCCTGTCCACCCTGTCCTGGCTTTCTCCTAGTCTCTGCCTCCCTCAGGCAGCAATATGCTCTGTGGCCATGTCACATTCCTAGAAAGACAGAATGTTTTTACAGCCTGTCTCTAAAGAAATTTACTGTAACTTTGTGGCAAAAATGGGCACTATCCTTTAAATGTGGCTGGTTCACTAAAGTCTCAAATGACAGTTTACTCAGCAGCTAAACACATTAATACCCATTTTAAAAGCAATCAAGTCCTATAAATTAAAGATCAGGCATTCTTATATGGCTCATATTTGAGATCCTTCAGCATTAAGTAAGATGGACATATTGGAGGGCTCTTGATCTTATGTCATCCCAACCATTTTCTAGAAACAAAAGTAGAATTACATCTCTGCCTGTATTCCTATATGCACATGATTGCCCCATGATTCCTAAATCCTCAGAGCAAAAGTACTATCTTGAGATCCAGCATTGGGTTGAAGTACAGATTGTGACATTGGCTCTGAATGTAAGCACTGGCCCACAGGACTCAGACCTGAAAGGATTTAGAGTAGGTCCAAGAAGAAACAAGTAGCAGCCTTTATTAACTAGCTCAGCTACTTATTTGGGGTCCCTATTTATATTGCATTTACCAAAAAAAAAATTCTAAAGGCAAAGCTTCAAGTCATTTTTTGACTAAATGGGGAAAAGGAGATGATAGTGACAGTTAATGAAGGTACATATTTTTTTAAAAGTCATACTAAGGTTGCAGATATGGCTCAAGTAGTTGAGCACCTGCTTTCCACATAGGAGTTCCTAAGTTCAGTCCTAAAAATAAACAAGCAAAAAAATGAAGAAAAAAAAAAAACTACTCAGAGGAGCCAATATGGCTCAGTGGTTACCACTGGCTTCCCACATACAAGGTCTGGGGTTCAATCCCTGGCCCTGGTACCCAAAAAATTTTTATTTTAATTTTTAATAAAAAGTCATTCTAGTTCCCCTTGCCCCAGATCAAATTCCAAGCAGAACTCTTGTACCCTTTCATTGCTTAGCCACCACTTGAAAGGTACATACTCTAGAATTTTTTCAGTCTTTTTCACTCAGACATCCATTCAACCATTACCAATTGAGCACCAACTATGTATAAAGCACTGTTCTAGACACAAGACAGGCTCAGCCCCAGCCCTCATGAATTTTATGCCTTAAAAGGGAGAAACAGATAATACACAGGTAAATAAGCAAATTAAAATATAAACTCAGATCATGATAAAGCTCTAAAAACTAAAACAGAGAATGTAATTGGGTGATTAAGGGAAAGAACGGAGAGAGGAGAGTTACCTGATTCTTGTGCTCTCTGAGTCTCCCCACCTGAGACCTGGTCAGGGTCAGGGAAAACTAACCAGTCCCCACAGGGGATGAAAGCCTTGACCTTATCCTGATTAGAAACAGAGATACGAACATTAAAGAGAGCTTAGCAACAGACCTCACTCGTAGCCCACAGGGAGTTAAGATTTCCCCTTCTCCCCATAACACAGAGATGACTGTGTTAGTCATCCAAAGGGGTGCTGATGCGAAGTACCAGAAATCCATTGGCTTTTATTTGGGGGGAAAGCTCAGTTACAAGGCCCTCAAGAGTCCAACTCAAGGTTGCTTTCTCACCAAAGTCAGATGCCACATGTTGAAGCAAGATGGTAGCTGATCTCTGCCTGGTCTCTCCTTCAGGGGCCTCCTCTTTCCCTAAGGCTCCATGGACCCAGCTTCTTCCTGATCTCAGCTGTAAGCTGGCATAGGGCTTGTCTCTCAGGGTTTCCTCTCTCTCAGCTGCAAACTATCAGGCAAATGACTCATCTTTCCCTGGGGCCCCAGGATCAAAAATGACAGAGCTCTCTCTCTTCCTGTGTGTCTTCTTTGTTGAGTATCCATTTATATCAGCCCAGTAAGGGGGCCAGGACTCAACGTGAGTCACATTTTACTGATGTGGTCAAATCAAAAGCCCTAAATTGATTTTATCAAGTAAACTTAATCAGAGCCCCTCACTGAATTTAATACAAAGGGTATCACACCCAGAGGAATAGATTCATTTACAAACATAATCTTTCTCTTTCTGGGATTCATAAAATAATCTCAAACTGTCCCAGGCACCAAGACAATAACTGACTTACCCAAAGGTGCACATCCTAGAAGCGCATGAGGACTGGAATCTGGATATCTTGCTTCCTAGAGAATTTCTCACTATTGGGGGAGGGTTCTCAACCTTGGCTGCACATTGGAATCACCAGGAGTACTGTAAAATCTACTGATGCCTGAGTCCCACCCCTAAAGGTTCTGTTTTAATTGGTTTGGGATGTGACCTGCTTATCAGAAGCATCAAATTCTCCCCAGGTTATTCGAATGAGCATTCAGGGAAGCAACCCACTGGTTTAGTGTGCCTAACAAAATCAACCCTAGTGCCTGTTTAAAATGTAGATTCTTCAGGCCCCAATCGCAGAGTACATGCTTCTGTAAGATTAGGCTGGGGCTCAGGAATATATATATTTTTTACAAGCACAAGCTTTTGAAGCAGGGACCAGCTACTTAAACCCTACTTGAAAGGTTCAATTAAACCAAGGGGCAGAGAGTGAATTATTTTTAATACTATCTTTAAAGAGAGAAGGAAAATCTAGGTCAGTCCATGTGCTAAAGAGCACTCAACTGCCTGCAGAGAATTTCATTTGTGCAAGGTTCCATAGGCTTTTTACCTGTTTCCTAAATTAAATATTTAAGTTGCCTTTGTCTAAAAGTTATATTTTTTAAGTAGCTCTAAATATGACGATAGCAAGGAAGTTCTTAAACATTTTTAAAGCTCTCGTCTAGCCTCATGCCTAAATACCACATCTTGGCACCCCTGCTCCCAGATTCTCAAGGAGAAGGAAGGCCCTTTGCGGCAATGTCATTCTCAGTTCACTCAGTGTACCTGCTGCAAAAGACAGCTAGTCCTCAGCTCCTCCTTTTTGAAGGCTATGCTTTAGTTAAGGGGAAAATCTCAATTTCAAAGTAATTGGGGAACAATCCTCTTAGTGCAGAATATGTTCAAGAGAGAGCTTCGAACAGAAAAGCTGCTGAAAGTCCGCAGCTAACAAGAGGCATCATTTGGTGTAAAGCAATTGGCTAAATCTGTCTCTATATTTCCCGGTAATATGATAAATGAAAGGGGAAGCAAATTTGTCTTGGTATTCCACAACATGATAAATGATGAGAACGTAATTGTGTAATACCTACAGCACCAGAAAATTGCAAATCTCCAAATGAAATGTTCCTTTCAATCACATTATCAAGTGACTGACAGGCATTTGAGATATTACCTAAATTATAGCTAATTTTCAGTAGCAGCCTTCTGCCTCTTGCTGTCAGGCATTGGCAAAAAGGTAGGCAGAGAGGAAAGTCATTAATTGCATATAAAAGAGCCTCAATGGCCTTGCTTTGCTCCCTTTCTTGCTATGTCCCCACAGCGTTAATTCAGCATACTGCACACATCTGTGGCCGTGGCTGTTGTTTGGGCCTCGCCAGACTAGAGGGGAATCCTGATCACCATGGAGACCGGGCCTGGAAGGGGACGCTTGTTACCTTGAGAGCATGAATAAGAAGAGACAGTGGCATAGCTGGGCTTCGGATCAAAGCTGGCAGAAAAGGGCGCCTATTCCTTATTAATTTTACAATACAGAGATCTCCTTCTCCTGTGAGGTAGAAGAGATCTTGGGCTGTACTTGGGCTGTACCTCTGGGGGGAAATTATTGTATTAGAAAATGCATCACAAAAAAAAATCCCTTAAGATTTGATTGAAAGAAGCAAAAACCAAGTTGAGCTGGATTAAGCCTAAAGTGAGAGTCTCTGAGGCATCCTGGGATCTTTATAATAAAGGATGTCATAGAGAACCCAAGGGCAAAGACACAGCAGGGTCTCAGGAATGCAGGGAGTAACTGTTCAGCATTTTTAGTCTCTGATTCTTTTTACACAACTGTTTCTTACTTCTTAAAAGACCAACATTTTCTACTGCTTGGTTGTTAATATGGCTGTGAGAATACTCTTGGCTCTTCTCAAGTCTTGGGTTCCTACGTTACAATTTCAGACTATGGGGTCTGACTCTCTCTGCCCAGGTTCCCAGGGCAGGATTCTGAGTGGCCCAGCTTCATTCAAGTGCTCGCCACTGATACAATCCCTTGTTTTCAAATGAGTTGTTTGTTTTAGTGATACAAACATAGTGCCAGTTTCCATTTCTGAGGAAGGGAAAGTACTCTGACAATGACTAAACAATTGCTATGTCATTTGAGTCACACAAATACCCTCTAAGATAAGCAGCTCAGTTGTTCTCATGTCCATTTGACAAATAAGGAAATTGAGGCTCAAGGAGGACACACATCTAGTAAATACAAGAGCCATAAATTGAATCTAGGTGTTCTGCCTCCAAATCCTGTGTGGGAAAAAAAATAAAATCAATCTCTGTTCTCTTTGCATTTTATTTTGTTTATTGTGCTTTTACTGTCCACAGCAGATCCAAATTCATTCATTTCTTCAACTATTATTTAATAAACATATGCTTTACACATGACATTTTACTAAGCTTTATTTCAGATATGGTGACTGCCTTCAAGATGCTTAGACTCTAATAGAGAAGATATTTAACAATACCATCTGCCATGACTCCTAGGGCTGCCACATAACACAATCCCAGGGAGCACCATTCACAGTTAAGTGTTGGGGACCGCATCCCCTAAAGAAATGCAGTGCATAGTTTAAGGTCCACCATTTGCCACAGCAAAACTCACTTGTTCTTTGCATATGCCCCTTAGTAGATGGCTAATTTCTACAATTTAGAGTCTAACTAACAGAGGAATTGGGTTTAGCTCTAGCATTTCCCAGACCTGGGCAATCTCTAATATTAGAAATCCCTTACTGAAATAGCCAAATTTCTAGAAAGAATGGCCTGCAATAAATAAGGAGAATTCTCAGTTTTGATCTCTAGATTGAGCTATGGGAAGTCCTGAGGCTTTGGGGATACCTTCAGTCTTCCAGAAGGTACCTGGACAGCAATTACTCCTATAGGGAGGAAATCACCAGGGTAGGAGAGCTACCTAAGGTTGTGGAAACGGTGAAAAGTTAGTGGTTGGAAAATTATGTGTAGGCATAGGAACAAACAAACCAGATGCAGAGCCAGAGGGCATGAAAGCATCAAAAAGCATAAATGCAACTGAGGACAGCTCTGTAGGGCAAACCTAGATGGGGCTGGGGTGGGCCTGCACTGTGGGCTGGTGGTGGAAAATGAGGCTCCACCTTTTATTACTTCTCTCTGTCTCATGGTCAGACTACTGGTGTTTCAGTCTAATTTTATAAAGCAGATGGATCCTTATGTAACACTACTTTTCCAATGCATCGCCCTCATTTTCTTTGTAGCTATCATAGCAATAAGTTGCTCTGATAAAAATTGTTTAAAAGGAACTGCTTTTGGACAAGGAGCTCTTGGAGCATTTGACCCTGTGCACCCTCCAGCATCTGATTATCCAAACACTAATTGAGTCAAACAAATGATATTCAAGGTTGCAAGAGATTTACTGGTCTTTTCTAACTCTATGTTGATAATCAGACCCCAGTCTGCACCTGATCCATATAAGCCCATACTACCAAGACCCGCACTGGAGTATCAAGGCAAGGAAAGGTCTCCTTGAGATTACATTTGAATTTTAAATCAAAGGTGCCTGCAGACACTCAAGGAGGAACAGCCTTCAACAAGCATGGCACAACAGCAAATCTCTCATTTTATGGTTTTCCCATGAAAAAGGAAAACTACAGGCACTTAACTCAGGCCCCAAAGTGCACAGCTAAGGAACACCTGGCACCATGAATAAATTGCAAAATGTATCTGTTTTCCTATAAATTTTTTTTTTTTCATTAGATGCTGCACTTCCAAATGTACTGCTGGTAGCAACTGCCTTGCTAAAGACCAACAGTGCTCATTACTCGGCTGTGCAAGAGCCCAAGGGAAGAGACTGAATTGGTTTTCAAACCATTGACAGTCTCTAGAAAGTCTGCAATGTTTAGCATTTTAAAATTAAACATCTGGTTGAAAGATCTGTTATTTTATGATTTTTTATAACAATTCAGAAGTCGCGTTTAATTCCATTCTTTCTTCATCAGAGTTTCACGTAACTTTTTTGATCACAGTAGATCTACAGGTCTTGGGCTCAGAAAGAGAAAGAAAACAAATTTCCTCAGATTATCCCTGGTCAGTTCAGGCTTTACCTTATAAAACTCTTCATAGGAAGCAAAACAAACCAGTTATACGGCTTTCTTCCCAACAGACTGCGGCTGTTGAGTGTGACTGTGGGTTTATAGTGCCTGCAAAGATTAAAAACAATCCCACTTTAAAATGTTCAAATCAAATTCACAAGGAACCTAATGAGCTGTGAATGTAAATGTAAATGCTTTACTGAGTGAGCACCCATAAAAGAATTATGTGCCCTGAGTAATTAGGTACAGATGCTGTCTCTCAGGAGTTCAGTTTGGGACATTCCTCAGCAATGGGATGTCTTGTGTTTTATCCCTTAGTGTCAGCTCCAATTGAGGAATTAAGACAAGGCACCTATTTTCCAGAGTAGAGCACAAGCTGTGACCAGTTCAGTGTGTGGACCACTTCACATCCCTGCTTCCTAGTGGATCGTCAGCCTTCACCACCTCAGAGAAAACAGTTCATTTGAGTGTGCAAAGTTTAACCTCAGAGCGCAATTACCACAGAGTTGGAGAGAAGTTGAAATAGAAAACATCCACTATTTGATGGGAAATAGTGCCCATGACAGGAAATCTATGATGTTATCAAAGTGGGCAATCACACTCCACTCCCACTCATCTCCATTGGCATCCTGTCTACTCAATTGTCAGAAGCCTAGCCCTCTGTTCTCTTACCAGATGAGTAAGGATCTGCTATCTCTATTTAAATGTCTATGAAAACTCATGCACCTTAATTGTATCTCCTGGGCACATCCACCCATGTCAGGTCTCTTATCTTTGAATGCTTAATCTCAATCAAAATAATTTGTATCCCTTTAGCCAGTCTGCAGGGAGACATTTGTGGGAAGAGTGAATGAGGGGCTTCTCCTTGTTCCTTAGTCAGTCCACTGCTCAAGCTGGTCCTAAAGGTTGACACCAGCCTTGAGGCCTTGATATTCTGGGACTGAAATGATATTGTTCTGCCTTTGTTCTGGAGATCCCACTTTCCAAGATTAAGGAACTCCCAGCTACAAGTACAGAAGATCTATTTCCTGGCTACTAAGTCAATCGGACTTATCCAAGTGTCAATGGCTTTTTTATATGGATCCTGCCAATGAATATCCCAGATCCTGTCCATTAACTCTAATTTCTTCCTATTTACTCAAGTCACCTTACTGCAAGCATTTCAAATGGGAACACACCTATCAGATCAATCATTGCCATACTCCTTTGATACAGAATGCCAATAATTCCTTCATGACAAGGAATACTTCTGAATTATGCTGCTCTAGAACCTTCATTCAGGTGGTTACTTCACAGGGTACACAGAAACATACAACTCACAGGGACAAAAGTCCTTACTTTCAGCTTCCTGGAATAAAATTATGATTATAATCATAGCAAAAAAATCCTATCATGCCCCACTATAAGCGTATTTTCTAAATGGAATTGGGTAGCCAATGAGGTTTATCCGAGGCACGATTATTGCTAATTGAAAACTTTTCCCAAGTGCCAACTGGCAACACAACTGGAAAAAGACCTTGAATAAAAAGGGGAAATGGGAAAGACAAATGAGTTCAAGTGGCTAAGAGACTTCAAAGAGAGTCGGGAGGTCATCCCAGAGGTAACTCTTACGCACACCTCAGTAGGAGCTCATAGAACATCTAAGTGCCTATCACCCCACTCAGTGGGGTTCCTGAGAGCTCCGGAGACACCCTGGTCCTATATAAGGGGGGATAGCCCCAGAGACTGATGCCTTATCAGTGGGTTCTATTTTGGAATCTGTGCTCCTGAGAGTGACAGAATTAGACTCAAATAAGTCCTCCCTGCACATGGTTCACCAGTCCCTTCTATTCAAACCTACATGTGATGCTGGAGTTTCTTAGGTATACTTCCAGAGACTGGAGCCTCCCATCTACCTATGTGCCAGGTGTGCAG
>JAKSZT010026914.1:6425398-6469095 GCA_026826555.1 Tolypeutes matacus | reverse complement strand
AAGCTGGGCAATTTTAAAGACTCAGAATAAGTTGAACCAAAAATCAATGGAGAGCCATCAAACAAAACCACTAGGCAAGAAAGAGAAATTGACCATCAGAGTAAATTCACAGGTATAATATGGGGGCATTTTCGGAACTTGGGAATTTTCCTGAGTGACATCATAATGACAGATACAGGCCATTATATCTCTTGCCATAACTTACAGAATTGTGTGGAGGAGACTGTAAACTACAGTGTAAACTATAATCCACGCTTAGTGGCAATGCTCCAAAATGTGTTCCTCAATTGCAATGAATGTACCACACTATTGAAGAATGCTGTTAATGTGGGTAAATAATGGGCAGTGTGGTGAGCAGGGCATATGGGAATCCCCTATATTTTTATGCAACATTTATGTAATCTAAATATCTTTTTTTTTTTTTTTTTAATTTTTAAAAATACATGCAAGGCATATAACAACAGATTTGAATTGATGGAAGACAGAATTAATGATATTGAGGACAGAACATCTGACCCTGAAAAGACAGGAGAACTGAGAAAAAAAAGAAAGTAAAAAAAAAATGGAACATGTTCTCAGGGAATTGAATGATGAAGTGAAATGCACAAGCTTATCACTGTCCCAGAAGGAGAAAAGAACAGAAAAGGGGCAAAAAGAGTATTTGAGGAAATAATAACCAAAAACTTCCCAACCCTTATGAAAGACATAAATATCAATATCCAAGAAGGACAACACACCCCAAAGAGATTAAATACAAATGGACCTACTCTGATATACGTACTATTCAGAATGACAAATATCAAAGATAAAGAGAGGATTCTGAAAGCACAAGAGAAAAGCAAAGCATCACATGCAAGGGAACCTCAATAAGATTAAGTGCCCACCTCTTATCAGAAACCATGGAGGCAAGAAAAAAAGTGGTATGATGTATTTAAGGTACTGGAAGAGAAAAACTGCCAGCCAAGAATTCTGTATCTGGCAAAACTGTGATTCCAAAATAAGAGTGAGTTTAAAGTCTTCAGAGACAAACAAAAATTGGGAGAGTACATTACCAATAGACTAGAATTATAAGAGATACTAAAGGGAGTGTTCCAGTCTGAAAAGAAAAAACAAGGGTGAGAGACTTGGAGAAGAGTGTAGAAATGAAGATTATTAGGAAGGGTCAATTAAAGGATAAAGAAACAGACAATAGTAAGATATGACAACAGAAAACCAAAGGATAAAATGAATGAAGTAATTAATCCCTTTAAAGTAATAACATTGAATGTTAATGGATTGAATTCCCCAGTCAAAAGACATAGGCTGACAGAATGGATAAAAAAATATAAGACACATATATGCTATCTACAAGACTCTCACCTCAGATATAAGGACACAACCATGTTGAAAGTGAAAGGTTGGAAAAAGGTAATCTATGTAAATAGTGACTAAAAAAGATGTGGAGTAGCAACACTAATATCAAACAAAATAGATTTTAAATGCAAAATTGTTATAAGAGATGAAGAAGGAAATTGTGTATTAATAAAAGGGGCAATTCACTAAGAAGAAATAACTGTAATAAATACTTATGCACCTAACCTGGGTGCACCCTCCAAGATACATGAGGACCACACTGGCAAAAGTGACGGAGTAATAGATGTCTATACAATAACAGTTGAAGACTTCATACACCACTCTCAGCATTGGATAGAACATCTGGACAGAGGATAAATAAGGAAACAGAAAATCTGAATAATATGATAAATGAACTAGACCTGACAGACATTTTTAGAGCATTTCACCCCAAAACAGCAAGCTATGCATTCATTTTAAGTGCTCATGGATCCTTCTCCAGGATAGATCATATGTTGGGATACAAGATAGGTCTCAATAAATTTTAAAAGATTGAAATTATACAAAACACTTTATCTGATCAAAATCAAATGAATCTGGAAATCAATAATGGACAGAAAAAAGGAAACTTCACAAATATATGGAGATTAAACAACAAATGTAAATAATCAGTGGTTCAAAGAAGAAATTTCAGGAGAATTCAAAAAATGGCTATCTAAGGATCAGAGAGATTCCAACCTTGTGAAAGCTTCCCAGCTTAGGAATCTGACTTCAAATCTTACTTCCACCCCTCATTAGCTGTGTGGCAATGGATAAATTACTTAACTTCTCTGATCCCAGCTTCATTGCCTTAAATCTGAAGGTAATATTATGAATCTAGTTCATAGCATTATTATAGGGATTGATTGTGATAATGCATAGGAAACATGTAGCATATATTATTACTATAGTCAATGATGTTAATTAGCCAAAAGTAAGGGAGAGCTAATCATTCTGGCCTAAGAATCAGCATGGATCAATGGCATAGCCTACTGTGTTTTAGCTTCCTCTTTAGTCTGATAGGCTAAGAATATTTGCCAGCCCTTTATCTCTCAGTTTGTGTTTCTACCCTTGTAATGACATTGGTGTTTGGGAAAACCTCCCCATATTTGAAATATAAAGTATTGTTTGCCTAGTTTCCCAAGGAAGGAAACCCAGCAAATGAACTAAATTCATATCACTGATTGCCCTAAGCAACGTACTTGTCAAATAATCCCTGGCAACTTGAGAGATAGAGGCAAGATCATTACTTAAGGGAACTTGGAATGTTTTTCATTAACCTGATTACCACCTTTGATTAGCAAACAGGCATTGTATTTCCCCATTGGTAATTGTTGGCTAAGGAAATGTGGCACCTCTGAAAACTGCCTCTTCTTAAATACTCTTAACATCATGCAGAGACTGATGAGAAGGAAGACAAGCAATGACACATAATAACCTTCTATCCAAGCTGTGAACTGAAACACATTTAGCTTTCACTTGCATTAAGTTGAGCCTTGTATGTATAGAAATCACATGTCTCAGACTTTCCATAACCCTCTTGATTTCAAATAAGCTGTTCTGTTGTACCTAAGAGGTTGTATTAGTCAGCCAAAGGGGTGCTGATGCACAATACCAGAAATCTGTTGGCTTTTATAAAGGGTATTTATTTGGGGTAGAAGTTTACAGTTACCAGGCCAGAAAGCATAAGTTCCTTCCCTCACCAAAGTCTGTTGCCATGTGTTGGGGCAAGATTGGTGCTGACATCTGCCAAGAGTTCAGCCTTCTTGGGTTCCTCTCTTCCCGGGGCTCCATTTCTCTCCGGGTTCAACTGCTATGCTCTCTCCACAAGGCCAGCTGTAGACTATCAGGCGAAGGGCTCTGTCTCTCTCCCCAGGGCTTCTGCCATGTCTAAGGAGCAGACTCTCTTCCTCTGTGTTCTCCTGTGTGTTCACTTCCCAGGCTCCAGCTCAAAAGTCCCAACTCTGTCCTTTACCATGTCTTTTCTCTGTGAGTCCCCACCCACCAAGGGGCAGGGATCAATGCCCTACTGACGTGGCCCAATCAAAGTCCTTAATCATAATTTTATCAATTAAAAGTGATACCTCTGACAGACCAGTTTATAAACATAATCCAATAACTAAACAATGCCAAACTGCTACAGAGGTCATTCCTTTTTGTCAGACAACAGAACTGATTTTTGGTTCAGAAAATATGGGAACTTGAAATATTTCAACACACACAGAGAAACAGTCTGCCCTGTTTCCTTTGCAGTCTTGAACACCAGTAATTTTCATTTATGCAGTTACAGCTGATGTCAAAAGAATAACAACAAAACAAACCAAAGAAAAACCTCAAAGATTGAACTATTAAAGCCTGACCAACCATGAATATAAAAATAGAGCAGAAACCAGTGTTGCTGTGACCATTGGAATAGATTAAATGCATTTTCCAAAAGCCTTCTAAAGAATCTACTGAGACAGGAAATAAAAAGATGCAAGCACTATGCAAGGGCTTCTGTGCAGCGGACAATTTTTGGTTCTTTTCTCATGAACCCACTGGAGGTAAGAAGGTGACCCTTTGATTTCCTTTCAGCAGGCAAGGATTTGAAAGCCTCTGTCTTCTCTTGGACTTGAGGCCAGAGATAATACCAAAGCACCCAATTAGATGTAGCATTCTTTTGAGTTGTTAACCTCTGGATGAATCATCAGAGAACTGTTTCTTTAAGCCACCTCCGGGGACAGATGGTTTTTTTTCTGAAGCAGTGGGGAACTTGGCCAAAATCCCCGACAGGGCTGCAGTCTGTGCATACTGACTCAAAGGTTTTGGTTCATCAAACATCAAACCAATGAAAGCCATTATTAAGAGCTGAAGAAATGTATTTGCTCTTAAAGGACAGAGAGCTGTCTGTCATTTGAACAGAAGTGGGATGCGAAGTTACACGCTATTTGGATATGGAAGGGCACAAAAATGTCATTATGTTCTGAAGCAAGTGATTTTGCAACTATGATTAGGCTTCTCCGACCCGCCAGCCCTTGACTTCAGATGATCACTAATTCTCATGTCTGTTCCAAACCGCACTACTCATTCACAGAAAAATGAAGCTGTTCAATTTCCTCAAACTTTTTTTTTTCTTTTTTTCTTTCCATTTTTGGGAGACAGTAGCAAAAAAACACGACCCAATTTGGAATGACAAGACATATGTTTCTGAATGTGTTAGAGCATATTTTAATATCTTAGAAAGTAGGACATCATTGCTTAAGAAATCCTAAAAATGGAATAAAAAGTTTAGTATTCAGGCAAGTACTGACTGCTGAGAAAATTAAGGATTTAGGGTACTTGTGATACACATTTGTTGTTGTGTACCAAAAGGTTTGATTTTTTTTTAAAAAGTGATCTGAATCATAAGGAATCTGAAAAAAATCAGGGAAGACTATTAAAATTTAATCAAGCTATTTCCAGTTTTGTTTTACATATTCCAAGATGAGACTAATTGAAGAAACTACATCCATTTTCCTATATTTGGGAGCAAAGGGAAGAGTCAGAATTCATGTTAACTTGGTAAAAATTATTTTTTATTCAAGGAGGAACCTTAAAGAGCTGGTTAGAATTTCTGTGCAGCTAAGTCATAAGTTAATTCCTTTAAAAATTCTGCATGTTTTATTTTACTGTCTCTATATCACCAATATCACTCCACTAAAGAATTATTGTTATTATGGTTCACGTACCATCCTTGCTATTATAGCTGGTGGATTTATCCATGTCCCAGGCTTTTAGACAAAACCTGTTTCTAATCTAATAGAATGTGAAAGACCAGTAACTTAGCTTCCATTCTGTTTTCTCGTAGTCCTGTTCTAACCTTGAGTTTGAGTTCCATCAATTAGACTACTGTTTTATTTTTTCTGTGCCTAAAGCTATGGCTTAATGCCCTAACCAGAATCCTTGTTTTTCTAACCTAAGACTCAGTCCGGCTTTACCAGTCATCCTAAGGACTGAAGTCCTTTCATTAATTCTCCATCTGTAACTGGTTCCTCCTTCCTTACACCAAGAGTTGCTGTCTATCAACCAGGGCATACATGTATCTTTTCATATTTCCTGCCTGTTGACCAATGGCTCAGTCCCATTGAGTAGACAGTTTTGCTTCAAGGAAGAAATTCCCAACCTAGCAAGTATCTCTGAAATATAAAATAGTGGAAGAATATGAAAACCATGGTAGGATTGGGGATTTTTCCCTTAGGGCTATAGGTAGCCATGGATATTAAACAAAAAAGAAACCACTTTTATGATGGGTTAAAAATGCAGTTCTTTCTAAATTGGCTTTTTACCAGCATAGATAGAACAGAAAACAGAGTTCTTTTTGCTTCACGTTTGTAAATAGATGGACTGGTTCTGTGTTGGAGACTGAAGCTATTGAAGAGATGGTTGTCAACTGGTACTTCCACAGTGTCCTGGAGTGGGAGGTAGGAAGCATTCTCATAGCTCCCATTCATTGTTTACTGAGTGCATGATATATGCCAGACACTGTTACTGAACCAAGATAGGGCTTTGAACTAAAATATATAAGGACTCTCTCCTCATGGAGTTCATGTTCCTCACAGAAAAGAGGATGTCCACAGCCTTTTTCTTGGTAAAAAACTGGCTTAATGGAGATAATATTTTTAGTCTAGGGTAAAACAGCTGTAAGAGTTCCTGAAGAAATAAATGGAGCTCTGTTTACTTTCTTGACTATTTAGAAAATGGGTTGGTTGCATTTAAATGCAATTTTAAGCCTTTGAAATTAGTGTTATCGTTGTAACCTGATAAACCATAAAGCCATATCTAAGTCACCAATTAAGCAGTTCAATTTTGTAAATGGGCAAAAGATCAGATACATTTCAATTTTATTCAAGCCAATTAAATTTTACCCAAACAAATGAAGTGTCACTCTCAATGGATCTTGCCCTTGCCTAAGGCTCTCAGCTCACAGAGAGACCCTTTTGTTTGAAGGTATTGATTTTAAGATAAATTGAAATTAGGCACAAATTTAGCTATGGGATTTTTCTAAGAGAAATCATTTTGAAAACTTCCTTCCCTGCTATTCTTATTTTCAAAAGCATCTTTTTTCTAAAGTCTAATCTGATCAATCTCAATAAAGAATTCTCAACGTGGTCCAAATTATTTAAATTCTTTCCAAACCCTTCAAATTTGTGACAGCCTCTTGGAAGGGTAAGAGTTAGCTGACTCTTAATTATTCAGGCTAATGGAGGCCTGCAGTGTGTGAAATGCAATGAGGCTCTCAGGCCAAGTTCAGTAACATCAGGCTGGGAGTCAAGTGCCAGTAGTCGTGACTGAGAACAGCGCTAAGATAAACACAGGTGCAGATGCTCCTTTGACCATCATGAGTGAATCTATTTCTTATTCCCTAGGCAGATTGATTGTTGCTATGTTGGTAAAGAAGAATGATCTTTGAAATACTAACTTGTGGTCTATTTTAAGTGCCTTTTCCTAGAAAATCCCAAAGTGCATATACTTTTTCTATAGAAAATGTACCTCAAGTATTTGAGAATCGAAATAGATAAGGCAGTTTGAGATGATGACCTGTGAACCATCAAAGGATAAACCAGTATAAAGTACTGGAAGCCATACCATTGTATTGCTCTGTTGACATTTCAGCCTAATTTACTCTAATTATGCTGCCTAATATGACTGGATCATGGCAGAAAAATATCTAGGGAGCATCAAACTCCTGAGCTTGATAAATACTTGCTAGCTATTCAAATTAATTTATCACCCTTGAATTTCAACAATAGCTGCATTTCATTTGGCAGAAAGTTATTGGTTCCCCCAATGTTCCAGATACTCTGTTGGCCACTGGAGCTATAAAGTACTGTCTGCAGGGATTTCACAGTCAATGAAGAGACAGACAGGTAAACTGACAACTACAAAGCAATAGTGTTATGTGTGCTTTGATGGAGATAATAAAAGGGCATTATGGGAGTACACAGGAATAACTTCTAACCAAAAATAAAATTGCCTCTGAGCTGCAATTTGAAAGATTGAAAGGGTATAGAGGAAAATATTACAAGCAGGGTAATAGCATGTCTAAAAACATAAAGCTCTTAGACTCTATGTTACATATATTGATGTGTAAAAAGCTCAGTTTGCAAGGGAGTAGGGCTCAAGGAACAAAGGCATGAGTTGAAGCTAGAGATAGAGACAAGGCCAGTCCTAAAGGATCTTCTGTGTAGGGAATGACTTGGTACTCTAAGCAGCTCTTGAAATACCATAGTCAAAGTGCCTGATACTTTTCTAATTCAGGAGTAAGGACTAGAATTTGCTGTGCAAAAAAGTAAGTCAAAGGCATAGCTAATATCTAGTTCACACAAAAGGGACATTCCTAGAAGCATATGCTTAAGAACCCACATGCTATCTTTAGAATAGTCTAGATATTCCACCAAGCAAATCCTAAGCGAGGAGAGGTGAATTAGTGACATTATCGCAAACCATGTAATCATCTAGAATCTTAATATTCGACATCTCTCCACAGACAATAGTATCTGTCACCACCTGGGATCTGGTTAAAAATACCACAATCCAGACCGACTGACTCAGAATTTACAGATGAACAAAATCCCCAGGTGATTCGTGTAAACACTAGAGTTGGGGATGCACTGATCTGCTGTAGAGCTCTCAAACCTGGAAGCAGGCTAGAAATACCTGTGGAGATTTAAAAACTATCAAGACCTGGGTTCTCCCTCCAGAGACTCCAATTTAGTAGATAATTTGCTATATCATGCAGATTTTTTACTTCTATGAGTAGGTAAAGAAAAGGTCTAGGCATCAAATAAAAAATAAAGGAGAAATAGTTGCTGTATGAGGGAGAAAATGAGGAGTTTGATTTTGACATGTTAGCTTATGATGCTTGTGCAGCATACAAAAAGCTGTAGTAAATGAATAAATACAAAATTGTGTGTATCAATGGAATATTTGTGTGAAACCTTTCAGTTATCAACTAGTTGTAAAAGTGCAGAATTTAACAGAGAGGTTTAGGATAAAACATGAAGATATGCAGAAATTTTGTAGTCATCAAGTACAGAGGTTATAGTTGAAGGGATGAGAATAGAAAAGAATGTGAATTTAAAAAAGTGAGAAAAAAGTTGTGTCATCAACTTTTAAAGTGTAGGCCAAGTAAGTTGAGCTCAATAATGAGATTAAAGTAGAAGAGAAATGCAGAGAGAAGGGCAACATATGTCAAGAGAAGAGAGAGTTTCAAGAGGACGTATAAATAGTGTCAAAAACTGCAGAAACATCAGAAATAAAAGAATTCAATAGTGTCCATTAGATTTACCACCTAAGAGTTCATCTGTGACCTTAGCAAGAGGATGAGGATGAAAAACAGACTGTAATTCATTGAGGAATGATTGCAGAATGAGGCAGTAGAACCACTTAATTTCTATTTCTGTTTCAAAAAGCTTAGCAATAAAGGGAAAATTTTAAAAGATGGTAGAATCTGGAGAAGGTGTAGAATATAAAACCTGAGCTTCATTTAGGGATCCCACAAACTTTTCAGAATACTGGATCCACTAATTGTAAAATTTCTAGTATAAAAATACATCCCTCATAAGTACGTTTTTTTTTCCCCATTATGAACATTTATTCTGCCAGTATATTGTCAGGGAACAAAGTTGCTTATTTAAACATTTTAGACATTGATTCTATATAGACACTGCTACCATAATGTTTCACACAAGAGATCAGTGCAGTAATGAGGTACCACATTTTTCAGTTTCTTTTAAGTTAGATTGCCAATTAAATATTTAGATGAAGAGAAAAATGACAATCAGAAGGTACTTTTATCCTGGATATGAAACTGTAGTTTAGTAATAACTTTTTACTAGTTATAGCTGTGGGATTTGGACAACTATTATTTTGGTACAATATTGTCATACTGGAAAAAATAAAGACAAAGAAGTGAGAAATAGTAGGAAATTGAATAAAAATCAGTGTTTTTAATTTTTAGTAATTTGGATTTGGATATTAATTTTGATTATTATTAATTGGCTTTACCTCTGTCTGATTTCAAATCATGCAATAATCCTGTAAAATAGGTAGAAAAATTACTATTACCAAACTTTTATGAATTTGGACACTGAAGAAAGGAATGTTATTTTCCCATTGTCATCTACTAGTTAATGCCGAGGCCTACAACACAGGTGACACCTTGAAGAATACTGAAATGGCACTCCTTCCTTCCTTTTAAAATAGGATCAAACATGCATGCCCTCTGAAACTCAGTGTTGGTTTAATGTTCAATGAGATGATGTATATGAATGCACTACATAAAATCTAAAATATTATCTGCATATATATCCCAGCATCATTGCATCATCTTTTCAGCCCTAGACTAGTACCTGGCACAAAACAAGAACTCTATGAATTAAATAGAAAGCATATATCTCTGAAGAAAGCACCCTGTGCGTATTTCACAATGGTATCCATTTCAAAAGAACAAAGATATGTCTTAATAATTCCCTAGCATTTTCTCAATAGTCTATTAAACAGACAATTTTGTTTTCAACATGTATAGACTTTTGCAGCAAATGCTTGGTCCACGAAGACCTGGAAAAAGTCTCTTCCTAGATTAGGTTGTTTGGGAAAACCTTGCCCAGAAGAAACCTTTAATTTTCTGAATGGACAACACTCCACCCGTATATAGGGTTAGTAAAAATTTTTGAATGGTTATTTTTCAATCCAGGCAACTTAATGAATTCTGTCCAGATCCAAGTTTAGGCCTTACTCTCTAACAATACACCAGATTCTGTGAAGAATTTCTGTGGTTTTGTATTCAAACAAAATATTTATTGAGATGCTACCATGTCACCCCTTTTACTGGAATCCAGGAAACTGAGACCAACCACTTAGCCTTCATCAATGTCCTGGGGTCCAGGGCACTGAACTGTGTCTAGAAGTTTTGGCTCCATAGTCAGGAGAATTGTGAGCCACTAACAAAAGTTATCACAGTGTCTGCTATGCCTCTGGCTTTATTCTCTTTACCCTATAAAAGACACCAGAGTTTCATGTAGTCTTAAGGTCACCTAATTCTACTAAGTCTCCCGTCATAAAAAATTCCTGCCTTTGTCACTGAGCACTGTACCCAGCATAAGTCTTATTATTATTACTATGCTATGTCCTTATTAGAAAACCCCTATCCATTCCTTAATGATTTTCTTGAGGTGACAGAATGTGCCTTTCTCCATGCCGGCTTCCCATAAATGAGAGAGTACAGTGGTGGGTTAGGTGACCCTTCTCTGTCCTCTCACAGAACTCTGTGTATACTTCTTTATTACTATCAACAGTGAAATAATCTGTTTATAAGTCCATCTCCCTCATAAGCAGTCAGCTCCAGCTTGTTTGCTGGATCAACCCAAGCTCGTAGAACAGTGTCAAGTACACAATAGGCACTCAATAGGTATTGAATTGTATTGAACTAAACTCACTAAATACATGGGAAAGTTTTTTTTTTTTTTTTTTTCCATATAAGTTATCCCACTTTATTTTTTTTTTTTTTTTTTTTATTATGGGTAAAAATCAAAATTCTCACAATACATACAAACATTTGTAAAATGATATATAAATATATATGCATATATGTGTATTTGCTTACAAAAATGTTATTTATATATATATATATATATATATACATATATTTTAAGAGGTTGGTCTATGGTTGGTGGCAAGGCTCCAGGATGTGTAAGTTCATTGAGGTTGGTGGGCCACACTGTGGGAGATGTTTGCATGGGAAAGTTTTGATGTGTTCAGGAAATAGTGAATTCCCAGTTTGGCTAAAGCAGGGAGGACTTGAAGGAGGTATGAGGAAAGGGCCGGAAAGATGACTGGGACCAATCTGTAGCCTCCTTAGAAATATTCAGACAACGAACACACTTTCTCCATATTCAACGTAATGCCAATTGGACAATAAAAACTTCTTACAATTCCATTCTCATGATAACAAAAGGACATTCTGATAGATGGAAAGACTTACTCGATGTGATGTGTACCCTCCTCAAAGCTCCCTTTTTTTATCCTTTCAATTAGCTCAGGTTTGCTGTCAATGTTATAGCTGAGGATAAAAATGGTCCTGAGGGGTTCAATACACTTGGCACTCTCAAGACTTTGCTGGGTTCAGCTTCCTACACAGCGCCTTCAGTCAAATTCTCAGTGATGGGCTAGCCCGCGCGTCACTGACCACTGTTCAATGAAGCCTTGCTGTTACTCAGTTTTCAGAAAATTAAAGAAACTTGCCCTGTGATAAGCACCTAGAACTCAAACACTTGCAATTCAAAAAACACTGGTTTTTACTAGAGCTCACATCTCATCACTTTTTCCACAATTTATCAAAATGTTCCAGAAGGAACCCCATGCCAAATTCTCTGTGTGTTTGTGCTCACATGCGTGTGTGTCTAATGGTGTTTAAGAGCTTGGGTTCTCAGGTCCGATAGAACTGGATTAGAAATCAGGCTCCGTTACTTACTAACTCTGTGCCTTTGGGCAAGTTACTTAACCTCCTCATTTGTAGGACAGAGAAAATGGCATCTACTTCTGTGATGGTGAAGTGACACAATGTGTATAAATCACCGAGCACTGTGCCCAGCACACAGGGCCTCCGAGGGAATTTAACCACGCCATGTGAGTTCATGCAAGCAGCCTCGCAGCAGCCTGGCAGACCCCACTGTATCTCAGTTTTAGCTCCACTTAAAGCTCTCTCTCTTCATCTTTTTGAAGTGACCCCCAGGAATCCCAAAGTGAATTTTTGTGCCTGATCAGTAGATTATATTTTAAATTGGATCATATCAGATATCTATGTGTTTTCATAAGAGAAAGCTAGAAACTTATTTTCATTTGTATGTATTCTCATAAAATGACTGGTTTTGACCACTGCAGGAGTCTCATTCAGACCAATTCAGCATCTCTGCAGGATTAAATTCTATGTCTTCATATTATGATATAGCAGTTAAAAGCACAGGTACTAAAGCCAGACTCTCTGGGTTGAAATCCCACCTCTGCCTTTAACTGTCTGTGTAACCTTGAGCAAGTTACTTGACTCCTCTGTGCCACAGTTTCTTCAAATGTAAAATGGGATGAGACTAATATTGCCAACTTTGTAGCATGTTTGTTACACAAAAATGGGTTAATGTACATGAAGTAGTTAGAATATTGCCTGGCACATAATAAGCATTTTATATCTGTGAGTTCATTTTTACTAACAACTTGTAAAGTAAGAATCAATTAATCCTACAAGCATTTGCTAATTGGCAATTATGCGCCAACACTACTCTCAAGGCTAAACGCTTAAAGGTGACACAGGCCCGCCCACAAGAAGCTTACAGTGAAAAGTACTGTTTTTATTCTCTCTATATATTTACCTATATAAAAACACACACATACATATATGTACACATATATATGTATAGACATACAAATGTCATATATTTAAGCTATAAGAAATGCCTGATATTTTATAATCAGAGATTACTAATCTGTTCTCTTCAGCTTCTACATTTTTCCTTTGCCTCCTTAATCAATCATAAATGTGGGTTTATATTTGGATTCACATCTTGATCAAGCTTCTGTTGGTCTGATGCCAGGTAGGATCTGTAGCATAGATGCCAAGAAGAGTATTTACTATAAGCGGCCCTCAAAATCATTTGTTACTGTGGTCTCTGCAAAAAATCACATTCTTTGTTTATCAAAGAACTTTTGTCCAAAGACCAAAAGTTTTATTAAACCCAAAAACTTAAATCAATTCTTAATTCTGTGGATAGACACATGGAGAAGTAGCCTGAATTTGAGAAAACAAAGAAGGAAATTGTGGCTGATTTGACTGGAATTGTTCAAATGGTAAATGTAAATGAAATTTTAGCCTGGATCTAATTTCTAGAGACCGAGCTACAATAATTTCATGTACAAAGCTGGTGTTACACCATTTTCATCACAAAGCACCTGCCATCCCTTTTAGCATATGGGCCAAGCCCCCTGCCCTTCGCAGATAGCAGTCTACCATTTTCTCTCCATAATAAATGTTAACTTCAGTTAGCTGGCCTTGAAGCTTAGGCCGTTCCTTTACACTGTCAGGAGAAGATTTTTTGAACACCAAGAGCAACTACTGACTTTTACGTCATTATCTATAAAGCCATTGGTTCTCAACACCCTTGAACCAACTCCAGGTGATGGGAAATCTTGGCTTAATTTACTTAGTTACCACCTGGCATCCATGCTGCCCTCTCTTGACCATCTGCTCCCTGAAATCCTCTGATCTCCTAGCTGTGACTTTCACTTCCCCTGATTTCAGTCTATTGACAGAGGTAGGTTCCTGCCTCCCACCTACAACCCTTCTGCCTGGATTCAAAGGCTGCTCCTGCCAACCCCTGGGGCCTGTCTCTCCTATGACTCTCTGTTCTTGATTGCCAAGAACTGTTATCTTAGCAGCCAAACACTGAAGCCCATCCCTGGGCAGGCACTTCAGCTTGACTTCTCCTCTCTGCTGCTGAGTTTAAAGAATCATATAACTGAATTCATATGAAGAAGTAAAAGACTGCTCAGGTGTAATGTCAGATAATTCCCAGGAGGCATTTCAGCAAAACATGTCCCTCCTTTCCAGAACTAGCCACAGCTTAATGGGGATGAGCACTATTTGGATAGTAATTGCTAGTCTTTGTTGAGCACCTATGAATTTTATGGATATCATTTTATCCACAAATGGCCCTAAAATTAAGAATTAATGACCACATTTTGAAATAGAGGAAACTGAGGTTCGAAGATTTTTCTTTAAAATATAGTACTATGTCACTCAAAGACCTCGTTCTCCCTGCCTCTCGGGGTGAGGGAGCTTTCTTTGTGCGCCTCAGTCACATCAACATCAGTGACTTCCAACTTCCCCTATGGATAAGGCTGAGCCTATAAGCAAATATATAAGCTGAACACAGATATATTCTCCCTCCTCAGCAGCAATTTCTGCTCTGTGAAAGCAGGCTGTAAGAAGTTAGCAGCCTGAGTCGTCCCAAATTTCATACAATTTATAAAGGGAATGAAAAAAAGCCCATTCCATGCTAAATATAAAATGACCGACAGAGCTACACCACCGAAAGTTACTCTTGCTCTGCTGTAATTAGTGACCTTTAAATCAGCAAACAGGTCATTCCCTGACAATGGGATCTTTTCAAGTTAATTGATTTGCCAAAACAGCAACAAATTAACCACTCAGTTGTGGCATGCGATTTTTTTTTTTAATTCCAAGTGACCATAGATAAGTGGCCTTTTGCCATACTAAGTTTAACTTATTAAGCAAGGAGCAGGAATTGATATCAGCAAAGACAATGCATAGTACAAGTGACATTAAATTTATGTGACTCATTTCAGTACTAATGAAGACTGTTTGTGATTACTGCCTGCTTTGTGCCTTGCTACCCTCTGGTAAATGGTGCCTCTTTTTGCTTTGGGATCATGAAAGTAGAGTTCTCCACTAAGAAAAGATTTTCCATCTCTATGGACATGTTCCAGGTAGCTTCTTTGAAATAACCTGTTCCCAAATTACTGTTTAAGGTCCTGTGTCATTAGGTGAATATTGACATTAATTTCAAAATAACAAGAGGTGACTTTGCAAACACAATTGCAAAACTTGCTCATTCTAGAATATGAGTTAGCATTTTTAGGTTGTTGGTTTTTTTTTTTTTTTTTTTTTTCTCAGAACAGGTTTTAGTAACCTGTGCAAATGTGTTCATTATGCATGATCAGGGCATACTCATTAGCATACATCTGTAAAATATTGATCCAGATATTGTCCTTTAGTTTAATATTAGTGCTTTATGTATCCACATTTGAAACATCATGGTAGGATTAGAATTTCTAAACATTTTATCTCATTTAACCATTCAACATGTAGTATCCCACATTTTAAATGTAATACTACATGTAAAGACTTACATCCCTCAGGATATCTTCCCAGCTTAATTCTTTCCAGTTCTAATAATAGCAAGATTCATTATTTACATATATTCTGCAGCTTTTCATTAAAAGCATAGTCCCTGCTTTGTCTCATCACTGTAACTAATACTTACTAGTGGGCATCACTGCTAGGAGTTACCACTGTGTTCTATGAGTGCTTGTGGCTATACCTTGGCCATAAGGTAGGGTATCCAGTTTTACGTGTCATGATATTTTTCAGTACGAAATGACAGGGGTCATGCTCTTTGCAGTAGCACTTGAGGATTCACCCCTCTGTGCTAGAGAGTAGATACCAAAGCATGTCTGAAGAGAATACAGGCCTGTCTTGAAGTCTTCCCATGGCCCCCTCAGAGCAGAGGGTTTCTTTCTACCTGTTCTGTCCCCAGCTCTGACATTTCTTAATGATTATGTGTCTGATGACAGCTATACTCCTGGTACTTACCAGGTAATATTATCTCTGCTCATTTCCCCTTAACAGTTATCAAAACTTTACCAAGAGAAATAATGTTCAGCACAAATGCTTGAAGAACAATTACCAATCTAGATAGTCTAAGATATGCCCCTGAATCAAGGCCAGGCTACTGCTTTTAAAGGTCATAAGAACTGAGACATTTATGGAAACTTCTCTTGCCATATGCAATTTAAAATAAACTATTCTTCAAAATTACATAAAACACAAATGGAGTCATTTTTAAAATCCTTTTTCTTGATTTTTTAATTGGAAAAGTTCATCAGAAATTGCCTTTCTTTTTTAAAGGCCCTTAATTTTCTAGTGCCTTAAACACTAGCTTAGTCTGCTCATGAGGTAACCTAGTATTCTTGAGGAATCAAATCGGATTAGCAGAATGATTGACACCTAGACTGAATTAAATTGACCCCTTCTGTCTATCACTATAGCTAGTAGAACTGATTTTCATGAATTATTATGCATGGTAAAAGAACATCGACTCTCTATCAAGAGATAATTTTTTTATTTTTTTAAAGATACTTAGATTATACAAATGGCACATAAAAAATATAGGGGATTCCCATTTGCCCCACTCCCCATTTCCCATATTTTCCCACATTAACAACATCCTTCATCATGAGGTACATTCATTGTAATTGATGAACACATTTTGGAGCACTGCCACTAAGCATGGATTAAAGTTTACATGGTAGTTTACACTCTCTCCCACCCGATTTTGTAGGTTATGGCAGGATATATAATGGCCTGTGCATTAGTCAGCCAAAGGGGCAGTAATGCAATATACCAGAGATTGGTTGGTCTTTATAAAGGGTATTTATTTGGGGTAGAAGTCCACAGTTACCAGGCCATAAAGCGTAAGTTTCTTCTCTCACCAAAGTCCATTGCCACGTGTTGGAGCAAGACAGCTGCCGACCTTTGCCAGGGTTCAGGCTTCTTGGGTTCCTCTCTTCCCAGGGCTGCATTTCTCTCTGGGCTTAGCACCTCTGTTTCCTCCACAAGGTCAGCTGTAGACTATCAGGTGAAAGGCTCACTTCTCTTCTCCTGGGGCCTTCTCTCCAACATCAAAACTCCAACATCAAAACTGCTTCTCAAAAACTGCCTCCTCTGTCCTTTGCCTTGCCTTTTATATTTTTCGATTGCCCCACCCACAAGGGGGTGGGGCTCAACGCCCTCCTGACATGGCCTAGTCAACGCCCTAATCATAACTTAATCATGCCCAGATTAACAGATCAGTTTACAAGCATGATCCAATTATATTTTTAGAATTCATAATTACATCAAATTGCCAGGCATCTACAGCCTGTATCTGTCATTGCAATGTCATTCAGGACAATTCCCAAGTCCCAAAAATGCCCCCGTATTACAACTGTTTTTCCCTCTCCTTGCCCTCAAAACCTCCAGTGGCCACTGCCTCCACATCAATGATAACAGTTCTTCCATTGCTAGAATCACAATAAATCTATAGTAGAATACCAGTAAGTCTACTTTAGTCCATAGTTCATTCCCCAATCCTGAGGATTCTGGGATGGTGATGTCCACTCCACCTCTAACTGAGAGGGGGCTGTAATCCCATAGAGCTGATGGGCGGGACTCTCTTGCTTGCAGTTATAGATTCTCTCGGTTCTTTGGTATGGTAGTTGTCCATCATCACCTCCATGTTTGTTGTCCTGGGTGAGACCAATGAACTGGAGATTAGGTGTTGCAACTCCGTTGAGATTCAGGATCCAGCTGGCACATGGACAGCCCAAAGATTTAAGTCTCTTGGATGTACACCTACCAACTCTAGTACTAATTATAGGTTCAAATAGAACAGGAGAGCCATATGTAGAGAAACTACAACTAGATCACAACTCTGTCACTCTGGGGAGCATGAATTCCAAAGTAGGGACCACTGGCAATGCACCAAACACTTGAGGTACCTGCCCTGTCTATAGTGTCTGGATGTCTCCAGAGCCCTCAGAAGCCTTGCTCTTTGGGGTAGTATCTACTTTGGCAGTCAAAGAGATCCTGCTGAGACGTGCATAAGTGTAACCTCTGGAATGACCTCTGACTCTCTTTGAAGTCTCTTAGCCATATAAACTCATTTGTCTTTACCTTTTCCCCGTTTTGGTCAAGATCTTTTTCTAGTTGCATTGCTAGTTGGTGCTTGGTAGTAATCCCTCAGTGCCAGGTACGCTCTTCCCCTGGAGGGAAGGTAATGTATTTATTTGCTGAACTCAGCTTAGAGAGAGGCCACATTTGAGCAACAAGAAGCTCTCAGGGGGCAATTCTTAGGCACCCTATAATACTAGGCTAATTTTCAATTTCAAGAGTAAAGGTTCATACACACAGTCATCAATATGAAGGGCCCATCAATGGACCATCCTCACTAGTCATTGCCCCTGTACTCAGGGAATTCTTGCTGATCCATTAGAGAATGTGGCAGAGCTCCCCAGGATGAGGATTTAATATTCCTTTAGTTATTACATGAATCTCCACCCACTGTGACAAGGCCCCATGAACATTTGAATACATTTTTATGCATTATATGTATGCCCAGGTGAGCTTCCTCCCATGTATCCCGTCACTGACACCCTGCACCAAAGACCATCATCAAGGGATAATTTTAAGGAAAAGTTTGTCATCACATAGAGCATAAGTATGTTGTCCAGGACTGTAAAGAAGCCCCCCTACATTTTATGGATTTTGCATATTATGGATTTGGTGAATGATGCGACCACTCAAGTTTGTCTATTCAACTTATTGGCTAGACTCTTAGACCAGTATGTGTGGCTGCCCCTGCCCAGCACATAGCTCATTAAGACAGATGTTCTCTGACCCCTCCCCTTAGTGAACCCATCCTTATTTTCTTCTCTACACTTGCTCCACCTGCTGTCTTCTTATCTTTTTATGTAACTCTCTAACATCATAAATCAGCTTTAGAACAAGGTGAGTTATATAAAATAGATTTGTCCCTAGTATAGCACTTAACACAGTATATTGAAGTTCTTATGCAACATTTCCCTGCCTAGACAGGCAAGAATCTTGTGCTATTAAATTTTTATGTCTTCCATGCTTATGTGCCTGCCATGATGCCCAGGGTAAATGTGGTGCTCAACAAAGCTTTGTTGAATCAGCAAAGGCATCAATTTTTCCATCATTTTTCAAAATACTTTATATGTACAGTATAGATATAGATCAAGAGAATATTGGGTGGTATTATGTACAATGGGATGATACCCATCTTTATAACATTGGTTTTCTCTAAATGGTGATATTATGGGTGATTTATTTCCTTACTTCCTTCTTTATATGTTTCTGCATGTTCAACATTTCTCTGGTGAGCATATATTAATTTCGTAATGTTTTAAAATTTAGAAAAATTATTCACAATAATTCTGTACTATAATAATAAAACATGCAAATAATTTTCCAAATTAGTTAAATCTGATTAATTGCTAGGTACAAAAGTTGAGTAGATCATTTATGTTTTAAATAAGAATAATATCTACAATGTCACAATTTTTGCTAGTTCATAATGTGGGCAGTTAAAAGAAGTAAGTGTCACATTACACTTCAGTATATTCAACATATCATACTCCCTAGTGTTTCAATATGAATAGCCAAATGATATTTAAAATTGATCCTGAGACCCTACATTTTAATAGTAATAAACTAAACATATTACATATTATTACAAACTTCTAGTTTTTATAGGCATGTTTTGAATCCTAGATGTTGTTTTATGAATGTTACTGATACGTTTCACCATGAAAAAAATCTGATACTCCAGGTGGTTTTTATACTTTGAGCACCATCCAACGTAAATGTCATCAGCCCACACTAAGCCCCATGATCAGCCTGGGAGAGGTCGAGGCACTTGATGTAAAATGTAAAAGAAAGACCTCCAGAATTTCCAAAGGCTTGGGTCTGAGTGTTTTCCAGACAGAAACATCACAATTTAATATCACCTTCAGACTTCTATCTCTGCCATAGTAAAATGTTTAAAATCCACTCCATGTGGTGAACATTTTAGTTAGGAGTACAGCCATATGAATTTGCAGGCAGATGACTGATACAGGAAGGATTTGTGCTGAATATCAGGTTCTGAATTCCCACCATGAATCTGTCTTAAGAGAACAGGTAAATGACCATCATGAGAAGCAGCCTGAAAAAGCAGAAAGAACACTGGGAGGGAGTCTGCAGACCAAGTTGTACGTCTTGTCCAAATAATTTAACCACCCAGAGCAGTGGTTTCCTTTTCTATACAAGGAAGAGATTGGGTTTATATGATCTCTAAGGATCCTTCCATAGCTGCAGTTCATTGAATTTCTGACTGGAAATAATGTTCTCCCCTCTCCCAGGCCTTATCCAGTAGCCATCAAATGGCCACTAACTCTGGTTACTAGCCTCTGTGCTTATATACAAACAACTGACCTCATCGGTGTCCTCTTGGCTTTAAAATTGTTGGCAATGAACTCCCCAGAAGTAATTATTCCTGCTACACTGGTGTGCAGCTCCAATTTATGGCAATTACATACAATTAGTCATAGCTTCCTTATCCCTTTACTCTTTAGAGTTTAACATTCAGAAAGGACAGTCATTCCAGAAATTCAGTGTGCATCAGAGTAAATATATATGGGCTACCAATAGAGAGTCTCTCAATTTTCCCTGACAATTGTGGAAAAATAAGGGCCTTATTTTCTGTAAAATTGCCCATGGAATTTTTGCCAAAAAGCTAAATAAATGGGGGGAAATCCTAGAGGACCTTGAGATTAATTTTATGTATTATATTTTTAAATTACTACTGATAAATATTTCTGTTCTTTGAGGTTCAGCTGTTATCCTATGGCTTGTCTTTCTGTTTTCATTTCAGCAGATAATTGCCTGCCTCGGGATATTGTTCTTTTTATAGAGAGAAATTTCTCATATCAGATTTAAGTGCTTTCTGAAATTAACTCTTAGGTTCCTGCTTGGACACAGTCAAGAGTCATTCTCTAGTGAAAGCCTGTGGGGAGGGAAACTATAGATTCCTCCTCTTTTCCAATTTCACCACATAAGAATATTTGTACTTGGTTCTTAAAGATTCTGAAGAGCTTATTAGGAAAATTAAACTGCATGCACAAAATTAAAATAAGTTGTGTAGATGTACATTCCTGCAAATCTGTTTCCCTTCCAGGTGGATAACCAACTCTATAAAAACCATTGTCAGTATAGTCAATGTGGCAAGGAATAGGTTCAGGTTCTAAATAACCATCTATTGATGGAATGAATGAATGAATGAAATTATTTTCACCACGCAATGGACTATAACAAGACCTATTTTGTTGGTCGATAAGACAAACATATCTAATTCAACTTACAATATCCTTATTAAGATTGTTAGAGTGGTGAATTATAAATAAATGTGTAGGCTTTCTGAAACTTTTCAGATTGGATACCTAGAAGTTTAAAAGGTCTTTTTAGGGGCAAAGTACTAAAGAGCATTTTAAGTAGCAGATAGAAGTAACTGCTGACTATAGCTGAAATAGATCTTAGAGATCATTTTAGTCCAGGGATCTGTCCACAGGCCAGGGTGGCTCACATATACATTTGTATCTTAAAAATATGATACTGAAAGCCTCCAGAAAGGGCTGATACTTCCAGTTTCCTGTGGGCCTCAGTACTTCTTATTGTCTTACCCAAGTGGAATTCCCACATTTGTTGCCTGCCTGGTGCCTGTCTGCATTTGCATTTGTGACTTTTGATTTAAGACAATGCCATTAACTTACAGATGTGGCAACTGAAGCTTGAAGAATGGCACCCACGTAGTGGTGGTAGAAAGTTGACTTTACTGAGGAGAAATCTGGTGTTGGGACAAACATCACTTGCCTCCTGATACCATGCCCAAGGGGGGTAATTTATCCCTTAAATTGTATTCCTGCCAAACAAAGCTTAACAGGGAAGCATCAGGCAAACTGAAATCAAAGGACATTCTAGAAAAAAACTGGCCTATGTGCTTCAAATATATCAGGGTCATAAGGAAAAAGAAAGGCAGAGGCACTATTTGAATTTTTAAAAACTAAAGAAATCTGACAACTAAATATACTCCATGATCCTGGATTGGATCCTGGACCAAGAGGGTAATAACTATAAAGGACATTATTGGAACCATTGGTAAAATGCAAATACAGACTGTGGATTACATTATGTCAGTGTTATATTTTCTTATGTTGGTCTTTTTACTGTACTTGTGTAAGAGCATTTCCTTTTACTTAGGTTTATGAAATAAGAAGGGTTAATGGCAATGGTATGCAGGTAAAGCAGCTCTTTGGAGAACCTGAATAAATAAAAGCCCTGATTGTAGCATTTGCTTATTTCTGTGGTGTAACTACTTCCACCATGGTCAATTTCAAGCTACCAACATGAAGTCACTGAATGTAGAATTGGGAAGAGATATGCACAATATATTTATATATAAGTTTATATATATTTGTGCACATATAAATCTATATATGTATGTTTAAAATGAGAGAGAAAGAAAGCAAATAGGTCAAAACAATAAAACAATTAGAGAATCTAGATAAAGGGAAAAATGGAAATTCTTCGCATTATACTTGAAATTTTTCTGTAAATTTAAAATTGCATCAAAATATTAAAGTTAAAAAACATTTAGATGGTTACCAAAAAAAAAAAGTTTCTCCAGGTCATTGGAATGCTATAAAGTGTTTTGAAGGAACATTATAACCTGATCATAATCTGTAGAGAGGACGTTTTCATGTTCCCTTCTCCCCACTCCCTGCTATGCCAACTTCAGAAACATTCAAGTAATTTACTCAAGGTCAGCAGCATTTACTCATATGAAGGGGGTTCAATTTTAAAGTCAATGAACATCTTGTAGAGTCAAAAACACCCTTGGGTGGCCCTTAACTATTCCAATAAGACAGTATAAAATAGTTCTTCAGTGAAGACAACCCAGCCAGTTTTTCCTCCAGCCTTGGAGATGTTTGCTGTTTAAAAAAATAAAATAAAATGGAAACCCAGTTTAAAGAAGTTTGAGGCCATATTTTTTTAAAAAAACTTCCTGACCATTTAAACACTGGGACCACACTCTGCACCGAGAGATGCAGAGGTAAGTGAAGGAATAATGTGTGTTCATTGAGAGGAATGGAGAATACAGTCTGGAGCACTATTTAATTCCTATTGCTCTTGCTCCAGCTCTTCCCTTCTTTGTAACTAAAAGTTTAAGAGCCAGAAACTCTGTCAGTTCATTCTCTTCAACAACTTCACATTTGTCCCTAGTAGACCCCAGGACTAAGGCCCATGCCCTAGGGAGACCCTACATTTGGGAACCGGAGGAGACTAGTGAAGGAGAAAGACTGGAAGAGACTGAGATTAGTTCAATTTGTAGAAGCTAAGAGAGCAGAAAATTTGAGAAGGTGGTAAGCAATAGTACCAAGTGGTGTACGAGAATCGGGAAAATGAAGACTGGAATAGATCATAGGATTGATCAACTAGGCCATCATTTGGTCAATATCAAGAAAGAAATTTAATTAGAGCAATAGGAACAAACACCAGATATAAGGAAAGAACAGATGATAAGGAAATCAATACACTGAGTATCAATGATTATTTCAAGACAGTAGGAGAGCAAAGGAAATAGGAAGTGGTTAAAGACTGAACAGGTAACAGAGTCTGTGTTTTCCACAATTTTTCCTTTGTTTCTCCAGCCTCACCATCCACATCACAGACAAGCTTTGTGATTACCTATTTCTATTCACCTGGATAGTAATGCTCCTATAATACCCTTTAAGTCATTTTGGTTCATTTGTCATATGAAGCTATGCCCATGTGACTTGTGACCTGGGGGGACAAATATGATTTGGAAGAAATCCAGTAGCTGTACAAACAATTAATTCGGCATTCACAGAATTGGAGATAAAAAATGGATTTCTTATGGGTGGTATATTTTAGTCTCTAATTGGATAAGAGCAGAGGTGTCACTACTAAATTGACACTCAGATATCAAAATAGCACTTTGCCCCTCCACTCATAATTTACTTTCACTGCCACATGACACCTCTGCTTATTTTTGTGGAGCTGGATTTTCTACATTCATTTCTGAGAGTAGATCATAAAGTATGAAATTGTTGTCCACATATGGTGTAATAGCATTCAACCTTCAGTTAGTATACCTCCCATGAATGACGTTGACAAACAACCTGATTCTCAGCTTGATAAAAACATTACTTCCATGCCTACCATTACATAATCCCATATTTATAAAATTATGATAATTTAATTACTAGTGCACTTAAATTTCAGAAGTATTTTCAAGAGAAAGCATCTATTGCCCTGGCTTTCAAGCACTCAACAAAAACAAAAAATTAGCAATATCTTTAATATGTAAAGATTACAATAATATTGTAGAATAAATACATTTCTGCTTTAGTAACTAAAACACAGAATGTAACAATGGTCATTGTTAAGAAATTTCTACACACCTCTAAAACTGCCACCACTTCTCACTCGTGGCCCAGCCCCCATTTGACATATGTTGTGCACAAGATTTTCTGTCTGGCCATTCTGTGCCTCACCACTTTATTGCCTACTTAAATAGAAATCTTCTTTCCCATTGTCAGACAAGGTGCCCAGATTTTTGGTCCAGGGAAATAACATCAAAATATTTGGACATAACCAAGCTGATTGTTGAACATCAAGTAACTGTGTAGTGTTTTCAGTCTCTAGGTTATGATACACTGTCAAGCGGTTAAATCCTGGATGAAGTTTTTTGCAAACCTACATCTTAACTAAGTTTTAAATATTCTTCTCAAACTATTATCCAGGGTAATAGTTGAGTTGTGTCCCCCCAAAATAAATGCTGAAGTTCTTAACTCCAGTACTTAAGAATGTGACCTTATTTGAAAATAGGGTTGTTATAGATGGAATTAGGCAAATTAAAATAAGGTCATACTGGGCATGACTGGTGTTCTTATAAAATGGGGAAACTTGGACACAGACAGAGAAGGGGAGAAACTCCATATGGCCTGAGGCAGTGAACACATGGATGGCTATCAAACCAATAGGAGGCAAGAAAGGATTTTCTGCTACAGGTTTAAGAGGAAGCAATTCCCTGCTAACACCTTGGTTTCAGACTTCTAGACTCCTGAACTGTGAGAGCATAAATTTTTGTTGTTTTAAGCCACACAGTTTGTGGTAATTTGTTATGGCTGCCCTAGAAGACTAAGAATACTTAATGCGGATGCCATTTTTTTCCAGAGTAGCTGTGTCTCATTTTCTCTTCTCTCTTTCTCCTCAACATTATTATCAAATTATTATTATTAATCATAATATTTGAATAATTGGTAATACAGTTTTAGCTATACAAGTGTTCTTGTTGGCCCTACTTATTTTTCCTTCCTCTTTTCTCCTTCTTTCTAACAATGCATTGGGGTTTGTTCAACATAATCCAGTTAATCATCCACACTATATCATTACTGTCCAGGTGAGTCCAAACCATTAGAGAGTAGATCAGGTTCCTCTTTGTAAACAATGATGTATAGGATGGTGGACATCATGTTCTGTTTAGCTACCACCCAGATATCTCAGTAATGTGGAGTGAAGCATTCAGACATCTGGAAGCATCAGGATTCACATGCATTAATTCCATTTTTTGTTCACTTCAGTGGTTGGAAGCTGTATATACCCTAGAAAAACATGTTCTTAAATCTAATCCATTCCTGTGGTTATAAACCCATTGTAAGTAGTAGCTTTTAAAGAGGTTATTTCAGTTAAGGTTTGTCCTCCCTCAATCAGGATCAGTCTTAATCCTATTACTGGAGTTCTTTATAAAAGACTGAAATTCAGGCAGAGAGAATAAAGCCACAGGAAGCAAGAAGCTGAAATTCAACAGAACTTGGAAGAGAATGGGGACACCGCCACATGCCTTGCCATGTGACAAACTAAGGACCAAGGACCGCCAGCAGCCAGCCCCAGTCTTTGGGAAGAAAGCATCACCTTGATAATACCTTGATTTGGACACTTTCACAGCCTCAAACAGTGAGTGAATAATGCCCATTGCTTAACCCAACCCATTTCATGGTATTTGCTTTGAGTAGCCTAGAAACTAAAACAATCACTGAGCAGAACTTACATATTTCACTTTATAATACTTATGAGGATTCAAAGTCACATGAGTTCTTAGAAGACTAATAAGTATATGAAAGAAAATTACAACGGGGAACTTTTGTGCAGCTTCTGTTGCCCACTAGTTTTTTTGTCTTCACATTTTTATTTCAAAAGTAATACATATTCATCACAATAGATCAAACAATATAGAGTATATAAAAAGTTATTACTAGTCTCTATCTCCCATCGTAATCCCATGCCCATGAGGTTACCAGTATAATTCTGCCACATCTCTCAATCCTCATAAATAAACATAGACAAGCATATACAGGTATAAAGGATTTTTCATTTGTTATGAAAAAAACATGGCTATACATATTCATTGGCAAGTTTCTTTTTTCACTTAATATATCATAAATACTTTTCAAGGTAATTAAATGTCTACATTTAATTCATTCTTTTTAATTTAATGTAGTAGTTCTTAGCATTTCTAACTCATTCCCCTAACATGGGGCACTTAGGTCTTCTCTGCTTTTTGTCTTAGCAAACATCCTTATATTTACCTACTTTTCTAACTGTAAAATTATTTCCTAAACATTGAATTCCAGTATCAAATGATATGTGCATTTAAAAAATTTTAAAGATCATAGCAATTCTCTTTCCCCCCAGCCTTCTTCCTGTATCCCCACTAGCACTGGAGCTACCAGTATCCTTTTTTTTTTTGGCTCAATTTTCTTCTTGTATTTTATTTTATCGTAAGAATCTTTTATGCTTATAGAAGCCATGTCACATGTCATGCAACAAAAACACAGACTGCCCCCATTAGAAGTCTCTGTTCTTTCACTATAAAGTACCACGTGCTCTCTCTCAAATATTTCCCCTAAACATTTTTAAATATACTGACTGCCCCAGCCAATCAGCCTGGCTCCAAGCTGATGTTCCCCACTCAGCTAAGGAAAGTCTCAGTTAAAATAACCCTGTCTAGAATGTATTCCCAGAAAATGACAGGAACTCTTTAGAGGTTGCAGGCCTTTTGGGAGTCTCACCCAATACCCTAAGTAACTTATCAAATATTTCCCCCACCACCAAAAACAAAACAAAACAAAACACATCATTGTACTTTCTCCTTATCAGTACACATATATTAACACCCTGTCTTGTTTCAAAATGTTAAATCGAATTTTTTAACACCATTGACATTGGTATAAATCCTGATTTTAAATTTGAAAATATTGCTGTTGTTATTCAGCAAAGTAAGATTGTCCTAAAACTTTAAAACCTTATTTTATGGCTTTCTACTTAACTAGTCAAGAGTATAACTATACCCTGGTAAGTTTCCTGCTGTAAATGAAAATGATTTTAGTAATGAGTTAAAGTGTTTTTAACTAATATTTTCAGATTTTCTAAACTATTCTAACCTGAAATGGTAAATTAAACATTTGCTTGTGGTATTTAAATAAAATATTAAAAAGACACATAAGTAGACATATTTTATTATACAATTGAAAATTCTAAAAATTTTAGAAAAAGAACATGTTTTTAAAAGTATAGATTTATGAGTCTCCTTGAAGTTAAATGAGATATTTAAGAAAGTAAGTGGGCTTATTGGATTTTTTTATCTATACAACATTTCAAAGGAATTTAGCAAAGTTACAAAGAAGTCTGTAAGTATTTTCCAAGTAATAAGTCCTAGAAAAAATTAATGAAAAATTAATTGAAATGTAAAATTTGTATATAAATTTGAACTTGATATTTCAAAGCTTGTAAATATCATGTTGTAAACAAGAGATGAGCAATTTATTTCAATTTATCCAACAAGGGCATGAACGTTATGAAATAAATGAATAGAGATATTTCAACATCTGCTTGGGTATTTAAGAAGCTACCTAATTTCCAGCCTGTGGTCATTTCATCAGTGAAAGGATATACTAGAATTATTAAGAGAGCTAGACTAAGCTATAAGGTAGAATTAAATAGGGCTAAAAGACATCATTATTTAGTTTTTTCAAAAGAATAAGAGCCCAAGAATAGTAAATATCCACACATCATTCCCTTTATTGTGAAGTCCACTTAACCAGATGCTTGTTTTTACAATGACTTGATCTTTCTAAAGGTTTGATTTGTTCTGAAATGTATAGATCCAGTTCTAAAGGGGGAAAAAATGTTTTATCTCCTCAGCCACTGATATTCTCCATGTTTCAGGGCAATAACCTGAGTGCTCAGTTTCCTCACATGTCATATGGGGAGGGTAAATTTGGTGCTTTAATGTATAATTTGTGAGGATTGATTACAGAATCCAGCAATCTCTTTTATAATGAAGTGGTATAATAAAGATCAGAATTTATTAAGCTTTTAAAACTGTACTGTTTCATTAAAACTGAATAGTGAATTTATTCAAAAAGCTAGTTAGGTATGGTGACAGTAATAGCACCCAAAATAACAATGAGCAACTTTAGTCCCATGGCAGATCCTATTACCACGGTGTGCAGTTAAGCTAAAGAAAAAATCTTTAGTTTAAAGAAAGAAAAATGTATGCCCTGCTCTCAGCTCTGTATCCTTGTATGGTTCTGCTTTATCCTCATGATTTGGTCCTACTCAAGCAGCAGTTTCAGACTTCATACACTGAGGCCACAGTCTGCAGAGGAAGATAGCATCTCTCACAGGAGGTATGGATGAGGAGAAAAAGCTCCTTTTCTAGAAGTTCCAGCAAACATTTCCTTGCAAATGCTTGGCTCGAATTGATTCATCTCCATCTCTTCACCAGTCACTGTGGCTGGGACATGGGATATACCTATTGGCTGAGCCAGCCAGCCCCTACCTCTGGAATTAGATAAGAGGTAATCCCATTCAAATTGAAAGACTAGACAGATGTGACACCCAAGGGGAAACTCTAAGTTCTGTTCATGTCCACCATAAAGAACTTAACACTGCATATATATTATGACTATAAAAGAAACTGAAGCCCAGAGACCCGAACTAGCTTGCCCAAAATGATACACTAGTGAGTGGACAGAGTTGGAAATCTAGCTGGGAGCTGAGCATTAGTTCATCCAATGGTGTACATGTACCAGCTTGTGAAAGCTGATTATGAGCATCTAATCCCAGCTCCCCATTTGATGATGTCACATTGGTAGCTTGAAATTAGTAGCTGTTAGTGGCAGCTGATAGACACAGATGAGATATTCACACAGTGGAATTTGGCAGACAACAAATCAGGGTTTCATGGTGTGCTTTGGTCTAGTTTGGTCTAGACTAGTCTGATAGGGTTTAGTTTGATTTGGTTTCATCTCATCTGGCCTGGGTTGGTTTGGCTTGGTTTTCTTTTGGAGAACTGGTTTACCAGCACAACAGTGGTCCATGCTCTCAATACTAATTTATAACCAAAACATACATCTTTTTAACTTTTTTAAATTCAGATTTCCTACATTGTTTTTCTTCCCTTTCCCAGGAAACTATCACTAAACAAGAGGTTAATCAACACATTTTTTTATTATTATTATTATTTGGTCACTCTCTTCCTGACAATGCAACTTGGAGGAACAAAAAAGATACATGGCATAAAAACTATGCCAGGACATGAATGTGAGAAAGTAGAAGGCCAGTACAGGAGATGTATCTCCTGAAAGTAGTGTAGGTATCAGGTAGTATGTGAGTAATTGTCAAAAAAAGCACGAGGTCAATACCTGTGATAGGAACTGAGAGGAAGAAAAGTTCACTGTGGGCTAAGTGAGCTGGAGGAGCTTCTTGAAGAAGGGAATTGAGCTAAATCCCCCAAACTGTTTGAGTATCTGAGTAAACCCAGAGAAGGTGGCACAACACTGTGGTCCAGGAAAGGGGAGGGTGGAGTGAACAAAATATAATGTAGAGGGAGGTGAGAAAAGGAAAAATGTTTGGGGGAAACCCTGGATCTATTTAGGTTGGAAAACTGAGTATTGAGGCATAAGTCTTCAAAAGTAGATTGGGACCAGGTTGTTCAAGGATTTGAATGTCAAAGAATTTCAGGCCCTGTGCCTTGTAAGCAATGGGGAACCACTAAAGCATTATGTAGGAACTCTACCATGAACATCAGAAAAGCAATGTAGGTAGGCTAACACTGGAGAAGGAATTGCTTGCTATCTACCATGAAGGTTCTAGGATGGTGTAGAACCATTTAATCTATTTTGTGACTTGGAGAAAAGAAACAATTCTTAGTGTAAAATGTCAAAATATGTATCAAGCATTTATAAGGAATTGTGCTTGATGCCCAGCCCTGGGCTTACCTGTATTTTGTACAATGAGCCACCCAGCAAATTGTGACCATTATGACAAGATTAATTGAGGAAAGAACAGAGATTTTTAAAATTCAGATTTGCACCTTTATTAAAAGGTACTGAAAGTGACCAGTGAAAACACTAGCTGAAAAGCCACAGTCATTGCAAATTCAGATGAATCAGAGTTCCTCTAGGGTTGCTCAGATCTTCAGTTGAGAGATTTTATATTTAAGCCATGTCTACCAGCTCATTACATCAGGGTAACTGTTTTGTTTATCCTGAACTTTTACTAACTGACTATTGGCATCACAGAGTGATAGCGCTGTGAGTGATGCAAGACAATATCTAGTGCAAATGCCTCATTTGGCAGAAGAAGAAGTAGTCTCAGAAATGTAGTGAGTTTCAGAGCTAGACCTAAAATTCAGTAGCCCAATTTTTGAACCCATGCTTACCTTAGCAGCCCATTGCTGCTCAGTGAAAAGTCTAATTCAATAAAATGATTCACCATATGTGATACAGCCCTAAACCCACACAATACATTTTATTATAAATTGACCATTTATGACAAAATTATGATTTCTGTGCTCAAGATGAATAAAGAAACATTGTCTATGACCAATTTGAAAATTTATATTTATATTTATTTCTATCCTCTGCTCTGATATCTGTATTCATTTTTTCCCTAAAATTAAGTCTTTCAACTGGTTGATCCTATCTTACTTATTTTCTGAACTTTATTTTACCTTGGTTGAACTTTCATGGCTCAGCCTTCATTCTCTTGAGACTAAAAGATGATATTCATGCCTTTTCCAAATCAAAAAATGTATTAAGGAACTTCATTTAGAATTGGATACCTCAAAAATTGTTTCACTGAAAACAAAAGTTATTTAAATTTTTGTTTTTCAGGATTTAATATCACCTCAACTCTGACGATGTGCCTATGTGCTCACCTAATGAAAATGAGGATACAGTTATTGAAAATAAATGCACTTATCTAGTTTCTCTAGTCTTTTAATTTTGTTTCTGTGAGGGTTAGTGTTTGAGGAAACAGTGAATTCAAATGATCCCAACAGTTAATGAAACCTCATTTTTGATTCTTCCAAACCTGGCACTGCTTCCCGGAAGGTGCCAATCAGCCACCCACCATCTGCCACCAGAGCATCTTGCAATGCTACACAGCAGTAAAAAGTAAAGGCTTATTCAGCACACCACTGGCTGTGGCAATGGGAGCATGCAGTCCAATTACACAGTCCATTTTTAAAAAGTCAACCATTTACACCCAAATTACTCTTAATGTCTTTCCTGTTCATTCCATGTCCTCCCTAGCACTCCTGTGATGACTTATTTTTCAGCTGGCCTTTATTTACTGCTTTGCATCTGCAAATACATTTCTCCAACAGCCTTCCTCATTAGGATGCCCCAGTGCACTGTAGTGGTATCCTGAAGCTAGAGATGGAAACACCTTTGTAACCTCTTACTTACTTAGAGGTAGTTAGAGTAGATTAGAGTACAGGTCCCTCCCAGGTCCCCAAGATTCCTCCAAAAAGGTGGCAAACCCCTCTCCTGTGTCTCTGGTGTTTGTTCTCATCAACAAAAGAACCCCACTCCTAAGAGACATCGAACAAGTAGCAATGGAAGAGTCCGGCTGGAACTGTCTAGTAATTTGTTTGTTCTTATTTTAATCACTATACTCACAAAACATATGCATGAAAACTTGATCGCTTCCAGCCTCTGGCTTTTAGGCAAAAGCAATGGCAGACAGCAGGAGAGGCTTGAAAACAATGAAGTTAATATAAATTTAATGGGTCAAAACAAATTTCTTAGTACCTGTTGGTCTTTATAAAGGCTCTTAGCAAGCCATTCCCTTTCTTACCAGGGGACTTCACAGCAGCTGATCCTGAATTATTTGGATGTTTCATGGTCTTTTAGTGACTATTCAAGAAGTATAACAAGGCACAACATCCATTTATTCTAATATTAATAAAAAGCATGGATCAGTGCTTTGTGAGACTTGAATTCCAAGCAGAAATGTTTTGCAGAAATTCAATACTCCTAAAGCTGATTTCTACATATTGATTTTATATGAACTTCAAAAGGCATAAAAAATACAAAGTGGAATTTTAAAGAAGATACACATAAGATGGTATGAACCACTTCCAAAAGATATTGAAGAGGTGGCTGGTTTTTTTTTGTTGTTGTTTATTTTGCTTTGTTTTCCATCATTCTGGGAAGTAGTTCAGGTACTACCAAGCAGGAACTATTTCTTATCCATTCCGGGACACTGCACCCCAGTGATACCTGAGTATGGGGAAATGGACTTAGAAGGGTCCTGGGAAGGAAACATTTCTTACTAGTCACAGTAATAAGTGTCTTTTCTTTGGGCCACATTTTTTTCTTATCCTAATAGCACCAGCAGCAGCAACAATGATGTCAATAGCAGCTAAGGGAGTGTTGCAACACCTACTCTCCAGTTCATTGGTCTCACCCAGGACATCTAACAAGGAGATGATGGACAACGACCATCCCAAGGAACAGAGAGTGTCTGCAACTGCAAGCAAGATAGTTCCATCCATCTGCCCCCTGAGATCTAAGCCCCCTCTCAATTAGAAGCAGAGTGGACATCACATCCCCAAATCCTCAAGATTAAGGAAGGAACAATGGACTAAAGTGGACTTATTATTATTCTATTATAGACTTATTATTACTCTAGCAATGGAAGAACTTTTATCATTGATATAAAGGCAGTGGCCACAAGAGGTTGAGGGGAGGGAAAGGGAAGAATAGATGTGACATGGGGGCATTTTTGGAACATTGGAATTGTCCTGCATGACATTGCAATGATGGATACAGGGCATTATACATTTTGTCAAAACCTATAAAATTGTGTGGGGCAGCATGTAAATTATAATGTAAACTATAGTCCATGGTAAGTAGCAATGCTTGAATATTTGTTCATCAATTGTAACAAATTTACACACTAATGAAAGGTGTTGTTAATGTGGGAAAGTATGGAAGGGGAAGGTGGTGGGGCATATAGGAATCCCCTATATTTTTTATGTAACATTAAAAATTAAAAAAAAGCAACTAAAAAACAGCTAAGGGGTGTTGAGCCTTGAGCTTCAAGCAGGCCACTATGCTAAGCTCTTCAAATATATTGGCTGTCTTAAATCTCATCACAACCCTATGATGCAGTTACTTCCATTATCCTCATCTTATAGAGGAGTTAATTTAGGTAGGAAGAGGTTACATAACTTCCTCAACTTCATACAGCTAATAAGTGGCAGAGCTGAGATTTGAACCAAGACTCCAAGTCCAGAGTTCATTTTCTTCCACTGGCATTTAATATCTTACACCAATATTCTTCCATCTTTCTCAGCTGGGAAAGTTAGAATCAGGATTACCTCTTGATATGTGGGAGTCATAGTTTTTCTTGGCAGAACCCATTATTTTCAACTTCCTTGTCATACCTTATTTGGAAAATTCCCCAGAATATCAGGGAAAAAAAATATTTGAGCATCTTCTATCATGTTTGGTGTATTAAAATGTCAAGAGCATTTAAAAACATTCCTTAGACATTCTTTTTCTTTTTAATCTAAGGGCTATCTAAAATCATTTCTATATAAGAGCAAATAAATGCGGAAATAATTGGTACTGAGCTTGTCTTTCTGCTTATAAATAGACAACGGGTTTAGTTGCTTCTTAACTGTCTCTGTTCTTGATAGTGAGAATCTGTCCTCCTAGAGGAATCAGGGAGGGACAAACAGCTTTTCCTGTCTCTGGAGGAGGAGTCTGAACCTTTATTTAAATAATTGTAAGGGAAAGGGAGGTTAGAGTGGTCACAGTAGCATCTACGTAGAAGTGAGATAGAATTTACTTGGGTTAAGCTCTTCCTTGTTTTAGAAGGTACAGCACTGGACATTTTAGACATGCATAAATATTTTTTACCTATAAATAGAAAGTAGGGGTATTTAGCAGAAATGGGCTTTTCTGAGCCTTGTGTTCAAAATATAAATTTAGACTAATGCCCTCTCCCTGATGACACTATTTGAGACAGTGCTACAGGTTCTGGGGAAGGCACTGCAACACTGTGGCCTTCCCCATCTTACAGAGGGGAATGAGTGTGTCTCCTAGAATGATATGGATCTTTGTGCTTTAGTGTATATCAAGGGGAAACAGGAGCCTAAATTCCAAAGACCAGTGGGAAATGACCAAAGTACCTCCTAGGCTAGAGCTTAGGAGGAAAGTTGCTAATAGGGGACTCTTGGAAGGGTTGTGGCAAATAGACCTTTGGAGTAATTTGACATTGAATTTCATATGTTCTTGTTATGATTACCTTATGTTATCCTCAAATCTTGCAATGAAGAAATGTTAAGTGTGCTTTGGGTTAATAAAAGGTATGCCAAGCCTGGGGGAAGTAGCATGGAAAGGGCTCGAGAAAAGTTACAAGCCAGCGCTTCCTAGAGCAATTGTCTGGGACTACAGATGGCAAGCAACAGCAAGTTGAAAAGGGCATAGACCTTTCTGTTTCTGGAAATTGTCTAGATATGTATACTTTTCCTGTCTATCACAGGCCTCTCGTTTCTAAGTGGGGTGTGTCTGAGGATCTAGGGGAAAAAACTGTGTAGATCGGGAGTCTGTGCTATCCAAATGGCTTGCCCCCAATGAAAGGAAATTTATTACCATCTGCTGTGGACTATTTTGCTTGTGGCAATAGAGTAAAAAGCTGGCTAGAGAATAAGGCCTGAAAGGGGAATGTAGAGTATAGCATCCTCTTTTCCAGACCTCGGTGACTCTGCTTATACTAGTCTTAAGGAGAATAACAATAATTCATCAATTAGTAATGGTAATACGTAGTATTTAGGTAAATGGTTACATCATAATTTTTTTTTTTTTTTTTCAAAAAACCTAGCATTTGTTGGTAGAGAGTTTCTGTCTGGAATAATGGAAAAGTTTTGGTAATGGATAATAGTGATAGTAGGACAACATTGTGAATGTAATTAACAACCCTGAATTTTATATCTGAAAGTGGTTACAATGGAAACTTTTAGGTTGTATGTTATCAGGCTAAAACATCTTTAAAAAAAACATATAACTGTGCAAAACAGGGAATGCTAATGTAAACTATGTATATTGAACAGTAAAATTACAATATTGTTTCATCAATTGTAACAAAAGTACCACACTATTGCAAAATAGAAATAATAGGGAAAACTGTGGGGGTGGGGTGGGCAGTACATGGGAACTCTATATTTTCTGCATACTTTTTCTTTAAACCTCCAAAGATCTCTAATAAAACAATTTGAAAAACCATTAATTAGCTAATATAATTAAATAAATAAATAGAAGAAGGAAGTCAACTCACAGCCACTTGCTCGGTCTGGCTGAAAAATTCCAAGGTTATCAGGAAAAAAAGAAGCATAGGGAGATTGGAAAAAGTATTACTATAATGCTTACTTCATTTCAATTGCATAATGATTAAATAAATTAAAATAATTTACCAAAAATACTAGCATTTGTTAGGATTACTATTTCTCAGTTACTGTGCAAAGTTCTTCTACACAATCATTTAAACTCCATAGCAACCTCACGGGGTATGTACTATCATTATCCCCATTTGACAGATGACTAAGACTCAACACAGGTAATTTGCCCAAAGTCACACAGCTAAGAGGTATTGGAGTCATTTCAACTCCAGAGTATGACTGAGCTTATTCTTACTATAAATTACTGCCTCTTGCTTCACAATACATTTTCCAACCTAAAAATATGTTTGTACAAGAGCCCTATACCATAAATAGGAAATGTGTGACCATTCTCCAATTTTCACAAAAGGACACTGATGTTCAGAAAAGCTACTTATCCTGGCTTGCCTAATGAATTGTTGTCTGAGAAGGGCCAAGAACCCTGTTCTCTTGACTCCTAACTATGTTTTTCCACTCTCTTACAATTAAATTAATTGGGAATTTGTGTGAAAGTAACACTGCTGGTTCATATAAATGCTAGAGAATGGAACAAATCATTATCTTGACCCTCAAGAAACTTATGATCTCAGCATACATGTTGAATTACCTCTATGTTTCATTCAATCATTGTTTTCAACAAATGTTTACTCACCAGGTAGTATTTCTAGACACTGTGCTAGGTGCTAGGAATGAAGGATGATAATATGTTCGAGTGTACATGGGGCATTTTCTTGGTGGGTAGAGACCCACACAATAATGGAAAGACTATTAAATTCTCATCCTGGGTAGTCCTGCTACATTCTCTAATAGAATGGCAAGAATCCCCCAAGTACATGGGCAGTGCCTGGTGAAGGAAAACAGACCATTATGCTAGGTCTTTAATACTGATGATTGTACTTATGAACCTTGTTCTTGTGAAATTAAAACTTAGCCTATTATTATATATTGTCTAAGAGTTACCTCCTGAAAGCCTCCTTATTGCTCAAATGTGGCCTCTCTCTAAGCCAAATTCAGCATATAAACACACTACCTTCCCCCCAGCATGGGACATGACTCCCAGGGATGAGCCTCCCTGGCACTGAGGGATTATTCCCAAATGCCAACTAGCAATGCATCTGGAAAAAGACCTTGACCAAAAGGGGGAAATATGAAATACAAATGAGGTTTTATAGTTAAGAGATTTCAAAGTGAGTTGGGAAGTCAATACAGAGGTTACACTTATGCACGCTCAGCAGGATCTCATTGAAGGCTACAGTAAGCAGAGCCTCAAACACTGTGGTGCTCCTGAGGGCTCTAGAGACAACTAAACACTATAAGCAGGGCAGACAAGCTCAGAAATTCAGCACCCTGTCAGTGGACCTCACTTTAGAATTTATGCTTCCTAATGTAACAGACTCATTTATAGTTTCCCTATACCTGGGTCTTCTGGTCCTTTTATAATTAGCACTATACTTGTTAAATATATGTCCCAGAGACTTAAATCTTTAGTCTGTTCATGTGTCGGTTGAATCCTGAATCTCAGCAGAATTGCAGCACCTACTCTCCAGTTCATTGGACTCACCCAAAACAACTAACAAGGAGATGGTGATGGACAATGCTCATTCCAAGGAACAGAAAGTATCTGCAACTGCAAGCAAGGTAGTTACATCCATCTGCCCCATGGGATCTAAGTCCCCTCTCAATTAGAAAGAGTGGGAAAGAGTGGTCATCATCATGCCAAAATCCTCAAGATTATGGAATGAACAATGGACTAATGTAGACATTATTATTCTATTATAGACTTATTTTACTCTAGCAATGAAAGAACTTTTATCATTGGTATAAAGGCAGTGGCCACAAGAGGTTCTGAGGGGAGGGAAAGGGAAGAATAGATGTGATATGGGGGAATTTTTGGAACATTAGAATTGTCCTGCATGACATTGCAATGATGGATATAGGCCATTATACATTTTGTCAAAACCCATAAAATTGTGTGGGGCAGAATGTAAACTATAGTCCATGATTAGTAGCAATGCTTCAATATGTGTTCATCAATTTTAGCAAATATACCACACTAATGAAAGACGATGTTAATGTGTGAAACTGTGGGAGGGGGTAGGGGTGGAGTATATGGGAATCCCCTATATTTTTATGTAACATTTATGTAATCTAAACCATCTCTAAAAATAAAATAAAATTTAAAAAGCAGCAGCTCCCTCTCAGAACTCCTAGTGCAGAAAAGAGGTGGGTGTAAGTACAATTTCAACAATGGGAATACAAAAGTTCTGTACTCTGCCTGGGTGAAGTAAGGTGATAGCATATCTGGGAAATCTTCCCCCAAAAAGTGACTTGTAACATGAATTTAGATGGTTAAATAGGAATTTTCCTCTTGAGCAAGGCAGGAAAAGCATCCTAGAGTCTAAAAATGCATCTGCAAAGGACGAGAAGAGAAGGACAAGCACAGACTATGTGGAGGGCAGATCAGTATTAGTGGATCTTGACATGCTTAGGCCCGAGAGAGGAGGGATGAGACTGGGAAAGGGAGGCAGGAGCCAGGTTGTGAAGAGCTTTCATTAATCTGTTACAGAGGGCAATGAGGAGTTGCTAGTTGCCAAGAAAAGATAAAATGCAAATCCCAGAAAGGATGAGGCCATTGGGGTTTGTGGGAAAGATGCCTTTCTAATCTTAATAACCACCTTTCATTCACAAAATACAGAGTTGTTCATTTATAAGACACTGCAAAAAAAAAAACATCATTTCATCCTGACCAGAATCAAGTGACCAGCGGATCTGGGTCATGAAGAGTATGGAAATCCATACCTGTGAATGATTTCCACGATTGTATCGTGATGGCTACATTTTAACTAATTTGCTGCTGTACCATCTGTTTAAAAATGATCCTCACAGGTGAATGACCAGCTGCCTCACATTTTGTCATGGACACAAGTTAAAAAAAAAAAAAAAATTAGCTTAAGAGCGTATATTTCTAAGGGTGTTTGGATAAGGGGGTGAAAATTATTATTCCCAAAGAACAAGGACACGATGACCTTCATTTAACCTGTGGAATGACCTGGGGATGCGGCGGGGGGAGTAGGGTGAGCTGGTGAAGGAGGTGTGCAGGGCTGAGAACAATTAAGAAAAGGTGGATAAATGAGCACTCTCTATTCCTACTTCTGCAGATGCCGTACCTGCCCTCATTTTCTGCCTTAGGAAAGCAATTAGAAGCCTGGATATTAGTAGACAATGATTTTTATTTGGCTCTTTTGCACAGCATGAACGGATGGAAAGAAGGACAGTGTGTACACGTACACGGCATGGGTACACGCATGTGTACAGGAGGTTAAAGGTGTAGACCTGCAGATTCCTCTGGCTCAGAGATTTCCTCACCCCACCAGCTAATTATCTAAAAACTAATTAGGATGTTGAACATAACAAATAGCTCCATTTCCAGAGAAAAGGGAAGAATATAATACCATAACACTTCTATGCATAATGGATGGTGAGAAAAAAAAAATTGTCAGTCAAGAAACTTGATTTTGTAGGTTGAAAGAGTAGAATTAGACTCAACTATTGCTGGAAGATGAACTAACCTGGGAGAGGAAGCCCTGTTTCCTGACTTAAGATTTTCCACACTCAGTTTCTTACTGTGGCCTCATGGACAATAAATGATTGTTTTCTTCACAGAAGAGCAAGTAGGTGCTCAATTTAGAGAATACCAGGAAGGCCAATTTTCTGATCAAGTGATTTTTTTGTAGATCTTTCAGAATTGCTCTTTTAATAAGTTTTTTGTTTTGTTTTTAAGGAAAAACAACAATGACTGGGATTTTTATTCTCTGACCAAGTAGATTAAAGTTCTCAAAGGACAGGCAACACCAGCTTTCCTTGTCCAGTTTATGCCTAGAAAAAAAGTTTCAGTTCCTGCTGAAATCGAACAAAGGCACAAAGCCGCAGTGTATTTTGTTCCCTTTGAAGGTCAGTCTGTGACAAGCTTGGCACCCAGGAAGCAATCCAATTCTGTTTAGGGATTGTATCTGGTAATTACACTCTCCTTAAATCTATGCATGCGTTGTAAATTCGAGAAGAAATCTTCCAGCGGCCACCCCATGATCCTTTTTAAAAGGGCAATTTCAAAAAAGCTCAGGAAACTTCAAGGTACAGGCAATTTTCTGATATTTAGAAGGATTGCAATGAAGTCATTAGATGTAATTATGTGGAAATAAGGATTCGTTCTCTATAAAAAAAGTGAAACTAAGTAAAATCATTCCTATTATACACTTTGTTCGAAACGGACTTGTGTATATGTATAAAACAGTGACTCTATCAAAGGTTTTTTTTTCTAAAGGCTGCTTCTTACTATCTCTATGAAAGAAAACAAAACCTGGTGTTTTTAGGGATTTTAAAAAAATGATTTTTTTAACCTTAGGGTTGAAAATTAAATAAGTAAAGTTATTTCAATCTCCCAAGAATCTTAACAAGTGTTGACTCATAGTGAGAAGAGACATATTTAAACTCCACAGGAAAGAAAAGAATCAAGTGTATGCTCTCAATGGACCTTGTTCTTTCAAGTATTTTCTCCCTGGGTACTAAATTACTATTTATAAGAAATTCCTAGCATGGTAACCTGAACCAAGGATAACAAAATCCTCCATGCATAACCCCTCTCCGCTTTCCCTCCCCCACGTTGATTTTGTTAGTCAGTCACAGCTCTCATTTCTGGTGAGCCTGGACATTACTTCAGAGTCTTTCTCAACACAATATAAAGCCATTGAGACTAGAACTTGAGACACAACAAATTTGCCTCTCTGTACTAGACCTTTCATGAACTTGGCTATTTTACTGAAGATGGTGAGCTATTCTTTCACTCTGTTCCATCCCAAGATAAGCCCCTTTTTTCATTAGCCAATTCTGTATCCTTCCTTTTAGCTCCTCTTCATCCCACATTCCTTCCACCTACTTGTTCACAGGGCCTAGAATTTCAAGTTCTGTCATTACTTAGAAGAATATGAGGACCCACAGAGCAAGACAGAAAATTAGCAAAATACAGCTATTCTGTAGTCCATACTTTGTAAAAATTTACTTCATGAAATTTAAAATAAAATGAACTTCATATTTACTTATCATAATAGCACTGTTGGAGCTATCATTGTGTGTGTGTTGAAGGTGATAATATTGTAATCTGACTTGGAGAATATCATTTATGAACAAGGACAGGTGCAATTATTCTACAGCATTTTTAAGCACATTTTCCAATAGATGTTTCATTGAACACAATGAAGATAGTAAAAGCTATTCTAAGTGAACAGTGGTGTCTGAAAACTCTAGTTTTGTACATAGGATATCTCTAGGCAATGGAAAGGAGATTAGCACTCCATTTGTGCCAGTTATATATTCTATTGATTACCTGGAAAAGCCATCAAATGCTTTCATATTGAAAATTTTAAGGCGGCAGTCTTGCTACCTCAGGTTTGCATAAGAAGAGCAAAGGATTGATCTTTCCACAAGAGATTCAAAACTTATGGGCCGAGAGGGGACCCAAGATGGCGTTAGTGTAGGAGGGCGCACACTGCAAGCTCCCAGAGCAAGGCAGATTGTGGACGGGGTCCTGCCCGGGGGTCTGTGCTGTGCACGCGTGGAGTGAGAAGCTTGGGACATCTATCTGCACGGATCGGCAGCGTGGACCGAACGGTGGAGATTCGTGAGTTTTGAGGCTGCCGGTGGAGGTTGGCACAGGCGGCTGAGCCCCGCGGTTAGGGAAAAAAAATAAAACGGCCATTTGGAGCCGCGGGCGGGGCGAAAAAGTTTTATTTTCTGGGGATCTGGCTGCCTGGCGCCCCTTGGAACATGTGTGAACAGAGCAAACGAGCTAATCAGCACCCGGTGAACCGGAGGGGGGATTTTGGTCGGGGAACGGAGCTGATTTCCCTAGCCACCCAGGGATAAGACCCGGGCTGCTGCGGAACCAGGAGGAAGGGACACTTCCCAAAAAAGGGAGGGTTTGGTTGGAAGACAGGGAAGGGTATTTTATATTTTTAGACATTGATCTGGCTGCCTGCACTGTCCCATAGCTTTGGGGAGCAGATAAGCCGACCTGAAGCAGCATCAGGCTGAGAGCAGACGGGAATCTGCACTCAAACTGATTTACTGAGCAGCCCGGTGACGCTGAAGCTCGTCGCCAGAAGGGGCGGAATCCGCCATCTTTAGCACTCCTCACTGACTAACATCAGAGCTTCAGCTAACCTGGGGAGTCCGGAAAGTGGGACATGCTTGATTAATTGCCACGGGCCCAGCTAGGGTCCCTTCCATAAGGGGGTTGGTCTAGAGGAGGAATTATTTTGGGTCCTGCATTTGGCTAAAAAAAAAAGAAAAAGAAAAAGAAAAAAAGTGAGGTCACCTCAACAAATGAAAAATAAATTCTTTTTAATTTAGTTTAATAGCTAAAAGCTGCTTCGGGACCTGCATATAGAACCCTGTGGGGAAATTCATTGATAAACACAAGTAGGCAGGAAGGATCCACGTGGACCCTAGGGGAATCATAGACCCCCCTTAGCTCAGTTTGACTGCTTGCCTGTGTGGATCTTTGGTTTCTCTCTGTTACTTTCTGGTCTATTGCTATTATTCCCATTTTCCTCCCCCCTTCCTTTTTCCTTCTATTTTTTTTTTTAAATAGGTGCTGCCAGCTGGTCACTTCTTTGCTGGGCTTCTTATTCAGTAATTTCCCACTCACTGTATATATTGATTCTGTATTACAAACTATCGCTTATCCTTCCTGCATGTTTCTGCCTTCTGTTTTCTGTTGTGGCTCTTAGAGACAACATTTTTTCATAGGCCCACAACTTAAGGGTGTCAATTTCTATCCCATCTATTTTGTTTTCTTCTTCTTCTTTTTTCTTTTTTTTTTTTTATTAATATTAACTTTTTCCTTTCAGACCTTTCTCTACTATTTTGCTCCCTCCTCCTAATTTTAGCCTTCTAAATTACTATATATATATATTCCTCCATTTGTTTTCCCAGTCCATTGTAGGAACTCCATATTTTTTCCTAGTACTCTACACTGCCTACACAAGTTAAATATTCATCTCATTAAGTCTCATTTTGCCCCTCTTCTAACTTTTATCAATATTTCTATTATCCTTCTACCTTCCTTACATCTTTTGATTCCTCTGGCCCTAACCTTTTGCCTTCAAGGGAACATAGAAAGAAGCAAGGAAATAAAATAAGAAGAAAAACTGCCAAAGAGAAAACTTAACTCACACGCAGAACCAACAGCTAAATAAAATTCTAGAGCATAGAGAAAAGCTAATCAACTGAACAAACCCATCAAGATAATATGATGACCAGAGGGCAACAGAAAAATACAAATGACTCTGAGAAACTGGAAAACATGGACCAGTCCAGTGCACAAAATAAAAACCAGGAAGCAATGTAGTACATCGAACAACTAATCAAAGCTATCCAAACAAATATCATGGACCAACTTAAAGAACTGAAGGAAGAGATTAAGGATATAAAGAAGACACTGGGAGAACATACTGAAGAAATAGCTAACACACCTAAAAAGGTAATGGATATGAAGGAGAACAAAGACACAAGTCAAGAAATGAAAAAGACGCTGGACTCACATAGCACCAGAATTGAAAAGGCAGAGGAAAGAATTAGTGATATGGAAGACAATACAGTTGAAATCAAAGAGATTGTAAAACAGATAGACAAAAAGATAGAAAAAATTCAGCATGGTCTAAGGGAATTAACCGATAATACAAAACGCGCAAATATAAGCATTATGGGCATCCCAGAAGGAGAAGAGAAGGGAAAGGGAACAGAAGGAGTGTTGAAGGAAGTTATGGCTGAAAACTTCCCAACTCTATTGAGAGAGATGGATGTGCAGATCCAGGAAGCACAACACACCCCAAATAGTATAAATCCCAACAGGCCAACTCCAAGACATATACTTGTCAAACTGTCCAATGCTCAAGACAAAGAGAAAATACTCAAGGCAGCAAGAGAAAAGAGAACCATCACATACAAGGGAAGCACAATAAGATTAAGTGCTGATTTCTCAGCTGAAACCATGGAGGCAAGAAGACAGTGGTATGACATAGTCAAAACACTAAAAGAAAAAAA
>JAKSZT010026914.1:6402745-6418293 GCA_026826555.1 Tolypeutes matacus | reverse complement strand
AATGAGAAAGGCCATCTTGAGAGTCTGTAAGGTTCCTTCAGTTTCAATGTTCTATGCCTTTAAGTAAGACTTACATGGAGGCCAAGTGAGAATTTAAAACTCAACAAGAGGAAATGAGATAAATACACTATTTACAGCAAATTGCTCTGATGTATAGTGAATGGTGCTTCCTCTACAAATGTAATGGAAAAGTACCACAGAAGCACCCAAATCATCTATTTACCTCAGCAATGGCACTGCACAAAAGAGCAGAGACTCTAATTATATATTTATTTCTCTCTTGTTTTAATCCAAGACTGGAGTATGGCAATTAAGAGACAGGCACATAAGAGAAAGAGACTGAGACAGAAAAGAGAGTAAATCCAGTTACTTGGTTCTAACCATCCATGGATGTTTCCCTTGAATTTTCCATTTCATGGTACATCAGCTGGCCTAGAGAAGCAGACTCCCAGACTTATCCCAACATGCCCTGTACCTGCCCCTGCCACAGAGAAATAATCTCACCCAAGAGGTGAAAAGTTTGAAAAGTACTAATCAAAAAGTACTTATCAAAACATTCTGTGGCCATAGTAAGAGAGAAAATTTTAAAAGAAGACAATGGCAGTCATTGTCCTACATTCAAAAAGCAACAACAAATGCTTAATGTAGACATTTAGGGTGAGAACACATGTGGTCAAATAACTGGATAAATGATGAAAAAGTCAACCTACTATCCAAATATCTGGTCTAATCAATTTGAAACTGCTAGATATTTGGGGATTTACAGATGTAGGACAAATTTTTTCCACTTTTTACTTGGGTGCTCTGGGAGAAACCACATTACTAGAATAGCACTTGGCAAACACTCACAGATATTAGGGGTTTCAAATAGGCATTTTACAAGGTGAGAATCAATAGGTTCTCACAAGTCTCCTGAGGAGCTGTAAGTTATCATCAGCTAAATATCTGTTATTGTTTTCCCCACTGAGCATTTGGTAAAATGCATCCAATTCTCTTGCGTTTATAAGGGCATCATTAAATGGTGCCTGGGAGCCATACAGTCCACACCTTTGCTCTCGGGAAAGTCCACACTTAAGCTGTTGCAAAACCAATGGTGTCCAATCCTATCCTAAATATCCCTCAGTAAAAAGACACAAATTCTCAGAAATATGCACATAAAAAGACTACAATGGCTCTAGGGTTGTTCGCATGCCTAACTTTCTTGATATACAAATGCTTACTATATTCTGCTATATTCTGAAGTTCCTGTATAGCCAAGGACTTTCGAGATTTGTATTTCCAAAAATGTGCTCCTTACATATTAGTGGATATGTAGCCTAAGAAGGATTTTATGGACAAATGTTTGAAAACATTGGTTTAGGCAAACCCAAATAGATTTCTTTTACTGTGGGACTTCTCAGATTCTATAAAATATTAATGTTTCCCTTAAATCACTGTGGAATCCTTTTTCTTGCAACACCATTAACATATTGGAGTGCTTTTTACCCACTGACTTCCACCACCATCTATATCATCACCATCTTACCCAGTTATCCTACTCCAATTTCACATCCCAGATCACGCATCTCTCCTTCTGGAAAGCCTTTCCTAACACCTTCAACCAAGGGTTGGCAAACTATAGCCCACGGGCCAAATCTAGCCTACTGCCTGTTGTAGCATAGTCCACAAGCTAAGAATGGTTTTTACGTTGTTAAACGATTGAAAAAAAATCAGAGGAAGAATAATATTTTGTGACACACTAAAATTATATGAAATTCAAATTTCAGTATCCATAAACATAGTTTTATTTGAACATAGCCATGCTCATTTGTTTGCATGCTGTCTCTGGCTGCTTTCAGGCTAAAACAGCAGAGTCTTGAATAGTTGAACCAGAGACCATATGGCCTGTAAAGCCAAAAATATTACTGTCTGGCCTTTTGCCAGCTCCTATCTCCAATAATTTTCTCTCATAGCACTGTGCCTTTTCTTTTATGAAACTTATCTCATGTAAATTTTATCTTTAAATGTCTGATTATTTGATCATCGTCTCCACATTAGACGACCATCTCAGGAAGACAGGGCCCAGGTCTGTTTTTGTTTTTGTTTTTGTTTTTGTTTTTGTTTTCACCCCTAAAGACCCAAAGGCTAGCACAGTACCTGCCACACAAGAGATGTGAACTAAATATTTGTTGTTGAGTGAATGAGTAAACATTTCCTGAACCCAGTATTCTACAAAACACACTTGGGAAACATGACTCTATATACATATCCTCCAGCCAGCAGGCAGAGTAAAGAGACAGAAACTTTGTTCACAGAATACTTCATCAAAATTACATTATAAAAAGGGGTCAAAATTAGAAAAGGGAAAAAAAGACTTTTTTGTCTTGAGGCTGCTCCAACAAAATATAGCCACACTCATTAGGGAGCTATAGTGGCTCTCCAGAGTCAAGTGAAGAAAAATAGAATCTCAAGAGGCTCGTTGCTATCCAGGAAAGTGCTAGTTGTCTGGGCAGGGGTGGCTAAGAATAAAATATATATAAGAAAAGAACAGGGACTGGGTGCATTGGGGAGAAAATACACCGAATTTAAATATTGGCTATAATTAGTAGTAATGTTTTGACAATGATCTTTCATAGTTTGTAGCAATTGTTTCACAACAATACAAGGTGGCGGTGGTGGAGTAATGAATGGGAGCCCTGTATGATGATATGCATGTTTGTTTTGTCAGTTCACAATTTATACTATATACTTATTGTTTATGGATGTTCATGTATGAATGATAAATTTCCATTTTAAAAAAAGTTAAAAAAAAAAAAAAAAGAACAGAACAGGAAGCATTGATGATTGAGATGAGGCTCCAGACACTCTTCTGAGATTCAGTTTGTAAGGATTAAAAGGAATTCAATGAGAAAAAAGAGAAACTGTGTAGTGGGTTGAATCAAGTAACCCAAAAGATTACGTTCAGGTGCTTGACCCCCAGTTTCTGTGAATTTGACCTTGTTTGGAAATAGGGTCTTTGCAGATGTAATCAAGTTAGATGAGGTCATACTGGATTAAGGTGGGCCCTAAATCTCATAGCTGGCATCTTTATAAGAGAAAGGCAGGGGAGTTTTAGACACAGAGACAGAAACAGGCACAGGGAAAAAGTCCATGTACAGACAGAGGCAGAGGCTGGAGTTACTCAGCCCAAGCCAGGGAGCTCTGGAGCCACCAGAAACTAGAAGAGGCAAAGAGGGATTCTCCACTAAGTTTTTTAGAGGCAGCAAGGCCCTGCTGACACCTTGATTTCTAGCCTTTAGAACTGAGAAAGAATACATTTCTGTTGTTTTAAGCCATCCTGTTTGTGGTGCTCTGTTGCTGAAGATGTGGTAAACTAATACAGCACATTCCCCTCATCCTCTGAACACCAGAGGTATCTGTGGTTGTCTAATAGTGAGATTATTCTATAGGATAAGGTCTATATTGCAGCCCATTCCGATATAGCATTCCTTCACATTCTGGAAAGAGCCCTCTGCTTCCTTTCTTGTTTTGATCCAAATCACTACTTTTCTCATCAGACACTAATTATGAAGTTTAATGCCTGGACTTAAGCATTTCCAAGAGCTTAGAGATATGTGTCAGCAAGACATTGTTTCCCTTGGGTCTCTGACCAGCTGCATTCAATAGTTATCTGCCAGCCTGTCTTCCTGATTATAAATGAGAAGTTGGGCTTTCCAGGGAAGCGCAGAGTAAAACCACCAGGTTTAAAAAGAATCAAGTCCTTCTCTGTTTCCCCATCAACAAAAAGCATTTGTCTTCATTGATCTATTAGTCAACAAAATTTTAGTGAGTGACTACTGTGTACCAGATATTGTTGAGCAAAATCTGACTCCTGACCCTGTGGAGCTATCAGTGTAGTGCAAAAAAACAGACATTAACAAGATAATCACAAATAATAGTAACACTTTCCAAACTCTGATAAAGGCTATGAAAGAAAACAACAGGGCACGGTGACCATGTATAACTGGGGATGTGACCATGTAAAATTGGAAGGTCAGGGAGAGCTTCCGAAAGAGGTAACATTTGAGCTAGATCCAAAGAAATGGAATTATCTTAAGCATCCAGACCAAAAAAAAAAAAAAAAAAAGGGACTTGGGCCTGAAATCCTATGGGATTTCCACGTGGAATTCTTCAATCATTGAGATGTTTCAAACTGACTAAACAAAAAATAAAGGTACTGGCTCAAGTAGACTGGCAACAATGCCCTGAGTGACTAATGTTGAGAATTTGGCTCTCTCTGTGAAGCCATGGCCAGAAGTGATTGGTAGAAATTGTCCCATTTACATTTCCCTGGGATCTTTATGATCTTCATTTTATAGATGAAAACAATCAAGGGAGAAGGAAGTCAAGTTTCAATCTAGGTTGTAATGAAATTCCTCCTTCCCAAAAGATAGCAGGGATGAGTTATTAGCCCCAGAGCCATTTCAGCTTGGCCCTGAATCAAGAGAAAATCAATTGGTATTAGCAAGCAAAAAGGCATTCATTTGGCTCATCTGGAGCTCCCTCTGTGCAGGGAGCCCTTCACTGAGGGTTAAGAGAGGAGCAGGTGTGCACTTAAAAGAGACCCCTTCCTTTAAGTGAGCAGAAAAGAACAGCAAAAAAATAATAGGAGACCATGGAGGACAGGAATCCCCATTCCAAACAGTCACCAAGAACTAAGGGGATTCTGTGTTCCATATTGGGTTGTGCCCTCTGAAAAGTAAAAAGTACAAGTAATAGACCACAGTTCACATCATAGACCACACTCTCTCCCACACAGCTCTGAGTGGTGTGTGCTGATTTAAAATGGCCTACATCTGTTGCCACAACGGTACTCAGGACAACCTCCAAATTCTAAGGAAGCCCCTGTATTTCAACTGCACATCCCCTCCCTGCCCCAAAAGTGTCAAGTGGCCACTGGCTCCACCTCATTGTTATAATTTCTTCCATTGCTAGAATCACCATATGTGTACAACAGAATACCATCAAGTCCATTCTAGTCCATAGTTCTTCCCCCAATCCTGAGGGGACTGGGATGGTGATGTCCACTCCACCTCCAAGTGAGAGAGGGCTTATATCCCATGAACTGTGGTCTATGGTTAGTGGCAAGGCCCCAGGATGTGTAAGTCCATTGAGAGTGGTGGGCCACACTTATGGGAGATGTTTGTGTGGGATATAGTAGGAGGTGTGGGAGGTGGGCAACATGGGAATCCCAGTAGGTTCTGTGTAATATTTTAGGTAATCTAAGCACCTCTTAAAATATATTTATATATATATATATAACATTTTTGTAAGCAAATGCACATATATGCATATATATTTATATATCATTTTACAAATATTGGTATGTATTGTGAAAATTTTGATTTTTACCCACAATAAAAAATAAATTAATATAAAAAGTACAAGTTATAGTCCCGCTTTCAGGGACTAACAATCCAGTTGAGAAAATATGGCACGTGTGCAAATGCATGCATACACACATGCCCACACAATGATCCATACAGCTAAAGTGTGGATTAGACAGAAATCATCAGTACCATATAAGAGCTCAGAAGAGTACTACAGTGCTCAGAAAAGGCACATAATAGCAGGAAACTTTCACTGAGCAGTTATGTACATAACGATAATGTGAACATTTACTAAGCACCTAGTGCCAGACACATTATCTCCTCTAATCCCTCCAACAACCCTGTGAGGTAGGTACTATTTTAGAGAAGTCAAGTAACTTGGCCATTTTACCCCTAGTGTGTGGCAGAGCTGAGGGTGGAAATGGGTGTGTGGACTGCAAAGCCCATGTCCTTAACCCATAATAGACCCTCCACATCTGTAGAACTGGGTTGAAGAGCTTAGGATGTGTGTGGTTTTCAAACCTCTCCCAAGACAGTAAACTATCTTCTTCTCATTTGTCATCTTAACTGTTATCATTAAAGATATTTTAAGGCAAAGATATTTTTTAGTTCATTCCAAGCTATCTGATACCAGAGCCTGAGCTTGTACTCCTCATTCTAAACTATCTTTATAAGAAGGGGAGAATACAATTAATACTTAGATAGGTGGAAGAACAAAGGGAAGACATTCCTTTATTTATCCCTTCATTCAACAGATATTTGTTGATGACCTCTGTGTTTGAAACTGTTCTCAAAGCTGAGATGCAGCACAGGAACAAGCGAACACAGATCAATTTCTACATTCCACTGAGACAGATAGAAAATATGTAATTAAATGATATAAATGAATGAATAACACATCATAGGAGTGATACTTGCTAGGAGATAAGGGGTAAAGAGTGATGGATCTAGGCACACAATCATGCCATTTTAAATAGTGTGGTAGTGACAGAAGGCCTTGCTAATAAGGTGGGGACAACTGAGCAGAGTCCTCTAGGAAATGAAGAAGTCATATGGATATTGACAGATCATTCCCGTCAGAAGGCCAATTATTGGGGTGTTTTGTTTTGGTTTGGTTTCTTTTGTTTTAGGAGGTATTGGGGATTGAACCCAGGACCTCGTATATGGAAAGCAGACACTCAATCACTGAGCTACACCCACTCCTTATTGGTATTTTAATCCCATTTTCACTTAACTGGAAATTTAAGGATGATCTTCCTCCACCTCTTGAAACTTGAAGAGGTCCCTGGTTGAATACCCTTGGAAGCCTCTTTCAAAGAGACACGATGTCTTTGTGACTCTCAGCTAACCAGGTTGTCACCATTCTCCAGAGAGGCTGGCAGGAATTCTCTATGGGCCCCAGATACAGGAGGCAAACACTTGGAGATTCTTTGTGTATTCCTCCCCACAGTCACTTCTCATTTTGGGAGTTCTTCTACATGACCTCCCTATAGAGCACTTTTTTTGGCTCAAGGATCTCTTTAAGAATCTGATAAAAGTTGTAAACAGGAAAAAATTAAACTCTCATCCTGAGGAGTCCTGCTACATTCTCAAATAGATGGCAAAAACCTCTCGAGTACATAAGCAGCACTTAATAGAAAACAGACTAGTATGTCAAGTCCTCAATATTAATGCATGTAACTATGAAACTTTTTCTTCAAAAATTGAAACTTAGTGGTTGCCATAGGTTCCAAGGGGAGGGGGAGGGAAGAATAGGTGGAACATAGGGCATTTTTTGGAGCATTGGAATTGTTCTGCATGATCTTATAATGATGGATACAAGCCATTATACCTTTTGTCAGAACTTATAGGTGTATATGGTGCAAAAGGTAAACCATAATGTAAATCATTGGCCATGGTTAGCAGCAATGCTTTGATATTTGTTCATCAAACAAACATACTATATTCACGTAAGATGTTATTGGTAGGTGAGGACGAGGGACTATATGGGAATCCCCTATATTTTCTATGTGACTTTTCTGTAACCTAAAGCTTTTTGTGAAAAAAAAATAAAACACTGGGGGAAGATACAGAAGAAATTGTCAATATACATAAAAAATAACAAATCTTATGGTGATGAAAGACACAATGCAAAATAATTTTTTTTAATTTTTATTTTATTTTATTATTTTTTGTTGGCTTTGTTTTGGGGGAGGCTTTGGATCGCAGAAGGATTGCAACTGTGGCTGGGGAGGATTCCTGGTACAGGATATCAGTGGGGGGGGGTGTGAGGAGGGGTGCTCCTGGGGCATGCCTCTAAGGAATATGAATGTGTTCATATGGCCATGGGGTGTTGTCTCGGTGGGTGAAGAATCACAGAATAACCGACAGAATATTGAATTCCTATATTGGGGAGTCTTGCTACATTCACTCATAGAGTGAAAAGACTCTCTAGAGTATGTGGGCAGTGCCTGGCAAAGGAGGATAGACCATGCGCCAGGCCCTTGATATTGATGCTTGTACTTATGAACCTTGTTCTTGTGAAATTGAAACTTAGCCTAGTAATATATATTGCCTGAATGCCCCCTTGTTATTAAAATGTGGCCTCTCTCTAAGCCAAACTCAGCATACAAATTCACTACCTTCCCCCTAATGTAGGACATGACTCCTGGGGATGAGCCTCCCTGGCACCAAGGAATTATTACCAAGTGCCAACTAGCGATGCATTTGGAAGAAGACCTAGACTAAAAGAGGGAAATATTAAATACAAATAAATTTTTATGGCTAAGAGATTTCAAAGTGAGTCAGGAGGTCATTCCAGAGGTTATACTTATGCACATCTCAGGAGGATCTTACTGACTGCCACAGTAAACAGCGCCTCAAGCAGGGGTGCTCCTCAGAACTCTAGAGACATCTAGATACTATAGGGAGGTCAGACAACTCCAGGAAATCAGAACTCCATCTGTGGGCCTTAACCTTGGAATACATGAAAATCTATCTACCCAATATATCAGAGTTAGACTCATTTATAATTTTCCTACACACGGTTCTTCTACTCCACTTATTTGAAATTATAATTAGTAATATTCCCATTAAATATATGTCCCAGAGACTTAAATCTTCTGGCTGTTCATATGCCAGTTGAGCCCTGAATTTCAGCAGAGTTTCAGCCAACACATACTTTCTAGTTTATCAGACTCACCCAGGACAACTAACAAAAGGATGATGAAGAACAATGCCCATCCCAAAAAACAAAGAGTATCTGCAACTGCAAGCAAGACAGTTCCATCCATTGCTCCATGGGATCTAAGCCCCCTATCAATTGGAAACAGAGTGGGCATCACCATCCCCATATCCTCAAAATTGAGGAATGAGCAAACATAAGGAAGGACTGCAACTATGGACTGAAGTAGACCTATTATTATTCTAGTAATGGAAGAAGTTGTAACATTGATATAAAGACAGTGGTTACCAGAGGTTCTGAGGGGAGGGAGAAGGAAGAATAGGTGTAACATGGGGCATTTGGGGGACATTGGAATTGTTCTGCATGATATTGCAAGGGTGGATACAGGCCATTATATATTTTGTCAAAACCTATACAGTTGTTTAGTGCAAAGTGTAAACCATAATGTAAGCTATAGATCATGCTTAGTAGCAATGCTTCAATATGTGTTCATCAATTGTAACAAATGTACCACACTAATGAAAGATGTTCATGGGGGACTATATGGGGGAGGGGGGGTATATGGGAATCCCCTATATTTTCTATGTAATCTACAACTTCTTTAAAAATAAAGAAAATTTTTTCAAAAAAAGTTTCAAAAAAAAAAAAAGCTGTAGACTCTCTCCCTTACCCCCCAAAGTATGGAAATTATGCAGAACATTCCAGAAAGTGATTCCCTTAAACCAATCCATGGATATCCCTGGACCTCTGGTTAAGAACCCTTGTTACAGATCTTCTTTTGAGAGGATCTGTGCTATCAGAAATCCGTGTACTATCTGAAAAGTTATCATCATTTATTAAAAAGTCATATGCCACAGGGAATTTCAGATGGCATGCAGAGCAAAATTAATTCTAGCGGATATTCCTTGTATCTGAAACCATCACAAACTAGAAACTAGGAGTCCAGAAACAGGAGAGCGGCTTTCATGATGCAATCCTCTGTCTGGGACACACATCTGCTGGTAAACCTATCTGCTTATGATAGTTATCCATCTGTCTCCTCCATGAAACAGAGTTCCTTGAGGGTAGGAGCTGTGCTTTCTTTATCTTTATTTCACAAGCAGCAATCAAGAAAGAGGAACCCACTTTTAAGTAGTTAAACACAAAGGGAATGTTTCTTGGCTCACATGTCCAATCCAATGAAATTTAAGGGTAAGTTTCCTTAAGAACTACCAGAGCCAGGGACCTTAATAATATCCTCTTTCTTATCCATTCACCCATCCATCTTTGGTTTTTTCCCCTATATTTTGGCTTTTCTCTTAGGCTACCTGTCCCCATAAGGTAAAAATATGACCACAGGCAGTTCTGGTCTTATACTTTAATAAATTTACATCTAGAGGGAAAAAAAAAAAGGAGCTTTGCTTCCAGCTCCTATTTGAAAACTGCCAGAGAAGAATTTTTCTTTACCCAGTGTAAGTCACATGTCCACCTCTTGACCAAGTTCTGCAGCCAGAGAGATGAGGCACTATGATTGGCCAGATCCCCCATAACACATGATTGGAAAAGGGAAGAGGATTTTCCTTAAGGAAGAGATATTGTTACCAGAAGAAGAAAAACAGTGGGGGAAAGCTGAGCAAACAAAAGCAATAGCTTTTGCAAACAACAGTAATAGTAATAAAAGCTAATCATTTTGTACCATTTGTTAGATACCATGCTTAACAGTGTGCCATGGATTATCTAACTAATCAGTCATCCTACCAGTAGTCATTGACCTGGTAACATAAGGCCAGATTATGGACAATCTCCAGGCTAAAGAATTTAATAATATATGGTAAGAAACTAGGAGCCAATGAGGGTTTTTTGAAGGGGAGAGATGCATAGTGGAAGCATTGATTAAGGGTAGTTGGTAGCGCAGTGGTCCAGCCCTGTCAACAGTTCCCAGGAGATTGAACAGAGGTTGAAGAGGCAGTGTGTAAGGCCTTTAGACTTCAAACTATGGGTCAGAATTGAGAGTTTTCTTACCTAACACTTCTCTATGTTTTTATGCCCAAGTTCCCCATGAAGATCTTCATTTTCCTGGTCATTAATCCCCAGCTATGAAAAGGAATAATGATAGTCTTGAACTGAGCAGTATTTGGAGAAACATCACCTGCTAATTCCTGCGCTCACCTACCAGCTCAGGGGAAAGACAAACATTTAATTCTGGCAGATAAATACAAGCTTCAAAGTAAATTTGAAAGCAGTAAGAACATTCTGCTATTTTCCCTCTTAACAAGGCTTGATTGAAAGCATTCTCCACAGAGGCTGCCTAATTGAGCAGGGAGCCGTGTCTGAGCAGCACATGCAGAAGGGACCAAGGTTTGGTTAGTACATTCTGTCGGAAGGCTACCCTTTTTCCAAGGGCTGGTGGGGGAGGCAGGTGTTGGGGAGGGGTGCTCACCTATAGTGCCGCAGTTCCACACCCTCCAGGGCTACATCGTCAAGTGGCTATTCTGAGTGAATCCTGAACAACTGGCTCCCGACTTTATTTCACGGGGCGGGCGACCTCTTTGATTTTCTAATTATCCTGCAGGGGCATGTACACTGTTTACTTACTGCTTCTGAAAATATGCGAGGTTTGCTTCCTGCTGCTAAGATGCCAGGAGAAACCAGTATCAGTAATTGTAGCCCCTTTGGGCAATGTGAGGGAAGTTCTACAGCCAGCTGCATCCTCCAACCCCCCACCCCCGGAACCAAATGAACCATCCTCATTGGCAGAGCGCTGGATTCCACCGCAGCCGGGCAGCCTCCCTGCCCCCTCCTACCTACAGCAAAAGCAACATGCCCCTCCACTGCCCTCCTTACTGCCTTGAGCTATCCCGGGTCCTCCTAAACCTCACTGGCCACAGCATAAACCAGGACCCGTGCTAGGGGAACAATATAATAATGGCTAATTTTTATGGGACTTTTTGTGTGTCAGATGCTTTACATATATAACGAATTTTATGCTCGGTTTAGATACAAAGACCTGAGGCTTGGAAGTTTATGTAATTACCCAAAGTTAACAAAGCTAATAGGAAGCAAATCTCCTTTCTCTCTGAGCCGGAGGGGGAAAGGTGGAGTTGGGCATAACATGCTCTGAATTCCTTTGTACATTGCTTCCCAGTAAGGGAAGTTTGTCCTCAGGGATCCTCCACTGTCATTTCCTCAGTCAGCCAACATTTACTAGGAACTATCAAGCAAAGACTGTGCTAAAACAATACTCAATGTGCTCCCTTCTGTTCAGAGAACTTCCATTCCAGTTAGGAGACAAGACAATCCAATAAAAATAAGATATCATCAAACCCTAGAACAAGCACGGATTCCTAACCTGCAATCCATGTGGATGTTTTCAAGGAGGTTGAGGAACACTCAAACCATATGTAATTTTGCTTGCATATGTGCATATTTCTGGCTGTCCTTAGATCAGAGGTTCTTAATCCAGAAAAAATTTGACATCCAGGGACATATGAAAATGTCTAGAAACATTTTTGGTTGTCACATCTGAGGGGTGCTGCTGGCTTCTAGTGGGTAGAGGCCAGCAAATCTCTGAACATCCTACATTTGCACAAGACAGCCTACCAAAACAAATAATTATCTGACCCACAATGTGCGAGGGTTGAAAAAGTTTCCTCTAGATTCTCCAAGTCCTCTCAGTCTGCCCCCAAAAGTTAAGAACTACTACTCCAGAGCTTTCTGTTGGGCCAGCAGTGTCTTTTCAGCCCTACAGATACTTTCCAAAATCATGGCCCACCCATGTTGCCAGGATTGCCTTCCTAAGACTCTAATACCCTTCAACAACTTTCTGCCAAATCTGAGTACATTAATTTCATTAGTAAGACCCAGTGGGTTGTAATGCTTTTCAGTACCATTTTCACTGGGTCATTCAATCCCTTGCACAAGGACCATACAAAGATGGTGAGCATATCAAACAAGCAAAATGGAGGTATTTGGAGACATGTGGTGAGGAGGCAGGAGTGCATATCATATATTATGCCTACGCCCTGTGTCCACACTGGCAGCTGAGTTGTAGGAAATAGAATGAGTGTGGTGCTGTGGGACAATTACAAGCCTCAAAGTCAGAGCCCCTGGATTGGATTCCAAGCTCAACCATTAATAAGCTGAACTCTGGGGCCTGGACCTGAGTTTCTTCCTCCATAAAATATAGGGCTTGGACTCTGTGTCAGGCAGGATTCAACACAGAGAAACAGAATCTGTCAGAGATATATATTAAGGGATTTATTGCAAGGAACTGGCTTAGGTGACTGTGAGGGCTGGCTAGGCAAGTCTGAATTCTTTAGGACAGGCATCAGACTGGAACCCTTGAGCAGGAACGGAAACCTCAGTTTTGATCTTAAGGCCTTTCACCTGACTGTATCTGCCCCACCCTCACCCCAAATTATCTAGGATAATCTCCCTTACTTAAAGTCAGCTAATTATGGACTTTAATCACATCCACAAAATACCTTCACATTAATACCCTCAGTTAGTGTTTGATTGACTAATTGGAGATTTCAGTCTAGCCAAGTTGATATATAAAACTGATCATCACAGACTCCATGGTGCCTCCGTTTCTTTGCAGCTCTAGGAGACAGTGATTTTAACACTAATCATCCTGAGCAACAACCTGTCATTTTCAAGGCTGATATACAGGCACATAGATAAACCAAAAGAAGCCCCTCAGAGCAGGCAAGCCTAGTCTTAGGTCACTGGAGTGCTGGCCAAAGGGGCAAGATGCAAGCACGTGGGTCTGGGCACAACCTGAGCCTCCTTTACTGCCAACCAAGGAAGATTTAGGTGAAATGCTGCTAAACAGAAGATTTTCTTCCAAATTGCCACTGGCAAGCTACACCTCCACTATGATAAAAATTAGGCAAGGACTTCTACAGAGCCAACTACCTGCTGGAGAAAAAATGGGAGAAACATAATATTAATAAAGATATTACTATGATTTTCCAGGACTTAGAATCACTGAATTTTTCAATCCAAAAAGGCTCTTTGAGCTTACCTTGTCCAACTCACTCACAGTCCACAAGACTGAGGAGCAGAGATTTGTGAACAGTGCAAGGTCAAGACGCTACTCAGTGTCATGACTCCCAGGGCAATGTTCTTCCCACCACATCTTCTTACAGAGCCAAGGACATGTGCACAGGCCTGAAACACAAGTCTTGACCTCCTCAGCAAAGCCTACAATCAAGCTCTTTACGCTGGCATTTACGCTGAGAGATACCAGTAACTGCAAAAGGGTACACTGTTAACACAAGATGACAAATTCTAAAACTGGCTTGCTTTCACAACTGTCAGTTTTTAAGAGGTGAAAGACCTTTCTGTAGTTCTTTTAAAACCTCTGGATTACAGCCAGCCCAACATCCCCACACATCCTCTTCCAATCTCTTGCCATGAAAATGTCATTATTCTATTTTGAAGAGATTAGAGAAGTTGTGCTTCTTTTGTAATAGCTATGTTTTCTGAAAGAGGGAAAAAAAATGTGAAAACCTGGGATGGAAAAAGCTTTCACGGATTAGCCCATGCTCCCAAAATGCACCAGGGAAAAATAAAGTAGAAAATACAATGTCAGACCCCATGTCAAAGATGGAATTTCTTTGTCCCATACAGGAAGATTTTCTGTGGTTTTGATTTGATCCATGATAGAGAAATGTCTTGCTGCCCATTTTCAAGGACTCATCCAGTAGCCGTTCACCTGACTAGCCACCTAACTTGAGCAGCAGAAATATTTCCTCTTATTCAATACCCAGTCCTAAATTCTCTCTCCTGAATTAAGAATCTTTGGTAGCAAGAAACAAAAATCTACATTAAGAGTAAACAAATTAGGAGAGAACATGTTGGGTTCAAATTTCAAAAATCCTAAACAAGGTAGCTAAATAAAGTGCCTATTATCTCTGTGACACTTTTCTCCCAATGCACAAAGAGTCAAGAATAAAGGGTATTTACTTCTGTTTCCCTAGGGAGCAAGCCAGAGAGAGAAAGAGAGAGAGAGAGAGAGAAATTTGTTTCTATTCTTGGCTCATGGTGAGGGTGAAGGACTCCACTGAGGAGGTGGGTCAGTCCAAGCAGCTTCAAAGTAATAAAAGGCTTCTTTTGCCAGTCTTATTTTCCTTTCTAGGAGTATGTCTGGGTTACTAATGAGGCTCACTAATGACTATCTAAGATAAACAGCAACTGTCTGAAACTGTGCTAAGTTAATGGTATCAAGAATAAGTCCTGCTCTAGTTGCGCCTCCAAGAAACCCAACTTTGATTATCAATGGTCTACTTTGACAGGGGTAGAGACAAGGTAATTATCTTACCAGGAAGACAGAAGATCTGGTTGGTTTTTTTCATTATTTGATGTTTATATAGTACCTTTCACTTAAATTTTGGTATTGGCTACCCTCTGAGTAGTAAGCCAATTACCTAGAGAGGAGTATACTATGTGAGTGGAGCGGTTGCAGCAGTAACATGTAATATCCCTGTGTGAGGGGGGTGCTTTTCTCCCCATTGGTTGTGTTGCCTCCCAGCAGATCTTCTCAATGGGGGAGGCATATAGAGTAGTGACTGAGAGCATGGAATCTACCTCCAGACCACCCGGGTTTATGTCCCAGCTCCATAAACGTATCATGTGTGACTTTTGCAAATTACCTAACCTATGACTCCTTCCTTTTGTTATCTGTGAAGTGGGAATAATAATGGAACCCAACCCAAAGGGCTCCTGTGAATTTTAAATAAGATAATGATGCAAAACACATATTCATATTAACCATTACACTGGATCAGACCCTAACCTTCTTCATATCATGACAGACATTTAAAAAATAATAATGTTCATATGGCACATTGGGGCAATCAGACTGTACTGCTCATAACAAAAAAGGTACCACACCATCCCTCCGCCAGACTGAAGGGACTAATTTCTCATCACATCTGTAACTCATGCACTACTCAGCAGTTAAGAAACTCTGCTCTTGACATTGGATTTTTACTTAGTATTACAGGTAACATTTTTCTCAGGACATCTTCTCAGTCCCCAACATACACCCTACA
>JAKSZT010026914.1:6267915-6402735 GCA_026826555.1 Tolypeutes matacus | reverse complement strand
AAATCATCACCCAGTCTTATGGTTAAAAATAGGAAGGTGATGGATAACTCTAGAGTTGAGGGCTACCATTGCCTAAGTCCTTCCTTACCATACTTAAGTATATGGAGGAGGAAGATGCCCCTAGGAAGACCCAAGGGCCAGGCAAAGTCATCAGGACTCTAATCCTGTTTCCCAGTTGGCCCTTCTCTGCACAGCTATGATATCATCTCTTTTCAGACTGGCTTTCTTTCTCCTCATTCACTTTCTAATATGGCTACTCCTCAACCTTCAAGTTCATATGATAAAGTTGCTATGCTCCCTACACCCCAGTTCTGAATTTCTAGAGAGAGAATTTGACTGGACCAGCTTGACTCAGTTGGGTATGGCATAGTGTAAGGCCAGCAGCCGGGGCCCATTCCTAGGACACAGAGCAGACCTTTGGGAGAAAGGCCAATTCAAAAAGAAAGAGAAGGTCATAGACTGAAGGGCTGAGTCCATTGACTATCTTGCTACATGGTCCAGAATGCTCACCACAAATCACTCCTTTAATTAATATACTAAAGATCCTTGGTGAAAAGCACATTGGTTTTCTAAGCATCATAATATCCTAAGATATTTTCAGTCATTGACATCTAAAAATGAATGTATGTATTTGGTTAGAGCCATGCAGAAATAGAACATAGAACAGAAATTCTTTGACAGAGGTTAGGGGCCTGGATGCTTTGGAGTAAACAGTAGTTCTCCAGTGCAAGGGTATCCCAGAAAACAGGAAGCTGTCTCTATACATATAGGGAAGCTGGGAGGTAGAAAATAAAAAACAAGAGGGAAGAGGGTAGCAAAGAAAGGGACTCTGAAAATGAACATGTAAACAAACCTCCCTAACAATTTTGTCCATAGCCAAGGCTGTTCAAGGACCATGGCACTAAACACTGTTTAAAACCAGAATTAGCCAGTGACCCCAGTTTTCTCCAGAAAATGGACTGAGGTGAATAATAAGAGCTTGTTAAGGGGAAAATTGTTTGGCCCTGCAAGAATGAGAATTTAGCTACAGGGCCATAATTGCCAAATGGAAAACTAGGGCACATAGGCTGACAAAAAATTTTTGTGCTATTTCAGAGTGAATGAGGCAGTCTGAAGAATGTATTTTGGATACTCAAACATTGGGAGTTACTAGATATTTCAGTGGTATATGAGAGTAGGAATAAATTAGAGGTGTGCAGAAGATGGGGTCAATTTAAGAACTGGAAAGGGAATATTGAACCAGTTTTCAATATTAAGGGGCAATATAACAAACAGCAACACATTAAGCCAAAGAAACTTTTCAAGGTTATGGTCCTATGGAAATGGAATTTACCTCATACAATTAATCAATGAGCCGATATTAAGAGGGCACAGAGTAGTTTCCAACAGGCTTTTTTTTCTTTTCCCTGCAATCAAACAACATTAATTTGATTTATAATGGGTTAAGTGAGTTACTTGCAAAATTGCCTAAGTTTCTAACATCTTCCAACACAGTCTCAAACAAGGGACAATGCCCTCCAGCAATAAAAAAATAATAACCTCCTTAAAAAAAAAAATTAAAAAAATTAAAAATTAAAAATTAAAAAAACATGAGGAAAACTATCACTTCTTATCTACCTCCTTGAAAAACATTTTACTTACCATAACAGTAAAGATTTGGATGCAAGTTGCAGAAAACAACTTCAACTTACTTAAGTTGAAAGCAGGAATGTGATAGGGCCACTGGGCAACCTCAAGGAAGCCAAGGGCAGGTGCCTCAGTCAATTATGATAAACCAGAAGGCTGAAAGGAATAAGACAATTCCTCTTGACATGTCCTATGTCATTCTTCTCTTTCTGTTAATAGAATTCTCCCATGACAGGTATTATTAGCTCTTAGAGCAGAAATTTTTAGAGAAAATTTAAAAGATAGAAATCAGGATAGTCAGCTAGATGGAAAAAGGAAGTCAGAGGAGTCCACAGTCCAAAACATGGGCAAGTAATAGGATTGCTATGGAGGTAAGAAAAATATGGATGGCCACCGGTGACAGAACCAGAGTTGGGTCAGAATGGGTTAATCAGATTCCCTCTCCTAGAAATTTGTAAGAGACTAAGATATTTTAGTTGAATATGAGCAGATCTTTTGAATGTAAACACAAGAGCTATGGAGTGGTCATCTTCCACCTATGATGGGAAAAGCCTATTGGCCAAAAGAGAACTCCCCTCCAGCAAGAAAGAATACTTCTTATGAAGGTAGGAAGGAGGGGGCAGAGGAATGGATTGACAGTCACAAAATTCACTTAGCTGCAGTATCATGAAATCATGAATCTGACATTTAAACTAAGACACTGGTCTAAAAGCCTGCTGCATCCTTTCAGCTTTTGGCAAAAAGTTAAAAATACATGAATAAAATAATCATAAAACATAAAAACAGGTAACCAAGCACCAAATTTCACAGCACAGATGTTTGCATGCAACTGGAGAGAGACAGGAAAGGCATCTTAGAAGACAGTGACCTTCTGATGGGTTTTAAACATTAAAAAGATTTAAATAGATGGAAAGAAGGTCAGGAAGTATTACAGGTGAGTCCAGCAAGCTCACCTGAGAAGTTCTCCAGAGAAAAAAAACGCTTATCTTGAGCATCCAAGGATGTTTGATTGCCTTGGTCCAGGAGCCCTGGCACTACAGTCAAAGGCTTGGGAGGCTGAATGAAGGGCAGGTGACTGGAGTAGCTACCTTTCTCCCACCCCTAAGCCAAGGCTGCCTCTTCCTCTTCCTCTTCCTCTGTGGGCTCGCTACTGAAAGGGGTCAGCTTCTCAGCCCTTGTCTGCCTTTAGACAATTTAGCCGATTTTGCTCATCTAGTTGCCCAATCTTCATACTTCATTTCATTTTCTTTTGAATTATTTTCCCCAGATCCCCTTGATTCTCACTCTTTTTTTACTTTTGCATGTTAGCTATTTCCTGTGCTTAATTTTTAATCTCATCTAGTTTTATACTTTTCACTTTTCATCCTATCCCATACATCTTAATCTTTTATCTTTTTTACTTTCATGGTTTTAACCTTTTATCTCATTGGCCTCTAGCCTTTTCTCATTTATTTTACATCTCATCCACTTTATCTTTTTTATTCTTTTTTTAATGCTTAACCTTTAATCTTTATTTGAAGTTTAATTCTCTTATTTTTTAACTTCTATTTCCTCTGCATTCATTTTTTTCACTTGTCATACTCTAAATTTTTTATTATAATTTGTTCTAAATTTCTATCTTTATAAAACTTTTTAAAAAGTTCTCTCTTCTTCTTTTCCCCTTTTAATTTTCTGTATTGAATTTAATTTTTACAATAGCTGGAAAGAAGTAAGGCCCATACACAGAGGAAGTTGGAGGGTTTCTACTTACCCTTTCACTGGACCAGGGGTCTCCCCTCCAAATACCTCCGATGGACCTCCTAGTCCTATTTACTGTGGGTGTCAGAAAATTGTCACCTTGGGAGAGAAACACCTATAAGTTAAGTCTTCCTTGAGCTCTAATTTTTCCATCCATGGGGCTCACTTACTTTCCTAGAACTATGTAGAGTCTTGTCACCTTGAACTATCTGGGTTACATAAGACACTCTGCAATTGTTGTCGATAATGTTTGTTTTGGAGGGGTTGGGGCTTTTTGGTTTTGTGTTGTTTTGTTTTTAAATTCATGGAGATGTGCAGAGAGCTAAGAGGTACATAGAGAAAAAGATAGGTAGGCAGGGTGAAGGAGCCAGAGAAATATCTTAATTAGATTTAGGGCAAAACATGTTCATGTGTATCCCATGGGCAAATAGGTGAGGGCAGGCAAAGACTTCCCTAGGAATAAACTAAACTTGCAATGCCCCTGAACTGCCATAGTAAGGCTAAGGGGCTGGGGAAACTTCTAACTAAGCCCAAGGGAAGACCCACTGTGAAGCCTGTGGATGAACCAAAGGAATTCTCTCCAGGTTGGTCCACCTCCCATCTTCATTGCAGGATGATCAGGTGACCCTCTCAATGTACAATTCCCAGGTCTTTCCTTCCTTACTATGCATATTAGGTGAGAGCTGGTCTTACTGGGCATTTTCACAAAAAGGGATATTTTATAGAAAGGGACTGTTGTTAATTTGCCAAGGTCTGTATTGGAAAAGAGGTCCCCTCGGAATATCAAAATCCATGAGAAAAGCGAGGCCCAATTTCTCCCTAGATTATGTGCTTGGAGTCTTCCTTTAGGGCAATTCTTGGAGGGGCATAAGTATATGCCTACCACTGGACTTCAGAGATTGTTTCTCTGCTTCCTCTAAAAACAGGATGCAATTCTGGAAATGTTGATTTAAATCAAAATTTAGGTATCAGTAATAATGGCAATAATCTTGATTTCATGTACTTCTTTTCTGCCAAAATTCCTGCTTAGTACATTCCACTGAAAGGGAGTTTTCCCCCAACAACAGACCCTACTTCATTTTTGCACAGCCTGATTGATTATAATTTCTAACACCCTCAAAAATTGACCTTCCCCATCCTCTCCTGACTGAGAAACTGGATCCTCTAGCCACAGTCACCAATTGCCTAATGCCATCCTCCCTGGTCAATGAAAATACTTCTTGACTGGCTGCTTCCCTAGTAAAAGATTCCAACTCAGAAGGTCAATAGACAACCTTGTTTCCAGAAACTGGTTAGGCATATTCTGCCTTGGACAAAATGAGCTTGGCTTACCAGAGAAGCAGCTTTCAGCAAATTCTAAGATGCATTTTATTGCATCCTGGCATATGCCTTATAATGACTAAGATTCACCTCCTAAAACATAATCAGTTGGAATCCCAAACGTCAGAACACTGATACGTTGGTATTTTAGATAAGTTTTAATATTATTTGCCTATCTTTAAAAATCTGGATTTTAAGACATTTATCTCCCCAAATTTATTTATCTCCCCAATTGTTTCATACATTTTATCTTTCCAACTATAGGGGGAAATATTTGACAAAGTGTGAAACTTAAGGTGACTTGTTGAGCCCACTAATTCAAAGTGTCATAAATTATCTTTCAACCTGGATTAGGTTTCCTGCCTTGAGGTTCAATCTGAGGTGTGGTCTTACTTTGATTAACTTTCTGACATTTACTTGACCCATATTTGGGTATAAGGAATGCCAATACTTGCAGTAAATCCAATGTGGAACTATAAAATGTATTGGAAAATACATAGATCTCCCTTGGGCTCTATTTTAGAGATAGGTCTATTAACCTAAATGGAAATTTCCTCACTAAATGTATATGTGAATAAAACCTAGTGGTGCTAAAATGATGACAGAGGGTTGAAAATTTTACCCATCTCTACCCTAGAAGTAAGCATCACAGACTGTATTGGAGTCAGTCAGTCCTCTCTTTCTGTTATCACCCTTAAGAATGATACTAAAACTTGAGTATCAATTCTTAATGCAAATGCCTAGGAACCAGTCTGGATTTTGGTGGCAAATGGGTAAGATCTTGTGACTTTTTGTGTCCTACTTTCATTTCTGCCTTTATCTACTTCTTCCATATCATTGTTTTTCTCAGTGTTCATTTTCTTATCCATATATATCATATTTTATTTTATCTATAACAGGTTTGATTTGATTGTAAATAAATAGGGAAACATTCCTTAAAATTATGACGCTATGGAACTGCAATTAATTGTGGTGTGTAAACATTGAGGGGCCAGTAAATATTTTTGAACATGGTAGTAACACCAGTTACTTGGTTGAAGTAGGTTTTGCTATATGGACAAGGCATGTGGCTGACATAGACTGGATATAGGAATACCAGTTGTGAAATGACTACTGTCCCATAAAAGTGGGCAATGAGGAAATGGAGAGTAAGAAGAACTGAAAGAGACTGCAGCAAGGCAGAATCTACCATGCTTACTGAGAGTATACTAGGTATACAGAAAACTGATTTATATTAACTATCAGGCCTTGACCAAGTTTTTTAATCCCTCAAAGGCTCTTCTTTTCCTTATCTGCAAAGTGGGAGCATTTCCAACCATTTCCCTGTCATTTCCACCCCTTTCTTCTCAGCATCACTCTTGAACCTGCCTCCCATTTGTCTTGATTTAAAAGCTACATAAGACTCATTTACCCTGCTTCCTCTTCAGTTGGCACTAGCCCATTTAGGTGCACCTGCCCACTTTATATCCAGGCTCTTTATTTCCTCTCCCAGTTGATTAATGAAAATGTTGACTAAATCCATCCCCTGTGGCATACCACCAGACACCTTTTTCCAAAGGGGAGTATGCCATAATTTATCATGAATCTTTTATTTTTCTACTCTCAAGTCAGTTTCCAGAATCACAATTGGTTTTTTAAACAAAATGATTGGAACTAATTCACAGAGTACATTATAATCACATCTGCCACATCTATAAATGGCAATTGATATGCAGTGACTGTAAATCCCCAAATTAGCAAAACCAAGAGGGAATAAGATGGACTAAGAGGAATATATGGGAAGAAGTCCAGGATATTCCGTATCTTTCAAGTGGTAGGATAATGTATAAATCATGCATCTTACTCCCAAGCCAAGCCAATTAAAGTTTTCACCTCATGACCTAACCATAGACTTTTATTTTATTTTTAGTTTTGTTTTAATATATTTGGAAGTTTTCATAAAAGCTTTTATTTTTCTTATTTTCAATGGTCTGTGCTAGTAAAAACCTCTGCTTAAATTACAAATCATCAAATAACATCCAAAATTGGTGGATCCCAGGGCACTCTCCACTAAAAAGTTTATGTACAACTACAGAGGTCTTCTACATGTTGGGGAAGAAGAGATGTAAAATCTATATAAAATAGTATAAGAAGAAAATGGTCTTTAAGAAAAAAATTTATGAGTCCAATCACAAGCTCACATCCTATTAGCTTTCACCTGCTCTTAAGGGTAGTTGTGCCCCAGAAATATGGAATAACTTGAATAGCAAAGTTAAGAATAAATAACCACTTTATTGCTCTTCTAGGCATGGCATCCTCTGTATATAATGTGATTCTCTTCTCAGATTCACAGGGTCTGATGGCTTTAACTTACATATGTTCATCATTGTGAGGTAGCTTGGTAGCAAGAATAGACTACCAAAAATTGGCTCCATTGCTTACCAGCACTGTGGGCCTCAACCTTGTCATGTGTAAAATGGGAGTAAAGCTTATCTGGCAATATTGTTGAAAGGATTCAGTAAGATAACCGATATATACCAAATCCCAAGGCAGTTGATAGGGAATGCCAAAGAGAAGAGGTTAGTTACATGGTAACTACCAGAGATTATCTGGCATAAAAGCTTTAAATTTTATTGTCATAATTCTTTCTTTCTTTCTTTCTTTCTTTCTTTCTTTCTTTTTTTTTAGTTGCCTTTTTTAAGTCATAAATTTTGATGCCTAAAGTTTTAGAGTTTCAGGTCACTTGCCACCATAAAAATTGCAATTTGGGCTAAAAACTAAAGAGAACTGAAAAATTTAGAAATGAGTCAAGGATCCCATAACTGATTCTATCTGCTTTCGAGTTAGCCCAATAAGCACCTAATGACTCCCATAAGGCAGCCAGGGAGAAAACAAGGAGGACATGCTATTTCTCACACCATCAAACCTAGGATTTAAGGCTGAAGTGGAAGGAACTTCAAATGAAACGACTATTTCTTCCCAGAACCAACAAACAATCACTTGGTTCACTGTCTTTTTCCAAGGACGGCAATTGAGGTGAACTTCCTTTAGGATATTCTGCCTCGGGGGAAAAAAAAATTGAAGCTTTATGCAATGAATTCTATCAGTCAACTTGCAGAGTCTTGGAGTTAGTAAGACAAGTGGCAAGAAATCAAGCTACTTTCCTGTATATATTCCCTAAATCTTGGGCCCTCTCTCACTGCAGCCTTCCTCCAGTCCTTTGCTAAAAAACTAAAGAGAGTTTATAAATCTTTGTACTTCAGATAAAGCTCACTTAAGTTTCTGAGTCCTATCTCTTACATATTCAACACTTCCCTGTAAGCATTTTGATGCTGTTGGATTACAAAAGTGACCTTGCAGTAGCGGGAAAATAGTACCTCTGAGTTAGTAATCACCTGTTACATTGCCTCTAAAATGACGGTGCCAGGCTCTTTGGATTCAGAAAATACATGCTCCTCCCCACCTTAATTAAAATTGCCAATAATACCTTGAGAGTTGTTATATTCCCAGAGAAAAAGGTATTACAGAGACTTGACCCTTCCTGCCCATCCCAGGGTAAGAAATTACAGCTATTCAATAAGGCAAGTGGAAGAGGCGTTAACAGTGGGCCTTTTTTTCTCTTTCCCACAGAAAATGCTGGAGCAAAAATAAAACTGGGAAAAGGTGTGCCTTGCTTACAGCAAAGATTTCTGACATTTGAAGAAAGAACTCTCTTCACAGAATGGAGCTACAAAGTAGATGAAAAGTAGAGTTGCAATTCTAGTTCTAACAACGTAAAAACCATTACAATAAATCATTTCTCCATGGAAGAATCTCTGTAAATATGAAGCTGTCAGCATCCTCCCTTATACACATGGAGGGTATTACATTATAGACCAGAAAAAGTACTATTAAACTAACTTGGGAATAGGAAAGATAAACGAACACCTACAGCAGAGGCTGAGCAATTCCTCAGTAGCAAAAGGTCAGGAAAGTTTCTAGAGCAGGACTTTGATGCATTTCTATTCTCTCCTTGACTATGTCCCAGTAACATCCATCAATAATGTCCATCAATGTTTTATAACCAGCTCACTTTTGCTAATTTCAGTTTCCATCAGTTTTTCAGATAGGATGCCAACTTGTCACAACTCCATACAATGGAACCATGAAATGCTTTTTGTTTTCGTGCTGCTGGCTTTTTATCTATTTATTTATTTTCAGTGTTCCATGGTTGCTATGAGCTTCTCCTTCCTGACTGGTATATTCAATTTCTGTTCTGCTTGGGACAGTCTCACTTCATAAATCTGTAATTAAAGAAACTGCTGGAGAATGTGGCAACCCCAAGGTTGAGGTGGGTTTTTTTTACATGGGTCATACCTCTGCTCCTTTTGCCAAGTGATATTGAAATATTCATGGAAAATTAGCATAAGTCACATCCTGTTTTATGAGGAAATGTTGCAGAACAATATCTACAACTGATGCATAAAATATAGGTTTTCTATTTTCATACGCAAAAGCAGACTCACATACATCAAGAGTTTATTACTTGAGGTTCCTTAAGTCACTGAAATTTTCCCTGTGATATCTAGAACATAACAAACTTAAGTGTTCTGTGGTTTAAATACCTCCGGTCTTAAAATGTGTAAAGGACATTTCTTAAAGCTCTCGTGGTCATTATATAACCTTGGGAGATGGGATATTAAAAAGGAGACTCTATAGGAAGCTCTATCTGCAGGTGGTTTTTCTGCCCTAACTGTTGGCCAGGGGTGGAGGCGGGGGTCTCTGGTGCCAGTTATGCAAATTCCCAAGGTTTAGATAGCATATCTTGACTCAGTATATATAGTGAACATAGTAGTGTGTAATGGTCAAAACAATAATAGAGAAGACTATTTTGATTTATTAAACTATCTTCCTAAGATAAAATAGTTGAGCTAAACACAGTGAACCCACACAGTTCTATAACAGGGTCTTAGGGGAAGTAATTCCATGTGAGAAAAAAGCACTACTTCTGATATAACTGAGAAAGAGAGACCAGTGAGAAGTTTATTTGGCTCTATTGGACAGGAATTTGGGGAGACAATTGGTAGTGGTAACTGGTCAGTCGTGCACATCCCAGCTCCAAGTTTAGCAACTCTCAAATTGGTAGCTTGAAATCAGCCTTGGTGGGAGTATTTACACCTTCGAAATCAGCAACCACTATAAATTAAGGCTTCCCTCCTTTTCCCACCTCTCCCTCTCCTCCCCACTTCCCAGCAGGCTGCTAAATATTTACCAGCACACTACTGGCGAGGGTGAAGATAAACATTCTCAGGCCATGTCCCAGACTGGGACCATTGTGTAGGATTTGCCTTTACCCTATAAGGACAGTGCCTTGAGCACAGCTCTACTCCCAGGGCTTTCCCAAGTTCAAATTATGGTGAGAGGCACCTACATTCATGCAATGAACCATTGATAACATCTGTTATATCTAGGGTGACCTACAACAATTTTCCTGGGACACTTCCCACTTTATGGGTGTTTCCCACATATAAAGCATCTGATTTGATTTACCATTTGTCCCAGAGCTTTATTACAAAACTATCATTATTAATAGTTGTACTATTTTTTAAGCTGAAATGGGTTTGATAGATTTCCACTTTTCATTTACAGGGTCTGCCATGGTCTGGTCTAGTATATGAGATGCATGTGCAGTGAGCAGAGCTTTCACTCTAACATGGGAAAATTTGAATGATGATTTAATATGTAGATAAAACAAAAATTCATAACTATTTTTAATATTTGGTTAAATCTGAAAGATGTCCAGCAATAACTTTTCTCTTTTTCTACCCAGACAGTCCCATTTCAGGTTCCTGGCAGAGTGCTACTGATAAAAACAAAGTGTGCTCTGACACTAGCAACCAGAGACTGATACTTGCCTCTAGCCACAGGGATAGGGCTATGCAAAATGCTGCCTGCACTGGTCAACCAGTGGGTGGACAAGCCTGTCATCCCAGAACCTGTACTGAGGTCCCCAGGCTGCACAAAGCTGCCAGGCCTCAAGGAGGAGGGCTCAGTGGGAAATGTGAGAAATTATAGGTTAGAGGTATGAGAAATACATGTGAAAAGCAGAGTCTTAGCAGTCCTGATGTCGCACATATAAACTCTCTTCAAAAGTTGGTAGCATTCTTAAGAGGATTTTACCCAAAGGCATTTAACAAATGCAGCTGCAGAAAGCACATTTACATATCACTATGTAAAGCATGACTTTTTAAAATCAAAACCCATTTAAATTAAGGCTTTCCATCTTCTCTTTCAAGTTTTCTTGGGCATATACGAAAAGAAGCAATAGCTGTCCATGTGTGAGCTCTGTTAGCAAAAGAAAGGCTTTGCAAACATGTGACACTAGCTTTATACCAGTGTCACCAAATGCTTCAAATAGAAATCAATCACCTGAATTCTATTAATGGTTCCTTTTTTTCCATCCAATTCATGAAATCAAAGTTAAGCTTGGGAAAGGTGAAACAGCTGACATTTTTGCAACTATTATTATAAATTCAGTTAGAAAGTTCATTTGTGGGAAAAAAAAACGGATAATATGAATACACATATTGGTAGAGCACAGCATGACAAAAACAATGTTTTTACTAAATTAAGACGCCTAGGGAGCAGAAGTGTTCTTTGAATTAGTTGTGTTGCGCACATAATTCATAATTGCTTCCAAATAAGCTATGATACTACCCAACAAAATAGAAACTGTATTGCTTCTCTTTTATATACAAAGTACCTGAACTACCAAATATTTGGTGATGAAATTAATGTTGACTGCAGACAAAACAAATAAACTTCATCATGGCAATATACACTTTCTCTTTGCTACTCACCATCGATTGGATGTTATAAAAGGTTTGAGCCTTTCTAAAACCATTTGTAATTCAACCAAAGTATACTACCATGGTAATTGACCATTTTTGTAAATGGGTCCTCTATAATTAGTAAGTATTTTGTTCAAAATCAGTTAAAAATCTCCCATCAAAAACTTAAATAGAACACCAAAAATCCTGAGATTTTGAAACTTTTACAAATTCCATAATTAAAAACAGAGCCTACAAACAGGAAGGCATTAAAAGTTTTTTCCTTTAAGGAAAGGAAATGAGCTGAGCTCAAATGGAATCCATGGCTTAATTGTGAAATTTTATATTTGTCTTTTAGAATATGCTGTCTGGCAGGAAGACTATTTGGATAGCATTTGTATTTCTAATTGGACAAATTTTTATTCTCTAATATAATGGAAAACTTGATAAGTCCTATTGTAGTTTTTGCCACATTTAAATTTGGTGAAACAATAAAAAGGATCATAGAGACAATTTTTTGACAAGGTTTCACCTTGTAAAAACACTTGTTGGAGAAAGGTATTCTGAATGGAGATCAAAAAATATATTTAGGCTAAACATTTTAGGCTGAAAGATATTTAGGATAAAGTTTTTACACATTTCAATACCAAAAAAAATTTTTACATTGAGAATGGCCTCAATTTAGCTCAATTTGCTCTTATTTAACCAGGTACTTAAGCATATATGAGAAATTATTTTATTTTCTTAATGAAAAATATTTATAGTATACCATAAAGGGCCAATTAAAAATATCAACAATTTCCACTTTATTAGCAATAAAATTCAACTTGGAAGAAAATGGCAGGCATTTCTGGGGAAAAAAATAGGTCAATAATAGGATAATAAGATAAAAAATAATAATAAGACCATTCTGAAAAAATGAAAACATTCCTCAAAAAGAATCCAGTGACAAAATATTAGAGACAGATTTAGCTAAGAAATTGTACCAGGAATAGACTGCTTACATTGTTTTTAAATGTTTGAATAACTGATTTAAAGAATTTTTTAAAATATTGCCTGATATATTATTTTTAGCTATAAAGGAATTTTACTTTGGAGAAGAAATTATGAAAATAGCTTTTGAATGGTTCACTTTTATAGATTCACCAAAAAATTATAGCAATTTTATGGCCAGAGAATATTTTTAAAGGAATGTAATTTTAATGATTTTTAGCACTCTCATTTTCCAAAGCCTCCTATTTTAGATGATAAATTATAGGGTCTCCACAGCCATATCCTATCATAGAAAAAATGAGTAGATAGAATTTTCTATTCTAGAGATGGAAGGAGGGGTGTGTAGAACAGAAACATTTCCATATTTTCCTTTTGGCCCACGTGAAGGGTTGATTTTCCTATTAAGCACTCAGTGTTTTAAGTTCTCAATTCTGTTAAGTCCGTGGGTGGGCTGGGGAGAACTGGAATAAGCTCAAAGTAAACTATCAAGGTCGTACATAGAAGCCATTCAACAACATGTCAGGCATGTTTATTGTGGCAGTCCTCATACAAAGATTTACTGTTTTTAATTAGAGAAGTTGTAAGTTTATGGAAAAGTCATGTAAAAATACAATGTTCCCGTATACATTCCTATTTTTTACCTTTTCCATTAGTGTGGTACCTTTGTTACAATTGATGAAGGAATGTTAAAATAGTACCATTAACTATAGTCCACAGCTCACATTAGGTGTACTTTTCCCCATATACCACCCCATTATTAACAGCTTGTGTTAGTGTCATACATTTGTTATAATTCATGAAAGAACATTCTTGTGCTTGTTTTATTAACCCCCGTCCATCATCCACAACAGGGGTCACTGTGTTAAAGAGCCCCATATTTGTCTTCTAACTTTCCTTCTAGTAACATACATGACCCAAAACTTCCCCTTTCAATCACATTCACATACATATAATTCAGTGTTGTTAATTACCATCACCACCATTAATTTTCAAACCTTTATAATCAACCTAAATAGAAATTCTGTACAAATTAAGCATCAACTCCCGATTCTCTAACCCCAATCTATCCTCTGGTAATCTATATTCTAAATTCTAATTATTCTATGACTTTGCTTGTAAAAATTAGTTCATATCAGTGAGATCATACAATATTTGTCCTTTTGTAGCTGACTTATTTCACTCAGCATAATGTCCCTCAAGGTTTATCCATGTTGTCACATGCATCATGACTTTTTACAGCTGAATAATATTCCATCATATGTATATACCACATTTTGTTTACCCATTCATCAGTCTATGGACACTTGGGTTGCTTCCATCTTTTGGCAATTGTAAATAATACCACTATGAACGTCAGTGTGCAATATCTGTTCAAGTCCCTGCTTTCAATTCTTCTGGCTATAAATAGCAGCGGTATTACTGGGTAATATGGCAATTCTATATTTAGCTTCCTGAGAAACTGCCAAACTACCTTCCACAGCACCATTTTACATTGCCACCAGCAATGAATTAGTGTTCCTATTTCTCCACATCCTCTACAACAGTTGTAATTTTCTGGTTTTTTTTTAATAGTAGCCGTATCAGTGGGCATGAAATGATATCTCATTGTGGTTTTGATTTGCATTTCTCTAATAACTAGTGATCTTGATCATTGTTTTATGTGCTCTGTAGCCATTTATATATTCTCTCTGGAGAAATGTCTATTCATGGCTTTTGCCTTATTTTTACTTGGGTTGTTTGACTTTTTATTGCCAAGATGTACAATTTCTTTATATATTCTGGATATTAAAATCTTATTGATATGGGGTTTCCAAATATTTTTCCCATTGAGTAGGTTGTCTTTTTACTTTTGTGATAAAGTATTTTGATGCTCAAAAGTTTTTAATTTTGAGGAGGTCGCATTTATCTATGTTTTTTTTTTTTTTTTTTGCTACTTGTGCTCTGGGTGTAAAGTCGAAGAAACCATTGTCCAACACAAGATCTGGAAGACACTTCCCTACATCTTTTTCTAGGAGTTTTATAGACCTATATTTAGGCCTTTGATCCATTTTGAGTTAATTTTTTTATTATAGCATGACATAGGGGTCCTCTTTCACTCTTGCATCTGGAAATCCAATTCTCCCAGCATCATTTGTTAAAGAGACTATTTTTTCCCAATTGAGTGGACTTGGGAGACATGTCAAAAGTCAATTGGCCATAGATGTGAGGGTCTATTTCTGAACCCTCAATTCTATTCCATTGGTCAATATGTCTATCTGTGTGCCAATAACATGCTTGTTTCACCACTATAGCTTTATAATGTTTTAAAGTCAGGAAGTATGGGTCCTCCAACTTCATTCTTCTTTTTCAAGATTTTTTTTCTTTTTTTTCTTTTGCTATTTAGGGCCCCCTTACCCTTCCAAATACATTTGATAATTGGCTTTTCCATTTTTGCAAAGAAGGGTATTGGAATTTCCATAGGGATTGTGAAGAATCTGTAAATCATTTTGGGTAGAATTGACATCTTAATGATATTTCATCTTCCAATCCAAGAACACGGAATGTCCTTCCATTTATGTAGGTCTTCTTTGATTTCTTTTAGCAATGTTTTGTAGTTTTCTGTGTACAAGTCCTTTATATCCTTAGTTAAATTTATCCCTAGATATTTGATTATTTTAGTTACTATTGTAAATGGGATTTTTTCCCTTGATTTCTTCCTCAGAATACTTGATTTCTTATAGTATACTAGTATACTAATATATACAAACACTACTGATTTTTTATGTGGATCTTGTATCCCACCACTTTGCTGAATTTGTTTATTAGATCAAGGAGCTTTGTTGTTGTTTTAGGGAGTTTCTATACAAAGGATCACATCATCTGCAAATTGTGAAAGTTTTACTTCTTCCTTTCCAAGTTGGATGCCTTTTATTTCTTTTTCTTGTCTAGTTTCTCTGGCTAGAAGTTCCAGTAATTTGTTGAATAGCAGTGGTGACAGTGGGAATCCTTTTCTTGTTCCTGATCTTAGAGGGAAAGCTTTCAATCTTTCACCATTGAGTATGATGTTAGCTGTGGGTTTGTTGAGTAAGTTTCCTTCTATTCCTATTTTTCTAAGTATTTTTATCAAGAACGGATGCTGGGTTTTGTCAAATAACTTTTCTGTGTCAATGGAGATGATAATGTGTTTTCTCCCTTCATTTTGTTAATGTGATGTATACATTAATCTTCTTATTTGAACTGCCCTTGCATACCTGGGATTAAACCCATTTGATCATGGTGTATATAATGTGCAGTTGGATACTTGTTTTTGTTGAGGATTTTTACATCTGTTTTTATGAGAGAAATTGGTCTGTAATTTTCTTTTCTTGTAGTATCTTTTCTGGATTTCGTATGAGGGTTATGTTGGTCTTATAGAAAGAGATAGGTAGTAGTCCCTCTTCTTCAATTTTTTTAATATTTGAGCAGGATTGGTATTTATTCTTCTTGGAGTGATTAGTAGAAATCACTTGTGAAGCCTTCTGGTCCTGGGCTTTTCTTTTCTGGGAGATTTTTGATGACTAATTCAGTCTCTTTGCTTGTAATTAGTCTATTGAGGTCATCTATTTCTTGCAGAGACAGTGTAGTTGTTTTTTTGCTTCTAGGAATTTGTCCATTTCATCTAGGTTGTCTAATTTGTTGGCATAAAATTGTTCATAGTATCCTCTTACAATCTTTTTATTTCTTTTTATTTATTTTATTTAGTAACCTCTTACGATCTCAATGGTAATATCCACCCTCTCTTTTTTTTTTTTTTTTTTTTTAAGATTTTATTTATTTATTCATTTATTCCCCCCTTGCTGCTTGCGCTCCCTGGGTCAGCTAACCACGCCATGCGGGCGGGCTTGCCTTCACCAGGAGGCCCCGGGAACCGAACCCGGGGCCTCCCAAATGGTAAACGGGAGCCCTACTGATTGAGCCACAGCCGCTTCCCCATCTCATTTCTGATTTTATTTATTTGTGTTTTCTCTTTTTATTTCTTTGTCAGTCTAGCCAAAGTTTTGTCAATTTTATTGATCTTTTCAAAGAATCAACTTTGGTTTTGTTAATTCGCTCTATTGGTTTTGTTACCCTCAATTTCATTGATTTCTGCTCTAGTCTTTGTTATTTCTTTCCTTCTGCCTGCTTTGGAGTTAGTTTGCCTTTCTTTTTCTGGTTCTTCCAGGTGTTCAGTTAGTTAGGCCTTTGATTTTAGCTCTTTCTTTTTTTAAAAAGGATTAACTACCCCCACCCGCCACTCCCCCACCACCCCACACCCACCCTCCCCCGTTGTTTTGCACTCACTGTCTGCTCTCTGTTCTGCTCTCTGTGTGTTCTTCTGTGTCTGCTTGTCTTCTCTTTAGGTGGTACCAGGAACTGATCCTAGGACCTTCCAGAATGGAGAGGGGCTGCTCCATCTCTTGGGCTCCCTCAGCTCTCTGGTCTGCTATGTCTCTTATTGTTTCTCTTCTGTGTCTCTTTTTGTTGCATCATCTTGCTGCACGGGACAGCACTCCGTGCAGGCCAGCACTCCTGCGTGGGCCAGCACTGCTGCTCAGGCCAGCACTCTGCACGGGTCAGCTCACCACATGGGCCAGCTTGCTTTTCACCAGGAGGCTCCAGGAATTGAACCCTGGACCTCCTATATAACAGAGAGGAGCTCAATCACTTGAGCCATATCTGCTTCCCTCTTTTCTTCTTTTTTTCATATAAGCATTTAGGGCTATAAATTTCCCTGTCAGCACTGCCTTTGCTGCATCCCATAAGTTTTGATATGTTGTGTTCTTGTTTTCATTCACCTCAAGATATTTAATGATTTTCCTTTTAATTACATCTTTGACCCACTGATTGTTTAGGAGAATGTTATTAATCTTCCATATAATTGTGGATTTTCCAGTTCTCTGCCTGTTATTGATTTCAGCTTCATTCTATTATGATCAGAGAAGATGCTTTGTATAATTTCAATCTTTCTAACTTTATTGAGAATAGTTTTGTGACCCAACATGTGCTCTATCCTGGAGAAGAATGTGAACTTGAGAAGACTATATATCTTGCTGTTTATGGGTGCAGTGTTCTGTATATGTCTGTTAGGTCTAATTCACTTATATTATTCAAATTCTCTGTATTCTTATTGATCTTCCCACTAGATGTTCTATTTATTGATGAGAGTTGTGTATTGACATCTCCAACTATTATTGTAGAGGTGTCTTTCTCCCTTCAGTTTTGCCAATATTTGCCTCATGCATTTTGGGTCATCATAAAAGTTGGGTGCATAAATATTTATGATTTTTATTTCTTCTTGGTGCATTGCCCCTTTTATTAATTTATAGTGTCAATATGTTAGTGGAACACTCCGGGTTCTGGGCTTCTAGGTTCTTGGCTATACGGTAGGTAAGGGAGTAAAGAGTTTATTAAGAAACAAGAAAAATAGTACACAACCTTAGACATGGTTGCAGGCATGCTACAGGGTGAGATACACACATGGAGGCCCAGGTTAGGCCTTTTTAAGACCTTTCCTCCTCCCCCTTCCTAATGTTGGAGAGGGGCCCCAGCTGTTTACTGTTCTGATTGGTTGCCTTAGGATCCCTACCTGTTAGCTCTCAGGGGCACTGTTAGCTTTCCAGGACTTCTTCTTTACCCTGGAAGAGTTCCAAATGGGACCTCATGGCCAGGGACTAGGTGGGGTCTTTCCTGCTTTGTTCATGGTAGCAGGGGGGATTCCTAGCAGGGTCTCACAACCATTATCTCTGCTGGGTTCCTGTCAACTTCCCTCTTTCCCTGTACTAACCTGTCTCACTTCTTTGTCTCATAACAGCTTTTGACTTAAGTCTATTTTGTCTGATATTAGCACAGCTACCCCAGCTCATTTTTTGGTTACTATTTTCATGGAATACTTTTTCCATCCTTTCATGTTCAACCTATTTATGTCTTTGGGTCTAAGGTGAATCTCTTATAAACAGCATAGAGTTGGATCATGCTTTTTTTAATTCAATCTACCAAATTATAGAATTATAGAATCAATACACATAGAGGAGGGCGGTGGAGGTTGAAGGGATGTGGGCAGAACCACACAGACACCTGTGACCCAGAGCTGAGAAATAAAGTGCTTACCATCAAGGCACAGTGGCTCTGACCAAGGAGCTGAACTAACTGGGAGCCTCTCGGAAGCAACGCTCTGCCTTGATCAGTTCCTTATTCTCCAGGCTAGGCCCAGATGCTGCTTAATGATTCCCTGTTAAGTCAAAAGGCATTTTTAGATGGGGTGCAAGCTACTTGACTTATGTAATTTAACTGCACAAAACTAAATAGATTTAATAAGCTCCTTATGGGCCTGTATCTCTGGCCTCCAATCCTTTCAATGAACAAAAAGGGAGTAAAACTGAAGTAGTTAGCAGCACTATTTGGTCTGGAGCCGCAGCCACAAAGCTGCTAAATTTTAGAGATTTGACATTATCCCCAAGGGAGGTTAGGCACACAGCCACAAAGATACACTGACAGGATAAAATCAATAAGACAGTCATCACATATTTACAAGTTTATAGTGGTGGCTCTGTGAGAACTTCTCCGTGGCAGAATCATGGAATTAGATCTATTCAGGCCAGGCAGTTAGCATTCCATGGGTCAAGCACCCAGCACACCTAAGAAGGTACCAAGAAGCAAATCTGACTTTTTCTCTGAATTCCAGAGCGCAGCAGTCCCAGTCACACAGCCACTTTGAAAGCGGACCACATCCACATGTCCACAGCCTCCGCCTGAGAAAAGCAGCCACAGGAGGTGATTTCTGCATAGGTTGCCATGCTGTATCCCATGAGACCCACTCTCATGTCCAAGGGACAGAGGCTGAGCCAAGCAAGCCGGCAAAAGCCAGGAGAAGTCTCTGGAGCAGCCTGACAGGAGAACCTTGGCAGTAGGAAGGACTTATCAGTGTGCAACTAAACCAAAAAGAGTCTCTCTCAAAGAGTTTCAATACTTCTGAATGAGTCAGAAATCAAGAGGGTCATATGGACGTCAAAGGCACAGAGAGAGAAAGAAGTAGGTAAGCAGAGATCATGAGAGAGCAGAAACCATGAGACAGAGATGAGAGGAGAAAGAGAAGGCATTTGATCCCTATAGAAACTGAAAGAGGTTTATGTGAGATGTTATGGGAGGTATGGGAGGTGGAGATCATGGGAATCCCTGTAATTTTTGTGTAACATATATGTGATCTAAGCATCTTTTAAAATAGATATGAAAGAAAAAAAATTACCATAAAAAAATAAATAAATGCAATGGGAAGGTTCAAAAAAATAAACAAATAAATAAAAATTAAACATATATTAAATATGAAAGAAAAAAAAAAAGAAACTGAGGAAGGACAAGCTCATTCAGGAATATGGGTGCATCTGTGGGAACAAGAGGAAGACTAACTGGTGGACACCTAGAGCTGCTGCTGAATCAAACTGCTCTGTACATGAGGTGCCTGTGTGGCTCCCAAAACTTGTTGTCTTATTTCTTGCCCATGTGTCCCCACAATAACCTCCTCTCACCTTAGTTAATTTGAGCTTCTCTGTTTCCTTGAACCTGAAAGAACTCAGCTAACTTGGTGGGGGTTCGGCAATGTTTAGGACTGAGTAAATGAAGCAGTTGGGAGAGAAAATGATGCTGCTTCAAATGAGAGGATCAGGAAATTTGAAACAACTTGTCCTGACAGCTTCAGAGAGTGGCATCCAGCCAGCAACTTCAACAGCTCAGCAGAGCTGAAGGAGAGTAGCAGGTGAAGCCAGGAATAGTAGATCCAGACTAGCTTCCTCCTGGGGGGTAGGGAGTGATCTGGTCTCCCAGTCACTAAGTGTCCCCATCCAAGCCACTCTCTCTGTTAGGACAGTTCCAGAAGGAAACAATAGCAACCAATGTCTCTACTATTCAGTGTTTAAAATGCAACAAATACATAAGAAGCCAGCATCATCTCTGAGGGAAGCCCCTCTATTACCCAAAATAGCTTCTTCTGAAAGTGGACAGGAGAGCCATAACATACCAGACAATTTCTGGGTTCTTTTAGCCTTCACCCTTCTCCTGAAATGCATTTTCCCACAGGCTGGATTCTCTGCCTGCTTGGTGTGAAGAAAGAACTGGCACATCTCGTGATTCCACCATCTGTGCCTCCTCTCCCCACCAAAGTGAGAATGTATTCAAAATAAATTATTTGGAAAGCACACTTTCTCCATTCAACTTCTGCTTAAAGACCTCACAATAGAGGGCACCTCCAGGATTCTCCTTCTTAGCAGCAGCTGCGTGGGGGTTGCTGAGCAATACTCTCCCTGCTTGCTCAGAAAGGCTGGGGCGAAAACAGGTGAAAGCACTTCAGAGCTTCTGAGAGAAGACCCAGCGCAGAAGCTGCCCTCCAGGTGGCCAAACTGCATTGCTCATTAGTTGGCGTGAATGGGGGCGATTCCCACCCCCAGCTCTGACCAACATACAGAGTGAACAAGTGACTTTACCTGTTACTAATTCAAGATTTAAATTATACAAAATGTAACCTAGTTTTAATTTAGTTTACCTATTTACACTTTCACATTAAATAGTCTTTCCAAAGGGGATTAAGGTGAACTAACATTTTTTAGTACCTACCTTCTGCCAGGCAATATAATGTGATTAAATTTTATCTCATTTCATCGTTACAACAACATCCCTGAGGTGACTACTTTTATTATCATTTTGAAGAGGATTGAACAAACTCAGAAAGGTTAAGTAACTCAGCTAGGATCACACAGCTACCAGGCAGAAAGGGCAAGATTTAAAACCTATGCTTTTACCATTACACCCTCCTAAAAGGAGAGGGTGTTTTTAGAATCAGAGAAGGGAGATTATTTGGGTGCAGGAATTAAAGCATCTTTTCTATTACTGACTATATCCATTGTTGAGATAAATCAATTAGTACCACTGTCAGATAGAGTGTGAGGACCAATCATTTCTAAAATAATTATGTAATATTGATCCTTCATTAACAAAAACCCCATTGTGGAATTGTAGACAGTGGGAACTGGAATGGTTCTTTTGGGATCATTTTACCAACATTTTGGCCTAAAATTTATATTTAAAGGATTCCTCTCTAATGTCTAAATAGCAGTTGCAATTTTTGTATTGTTTGAGATGATAATTAGTTACAAAAATAGAATATAAATATAGTGGTGTTTTTAAATGAATTAATCACATTTTATTCAACACAATAGGATCTACAAACATTTGAAAAAATAGTAGTCTTTCTGTGCAAAGACATTTCATTTATTCCATCTACAGATAATTATTGGTTCAAATGTAGGTTCAAGATGCCTTAGAAAAACTCCTCAGCCCTACCAAGGTACCTCATCTAATTGGTTAGGAAGCCCCAATCAAGGCCAGCCCCACAGATGGAGATGGAGAAGCCCACAAAATAAAATCACGTGCCCAAGGTCAACAGTAACAAAGCCAGAACTGGGAAATAACCCGCTCAATATTCACCTTCAATGCCTTCTCCTAAAGCATTAATAGTATGCTATTTAAAAAATATTCAGAGGCCCATGCTCAACTATGCAAAAATCTAACTTAATTTTTCTAAAACTGAACTTACTGCCCGTCTTGAATCCCTGTTCCACCAGGGACAAAAATAATAACAATCTTACTCGATTCTAAATAACTATGGTCAATTCAGGAATTCCCCCTTCATTAAGGGTTGCATCTGGCATGGGGCAGGGAATGGGGAGCTACACAGAGTCAAGGCACTGGATGTGTCTGGTTTTTGAGTGTTGTCCATCCATACTGACCATCACTGAGATGTATTTCATCCCCTGAGTTCCACAATATCATTGTCCCTCCATGAGGCATCTGCTAAGGCTGACATCTATCAGTTCTCAACAGGTCCCTGGACATGCTGCCCTTTTCCCAACCTTGAGGCCTCTAGGGGTCACTAATTTTTTTATCACATCTCACCTTATCACTCTCTCAAGTGTGGGTGAAATACTTGATTGCCCTCTCAGCCTTTTCTTCCCTGGGCTCCAAAACTGCATTTCAAAACTCAAGTGCAAATGATGAGCCTTTTTCCTTTTTCCTTGAATCTTTCCTTCTATGGCCTCCCTTCTGTGAGGCATAAGGGAGACATACAACTGTGAAAATATGCTTCCAAACATTGTCATGTGACAGCTTTGCAGCAACTAAAGTAATTGCAACTAGGTTGGTATCACTATTAAAATTGCTTTCAATTAAATCATCAACATATTTTACGTGAATCACTCCCCATGACATAACTGACATTATTTCTAGTCAAAAAAAGTCATGGAAGATCACCAAGGGAGAAATAGAAGCTTTCGAGTAAAAATTGTAGTAAAATAGGTATCCCAGTTCTTCTCACTACTGAAGAGAATAAGATTCATACTGATGTGAACTGAGATCCCCATGCATCAGTATAGGTGTGAAAAATGCAGAGAATAATAGGCAATCTCCAATTCATTTTGCAGCTTAAATTGCCTGGCTTAATTGTTCCCTGAAAGTTCCACTTGCCCAGCACTCTTCCTCCTGTCAACTGACATGACCTGCAATAGTCACCATTAATGGATTAGAAGGTCCAGCCATTGCCTCTGGTAGAAAACCCCTCCCCACCCACCCCCAACCCAGCTAAAAGAGATCTAACCCAAATGTCAGCCAGCCTTTCTGGTCTAAGGATAAAACAGAGTCCAATAAACTCAATAACCCAAATTTTTTGTCCTGGCCCCCACTGCACTCAAAGGACTTCTAGTCTCCCATGCTGAGCCCCCACCCTATCCAAAGGAGACCCTCACAGGTGCTCAAATCCTTTTCAGCCTCATCCTACAATCACTGGGCACTGACTGCAATGATGATGGGGACCCTAATGAAAGACCCCTGCACCAGCAACTCTAATTTCCCAAATTCTCACCACTAATCTCTTTTGGTTTAGAGCACTGAACATCACTATACTTTAAGCAAATGTATAATCTGAAAGGTATAGTATTACAAGCTGTTATTAGCTAGGAAAATCACAGGTAAAATTAAGTTACCAAATTAGCTGCAGCAACGAGGAAATCTCTAAATGGAGGGGACAGAGAGGATGGGGCTCATGAAAGTCATCAGATTAAGGGTTAAAGCAACAGGCAGAGCGAGATCACATAATGGGAGGAAGCACAGAAGGGAAGCACCATATTGAGAGGGAGGGGAGTGGAACGATGAAGAGGGAAAACATAAGCTGGGAAGTAAAAGGCCAAAAAGAAATTTGGTTTAACTTCCTTAAAAATAAAGTGATATACAGCGGAGGGGTGATGTATGGGACCCCTGTATGATGTTGTACATGTTTATTTTGTAAGTTCACAACTTTTACTACACATTTATTGCTTATGTATGTTCATGTATGAATGACAAACTTCAATATTATATTTTTAAAAATAATAAAGTGACATAGCTGGCTTTTCAGGTCAATCCCAAAGTAAGTAGGACTCTCTCTTAAGAAAGGAAATAGTGTTCCCTCTAAATAGAAATTTATCACCATAGAGTCATCTACCACCAAATGATGAGCAGTGTTGGACAGAATCACAAATCTGCCATCCTTCAATTCCTTTATACTCATAGCTGAGAAAGGGGCTCAAACTTTTAATGACATGATTAACGGCTACAAAGGTACCTGAATCTAAACATGGCATTGAAGGTGTAATTGAGCTGGTGAGGTAAACAGCAGATCTGTTACTACCCTTAATCCAAACACTGCCATTTGATGAATGGAGCCAAAGTGGTATTTGCTAACAACCTCAGGATGGCACCTCAAACTCAGCTTCAAGTCAACAAAGTCCTCAAAGCCTTTTGGTACAAACTTCTGTCCAGCCAAGTCTCTCCAGTCCTGTAGCTGTGCAATTTTATTTTTGTCTGTTTGATCTTTAATTTGAATATACCTCTCTCCGCTAAATTTAGCTTTGCCAGTTTTAGCCCATTAAGGTAGAGTGAATACCTCAATTTAGACACGTCCTTAATCTTAATCCACATTTTTGTGGGTGGAAACCCATTGCAAATAGGATCTCTTGGAGATTATCTTTTAGTTAAGGAATGGCCCAAATGAATGACCGTGGAACTTAATCCAAATAACTGGAGTCCTTAGTAAGCAGAAGAAATTCATACATATTCAGAGAAAGCTACAGGGAGAAACCAGAAGTAAACAGAACTCAGAAGGGAAAGGAGAGGAAATTGCCATATCACCTCAGGCAGGGACACAAGCCAAGGAACCCCAAAGATTGTCAGCAGCCAACAGCAGAATATTACAGATGTTGGGAAGAAAACATCACCCTGCTGACACCTCAATTTTGGACTTCTCCGAGACTCAAAACCATGAGCCAATAAATCCTTATTTTTAAGCCAACCCACCGTGTGATATTTGTCATAGCAGCCTGGAAAACTAAGACACTTATCATTTCAAACTTTAAGGGTATTTTTACATCTTAATTCTATTGGTTCTGTATTTTCTGAACCTCCTACATTTATATTACCCTACATTGGCCAATGATGCTTTCTAAGTTTATCTACACGTAATACAGGATAAAGCCAAGAACAGAGTCCTGTGGTACAACACCAAGAAACTCTTTTCAGGCTGAAAATAATCCGATTACAAATTGCAGATAAACCTAACTGCATTATCATACAACCAACCTAAGGATGATGATAATGAAGATAATAAGAGCGACAATGACGATGGTGATGATTTATTCACCAACATTTATTGATCTTCAAGGGCTTTAAATACAAGTATCTTGTTAAATTCCACAACAATTGTAGTAGGTAGGTTCAAATATTATCCCCATCTTTCAGTTGAGGAAACTGAGGCAAACTTAGAGGAGTTCCGCTGCTTGCCCAAGATCACACAGCTAGTGGTTATTGGGGCTAGAATTTTAAAAGCCAAGCCATCTTCCTCCAGAGCTTCTACTCTTAACTGCTTCTACTCTTAACTGCTCCATTCTGCAGGATGCAAGGTTTTATTCAAGCCCTTCTAAAATCAAGATATAAAGGCTGAAAGGGTCAGAGGTGGTATGTGAAAAACAAATGATCCAGAAGAAAGGTCCTTACCCTCGAGTAACTTACAATCCTGTTGTAAGGACAAAACTTAGAAAATAAAGCTATCTTAGAACAAAACAGTTTTTTTGTTTTGGTTTGGTTTTTGTTTTTTGTGGGGTTTTTTTTTTGTTTTTGGTTTTGGTTTTTTTTGTAGTGCTAAAACATGTGTGTCAGACTTTGGCGATATTTTGCAACTCAGTTCTCCAACTTTAAGGTCTCAAACTATAAATGTATAAACCCACACAAAAAAGGATGAAAGAAGAGATGAGTAGGCCTTCCCCTTTGAGGATGTAGCAAACGACCCTCCCTCTAGGGACCCTGGCCATGGGCCTCTGTGCCCTAACGAGTGCTAAGGTGGGGTGGGGGATTGAGGAGGGTGGAATAACTCAAGTCCATGGGTTCCCTCATACTGCTGTGGGATGGAGCATCTCTTAGAAAAGCCCTGGGGGAACCAGAGTTTTTGTTTTTTTTCCCATTGATATCTGAGGCTCCGGGGACTGTAATGCCCAGTCAATGAGCCATCAAGGCCCCAGTTGAGCAGAAAACCATTCCTCTGAAGTTGGTGGCCTAACCAACTTCATCTGGTCAGTTCAGACGCAGTAACCCCAGAACTGAATTTTGTCAAGTTCAAAAATCTTATTACCTACTTCACATTAATTTTCATCTCAATGGCCAAAGATAACAAGTTATTCATAGCCTGTCATCCCAATTGTTTGCAGCCCTCAGAAAGATCCATCTCCATCTCTGATTGTGTGACCTATGGCAGTGATGGGTCCACCTCCCAAACTGCTGTGTTGATTATGTGAGATAATGAATAGGAAATTGCCTTGTAAACTGAAAGGTATATAAACAAAGTTATTAATCTCATTAGATGTCAAAGAATAATGAGATTATTATGGGAAAAGCCCATAGATATGCAAAGCTTCATAATCAGGACCTGTCCACTTTATTGGCCCTGGCCTTCCATTCCACCTTCCTACCCCCTCCTTACTTACATCCCAACACTCCATACCGAGCTCTTACCTCCAACCACCTAGTGCCTCCTTGTGTCTCTGTTCCTTTATGTTGGGAAGACAGAGGCCAAATATTGCTCTTAAAGTAATTTAATACTAAAACATACAGGAAACTTCTGGTTCTTATTCATTTGCCATTATCTAGCTTTATCCCCTTTAGGCAGAATATCTTACTAACTAAAATTTTGTATAATGCTTTCCTTTTTATGTCCTTGATTCCAGCCAGTAGCTTTAGAATATTTTTTCTATTTCCCCATCCCTCTAATAGTATCAAATCCAATTAACTGATATGTTAATTTAAAGTAAATTGGGAGGGTCAAAGTATTTTGCTGAACAATTATAAATCATAAAACTAACAAAGTAGACAAGACCTCTGGACAAGAAAATATCAGAAACTACCCCCTCCTGCTCCTTTCATATGAGAATTATTATACTGATAGGAGGAGGCTGAATTGAAAACATAATTATATAGGGGGTTATGAAATGTTTGTGAAAGCTTCATTTTCTGTATTAGGCTGAGTAGCTTTGTCTACACTCCTTGGACTAGTGCAGGGGTTCTAAACCAGGGGTCCACGGAACCTCAAGGGGTTCATGGAAAGATTTCAAGGGGGCCGTAAGCTTGAATTGAAAATTCAAAAAACATTATTCTTGTGGGGATGTGTTGATGCAGGTGTGATATATTTATTAAATAATACACGGTATAGTGTGGACTTAGTAAAGTGTCCATGATTGTCACCTGACTGACAAAGGGGTCCATGGAACAAAAAAGGTTAAGAATCCCTGGTCTAGTGGATATCATTTATTCAATGAAACCTCCTGATTCTTTGAGCCAAAGGTCCCTGACACCAAGAAGTGTCAAAAATTAAAAGGGGCCCTGGTACCAGCACATCCTGTCTCTATTGCCTGCTACTCTCTTCTCCACTTAGGAATTCCCATTCTCCCTTGAAGAAGCAGCTGAGCCATCATACCCTCCAGCAACCCCTCCTCACATAGCATTATTCAGACAAGGCTCAAGTCTTCAATGGCACCACCACAATTTGAACATTTCTCTACAATTGTACTTATTAAGTTGTAAATATTTGCATAAATGAATTTTCCATAAGGTTTTGCATCACATTGACTCACGTGAATTCAAAGTTCCTAGCACAGGGCCTGAAATCTATCAGCTCTAAAAATAAATATTCGTCTATATATGGGAAAAAAATTTACTGCTTGTTTTTTTTTTATTATTATTTTTACTACAGTTATTTGATATCATGATGTCTTAGTCCTTACTAAGTTGATACAATTTGGGGAAATAAATTCTCCCTTCCCTTTTTTGTTGCTTGTGTATTAATAGAGTGGGAAGAATGGAATATCAGAGAATAGGTAAAGTGTCCAGGAAATGGAAAGATGGAGAAAGGAAACAAGGTAGAAGATAGAATGAATGTTTATATGTGTGCCTTCTCTAACTAAGCAGTATTGAGCAACAAAGTACAAAACTACAGCATGAGTGTTTTCTTCTCTTATGGATTTTTTGAAAGTATGAAACAATATGAGACCATGCTGAAGATATGTTAATTATACAGCATCATGGTACAAGTTTCCTATTAGACATACATATATATTTTTCTCACTTTTTAAGTTCCATGGATAACATTATTCATGAAGCATTTTCAGTGCATTATTCAGCAAATGTTAATTTGATCATATAAACCAATATTAGTTAGCAGACAACACAGCTAGTTGCCATGTAAAGGTTCTTCATTCTAGTAACACTTGATTTTACATTTAGAACTTCCTAACAGAGGAATAGCTTGAAGGACACCCCTCTTTCAGTTGGGTTTACAACTCATCTGCAACACTAAATGCAGATTAAATAATAATCATACCTTGGTTAAAGGTTTGTATATAACAGCCCCTTACTATTATAAATCAATGTTTTGTTCAGATAGTAACTGTAAATAAATTGTTCTTGTTTAGCCTTTTTCTTCTCCCATTTCCATAAATGTCTTTATCCAAATGATTTGATGCTTCATAAATGACTGTGAGACAAAGTTGCCTCAGTTCCGGAGACACCTGTCACAAGGATCAGAATGTGTGCAGATAACCCTGCATTGTGTTCATCTCATCAGTTATGCCCAATCCACAGCAGTTAAAAAAAAAAAAAAAAAGGATGAGATTTGATGTCTTCAACCCCAGCAACACCAGCACCAGGATGCTCCACATGATTGAAGTGCAAGAGCTGCTGAATAAGTGAGTGAGCCTCTTCAGAACCACATTCTGGCATGTTCAAAGTAGTGTGTTCATTCCTGCTAGATGGTACTCAACCAGAGTCTTCCCAGTGGGAAGTTCAGAGGACAGCACCCAAACCACCAATCACAGACTTCATTTTCTTCCATGGTAGCTCCAATCTCTGGAGCATAGTACATTCTCTCTATGGCATCGTTGTCACAGGAATCCTCAACCTCCTTCCACCTGCTAAAATTCGTGAATGTGTCCTCTATCATTCAATAAGATGTTGTTTGGATTCAAACCATGGCATACAATTCCCTCTCTCAGTAAAGCATCAAGGGCTACCACCATTTCAGCTGCCCATCTTTGAATGCAGCCCTCCAGGATATAAAACCTGGAGTTTAGTCCTAATTTTTTACCAAGGTCCTCAAAAATCTGATGTACTTCCTTGTCTCCTTTAAGTGCTAACACACTCTCTCCCTTGGTCTCAGAGTAATAAAGAAGTTAGTTCCTCTAGCCAAATCATCAGCTTTATCTGTAAACAGCAATACTTCTTCTGTTTTTAAAGTGTTGTGTTTGCATTATATTCATTAGCACTAGAGAGAGGGTTAGAAATATAGAGTATGCTTTCTTCTGTCTTGTTTGCAGTTAGCGCTGGTCCAACCACTCCAAGCCTTTGAAACACAGGATCGGAGCTGTGTAACAAAGACATGTCTCCCAAACCACAGTGACCAACAACTGCTATAAATAGCACCCCAAGATCCTCCTGTGCATAGTGTGTCTCTGCTATGTTATGGGGTTTGGGTTGGAGGAATCACTCAATTCCTCTGTGCCTTTTTCTTCATGTGCTTGGCATTGTTCAGAAGTAAGGCTGAGGCATAAAATATCGGGGCTTCCAAAAGTTTACTTTCTATGATGTGTATATTAGTCTGCATAAACTTAGTAGGTCCCATTGCTGCAGCTTCTTTTGTTGGCACCAATTCACCAGGTGGATTTACAAGAAGATGAGGTCTTCCTTCATTGGTACCACTGACATCATCAAAAGCAGCATCTTTAAAGGAAATTACTGGGACCAAATCATTTGAGTCCCTGCTACTGGGTTCCTGAGCTTTAAACTCTATCTTTCTTTTGCTAATATTAAAACTCCTTGACGTGCTGTCTCCATCTGGAAGAGAGAAGACTGGTCTTAAAGGTTCTGATTTTAGGCTATACGATTTTTCCCCCAAAGCAAGTCCCAGAAGTTTACTAGTGCTATTCTTACTGTCTATCCTAAATAATTCCATGAAGCTGTTTTTAGATCTACTGAGGGAGTCTGATTTTCTTGGAGAACGAACTGTTTTTGGGCTATCATCTTCAGGGCAAAACCTCAGTTCATGAGATAGCAGCTCTGTGCTGGGGCTGTCACAGTTAGCAGCAAGGTATGCTAGGAAGCTTTTAGTAGCTTTGGTATCAACACGTTTTCCTTCAGTCTTCATAAAGGGCTCTTCATTCAAAGACCCTGGTTCAACCTTTTCTTGCTCACATTCATTGCATAATGTTAAATAACTAGCAGTGCATTCTTCTTCTGAACTTGAACCAGAATCTGGCCATTTTGGAGAGGTGTCTTGGCCCTTGTCTTCCTGGCTGCTATCATCCTGAGAGCATGGAGTAAGGTTAGTCTTCAAAGGCAGGGTGTTAAGCATGGTTCCACCATCACTTCCTCTGCATTCAAAGCCATTGCTATCATGAGGACTACAAGTTAGCTGTTGCAGGTGAACCTTGGAAGTAGATATTTTTCATTTCCTGGATGTCAAAGCTTTCTTCAGGACTCCTGTTTAAAAAGTTGCTGATATATGACCAGAGTCTGCCTCCTTCCACATATATATCTTTATATCCTTTCCTAACTCCTTGCCCTAACATTGTAACCACTTATAAAATGTGATTGAATAAATTAGAATGTACCCATGGTCAGTTCTAATAAAAATGGCTAACTCCATTAACACTTACACTCGTGATGAGAGGCAATTTCATTCAATTGTCTCAACAGTAGTTCTGTTATCTCCATTTTAGAGATGCAGAAACTGAGACTTAAAGAAGTACTGACCAAAGACACACAGCTACATAGCAGAGGTGGGACTAGACTTTACTCCAGTACAAGAAATACCGTCTCCTCAGAGATGAGGTACTTGTGCAGACACACCCTGTTGGGCACACAGCAGGGGATGATTGTCTTTCTGTGCCTGCTGTATTCACTACTTTTCCTTAGACCTTTAAAAATGAATGTCTGTTCTGTCCTTGTGTCTATTACAAGTAAAACCTTGTCAATAACCCCCAAGGACTCTGACAGTCTTCAGCTCCTTGGCAGGGCTCCTTAGGTTCCAACGGGTCCTTGAACTTAGTGATCCTTGAGGCTTATTCATTTCATATTCACAGTGCCTAGCATGTCACTAGTGTTACTGGAAGCTGGGTTTCTAGGTTCTTGACTACATCGCAAGAAAGAATTCAGAGATATGCCAGAAAAATAAGGCCAGTAAAAAGAGTTTATTGAGAAATGAGACAATACACACCCTAGACATGGGTGCGGGCATGCCACGGGGTAAGGTGCACCTTCGTTCTTGAATAAGCATTATCCTCAATGATAGCTCTTTGATTCCAAAGCCCAGACACACTTGAAAATTTTTAAATGGCGGTCTAATTAGTGTTCCCATTTGCTATGCCCTTTTCATGCTAAAATTACCAGATGCTGCCGAATGGCGTGGATGCCCTACTTTTTCCCTTTGCATAGTGTGATGGCTTGATGGAGGCAAAATTGACAAAGAGAAAAAAAAGTCATTGACTGAGTAAAATTACCACTAAAAAGTCAGCCTTGAGGATACACTGCAGCACAGCTCCCTTATTTATGGTTAGGGTAGCGTAAATTAATCATCTGAAGCTGTTTGCACGGTTCCAAATATTGCCCTGAAATGACCAAACCTCCACCTTCAGCGCCCATTGATATAAGGGCCAATTGACTCTCAGTAAAGCAATGTGGTTTATAAATACATTGGCCAGTTTGCATTTTGGCATTTATAAGAAAAAAAAAAAAAAATAGACACACACACACATATTTAAGTTGGTTCTTTTCCAAGAGAATCTTTTTCTACCTCCAGCTACTAAGGCATATCTTTAGCACAGGAAGATTTAATATATTATCCTCATCAGATTTAAAAGCTAATAGACTCATAAAGCCATTGGCACAATGTAACTATTGGCTTGTCCTTCAATCTTCCTGGGGCTCTTTGAGGGCAACTATTGGTCCTTTTCATCTTTATATCCTTTCCTAACTCCTTGCCCTAACATTGTAACCACTTATAAAATGTGATTGAATAAATTAGAATGTACCCATGGTCAGTTCTAATAAAAATGGCTAACTCCATTAACACTTACACTCGTGATGAGAGGCAATTTCATTCAATTGTCTCAACAGTAGTTCTGTTATCTCCATTTTAGAGATGCAGAAACTGAGACTTAAAGAAGTACTGACCAAAGACACACAGCTACATAGCAGAGGTGGGACTAGACTTTACTCCAGTAAAGTATTTTTGTGTTCAAAGCTCATGCATGTTGTTAAATCACTCTCCTCTATTACCTCTGTAAATCCCCAAAGGAACACAGCTCCCTGTTTTTGTCTTGGTATTTGGAAACCACGTAAGCCAGACAAGGCTAACTGCTTTAACAAAGAACAGCAATATTTCAGTTGCTTTCAGAGTAGAGATTTATCTCTTATTTAATATCTGAGGCTCTAGGGGATGGTAGGGCCACAAAATGAAAGGAGCCTCGGAGTTGTCTGCCTAATTCTCTGCATCCACCTGAGGAAGGAGGCAGAGACTGGGGGTCATACATGAGAGGTTAAGATGGGCCCGGCCAAGGAGTGATGCACATCACTTCCACTCCTATCCTATTGGTCAGAACTCAGTCACATGACCACACCTAACCAAGGACAGGCTGGGAAATATGTTCCAGCCATAAGCAAAGGTAGAAGAGGAGAAAATAGAGATTGGTAAACCCTAACAGTCACTACCTCCATAAAACTAGAAGACAAGATTCAAGCCCAACATTGGAAGACTTTAGAATCAGGGCAGTAAGAAACTTTTCTCCTCAATCATCCTGCAATCTTTCTATTTTCCATCTCTCTCTCCAAACCAGTCTGACCCTTTAGCCATGGCAGCTTCTACTGCCTGATGTCAATGTTACCTGAGGAGACATTTAAATAATCTCTCAAATACAGGTGTATATCATTTGCTTTTTAAGGAAAAAAAAAAACAATATTCAAAATTTATTTCTTGCCCTACAGTTATATTTTTAAAATGTCATTTCCATTACATAAAGCTGCTTCCCTTCAGGAAAAATTTATTGCCAGAGAGCTCTTCATAGTAAATTCCCTGAATGCACTTAAAAGTTTTAATGATTTGTAAAACTTGTATTTCCAAAAACTGTATTTACAATAAATTAGAATCATAGATTTGATGAGGCAGAGTTAACCTGTGGTGTACTGAATGTTAAATACAGGTTATTTTTATTAATTATTCATTCAATATTATGTATTAAACACCTATTATAGTTTGCCTCATCCCAAAACCAAGGCCCAAAGGCCAAGCCTCAATAGATACAGTACAATCAGTATAATGAAAAGATTAGATGGCATTTCATAAGACAAACTTCAGGCAAATATATGGGCCTGTATTCCTTCCCAGATGATATTTCTAGACCTCAGCAAAACTCTTAGAACATGTTCAATTAACATTCAGTTCTGCCTGTCAAATGTGGAAGATGTGGAGGGATTATATTCCTTAAAATTAAGGGCCTCAGAATAATGCAACCAGGTCATAGGAACAGGCTCATTCTCTGAATTCCCTGCAATTTCCAGTTGCCCCATCAGAATTTCCAACTGACTCTTACTTCCCTGAGGACCCAGAATACTAGCGATGGAAATTCAAGGTCATTAAGGTCACCCATCAAGATTCAGTTCTCGGCGGAGTGGATGTGGCTCAAATGGTTGGGCATCCGTCTCCCATATGGAGGGACCTGGGTTCGATCCACAGGACCTCCTGGTAAAATAAAGAAAAAATATAGAAGGCGCGTGGGCACGCCATCAGGCCCCGCGATGAGTGAGCCCCCAGGCCCCCACATGTGGGCATGCCAGGCCCCGCCAAGACATGCAGCAAGATGATGATGTTACAGGAGAGTGACACAAGGGAGAGCCAAGATGAGATGTGCTGAAAAGCCAGGAACTGAAGTGGATCAGGTGGCAGAACGCCTCTCTCCCACATAGGAGGTTCCCAGGATCGAATCCCGGTGAAGACAGGGGAGAAGGATGAGAAGAGAGGGCAGAAAACAGACACAGAGAATTGCCCAGCAAATGGACACAAAACAGCAAAAATGGGGGGGGGGGGGCTTAAAATGGATAGAAGTCAAATAAATAAATAAATCTTTCACACACAAAAAAGACTCAGTTCTTAAGAATCACTCTGAAAATCCAATTCTTTTCTAGGTAAACTTAAACTCTGGAAGACTACATCATCCTAGTGTTTCTAAACACTTCTGAATCATCTCAAATCCATATGTATTTAAATACTCTAAATTGCTAGTCTATACCCCAGACTTACTGAATCAGAATCTGTGGGAATGGGAATCCATGATTTTTAAAATCTCCCCCAGTTAATTCTGATGATGTGTCCAAGGTTTAAGATGCACGGCCTTTTTTCAACTTGCCCAATACTGTTTGGATTTGCATTAGGTTTGGATATCCAGGGCCTCTTATGTTATAGATTGCTAGCTACCATCTTTCCTCTGGGGATTTGATTCTAAGCTTCTCAGAAATATTTTTCTCTTTATAAAGTTTTGCCTTGGAGCAGTTCCCTAGTAATTTCAAACCAGAGGCAAGTAGCACTCTCATTATCATAATCACTTCATCAGTCTACATTTGAATGGAGGCATATTCTCCAACTCTTTTCAAAAACCAAAATCAGAGAGTGGATTTTAAAACAAATAAGTTAGCACTACTTTAAAACCCATTTCCAATCATTTTCACATCCTTAGTACAAACCCCTTAAAACTTCAGAAGTCATTAAGGGGAGGCCCTAAGGTTTTTTTGATTGTCAAGAAGTGTTATTGAGATGGATTTGTTGAAGAGATGCTTTATACCATTTCACTCTCTTGTCAAATGCTTTATTAAATTTCTAAACCGAAGATACTTTATTTTTAACCATAACAATCTGAAGCTCTAAGAGGAAAAGTGAGAAAGTCAAATTGTCCTAAACCTTAGTATAGAAGATGGAATTGCACACGTTCAAGTGGAACTGGTTGTAATTCAAATGAAGAAGGACCTCTGCAATGACGAATAACAACTTCAACTAAAACCGTGAAGCTTATATGTAGAAAGAGCTACTCTTCCCCACTGATTGCTTGATTTAATTTCGTTAACAAATACAGCTCCATCTCATTCACTCCATCAAAAGAAAAAAGAAACACCTTTTTCTCTTTTTAATTCCTGGAATATGATCACAAATCTTGACAGGAAGGCTACTCAAGAAACAGCTTAAACAATCTCAGAGCTGGAAAGACTCTTAGGGATTATCTAGTCCAAACTTTTCTTCAATACAAGAATTCTTTCTCTGGTATCTGGCGCTCAACCAGATTCTGCTTCAACGCTTTCAAAGAAATAATGAGCACTAATATTTATAGGGCACTTTGCAGATAACGAAAAACCTATCATGTCATTTTATAATTATAATGTAGATGATGACATGAAGATTTTGAGAGATTAAAGGTTTTGCCCATGGTGACACAGCTAACAAGTAGCTGAGTCAAGACTTGAATTAGGTCTTTGAACTACACATCTGTATTTTCTTACTGTTGCCTCTCTGATAAGGGTCAAGTGAGACTGTGTTCTTTACAAGGCATTCCACTGCTTTTTTGGACAGCTAGAATCATTAAAAAATTCTTAGAGAGCCAAAATCTATCTCCCTATAGCTTTTAAAATTTTAACATAACCTTAAGTACTGCTTATTATATGCAAATTTGAAGTCTTTTATAAATATTAGCTCATTTAGATCTTATAACAATCATATGAAATGGGTTCTATTCTTACCCCCATTTTATAGGTGAGAAAACTAAACCCGCAAGTAAGTCTCAGAGCTGGAATCCATATCGCCGTAGTCTGCCTACAGAGACCATTTAGCATCATGCCTCACACCTCCACCATGGGACTTCATTCTAATCTTTGAATCAACACAGAATAAAATTACTTCCTTGGTCACCTAAGAGCCATTCAAATATTTGAAGATAGCCATCAAGCCCCCTCCCCCAGATGAGTATCAGTCAGGGTTCAATCAGAGAAATGTAACCAGTAAGAATGATATATAGAATTAGGAGGATTTGACTTTGGGAGCTAGTCCCTCTAAGTCTCTTGTGCTTGTGTCTGACACTAAAGCATGAAGTTATATAGTCAAGGATTTAGATTTGATCAAATTAAGAATTTTTACTGTTTTATGAAGCAAAACCGGCTTTTTAAAAATTTATCTGTGAGGGCACAGCAGTGAAAAATACAAGGACACTAGTATAGTTTGGTGCCACTGCTTTGATTCATGCTAAGGAGCCAGAAATTTGACCTCCATTGCTTTTGAATCAGTGCCAAGGTCAGCACAGTGAAAAAGGAAAACATCTTAGTATTACTTTGAAAATAACTTTGATCTTACAGATTCCCTCAAATGGACTCAGAGTCCCCCAGGGATCTGTGGACCACACTTTGAGAACCAGTGCTCTATAGTATATCCGTGAAGGTCTGATATTTCATCTTAATTTAGGTTAGGCTATCTTTCAGTTCAGGTTTAAGTCAACTAACCTAGCACCATACAAACATATACACACAAAACACACTTTCTTCAGTTTAAAAATCCCCATGGCTCAAAGTTAGGCTAACAGGCCGTATCCCAATTCCAAAACAGAAGGAACTTCAAGCTTAGCACTAATATAAGTTACCTATCATGATGATACAGTTAAGTGAAGAAACAATTATTATAAGATTAGTAGTCTCTATTCCCATAAGAAGGAAAAACCACTCCATGGGCTCTCTGGGAAGTTTTTCCTTAAAACTCCACTAACATTCTTGTTGGATCCATTCCATCATTTCAGCTATCAGGCCATTTTTAATTTTGATTCTGCCATTCATACTTTGTGGAAATTCTAAATTGCAGACTGGGGGCATATCTTGGCCATTTTCCTGTAACAATCCTTTTTTTGAGAATAAATGAGTTTAACACATCCTCACTTGTGTTCTTAAAGCTTAGTAACACAAGACCTTGACCACTTCACCCCAAAACTAATCTAACCAAAGCAACAAGAATGAAACTGAGGCCAAAAAAAAAAAAAAAAGATAGGTGAGAAGTATATCTCTTGCTCTATGGTCAGAGAAAGAATAGCTGTTCCAGAAAATATTTCTATTAGTGATTGTAGGAAGCCTACCTCTCAATGCCCCTGATAAAATCACAAATTGTGTGTCACCACAGTCAATCACTTACATTATAAAAGAGAAGCTCAGATCATATCCCCAGTTGGAAGCAGTGACCCTGTCTTGACCACAGATGTTGTCTGTATTGACAAACCTTTCTTCCTACTGTCTTCTAAGGTAGAGAGAGGGAGAGTGCAATGTTCACTTCTGTCCAAACTTTGAAATCAAAAGGAAAATACTTCACCAGCAGAGGGCTGATAAAGTGATATAATATCTTGTTATTACTTATCTTAAATAAAAAATAAAGAGACCTTCCTGAAAAGGACTTTTAATTGATTTTGTCTTTTAAAGACCTGAAACTTTTCTCAGTGCCTTATAAAATGATCAATTAATTAATTAAATTCTGGCAAAGGAAAGGGAATGTCTCCTGATTTGGGTCCAAAATCCCTAAACTGTTTTTCCTTTCAGCTTTGTGGCATTTGTACCCCCAACTTCCTTAATACTATAGAATTTGTGCTGTAAAGTAGCCACAGCAAAACAGTTTTGGCCTCCCTTTTATCCCATGTAAACTCTATATGTGTCAATCATCTTGCTGTGTGCAAAAATGCATGTGGTAGTGATGGTACCACAACATTGTCAATTTAATTAACACCACTGAATTGTATATTTCAAAGTAGTTAAAATGGGAAATTTATGTAGTATATATGTTACCAAAACAAAGAGTGAACTCTAATGTAAAATATGGACCACAGTTAAGAATATAATTATAATAACATTGACATAAAAATTGTAACAAAGTTACCACACTAATACAAAATGTTAATAATAGGGGGAAAAAAATAAGGGGTTGGGGAAGTACATAGGAACTCTATACTTTCTGCATGATTTTTCTGTAAAATTACAACTGCTTTAATAAAAAAATTAACTCTATGTGGAGGCAAAATGTCTAAGGCTAGCCCCCTTAGACAAGATGCCACATCTTCCAACCTCTGAAACCTGTGAATGTGATGAGATACTCCCATGATTGTGGTATGCTATATGTCAGAATTGACCTTAAGAAGGGAGATCATCCGGTGGGCCTAATCTAATCAGGAAAGTCTTTAAAAACAGAAGAGAGACACAAGCAAAGTCAGCAATTCAAAGCTCAGGGAGATTCGACATGCCCTTAATGACTTGCAGATGGAGGGCACCATGTGAGAAAGAATGTGAGTGGCCTCTGGAACCAGTGAGCTCCAGTTGACAGCCAACAAGGAAATGGGGACGTTAAACATACAACCACAAGGAACTGGATTCTGCCAACAACCTGAATGAGCTTGGAGGCAAATTCTTCCCCTGAGCCTCCAGATAAGAGCCCACTCTGGCTGCCACCTTGTGAGGCTATGAACACAGAACACAGCTAAACTGATCCAAACCTCTGACCTGCAGAACTGCGAGCTAACGCATGAGTGGCATTTTTTAAAAAGCTATTTAACAGTTTCATTTTAGTCAAGAAAGAAAACTTTCAATGATCTGGGTATTGTTCTAAGTGCTTTACAAATATCATTTTGTGCATCCTCAATGCAACCCTAAAGCAGATATTATTGTTACTTAAAGTTGAGGACATGGAGGCAAAGAGAATGTGAGTACTTTGCTTGATATCAGACATCTAAGAAGTGAGGAAGCCAAGGTTTGAGCCCAAGCCATCTGGCTCCAGAGTCTAAGCTCTTAGGCCCCAGTCATCCTGCCTCACCAGTGACCTAAAATGGCATATTCTATGTGCAGCACCATTTTAATCCTATGATAATCTAAATTTTGGAACTGATTATCTTATAAAGAATGGGTGTCATTTTAAGCTGCTACATTTGTGGTAATTTGTTATACAGCAACAGAAAATGAATACAATGTACATGATTAACTTACCAAAACTTAAAAATGTAGGTTCTACAAATGCACACACACACACACACACTCAAAGAGCTCAAAATCCAATAGGCTAGTATATATGCTGATAACAAGGGGAATGTGACAAGTGCTATAATGACAGTGAAGATAAACTGTGATGGATGGTGGTTCTTTATTGGGAAAAATTTAGCCCCCAGGGGATGTGTGGCAATATTTGGAAGCATTTTTGGTTGTCACAATTGGGGAGGAGCTGATGGGTTCTAGTGGGCAGAGGTCAGGGATGCAGCTAAACATACTACAATGCACAGAATGGCGCACAACAAAAAATTATCTAGCACAAAATGTCAGTAGTGCTGAGAATGAGAAACCCTGCTCTAAGAATAGAAGAGAAAGTTAATTTCAGCTAAGGGATTAAGGCAAGCTTCTTAAGGGTAGTGATATTTGAGCTGAACCATGAAGGATAAGCAGGATTTTTGACAGATAAAGTTGCAGAAAAGAGGAAAGTATTCCTGGGGTCCCTGCCTGGACTCTACAGCTTTAACTAACAGGATACATAGGGAGAGCAGGCTGTTTTATGGGGTTTGCAGGTAGTAAGTAGCTACCTCTCACACCCCCATACCTAGTCCCCAATCCTATTATGGATTTCCTTTTTTGTTGGCTACAGGTGTCAGAACTTCTTAATGTGACACTCAACAAAAACAGAATTAAGTAAGGAACTAAACTCAGGTACACAGTGTGATGCTAGAATTTATGAAGGATCCAGAAAAGAATGAGACATGATTCCTGCCCCCAATGTGTTGACAATCTAATTAATGGGGGAGACAGACCTAGCCACAAATAAATGCAGCAAAATAATTTTATCAGAAGTCACTCTGGACTACTCCTCACACCGGTCAGTTACCTCAAGGAAATTCTCCAAAGAGGCCTCAACATACACAAGATATGCAGTTAAGTTTCTATTTGTGCTTTAATAAAATCTGTTCATTTGGCCTGTTTCCCTCTCATGGGATTCCCTATGGTCTGTCTTACAAGGTGATTGCAAGACTACAGCCTGCCCCAAACTGAGATAATTCATGTGCGTACTGCTTACTGAATACCCCCATTCCCCTCAAGGTTTTATTATTATTTTTGCATAACAGTTGTGGTCAAGAATAGCAGGTTATTGTTAAGTCCAGAAAGGAAGAAAAATACAAAAAATCCACTCTCATCTTTGGTAGCAAACGTCTGTTGAAGCCATTGGACAGGGAGAAATGAATCTGTTGCTAACAGCACTTTTATTCTGGATAGCCCTAAAGAGGAGCAGCTGGACTGAGATTGCCTTTTCAGAGTTCATAAGGGACTTTTACAGCTGTCACAGCTAAGCAAGTATTAAAAACCATTTCTTAAAGCCAGATTTATTTGAGGCAAGCATCTGGTGACAAATGTTGAAAGAATAACAAAACCCTCTGTACTCTGGGTTTCTTGACCCTCGTCTTTATTAATGCTCAGCATTTTTCCACCCAAACCTCAAAACCCATACTACTGAGCCGTACTTAATACACACTGCTGAAGAAAAGTAAAATAGAATAGATTTCCGTGCTTCTCTATTTGTCAAAAATCAACCCATTAAAAAGTTAACATGTTAATTGACAATAGAATGCTGGAAGCAGAGTTGCTCAACTCTTAGTTGGACAGTGGGTATTTTATAATTGAACAAAAACTCAAAAGTTATTCACTAAATCCCCTTATGTCAGCCAAGTGGATTATTTTCATAAATTTAAGAGTACAGAGCTCCCTTCACAGACAATGATGATTCCTTTTTTAATCCCAATACACTCTCCAGAGTTGCCTGGAGAGAAAGCTAAATGGTCCCTAATGCCCATGTAAACCTTCCTTTAGTACGTACCCTAGGGAGAAGTGGCCAGGCCATGGATTCTGTAGCATTTCAGTAATTGACCTCTAACTTTACAGAAAACACCAAAAAGGAGTTGATGCTGAGAGGAGTAGATAAGGAGAAGAGGAGAAGCAGAACACTACTTTGAAATTTGCCTTATTTAGACGGAATTCTGAAATCCCTAATCATTAAGAAGGATCTATTTATGTCAGGACTAGTTCTCAGTGTTCCCTGAATTAACTCAACAAATAAGGGCAGAATGAGGCCGCTTCTTACTACCCTCCCTAACATATCTGAAGAGCAGGAAAGCTCCAGGTCCTAGAGCCAAGGCTTGTCTATTAAGGATGCAGAGGAAACTAAAGAGACTGTGGCAATAACTGTCTATCCACCCAGTGAATGACGCTTAGTGCCAAGGCAATTATGGACCGTGCCGAGAAGAAATCTAAATGGCAACTGGTGCAGTATTAACCTCTGACTTAACCCCCACGGGGTTAAGCATCCAAAAGCATCAACAAAAATGAAGCCAAGTGGTTGATCTGAGCCTCAATGCAGCATCTGAAAAGCAGGATGCACGTCACCTTGGTTCTAAGGTGTACCTGGGACTCATAGGCCTCTACGCTTTTGTTGTTAGAAGCCAGGGTCTGCCTTTCACTCACACATCATCTGTGTTCAACTAACAACTTCCCCCTCCCTCCTCTGCAACACACACACACACACACAGAGGTTGTTACATAAGAAGCAAGGACTTACCATTTTAACTACTTTATCTTACTAAAATGAGTAACTTTTTTGTAAGGAGGAGAAGAAAGGGAAGGAAGGAGATGAGAAAAATGAGGAAAAGGAAGGGGGAGGAAGAGGTGGAGGAGAAGGGGGGAAAGGAGGATGAAAAGGAAGAGGAGAAAACATTGTCAATAAGTGTAACGTTTTGTCTAATTCTATTCTACATCGCTTTACTCCTTAAGCCAATTTTTATAGAGAATTGCCTATGTTTAGGCACTGGAGATACAGCCAACAAATAAATCCATCCCCTTCATGGAACTTACATTCTAAAAGGGGAAGTGCTTAACACATCTTAAAATATCAATCTTTAACTGTTACTAGGGAGAGGTAAGTTCTACGACAAATAAAAAGCAGGAGACTAAATGTGAGTCCTAGATTCAGAGAGGGTGTTGCCTCACCCAGGATAGTGGAGGGAGGGCCTGTCTGAAGAAGCAGCATTGCAGCAGGGATTTGAGTGAGTTTTGGGAGCCAGCTAGGAAGCTATCTGGAAGAAGAGAATTCCAGGCCAGCCCCTCAGGTAGGGGCCTTCTTGGGATGAACCTGTAGAACAGCAGGATGAGCAGGCTCAAGGGCAGTGGTCAAGAGAGAGAGTGATGAGAAATAAGGTCAGAGAGGTAAGCAGGACCTTTATGACGAAGGACCTTGTAGCCTGTGATAAACTGTGAAAGGAACACATCACAGTAGTTTGAGCAGAGGAGCGATAAGATCAGACTTAACGTTTTAGAAGAAGCATTCTGGCTGCTGTGTGGAAAAGTTCTGTGGGGTGGCAAAGTGGAAGCAGGGAAAGATATTATTGTAGCAATCCAGGAGGGAGACTACAGTGGATGAGGGTGGTAGCATTAGAGAGAGTAAAAAGTGTTCACATCTAAGAATGACTCCAAAGTATTTGGCCTAGTAAATGGTCCTACCATTTGCAACTAAGACACAGTGACAGAAGCAAGTTTGGGGGAAATATAAGTTCTTTTTGGATCATGGAAGGTTTGAAATGCCTATTGGGCATCTAAGAGGAGATGTTGAGGGTGCAGTTGAATGCATCAGTCTAGAGCTGAAGAGAGATATTAGGGCTGGAAATACAAATCCAAGCCATCCGCTAAGAAACAGGATTCAGAACCACAGGTCTAGGATATGAGTAGAGACAGAACAGAAAAAGTCTAAGGATCCAGCCCTGGGATGCTCCACCACTTAGAGCAAAACAAGGAGAAGGAGCCAAGAAAGTAGACTCAGAAGCCTCCAGTTAAATGTGTGTCCTGGAAGCCAAGTGAAGAACAAGTTTCCACAAGGAGTGTGAGATTGTGTGGGTCAAATGCTGCTGAGAAGTTAAGGGATTGGAACGAACCCCTGACCATTGTATTGGGCTATATGCTGGTTATTGAGTTGGGCCTTGACTTGTGTTTTTTCAGTGGAGTGTGGGGCAGAAAAGCCTGATTTGAGAAAGCTCAAGAGAGAAGGAGAGGAAAGTGTAGACAACAGACATATCTTCTGAGATTTATCATAAATGGGTATAAAGAAATTGGGCAATAGTTATAGAGGAATGTGCAATCAAGGAAGCTTTTTCTTATGTGAGAAATTATAGTGTGTTTGTATTTTTTGAGGAGAGGGTACAGGTATGAAATGGAGAGTGAGTTGACTAGGTAAATATACTAGGATTACTAAGCAGCCTACTAAGCTTTATGATCATTAACGTACCCAAAAAGTATAAACCCAAATTCAATTATCACATGACTTTCATGGATCCTCTTCCTAAGATGAAATAATCTAACAATATTTTCAAAGGATTCCTAAAAAAAAAAGTTTCTTATTCTCAGCCTTCATGAATATTTCTAAAACATTTATGGATAATGATTGAATTCAAACTCTGAAACAATAAGAACAAAAATACGGAACTACATGAGTGAATGAATGAATGAATGAGTGAGTGAATGAATGAATATTTTTATTATTTTTTCACATAAAATGTATGCGTACTATACGGGCATTTATACAGTGATCTATTATCATAGGATGTCCCAAAAGTCTTGGTGCAATTTTAAGCTTTAATAACTTCAGAAGTGTAAATGCTACAAGCCTACACAAAACATCATTTGAAAGTTAAATTATTAAATTTCTTATATGTTTTGTGAATTTTTTTATATGCATATATGTGTATTTGCTTACAAAAATGTTATTTATATAGTGAATTTTTATATCTAAACTTTTAATTTTAATTTTTTGTTTCAGAGATTAAAAAAATAAAATCAACACTGTATTATTTAAAACGCACATCTCAGTAAGTATATATGAAATGCAAATAATTCAACTTTCAAGTTATGTTTTAATAATTTTGTAGCATTTACACTTTTTAAAGTTCTTAAAGCTGAAAACTGCCCTAAGATTTTGGGACACCTTGTATTTATGAGCCATAAAGAGTGGATTATATCTTCCCAGTTCTTCCTGGAAAAGATGAGAGAAGAGTTCTTCTGGTCCAGCCTGGACCCTCTTCTATGGGTCTTGTGCAAGAGATGCCTCCTTTTTACCTATTACTGAACAAATATAGTGCTTGGCCTCTGCCTGTGTGATTCTATGCACAATCTTGATGATCTTAGGCTTGTTAGCTGATCTCTGTGGGAGGTTCTACCCCAGCTTCTCTGTAAGATGTGGCTGCCTCTCAGCGATGTTGCCAATTTCTTCTCTCCGACAGAGGCCAATAAAAAGAGTCACACCCCTTTGGCTGTGACTTCAAACAGGAACCTAAAATGGATCAACTCACTGGGACAGTTGACAATTTCTGTGGAGCAGCCCACGGCAACAACAGATCAGGGCAGAACTGCCTATGCCCAGGGCCTTGCGATTTCTGTACAGGTTTTGAATGGAAGTCCTATTTGCTAATTAAGTGCCTCTGTTGTAAAGGAGAGTTTTGGTGTGAGGCTAGTTAGGAACAAAAGCTTGTGATTTTGCGCAGGTGCATCGTCAGGCCCCATGAGCCATGCAGTAAGATGATGACTTAACAGGAGAGTGACACAAGGGAGAGCCAAGACGAGACGCACTGCAAAACCAGGAACTAAGGTGGCACAGGCAGTATGACACCTCTCTCCTACATGGGAGGTTCTGAGGATGGAATCCCAGTGAAGACAGGAGGAGAAGGAGAAGAGAGGGCAGGAAATGGACACAGAGTCACCCAGCAAATGGACACAGAAACAGCAAAAACTGGTGGGGGCGGGGTAAAAATGGATAAAAGTAAATAAATAAATAAATCCTTTAAAAAAGTATAGGAGAGTAAGATACAGACTATAGTTAGTAGTAACACTTTGACAATGCTCTTTGATAATTTGTTAACAAATGTTTCACAACAATGCAAAGTATTTGTGGTGGGATGATGGGAGCCCTGTATGATGTTATGCATGTTTGTTTTGTAAGATCATGATGTTTACTAAACATTTATTGTTTATGTATGTTCATGTATGAATGATACACTTCAATAAATTGTTTTTAAAATGAAAGAAAAAAAAGCTTGTGATTTAACATCTTAACTGGGGGATTTTATCACTCCTTCGACCTTCCACCACTAAAACTCTGAGAAAAGAAAGAAAGCAGAGAGAAAAAAAAAGAAAGGGAAAGCAGAAGACTAGCGCTGGTGGCATTCATTACCTCAGTCAGCTGAGTGCGTGCAGGAGGCTCTGGGTGGGGTCAGCGGGAGAGAGGACCGCATAGTACTCAGCCCATCCATCCGTGGTGGCCCAGCCACCCCACCTGCACCATTGGACTCCTAATCCATTTTTTCTGCATTCCAGGCTGCCTACCTATGCAGATGATTCTTACCTAGTACTACAGGGCTAATTCCTGCAAAATGCTCAGAGTGATGGTCAGCATAGAGAAAATACCAAACGCAGAACTCTTTTGTTGTTCTACAAAGAGTTTTATTAATTTTTATCATCTGTTCCTTTTTAAATTGGAGACTTCATATTAAAAAAATCAGGATTCCTCACTTGAAAAAAAATAATTTGATAGCGCATGTCAGTAATTGGTAGAAACTTAGAAGCAACAGCCTACTTATTTGGGCCAGCATATATTGCACACTGAACTTGCACACTGAAAGTTACTCATGTAACTTTCCTCCCTAAATAGGAAAGCCATTTCCAATTATATCCCCCTGCCTTTGAAATAAATGGTGAGAACTAAAGTATAAATAAAATATTTTTAAAAACAGTATCAGAAAATGAACGCTTACCAAGGAAATTCAAAGTATATTGTCCTGAAAAGCACATAAAACTGTGATAGAAAAAACTCTTAACACTTAAATAATTGACATTTAGACATGTTTTCAAAGCACTTTATTTTTTTTTTTTTTTAAGATTTATGTTTGTGTTTATTTATTCCCACCACCCCCCCCTTCTTTTGTGCTCACTGTTTGCTCTCTGCATGTTCTTCTGTGTCTTCCTGTCTTCTCTTCCAGCAGCACTGGGAACTGATCCTGGGACCTCCTGGAGTGGGAGAGAGGCATTCAATCTCTTGCGCCACCTCAGCTCCCTGGTCTGCTGCATCTCTTATTGTCTCTCCTCTATGCCTCTTTTTGTTGTGTCGTCTTGCTGTGCCAGCTGTCTGCGGGGGCCAGCTCTCCTGTGCAGGCTAGCACTCCTGCGTGGACCAGCGCTCCGTGTGGGCCAGCTCTCTGCTCAGGCCAGCTCACCACACAGGTCCACTTGCTTTTCACCAGGAGGCCCCAGGAATTGAACCCTGGACCTCCTATATGGTAGATGGGAGCCCAATCGTTTGAGCCACTTCCGTTTCCCTAAAGCACTTTATAATTGAAATTTTGAGACATAGAAACCAAAAAGAAAAATGTAATGAAGAACCAAGAACCTGTCATTCACTTTCAACATGTAGCTAACACATGGACTTATTGGTTTCCTCAATTTCCTCACTCTCTTCATATCTATTAAAATTGTTTACCTCACCTACAACTCAACAACAAAAAGATAAACAATCCAATCATAAAATGGGCAAAAAACTTGAATAAACATTTCTCCAAAGAAGATATACGAATGGTCAAAAAGCAGATGAAAAGAAGTTCAACATCATCTGCCATTAGGGAAATGCAAATCAAAACCAAAATGAGAAACTAATTCACATATGGAGAGGATGGAGAAAAAGAAACACCATTCATTTTTGGTGGGAATGTAAAATGCTGCAGCTGCTGTGGGAGACAGTTCAGCAGTTCCGCAGAAGGTTAAATATAGAATTACTATATGACCCTGCAATCCCTCTTCTAGGCATATCTGCAAAGAATTGAAAGCAAGGACTCAAACAGATATTTGCACACCAGTGTTCATGGTGGCATTATTCACAATTGTCAAAAGATGGAAGCAATCCAAGTGTCAATCAACAGATGAATATTTAAACAAAATGTGGTATACACATACAATAGAATATTAAGCAACTGTTAAAAGGGACAAAGCTCTGATACATGGGACAACATGGATGAACCTTGAAAACATGGTGTTGACTGAAATGTCAGAGACAAAAGGACAAATATTGTCTGATCTCACCAATATGAAATAACTAGAATAAGCAAATTACAGAGTCAGAAACTAGAATGCAAGTTACCAGGGGCCAGGAAAGGGGTGAAGAATGGGGAATTAATTCTTAATTAGTACAGTATTTCTGCTTGGGGTGAAAGAAAAATTTTGGTAATAGTTGATGGTGATGGTAGCACGTGTGAATGGAATTAACACTACTGAATTATATATGTGAATGTGATTAAAAGGAGAAATTTTAGGTTGTATATATGTTACTGACATAAAAAAATTTTTAAGTGAAAAATTAACAAAAAAAATTATTTACACCAAATTCCAGAAATATACAATTTAATCCATAAATGCTTTGGTATGTATCTTTAAAGACTAATGACTCTTTTATTAAGACAATCAAAATATCCTCACCTCAAACATACATGAAAATAACAATTATTTAATATCAAGTAGAGAGTCCATGTCCAGATGATTCCAATTGTCTCAAAAAAGGGTTGATTACCCCCGCCAAGATGACACCCTCCTCTGTTTCCTCGTTGTTTTTGCTCGTTGTCAGCTCATGTTTTTTGCTCATTATCTGTTTGTTTTTTCTTTTTTAAGAGACACCAAGGACCTCCCATGTGGGAGGCAGGCACTCAACTGCTTGAGCCACATCTGCTCCAAAAGGCTGATTTTTACAGTTGGTATGTTTGAACTGTAATCTAAACAATTTACCCATGTTTGGTTTGAGTATATCATATGTTTCTCAAATGTCCTTTAATCTGTAAGTTTCTCTTCCTTCCCTTTTATTTTCATTTATGTGGTGAAAACACTAGTTCATTTGTTAACAGAATTTCACACATTCTATATTTGGCTTATTGCAATCAATTTTTGTTGTTTAACATGTTCCTTTGTCCCTATAATTCCTGTAAAAACAAAATTAGTATTAGGGGCTTTATCAGAATCAGGTTCAAATTTTGCAAGGGTAATTCACAGGTAATACTGCCTGGTTTTAATTTTATCACATTAGGAAGAACATATGGTCTTCTTGTATCTCTTTTTGTGCTCTTAAAGTTGATCCCAGAGTTCAGATGTTATCTTTCTTCACCCATTAAATGTTTTCCCACCAGTATTTCGCCAAGTCATTTGAGTGTTCTTTTATAATCATTGGTTAGATTTATTATTTTCTTAAAGGAAGCAAAAAAATATGCATTTTTAGCCCTAAAATTCTCTCAAAACAAATATTTTTCCCTTATCAACTCTTTGTTTTCCCTAAAATTAGTCTGCACAGAAAGGGCAAGAAGAATGTTTGATACTTTCCCTGTATACATCTATCTTTCTGAATAACATATTTGACATTGTTCATATGCTGCAATTATTAATATTTTTATGCTCAAAATGTCTCCCATGTGGGAAATGGGAGCATCCTTTTTGGAAATGACACAAATTGTCTTTGACAGGCTCAAGATGTTTTGGTCTTACCTTTTTTATTGCCTGCCTCAGACCTAAATTCAGCCATTATCCAAGAATCTCTGGTTACTTTTAATGAGATATTGTTCTTCGAGTCCACCATCTGAGTGACAGGTACACTCATTTTAATGGAGTGATGATTCTATCTACACCAGAGATTCCAACAGAATTTTCTTCAATGATGGAGATATTCTATAGCTGGCTGTCCACCATGGTAGCCACTAGACACATGTGACTACTGAGCTCTTGAAATATGGTTAGTGCAATTGAGAATTGGAATTTTTGGATTTTACTTTTAATTATTTTAAATTTAAATATCCACATATAGCTATGGGCTACCTTATTGGACAGTGCAGATCTAGACTTTGTTGGTGATTTAAAACATACCACTAAATTTCTTTGGCACTTTTCCCAAGGAGCATTGGAATCTATTCTTGCCCTCTGCTGTTGATCTAGGTGGACTTGTGACTGATTCTACAATTTGAGAAAGGGAAAAGGGATGCTATGCATCTTCCAAGAATAGGCCATAGGCATTCATTCAGCTTCTGCCGGTTCTTTTGGAACCTTCATTCTCCAGAGGATGCAAACACAAATACAATTCGTAACTAGTAAACTTCCAATAAATTCTCCTTTTGATTTAAGCTGGTCAAGGTTGGTTTTTGCTACTTGGAACAAAAGAAGTACCATCTAAATCAAATGGCACAGTATTTGTGTTAGTTTTCCAGGATTCTATTTAAAATACCACACAATAAACTGACTTAAGCAATAAACAGTTACTGGTTCATGGTTTCAGAGGCCAGAAGTCCCAAACCAAGGCATCAGCAAGGCCATGCTTTCTCCCCGAGGCATGTGGTGTCTGGTGCTGGATGGTTGCAACCCTTGGGGCTCCTTGGCTTGCATCTCTACCTCCCATCTCATGGCAATCTCTTTCTCTCCTGTATCTGGTGTTCTGGTTTCCAATGACTTCCCACTTCTGGCTTTTCTGGCTCACTGCATCCAAATTTCTTCTGCTTAAAAGGACCCCAATAACATGGATTAAAGGCTCACCCTGATTCATTTGGGCCATACCTGAACTAATAATACATCTTCAAAGGGTCCTATATACAAATGATTTCACACCTACAGGAACTCAGAGTAAGATTAAGAACATGTCTTTATTGGGGTACATAATTCAATTTCCACAGATTATGATCTCACAATTTTAAAAAATCACCAAATACAGGAAGAAAGAGGAGCACAGGAAACACACACTCACCATCTGACCAGCTAAGACTGAAGATACTAGAATTATTAGATAAGATTTTAACAAATTGTTTTAGTGTGGTTAGAGTTTAGAAGTTAAGAGATTAAGGTAAAATAGATATGGAAGATAGAGCAAGAAAGCCATACATCTCTCAGAGTTCTAGAAGGAGCTAACTGATAGAAGAGGAAGTGAAAAATACATGCATATATGGAAATCTGGCATATGATGGAGGGCGTTCTACAGAGTAGTTGAGGAAAAAAAGATGGACCAATCAATAAAGTGTCTAAATAATTCATTAGTTATCATATGAAAAAATGAAAATGAATCCCTATCACAGAGCATAATCAAGAATCAATTACAGGTGGGTCAAATAATTACCTATGAAGTATAACGCTAAAGGTTTTAGAAGAAATAATAGAAAAATATATTCATGACCTGAAGGAAAGGAAGGATTTTTTAAATAAAACATAAAAAGCACAAATCGTAAATGAACAGACAAATAAATTAAATTCAAGGACTCTGTTCATCAAAGACACTACTTTATTTGCTAGGGCTGCCATAACAAAATATCACAAATTAGGTGACTTAAAACAACAGAAATTTTGTCTCACTGTTTTGGAGGCCAGAAGTCTAAAACCATGGTGTAGACAGAGCCGTGCTTCCTTTGAAGTATGTCGGGGAGAATCTGTTCCATGCTGGCTTCAGGCAGTTACCAGCAATCCAACAGTTACAAGAAATCCATTTCTTGACTTGAGGCAGCATAACTCCCCTCTCTGCCTCCATGTTCACATGGCCTTCTCCCTGCCGTCTGTCTGAACATATCCAGTTATCTCCTTCTTATGAGGACACCGGTCATGGTGGATCAGGGCCCATCCTAATCCAGTTGGCCTCATCTTAACTAGACAACATCTTCAAAGATCCTATTGCCAAATAGGGTCACGTTTATGGGACTGGGGGTTAGGACTTGAACATATCTTTTGGGGAGACACAATTTAACACATAATAGATGCCACAAAGAGAATGAAAAGATACACCATAAACTGGAAAAAGATATTTTCATCACATATAACTAAAAAGGATTAATGGAAAGAACACTAATGAATCATAATAAAAAGATAAACAGCCCAATGCAAATACAGGCAAAATATGCTATTGCCAATAAATGCAAAAAATGTCTAACTTTATTATTAACCGCAGACAGTAAACTGATGCACACACTCATATATAAACACACATTTATTTTTAAGTCTATAACATCTTAGCACCCTTCTCTTGGTGCTAAGCAGTAAAAAATCAGTAATTTTCATCTTATTTTCATTTTGACATATATGCTCTTTAATTCCTGAGAAACCTGGATATCAAAGTGTTACCTAGAAAAAAAGGTAACTTTGCTAATCAGTTAAAGAAGTCTCCAAAAAATTTAATGCATTCTTTTTTGTAATTACTTGGGAGAAAAATAGTTAGACTTGGGGAAAAGAAATCATGAAAATTATGGCAAGTCTACACAGATCCTAGGGGGAAAAAAGACATGCTCTCTCTAAAACACAAGCCAGGTTTTATGCCTTTTCAAAGGTCTTGATTGTTCAGGGACTATGAGGTTTAGCTCAAGGTCAGCAGGTAGCTCTCTGCCGTACCCTATGTCACAGTTCTATAGAAACTAAAGGAAATTCAAAAGTCTATTAAAGTGACTTGATTTTAAAATAACTTGGTTGTTAAATGTCCTCTGCACTAGTGCTACAAACCCAAGGACTGCCTTTTTTCCTCCTTCTTTGTTCACTATCTGACATTTATTTGTTAAATATGGCACCAGTAGAAAATTCAAACTTACAGACAGAGGAAAACATGACTAGCAAATTTGCAGATTACCATTTTATTCAAATGAGAGTCTCCTAGTTAAATTTACCTGGTTATGAATCTCAAGCAGAAAATACCTATGCCTACATAAGAATAGGTTGCTTCTTTTCCTCCCACTGCCATGCTTACTGGCTTTTTTCAGATTGTAAAAGTAACATAAACTCATTTAGAACACTAAGAAAAATAGACAGAAGGAAACAAAAGTTATCCATAATCCCACTGCCAGGGATAACCTCAAATTTTTCTAAATCTATTTTTTTCTTTCTCTCTATATAATATATATTAGTATCCTAGGCTGCTCAAGCAAATACCATGAAATGGTTTGGTTTAAACAATGGGAATTTATAAGCTTACAATTTTGAGACTAAAAGAAAGTCGAAATCTAGGCATCATCTTTGTGATGCTTTCTTCCCAAAGACTGGCTGCCTGTGAGCCTTGGTTCCTCTGTTACATGGCAAGGCAAATGACGGCACTCCAATAATACAGTTAAGACCCATCCTGATTTAGATGGGTCACACCTTCAAAAGGTCCTGCTTTACAATGGGCTCATACCCAGGAATGGATTAGATTTAAGAACATGTTTTGCTGGGAGTACAAACAGCTTCAAACCACCACACAGTGCATTCCTACTTTTACAAAATTCAATAATATGCATTTTCATAGCTTGTTTTTTTTTATTTTACATAAGCATGTTTAACATTTTAAAAGCTCTTGAAAAACATTTTCAATTTCTACAACTATAGTCCACAATTTTAAGTGGGCTCCTTTATTTATTTATTTAATTTGCTATGTTTGATTCTTTTTGAGTCCATGCAACCTCTTTCTTCTTCCCGATGTAAATTCCCAGGCATAAAGTTCTGCCTTTCTAATGACCCCATTTACACATAAACTGCCCCATTACAACAGGAGGTAGGGCCCTCAAAGTCTGGATGCAGATGTGCTGATGATATAGAATACACAGTTCCCTCCATTGTACTAGGGAAGGTAGAACAAAATTGGCTGGGATGGAATTTCATCTGAGTGGTATGCTCAACCCCATGTGTACCAGCTCATAAAACTGTACACATCTCTGCTCACCGACATGTTCAGTGATATCACTTGAGTTGCTTAAAATTAGCCATGGTGTGAGGATTTACACCAGGGAAATCAGCAAATGCTACAAATTAAAGTTCCTCCCCACCCCCCACCAGAGACCAAATTGTTTTACACTTAATAGCATACCACTACTTCCACTTCCATCTATTACAGACAAGCTAATATCAGACTAACCCTCCTGCTGGGAACAACTAGAAAAGCTGTGTAAACTCTTAAAAACATCTGTCTGAAGGCATCAAGTGCTAACAAGGAAGTAAAGACTTCAGGGTCTAATACCCTGAAGAGAAAGAAGGGGAAGAATTGAGAAGTGAACCTGATATTAGACACCATTTTCACCCTTGCAGCATTTGCTGATGCATAAGAGGCTCTCTGTGCCTCTTCTGAAAGGCTAAGCAGAAAGTCATGGCTAAGAAGCAAAGAAGCTGAGCAGAACCTTCAGCAGTCTCAGGGGCTGGGGAGAGAAAATCCGAGTTCAAACCTATCAAACATGCTAGTTTTCATGTGGGAATTCTGAAGGGTAATATCCCAGGAGAGAGGGTGAAGAGTGGAGCATGACTCTGATTTAGAGCAATCCCAAAACAGAACAGGCTGAACTGCCCCATCCTGACTACCTGCTAGCCACAAAAGTAAATCCTCTCTGGGGGATGTACAGTAGCACCAGAAAACATCAAAACCTTGGGAATAAATCTACTAGAGATGTGAAAAACTACAGGAGAATTGTAAATCTAAACATGAAAGATTAAACAATAAATCTTCTAGTGTGGGTAGCACTGAAAATCTTCATAATATTGGAAGTACTCTGAAACACATGTACATGAATATTCACAGCAGCATTATTTCTAATATCCAAAAACTTGGAACAACTCAAATGTTCATAAACAACACAATGGAGAAATAAATTATGGTACATTCATCCAATGGAATATTACATTCAAATATAAAAGCACAAACTACTGCTAAACACAATAACATGGATGACTTTTACAAATGTTGTGTTAAATGAAAGAATCCAGGCACAAAAGAGTATACACTGTATGATTCCATTTATATAAGGTTTTAAAACAAGCAAAACTAATCTATGCTGTGAAAAGTTTGGTAGGTGAAGAATGATGAGGAGTGAGTATAAATAAGGGGGCTTCCAGCGTGCTAGCAATATTTTGTGTCTTGACGTCGGTGATGGTTACATAGCTATGTTCATTCTGTGAAAATATATTGATCTTCTGATTTGTACATTTCTCTTTATGAATGTTATATTTAAATTTTATTAAAGTGTAACCGTTTGAGAGAGAAAGCACTGAAACTCTTCCGTAGAGGTGAAACATATTTCCTAAACCAGATAGGACTTTCTGCTGACAGAACAATCTAACTCAAACTGACTTAATTCTAATGAGACTTCAAAGAAAACATACAAATGGCCAATGCACGTGAAAAGATGCTCAACATAGGGAAATGTAAAACAAAACCACAGTGATATACAACTTCACACCCACTGGGATGGCTATAATCAAAAGACAGACAATAACAAGTATTGACATGTATGTGGAAAAATCAGATACATCCTACACTACTAGTAGCAATGTAATATGGTCTAACCATGTTGGAAAACAGTTTGGCATGTGTTCAAAATGTTAAGTTACCATATGACCAAGAAATTCCACTCCTAGCTATTTACCTAAGAAAAATGAAAACACGTGTTCATGCAGAAACTTATGCAAAAATGTCCATAGCAGCCATTTATTCATAATAGCCCCAAACTGGAAACAATCCAAATGTCCATCAACTGATGAAAGATAAGTAAAATGAGATATAGCTACATGATGGAGTAATACATGGCAATAAAGTGGAATGAAGGACTGACACATGCTGCAATATGGATGAGCCTTGAAAATACTACACTAAGTGGAAGAAGCAGGTCACAAAATACCACATATTCATATTTACATGAAATTTCTGGAACAGGAAAATCTGTAGAGACAAAAAGAAGATTTGTGGTTGCCTAGGGCTGGGCATGGGGGGTGAGTTCGGTGGGAATGGGAGTGACTGCTAATGGCTATGGGGTTTCTTTTGGGAGCAATGAAAATATTCTAAAATTGGTTGTGGTAACAGTCACATACTAAAAACCACTGAATTATACACTTTAAGCATGTAAATTGTATGGTATGTGTATTATAGCTCAATAAAGCTGTTTTTTTTTTTAAGTAATGGTAATTTAATGCCTTATGTAATTGAACTGTATGAAGTTATGTTCCTTCAGGTGAGAATTGATCCAGCAGCCCAAACAATGTCACCAGTACCTGATTTCATTCTCTCTCACCTGCTTTCTATGGTATTGGTTTCACCCTCAAACTCATCACTGTCAATGTCCTAGCAATTCTAAGGATGCCAACTGTTTTAGTTTGCTAGGCTGCTGAAAGCAATATACCATGAAATGGGATTGCTTTTAACAATGGGAATTTATTAGCTTACAAGCTTACAGGGTTTTTTTTTTAATGAATTTGCTACATTGTTTATTAAAATTTTTAAACAAATTTTATTGATATGTATTAATAAAGTAAACAATTTATCGAAAGTGTACAATCAATGGTATTAGGTATAATCACACAGTTGTGCATTCATCACGTCAATCATAGTTAAAGCATTTTCATTATTTCAATAATACTAATAATAAACAGAAAACAGACAAACAAATAAACAAGAAAATTCACCTCTCAATCTCTCTGTTTCCCCTGCTGTACATAGCTGCTATTTCTGGCTATTCTTGCACAATTATTTATCTGTTTATTAAGCAGTTTTATTGAGATATATTCACATATCATATGATCTATTCAAAGTGTATAATCAATGGCTTTTTTTTTAACTGTTAAAAAGTCCTTTATTGTAAAATTGTAAAATAAATAGAAAAATAGATTGAAAGAAATTACAAATCTTAAATGAGAGTACAAGGCCAAGTTAGATTTAATATAATCAATTATAAAAAATAGATAGCAGGGAGCGGCTGTGGCTCAAGCAGTTGGGCACCTCCCTCCCACATGAGAGATCCCAGGTTTGGTTAACAGTGCCTCCTAAAGAAAACGAGAGACACAGAGAGCACACAACTAACAGACACAGAGAGCAGACAGTGAGAGTAAACAACGAGGAGGGGAAAATAAATAAATAAATATTTTTTAAAAATAGATAGCATAGCAACAAACATTTATAATGTAACTAATGATTCAAATATAATAGAAAATAATTATAACATAATTCTAATTTTTATATTACAGCTCTAACTATTGGACATAATAATCTCTCAGAATGAAAAAAATTATTGATGTAGTTACGTAATTTCCATTTAGGCCATAATTCTTTCCAGATAATCAAATTCCTGTTTGGGAATTCTTCACATCTTATTGGAATGAATTACAGCAGACAATTTGTCAACTTATAATTTTATGAGGCAGAAAAACTCAAAATCTTATTGAACAATGGTCATGTTAAATCATTATTAATCCAGATAGATTATTTGGATTAAAGAGTATGAATAAGAAGGTGCTAAAGAAAAATGAAGTATCCAAAAATATGTCTCTTCTCCAGCCTTGCTCAATTAAAAGCAAGTGTTTATTTTGTATGAAAAAAAATTACGAATACTGATCACAGGAATAATTTGCCAGTTGCACTAATTATTGTTTATATACTATATAATTATTGTTCATATACTATAATGTTATTTTACATTTATGTGGTCTACTCCAGCTCTTTTTTTGGTTACTATTTGCATGGAATATCTTTTTCCAACCTTTCACTTTTAACCTGGTTGTGTTCTTACATCTGAGGTGGGTGTCTTGTAGACAATATATAGATGGCTCATATTTCTTTATCCATTCTATCAGTCTATGTCTTTTGATTGGGGAGCTCAATCCATTAACATTCAATGTTATTACTGTAAAGGCATTACTTACTTCATCCATTTTGTCCTTCAGCTTTCTGTTTTCATATCATTCTATTGTCTGTCTTCTTATCCTTTAGTTTACTCTTCCTAATAACCTTCATTTCTAAACTCTTCTCCAAATCTCTCACCCTTGTTTTTCCTTTTCAGACTGCAGCACCCCCTTTAGAATCTCTTGCAAATTTGGTCTTTTGGTAGCATATTCTATCAGTTTTATCTGTGAAGACTTTGAACTCAATCTCATTTTTGAAGGATAGCTTTGCCAGATAAAGAATTATTGGCTGGCGGTTTTTCCCTTTCAGTACTTTTAATACATCATACCACTTTCTTCTCTCCTCCATAGTTTCTGACGAGAGGTTGGCACTTAATCTTACTGAGTTTCCCTTGCATGTGATACTTTGCTTTTCTCTTGCTGCTTTGAGAATCCTCTCTTTATCTCTGACATTAGTCATTCTGAATAGTAGGTGTCTTGGGGTAGGTCTATTGGGATTTATTCTGTTTGGGGTGTGTTGTCCTTCTTGGATATTGATATTTATGTCCTTCATAAGGGTTGGGAAGTTTTCAGTCATCATTTCTTCAAATATTCTTTCTGCCCCTTTTCCATTCTCTTCTTCTGGGACACCAATAATGTGAATGTTTGTGCATTTGACATTATCATTCAATTTCCTGAGACTCCATTCCATTTTTTCCATTCTCTTCTCTTTCTATTCTATCTTTTCCAGTTCAGATGTTCTGTCAACAAAATCACTAGTTCTGTCTTCAAGCAATTCAAATCTGCTCTTATGTGCCTCTTTTAATCTCATCCATCGTGTCTTTCATTCCCATAAGGTCTGTTACTCTTCTTTGCAGGCTTTCAAATTGTTCTTTATGCTCTCCCAGTGTCTTCTTAATATCCTTTATTTCTTTAGTCATATTTTCTTTAAATTCTTTGAAGTGATTTAGGAGAGTTGTGTGATTATCACTGATTAATTATATTAAATCCTGTATCTCTTCAGGATATTTGGTTTGTTCTTTTGGCTAGGCCATCTCTTCCTACTTCCTAGTATGGCTTGTAATTTTTTTGATGTCTAGGCATCTGAATATGTTGGTGAATTTCTTTTGATGGCTAATTTCTCTCTCTTGCCTGTTGTTTTTTTCCCCACAGTTCTTCTTTGATATTTGGTTCAACTTATTCTCAGTCTTTAAAATTTCCCAGTTTAAGTTTTGAAAATGAGACCAGGGATTCACTAGTGGGGACAGATTGTCTCCCAGAGGTTGGATACAGAGATGGTGAACAGTTTTTGTCTATGCAATTTCCATAAGGGCCAGCAGATGGAGCTAGTCAGCACACCTTTCCACTGAGGTGTTTCAGTCTTGGCTTTCATGTGTTCCTGTGTTGAATCTCCAGATCAGAGATTCAAAGCTGGCTTTACTGGCCGAATTCACTGAAGAAAAGCACCTCGACCTCCCCTCCCTTTTCCCTTGAAACAGCTGACAGGAAAGAAGGTATCTGCTCCCCTCTTAGTCAGCTGCAGTGAGCCAGGGGTTTTGTCCTAGCTTAATATCTTCGGGATGGGGGAGGGAAGTCCTTCCTGGCCACCATAGGGGTTTGGTAACACCCTTGTCATTTTGGCTTCTTTGTCTCTCTGTCCCTCACCCTCCTGGAAGTTGTGTAGCACTGCCCTCATCTGCTGACGCCCAAAGCAGGTCCCTTGGACAGCGTTTGGCTCTTTCTCCATTGTTTTTGAGAGAGCATTCAGCTCTGCCTGTTAGCCCATCACCATCTTCCCACAATCCTGTTAAAGTTTTGAGACCATGAAAATGTCCACATCAAGGCATCATCAAGACAATGCTTTCTTCCTGAAGACCAGCTGTCTGTGATCCTGGACTCCTATGTCATATGACAAGGCACATGGTAGCATCTGCTGGTCTCTCCCTTCTCTTTTGGGTTTCGTTGTTTTCAGCTTCTTGCTTCCATGGCCTTCTTTCTCATTGTCTGAATTTCATTCTCTTATAAAGGACCCCAGTAAAAGGATTAAGACCCAACCTGAATGAGATGGGTCATACCTTAACTAGAGTAACCTCATCAAAAGATCCTACTTACAATGGGTTCACACCCACAGGAATGGATTAACTTTATGAAGCTGCTTTTCTAGGGTACATACAGTTTCAAACCACCACATCCATCTTGTTAGCAAAATGGCTAGAGCCTTTCCAAACCTTGTATATTCTGCTCACACTATCCAGAGTAAGACAAAGGAAGTTTCTCTTTCCCAGAAGCTCCAGAAAATGCCTGCTTCTGTTTTATCACTCTCTCAATAATACCGCTTGAGTTATGCTCCCACCCCATGGTGGTGCAATAGGTTAAAGGATAGCCTTAAGCCACTCTGACACCAAAGACCCAGAGGTCAGTCCTACCCAAACTACAAGGCTGGGGATTGTATAAGTGTGGTTTTCTAAAGGAAATATGGAACTCTGTTACCAGAAATTAAGGCACTAAAGAAAGGATATTAACAACACCAACCCCAATTATACAGACAAAAAAGGTACATAGTTGTTATAGACTGAAGAATACAAGAAATAACCATTTATGAATTGATCTTCATTTGAGTCAAGACTGAGATACTCATATTTGTAATTTTAGCATTTGTCATACTACTGGGGTGATCATAAGTTCACAAACTACTCTGAATGAGTGAATGAACAAATGAATGAATGAACAAGCCAACAAACCAAGTAAATAAATGAATGAATAGTTGGCCATCTTGTTGGTGAAGGATCTAGATTCTTTTTGTTTCTTTTTACTTCTGTCTCCTACCACCCTCTCCTTAACCAATCATCATTTCTCTCCTAAAGCACTCAAAAGATGGAAAAAACTGGAAAAGGAGAAATGTTTCAAATCTTTGTATGTTGCTCTTAAAAGGAGGTCTAATGACATAAAGCATAGTTGAGGAAGTTTCTACCATTGGCTACAATAAGGTTTGGAGTTAATTAGTTGGTTTCACACTCCAGGATAACATAGGGTGGTATTAATGCTATGTCAAGGTACGGATTGACTCTTTTAATAATCCCACTTTCAAAACCAGTGTAGGCATCAGTTCCAGAGGTCCCTGAAAATTGAGTCTTTAATCAATTTCTGAGCTATTTTCTAGTTTTAAAATGTAGCTAAATACCACCTTTGGCCCAAGAGAAGTCACCAAATGTATATTAAACAACATGAAAGAGAGAAGATCAAAACTATGTCCATCATTAGAATCCTAATGACACATGTATACTTGCAATTTCTATTTTGATCTTCACCTCAAACCTGGAAGATCAGTTCAGCAGATATTATTAACCCTCTTTTACACATTAGGAAACACAGGCTCAAAAAGCTTATGGGCCTTACTTTTTAGTTAGTGGCAAAGCAAGGGCCAGAACCACTGTCTCCTGACCCTTTGAGTATGAGGCATTACTAGAAAATGACCATCCAACGTGTTAAACATTGAGATGATCTCCCTGCCTTCGCAGATGGGTTTGCAATGGCCAATCCATGCCTTTGTTCAATAAATACTTAGGAACATAAAATTACATTGTAAAATCACATCAAACATTTCTCTGTGACAATGCTACGTATTCAGTAACTATTGAGTCATACATGTCAGAAGTGATTCTATGGTCCAAAAACACAGAAAGTGAACTAATTGTCTACCCATCATTCAAAGCCATGACCTTAGGCCCTTTGGTAACTTACTCTGGTCATCTGAGCTAATCCATGATCTTTGCAATAAAAAAGGTACAGAAACATTTATAAATGTAAGGGTACACTTTGCATGAGCATCAAACATCATGTATGATAGACTGGTTTTTTTCTTCAAGTAATGAGCAAACTTTGTGCCAAAAAAATACTTCATTGTGTTACAATAATAAAAAATGGATTTACTTAGCTGGGTAGCTTTAATTAGTTTGCTGGTGTTCCAAAGACTTTTGTGAGAATGGGATTTTTTTTCTAATAGCTGTAATGCATACAAGCATTAAATCAAAGCTGACTCCAGCAAAATCTAATTCTAAAAGCCCTAGAGTAAAATCAAGATAAAATAATTTTGCACCACAAACCCTGGATTGAAATAGAAGGAAGTCTGTGAATAGTCCAGTAGCTATCACAACTATGAATTTCCAAAGAAAGAAAGCCAGAATTCCATATTTTCCAACAAATCCCACAGTCATTATGCTGCAGTTGCTTTTAGCTTGTCCAAAAGGGTAACCATCTCTAAAGCATTTCTACATAACAAGTGTACAATACAGTAAAGACTGGAGGGAAACACTTAAAAATGAAAAAAGAAGCAATTCCTTGATGGAGGAATTATGGATACTTTTCTCTTTAAATATGTATTTAATTCTGCTTTATGATTGCTATGTGATAAATAGAAAGTAAGAAACCTATCAGGCATACCAGGAGTACTCTCTCGGCATTGGGTTAGTTCCGGAAAGGGAATTAGAACCACTGCCTTGCAGCTCCACACTCACTTGCTCTTTGACCCAGGAGGGATCTCTTCATTTTACTGGGTCTGAGCAGCTCTAGCAATAAAAAGATGATTTTTAAAAATGACCCAATGAACCTCATCTATTAAAAGAACACAAAATGGGTTAATACAAATATGCAGCCATCAAATTCAGGCAAAAAAGGTTTGGCAAATTAGAATGAGTTACAACTTGAGTAGACAAAAGTGAGAGAGAAGGGATTGAACAAATTCCATTAGGCAGGATGGACAAAATCCCGTGCTGCCAACAGCAGGCAGAATCTAGAGGTACAAATATTGATGCTCCTTTAGTGGCCCCCTGCCCAAAACTGCAAATACTGACACTTGCCACATACCAAATGGTGTTTATAATAGAGACATGCAAATTACATACAAGTCAAAACTGCCAGTCTAAGATTTCAGGGGCAAGGGTCAGAAGACCTTGGTTCCAGCCCCGTTACCATCCTGCTCTCCACTGTGTGACCTCATGCAAACCGTCAAGTGTCTCTGTAGGTTTTCTTATCTGAAAAGTAAGGGTAATTGTTAGTGTTACTATGCCCTCTTCAATAGTCTGCATGCCCCTTAGAGTGATCTGGAGAAGGCTGAGATTTTTCATGTTCACAGAACCTTAGATTTTACTGATGTCAAGATGTCTGGCTGGATGCTATGGGAGTATGCTCAATTCTGTTCCAAATTCTGTGACTTAGAAAGGGAAACTGTCCCAAGGATTTCATATGCTCCAATCTTATACTATCCTCTCAAATCTTCAGCCCAATATCCCTTTCTACTCATCATAACCAAACCACATTCCACAGTGAAAAAAAACAAAAGGAGCAGGGGAGGTGGAGGCTTCCAGGGCCTCATCTCTTCTGGATAATCCATAGTCCCCAACAACAGTGATTAGGTCATTGTATCTCACAATTCCTGATGTCCCAGAGCCTCCAAATATTTTAAATTCTTGTGCCTTTTCCCAGGGTGTAACATCAGACATTCGAAACTATGGACATGGGGACACTGGGTCCCTCTCAAAAGGCCATCATAATACAGAACGTAGGAGATATTCTAAAGCCTTTTCTAAAGCTTAGATTTTCTATATTTTCTTATTAACAATAACAATGTTTGGCCTGCAAATTTCAAAAGAATATGAGGCTCAAAGTAGATAATGGAAGTAAAATCACCCTGCAAACTGCCAACTTTTTAAAATTATTAATTTACATTATTAGGGAACATAATAAAACATAGAACATAAGTCAGTGAGTAACCTACCCAATTGATAAATATAAAGTAAAATTTCTGAAGATTCTAGCCAAGTACAAATATATACAAATACTACTTTCTGGCTCCAGTAGGAAATAAAGTTCTTCCAGAGAAAAGAAGTTGCAAATATAGTGAGCTCTTCATCTGTAAAATAGAATATATTTTTATATTTAAACAGAAGATGTCTAATCAAATTGTCAATATAAATATAACTACAGAGAAAATATTTAATCCATCAAAGAGAATAAAATGGTCTTCAGGCTCACTCAGAAGAAACTCATATTTAAAGTAAAAAAAATTTTACTAAAATATTTCATCATTTTTTTAAGTGTGGATCATTGATGTAGCCCTATCAGTTTCTCAGTGTACATACTAAGGTATGCCAACCAAATCCAATGACATCTAGAAAGAATACACAATGATAAAGTTGGAATCATTCCAGAAATACAATATAACTCATCATATTAACAGAATAAAGATGAAAAATCAATCATCATCTCAACAGAGCTGCAGAAAATACATTTGCTAAAAGTTCAACACCACTCATGGTTAAAAAATAAATTAAAAGTAATAAAAAAAATTTTTTAAGCCTTGGCAAAGAAATGGAACTTCCTTAATCTGATACAGAGCACCTATGGGGGAGAGGGGAGAAACTATTGCAAACATTTACATTTAATAGTGAAATGTTGAAGGTTTATCACTACTTATATACAATATTGTATTAGCGATGCTAGCCAGAGAAAGAAAGGTAGGGAAGGGAAGGAAGAAAGGAAAGAATGAAAGGAGCCCTGAAAAAGAAGAAAAGAAACTGCTGTCACTATTTGTAGATTATATGATGAATAGGCAGAAAATTCAAAAGAATCCACAGATAATTTATTAGAAATAAGTAAATTTATCAAGTTTCCTCAGTGAAAGATCAATTTAAAAATTAACTGTAATAATTCTAAATATCTGCAAATAAATGGAAAATAATATTTTAAATGATACCATTAAACTTGCACACACACACACACACACAAAACACCTAGGAATAAACCCAATAAAAAATGTCCTATACCTCCACATAGAATCCTAGAAAACATAGATTGGAAGACTTAATGGTATAAAGATATAAGTTGTCACCAAATCCCAGAAGGTATTTTATTTTAATTGTGGAAACTAATAACTGATTTCAAATTTTATGTGGAATTGCAAAAGGCCAAAAATAGTCAAGACAATCTTGAAGAAGAAAATCAAAATTGGAATATTTATACTGCTAGATATCACGATTTGTAAAGCTATAGTAATTACGACAGAATAGACAAACAGACCAATGGAGCAGAAGAAAGGATTCAAAAACCGACACACAATTTTATGGAGAGTTGATTAATGTCTTTTGGGGAAAGAAAAACTTGACCCCTATCTCATGCCATAGACAAAAATTAATTCCAGGAAGATTATAGATCTAAATGTAAAAGTTAAAATGAAAGAGATTCTAGAGGCTAACCTAAAATAATAACTTCATAACCTTGGAGTAGAGAAGATTTCTTAAACAGTATATAAAAAAGCATTTAAAGGAGTGGAGCGGGTGTGGCTTAGTGGCTGAGCACCTGCTTCATATGTATGAGGTTCTGGATTCAATCCCCAGTACTTCCTGGGGAAAAAAAGCATTTAAAGGAAATGGTTGATAATTAGACTATATTATAATTAAGAACTTCTTATCATTAAAATATACCAACAAAAGAGTGAAAGGCAAAACATATCATGGAAAAATATATGCAAAATGTATAACCAACAAAGGACTTGTATTCAAGGACTTGTATATACATGAAAAATGTCTATATATCAAAAAGAAAATGTCTATATATCAAAAAGACATCCCAATAAAAAATTGTGCAAAAGACTTGAACCAGTACTTCATAAATGAGGATATCTGAATTGCCAACAAACATTGGAAAAAGTATTCAATTTCATTAGTAATCAGGGAAACGCAAAATTAAAACTTAGTGTGACATCATTCTTCACCCACCAAAATATCTAAAATGAAAAGACTAAAAATACCAAGTGCCGTAAAGAATGTGGAGCTATTGGAAAACTTGTGTGTTGCTGATGTGAATATATAAAGCTGAAAAACGGCAACTTTTATCTATAATGTCAGAAATAAGGATACAATTACATTTGGGGAGAGGAGGGTGGAATGATGACTGGGGAAGAACACCGATTAGGGGCATTTGAGGTGTTGGCTCTATTCCTGGGATAATAGCATGTTTCTTGATCTAGCTACATTCACTTTGTGATAATTCATTGGCCATATATACACTTATGACATGTGCATCTCACTGTGTGTGTGTGTGTGTGTGTATATATAATACTTTAATTTGTAAAAGTTTATTTAAAAATTGAATTGTAAGTATTAAGAAACCAGAGAACTATAGTCATCAAAACCAATCAGACCACAGTGCAGGTTGTCATGAACTTTCTGAAAATCCTACTATCTTTGAATATAAGGACAATGTCCCTGGCTTCACCAGTCCCTTTATAAACTTTTTCTCATGTCACATAGCCAAGGCTTCCCAGAAATGTTTTGCTTTTAACAAAGCCATGAAATCTGGCAACTGTGGAAATCTGAAGCTTTAGTTCTTTTCTTCAAATAGTCCCCCAGAACTTGAGCAGTGTAGATGACTAGCAGAAGAGAAAAGCCACTGAAGGGCCATTAAATCTCAGCATGGCAATGGACCCTGGAAGTCTTGGTCTGACCTTACCATGAACACGGGAGGCATCCTACAACATTGCTGGCAGGCGGTCATTTGCTCTCTGCTTAAACGTCTTCAGTGTCAGAAAGCTAAGGCAGCCTATTCCCTGGATAAAGAGCTTTCGATGCCTGCAAGTCACCAAATGAAAAGCTTCCAATTCATTTCTCTTTGGAAAGAGTAAACTCTATCCAAATAACAGCCTTTCAAACATAAGAAGCAGATATCATGTTCCCCAGATAGTTTCTCTTCTTTAAACTAAGTATCCCCGGTTCCTTCAATTCTTCTCACACAAAATTAGACACTGTCATGTTGAGAGAAGAAGCTTTCTTATTGTTACTGAAAGGACATTGGGATAAATTTGATTTATCAGAGGTCCAGGTGGGACCAGCTATGGGAGATTAGTGTGGCCAAGACAAATTTTGTATATCAGCAGATCAAGCTGTTTGTTGCTTGTTCAGGATTTGAGGGGCAGACAATTTTTCTGTGAATAAAACATTTTCCTCATTTGCCTCCCTTGAAACATGAAATTCTCATATAAATCACAACTTTGTGTGGAGGCATCAAAGATTACTACAAAAAAGCAAATGTTATGCCATAATCAAACGTGGACATCAGAGAAGAAACTAGTTCTTGAGATTATATAGAAGGCTGAAGGAATAGATCATGAGGCAGGTACATCAGAGGAGAGTAAGATAGTCAGAAAGTACCTAGAAAATGAGACAACCTAAGAGGGCAAACCCAGTTAGGATGCTGAGTGGGGGCACCTAGGAATTTGAACTAAATGAAGGTACAAACACCTAGAAAGAAAAAGCAACCAAGAGAGGGGAAAGAAGTGGACTGTTTGCCTGGAGCTAATTCTTCCCATAGCCACTGATCTTCCTCTCACAGAAACTCCATTAGCTAGTGGGTGGCTCAGAAATAGGACAGGGATCTACACTCCCCGCTCCTTTCTTTTTCATCACTATGCATTTGGTCCACCAGGAAATGTCCTTGCCAGGGAGTTTGACCGTTCTCTAGCTTCCATACCAGTGATTGGATAAGTGGGTAAGTCACACCAGCCCTAATATGCATCCAATTGTCCTGAATTTGAGGAGGGTCAGGGGAGGAGAAGAAAGTCCCCTTTTGGCTTCTAGTCTATGTTTTGGCTTTCAACACAGTCAACTACATCAGGACTATATGGGGGGTGGGGAATATTATTGGTCAATTCACAAAGCTGCATATCAAGTCTCATCTGGTTCATATTGTCTGTTCTTACTTGGCAAGAACTCAAATAGAGTAATAGCAATGGTGGGTGATTGGCACCTTTCTTTTCCAACTGAATATATTGATAAGTGAGATGAGCTTTTTCACAAACTCTTCCTTCCATAAACATATAAGCAAAGGTATTCTGGGGGATAATGCTTTGAAACCAAAGAAGAAGCCACTGTGGAATGGATTTCATAGTATAATATCTATAGATAGAGAGTGCCTAAAATATTTGCCAAGGGGTAGGGATGAGGTATGCACAGATTCATGCAATAAGAAAGTGGCAGGATCAAGATTAGAACACATGATAACTGCCTCTTGGTCTAGAGTTCTGCAATGTTCTCCTGCATTGGCACTAGACGTTTTAACCCTGCCCCCAACGAGGTGATGTGTGCTTCAGGGCTTCTAAATTGCCTGGTGTAAGAAATTATCCATTCCAATCTGCTCACAGGTAAATTCAGAGAAATGGAAACTCTGACTCTATTCATCCCATAAATCTTTCAGTTTGTCGCACCCACACCTGGGACAATATGCAATAAATTAAATTAAGAAAACTATTGATTTAATGCTTGGTTTGGAATTCTTTAAAATCAGTCAAGGTTTTCTTTAGCCAGCTCCATTCTTAAAAAGATAATTATACATCAAGATGGGAGACATTAACCATATCCCTAGGTAATGGATTTTGAACTTTGCAAGATTTACGGCTGCTTCTTCCTACTTAAAGACACTCAGCTCGGAAGATTGCAAAGTTAACTAGAAATGACAATTACCTATCTTCTATTTCACTGAAAGCCTTTGGAACCTGCAAAGTAATCAGAAAAGTTCCTTTTTCTTTTTTTAAGAAAGAAAGAAAATTGGACCACAAAATCATAGAAATTTAGACCTAGAAGAGACATTCAAAATCATTTTGTCACAACACAAAGGACAATGGCCAGAATACATTTTAGTCAGTACTTACTATGTATTTTACATATTTGTTTTATTTAATCTTTAAAACATCCTTATAAGGTAGGTCCAGATGAGAAAACTGAGGCTCAGAGAGGTTATGTAATTCTCTTTAGGACATACAGGTGGCGAGTGGAAGAGGTTGTGGTGCAAACTCAGATATGTCTTACTCCAGAGCCTGCGATCCTAACTCCCACACAATCTTACTTCTTTCCTCCCTATCCTAAAAGGATTCTCCAGTTACTCTCTATCACATCCCTCTCCCTTCATGGGACACTTGATCATTCACAATTATCTTGCTTATCTTGTTTATATTCTATATTCCTCCACTAGAATAAAATATCCATAAGGGAAGGAACTTTGTCCATGAGACCCAGTGTCACTCCTAGGACCTAGCATATACGAGCCACTCAATCAATGTTTGTTGAATTAATAAATATTCCAGACTTGCCCAAAAAATAAGTCAGGGACAGAAATAGAATGAGAGCCCAGGTATCCTCTGGCTCCTAGATCAATGCTTATGCCACAAGCCATGGATCTTTGCTCACCTCCTTCAGGGGGATCCTTTTCTGTACACTTTTTTAAGTCAGACTTCTATTACACAAAGTTAGTGGTGCCAATACTCCATCTCTTTAGATGCCTTTGTAATAACCCTCCTCCAAACCTAGCTAAACATTCTCTGTGTACACAAAACTATTCTAGGAAGAGTGGGCACATAACCAAGTACAAACTCTTGTCCCTGGTCCCAAAGGGTTCATTCAAGCTCAAAAGACAGGAAATACACCTTTAGAAAGTAACTCCCACTGCAAAGCTGCCCATTCTAAGTATCCAGTGAGCAGCTATTTGTGACAAAGCTTACCTTTCTGCAGAAATTTCAGTTCCAGGGAAACCTAAAGCATTGCTAAGGTGAGAAGAAAGGAAGACGCCAATTTGACAGCACTGACATCTCAGCACCTGCTGTTAATCACACACCTGCACTCAGGCGTGATGTAGTGGCTCCTGTGATTGACCATTTCAGTCGCTGTCTCTGTAGATCACTGCCCCAGCTGAATATCCAGGGACCACATTCATCAAAAGCATAATTTGGGCAGAAAGTGACTGTTTTTCCAAAGCTGGAGGGAAGGGATCAGTAAGAAAAATTGGCAGTATCTTTAAAGAAAAGTTGCTTCTCTCTGAGCATAATGGATAGTGGTTTTTATTTTTTACCATTAAAAGAAACAATTGAAACAAATGTACCACACTAATGTAAGATGTTAATAAAAGGGAAAACTATGTGCAGGGACAGGAGGTTATGAGAATTCCCTATACTTTCGTGTAATTTTTCCGTAAATCAAAAACATCTCTAAAAATAAACCTTGTTATTAAAAAAAAAAAATAAAGGAAACCATCCATTTCTCAGGCTGGTTTCAAAAGTATTAGAGTATTTGTTTTTGGCGACCCATAAAACAAACAAGATTCTAATGAAGAATTCAGCAATGATCACTATAATACAGAGAGAATATCAGAATTCCCAATATCAGATTGTAGTGTTAATTAACTGATGTCAAAAAGCAGCAAGGTGAGGTGGAAGCGCTCTGTGTCAAGAACCCAGGGGCTGATGTGGCGGCAATGTCTGCCTGCCCAGCTCCCCACCCGACCCTGAGGCCTCCTGGGTTGGCACTGCTGAGCCAATTACAGGACCCCGGCCCTCATCCTCAGCGATTGGTCCAAGCACAGGAATGTGACCCAAGCCCTTCTCCAGTATTTTTCTCCCGAAATAGTAAGAGAAGAATCTCTCTTTCTGTTTTGCTTGTGAACTGTAAAGCTATGCTCCAGAGCTTCCTGTAGCTATCCCAGGAGTCTGGGTAAATGAAGGCTATGTACAGAGGGAATCTGGAATAGGAGATAGATTCAGAGAGAGTCAATTCCTCAGTTCCTGTTATAGAAATGTCCAGAGCTGCCTGAGCCTGTAGTTCCTGTGTGAACTTTACCACCATCCTTCCAAATGTTCCTCCCTCCCCCTTTATACTTAAGCTATTTCCAGTTGAATTTCTCTCACTACACAAAGATTACTGCGTAATACAGAAATTAGTATCTGGAAGTGGGGTGATATACATGAGAGAGCCTTTAAAGTAGAACAGGATTAGTCAATTTGTGGTGGCGGCAGTGAGAATTAAATCCATTCCCAGTTGGAAAGACAGCAATCCTTATATAGAAACAAAGCAGACATTAACTATTATCCGTTGTGTCTGGGGAAACAGATCATGATAACATTTTGGTGGCTTGGTAGAAGAATATTCTGATGGCCTTCAGTAAACTCCTTCAGGAGAAAAATAAACCTCATTCTAAGTTGGCCCTCTATCAAAGTGGATAAGAAATACTAAGGGAGAGAGATAGTGTTGAAACAGAGGCCCTTTCTGCCTACAGCTACTGATCCAGAGTTGCTGAGGGGCAGACAGCCATGCTCCCTGCAAAACTGTCAAAGATGAATCCTCTGCCCCACGTGAAGTTATTTCATTGACAAGGAGAGGGCTCCAGACTTTCTCCCAAACAACTCTTCTGCTGTGCACTCTTCCCAAAGCAAGGGTGGTAGGTTTTCCCATCAAAAGTGAAAATAATTTGGACACAGCCAGGGGACAAAGAGCAATTGAGCTCTGTTTTACCAACTCAGCCTATTGTTCAGCTGCCCTGAGGCAGTTATTAAACTGAGGCCATAGAAAAATGGGCAAAGTCCTGTGTGGTGTATTTCTAGAAGACAGAAGCTTCAAAGGTAAGATCCAGAGTCAAATATTATGACACAACAAGATTTCTGGTTGGTTAGAAGTCAACAAAGAACCTCAAAATGAACTCAACGTTGACAGCCAACTAGCTCTATAAAAGAGGTGTTTTACTGGAGAAACTCCTAAATTGTATGCCTGTAATTGTTCAGTCTCTAAGGCAATCCCCGGGTCCCTGTAATCACAATGACCACAAGTGTACTTTTAGAAAAGTAGAGTCTCTTATGGGCTGCACCCCATCTACTGCAGCCATGGAAGACAATGGTCAAGGCAAAGCTTCCTGGGGACAGAATGTCAAAGACCTAACAATAACCATGACAGAGTGTCAAAAATGCATGTGCCTTACTAGTCCTGTTGAATGGAGTATGGTATATTCCTTGGAGTTGTCTCATGAAATGTTGCTTACCTTTGGTCCCCTTTTCCAAACAGGAATTTTTATTGTGGCTATTTTGTTTTCCCTATGTCATTATATTTTGGATGGGTTGAAAATGGTTAAATTAATTCCAATGCCCAAAGGATTCAGAATATTGAAAAGCCATATCCAGACATGAATGAGAGAAATGCATATTACCCAAAGACCCCAGATGCAGTAGCTGGGTGAGACTCTGGAACACCTCCCTTGAAGGAGTGGGAAGTACACTGCGATTACATATGGGTTCACTGCATTATGTAGGCAGCAATACTCTTGGAATTTTATATGGGAATAAGGGTATGTGTGGATGTATATACACTAAAAAGTCACAGGGAGGGTAGTGATGTTTGAAGGGTCACTCGTGGAACCTTATCCCCAGCGAAAATAGTTGGTCCAAGGTTCCAGATCCATCAAAGTCATTCTGTAGGATTTTTTGCTAGAGCATGTATGTAGAAGGCATCACTTTCTACTTTAGCTGTAATCAGTAAGAACATAACTGCAGACCTGCTGGCAGACAGGGTCCCTGCCAGTCCCTAAGGTATCTTTGTGCAAAATAGACAAATGTGCCCCCTTCCTCAAATCATTTTACTGATTTTTGTTAGAAAAGATACTTGAGTGCCATCTGCTGGAAAATTGCCATAATAAATACGCAAATCTTTGATGTCTACAGTATGATTTGTGACACCTAAATGGAACAAAATTCTACACTGCACACTGCAGAAGCCCTACTGACAACCATTTCCCCTGCTACATGGGGATGCTTGACCCAATGATGCCAATACCCCAAAAGAAGCAGAAAAGAGAAGCACTGCAAGAAACTCCTGCAGGCTTCAGTTCTCTGATTCCAGTTCCTGAAGTCCTCAGAGTTAACCTGGCTTCTGTAACTCTTTCTTCCATTCTGTGAACAACTCCAAGCTCCCTGCAATATATTCCTTTTCTCCCAAGCTAGTAGCTAATTCAAATTGAGTTTTTGTTCCTTGCAACTAGAGAGAGAAGTCCTGACACCCATTTTCACTCATTATCTGGCCACATAACTTTAGCTAAGTCATTTCACCTCTCTGAGCCTTGGAGTCCTCATAGACAAATGGAGTAATGATTGGAAGAGAAGCATAGGAGTTCAACACATGTGGAAAGGCTTTGGAAAGTATAATATGCTAGATGGTACAAGGGGTTCCAGGATGGGCTTGAAAATATGTGCAGTGAGGAGGAAGAGCAGGAGGAGGAGGCAGCAAAGTCTATTTCCATTATTTTTGTCCTTTCCTGTCTTTCTTCCCAGCATAGAGAAAATTTTTAATGTAGAAAGGAAGAAAAGATGAGGTTTTTGACTAATTTAAGTGAGAATCAATAGACTTAAAAAGATTGATTTATGCCCCACTGAACAAGAGGCTCAGGATTCTGCCCTGCCTTCTTCCAGTGGAGAGAATTGAAAAGGGATAACTGTGTAGATAACAAATATGGTCTGTAGCCGGGAAAATTAATGCCCATCCACAAACAACAAATTAAAAGTTAAAACCGGAGATACCTTGTTTTCATCATCACAGTGTGTTTAATCTACTACCTTCTAGAGGTGGCCCTTGGCATATCAACAAGTTCATGAAAAACATACCAATTATTCTCAAAAACAACAGAGTAAATACAATTAGCTGCTATTACTAACCCAGGTCAAACAACTTTACTTAAATAACCAAACACTTCTAGGGGAGACAAAAGCCATCAGTTAAGCAATCAGGTTAAAAATAGAGAGCTCAATATAGGTCATAATCTACTCATTTCTTGATTGTTGGACCAGTATATCACTGTAATTTGAGACACCAGATTGCACTTTTTCATCAGAATAACCCAATATATTTCAGCCTGACCTTTTCCTTATATTTCCATACCTTAACCAATTCATCTGAGCTTGGCAGGTCAATTACTAAACTAGCAAATCTTTATTGAGGCTCACTATTTGCAAAACTCTGTGCTAGACAGCTTAGAGCCTTCAAAAACTTAGTAAAATTATGACCTCTGCCTTCAAGAAATTTGAAATCTAAGTGTGGAAAGAAAGCAGAAGCATATGCAAGTTAAATCTGGTTCATTCATTCATGAGTTCATTCATTCATGTATTCATTCAACAAATATTTATTCAGCACTACTTAGGTGCCAGAAGAAAACAATAAGGCAAACATAGCCCCTACAGTCTACGAGGAAGCTTACAGTCTATCCAGGAAGAGAGACGTTAAATTCATTTAATTTCAACTTGTAATAAGTGCTACAAGATAAAACTATATAATGTCTTCAGTACAGAAACATTTTCCCTGAGAATGTCACATTTAATTTGAAGATATGCAGGATGAGTGACAATTAGCCAAATGAGGAGAATGGAACAGAACATCTCAATAAATGGAAAAGCACAGGTGAAGGCATAATAGTGGGAAAGGGCTTAGAACATTAGAACGAACTAAATGAAAACCAATATGACTGAAGGGGGAGAACAGGTCAAGGTGTAGTGAAAGAGATGGGCAAGGACCAGTCATTTCCCAGACCACACTAAGGCTCTTATCCTAACAGCAATGAGAAGTCAGTCAGGAGTTTTAAGAAGGGTAGTGCCATAATCATACTTGCATTTTTTAGAGCTCAATCTGGCTGCCTGTGTCATGAATTGGAGGATGGCAAGAGTGGATTGGGGAGGCCAGTCAGAAGAGCTTTCCCACAACTGCAGATGGCCAACTCACATAAACAGCCACCACCTCATTTTTCAGCACTTTTTTTTTCAGTCAATTTTCCAGGTCTTACTGACATTACCAACCCCTTGGGTAAGAGGAAAAACCTCCTGGCATCCTAAAATTAAACTCAGAACATACTTTCCCATAGAAACAATGCAATAAAAGGCAGTTGGGGTCCATAGTTTAATTAATACTTTTGTTTTAAGTTTTATGGTGACTTTGCTTTTCGTTCCTGGGCAGTTTTATAATTAAGAGGGACATAGAAGACTTCAAAAGATTCCCAAGAAAAACCTAGGAAGATAATGAAAGGGTTTTCATATTAGTTCTGTGGAATATGCAAGAAAAGCTAAATCTGCCTTCAAGTATACTAAAGGCTTTTATGCAGATAATGAAGAGATACTACGAAGTATAGTTTCGTGTTATTCAACATGGCACATTCTTGCCCATGCTTGGGAAATCATTGAGTATACAAGGTGTTGGAAGTGACAGGAAGAGCTGAGAGCCAGTGTATAGGTGGAGGAATGGCCTTGGAGAGAGCCACTGCTATCCCATATGGCACCTTTGTCCCAATCAGAAAGACTCCTCTACCTCTGGGTGGTTGCATCACACCAGAATACAAGGTCTGGTGGACAGAGTACAGGCTAAACTCCATCCCCCACGCACCCCTGACTAGGCTCCCTTTGGTGGTGAATAATCTGTGCAATATGTAGCACCCCAGGCCCTGGACTGTCCTGAGATAAAGAAGAGAGCAAAGATGATCCCTGTATGGCCCAGCAATTCAGAGCAGGGAATCTGGGACCACTACCTGGCTTTGAATCCTGACTTGTTAGTTGTGTGGCTACGAATAAGTTACTTCATCTCTGTTCCTTGGTTTTTCCATCTTAAAGGGAAAAAATAGTACTTACCTCTAATAGTTGTTACAAGAATTGAGTTAATGTTTGGTACACAGTAATCACCATTTATCTTAGTGTTAATTAAATGAAATAAATAAAATAGAAGTATAGAGTAAGTGGGGATTTTGTTCTATGAACTCATTTGCTGAGAGACAACCAAACATTTGAAAAGGAATTTCTACCAAAAAAAAAAAAAAAAAAAAAAACTAAAAAAGATTACAGGACCATCTTAAAAAGAGTGATGCCTTTAGTACAAAAACTAATGCTACCTTTGAGTGTCCCCATGCCTAAAAAACCTCAGAGGCATCCCCCTGTGACAGCACCAAAACTTTCCATGATGTTCTATGTTTTAGCTACTGTTTGATCAGGAGTATCTTTGTCTGCAGCTGCTACACAAGGGAAGCTAAGTTCAGCAGGCGGCTCAAAAGTTAGAGCAACCTCACAGCTCAGGCTCTCTCAAAGTCCCCTGAATTCATGCTGAACAAAGGAGAATAACTCTGGCCTCCCCAGAAGCTGAACAGATTCATGCTCCTTTTAAAATTCTCAGCTCACTCAAATATGTTTCTCAGCAGGCAGTCTCCACCTGCAGCGCGAATGCTCAGAGGATTAAGGAAGATTGTATGCATACACTAATGGCTACATTTACTCAACAGTTGTGGGAGAAATGAATATTTCAACACAAAACAACACTTCCACCTTCCCATTACCAACTCAATTATTCCTACACCAAAGTGCATTCTCTCATAGGGAAGATGACTGCATTACCCTCACTGAACTATGAACAATTGAGAGGGCCAGGGCAACAGGAAAATCATTGGGCAATGGGCAATTACACATAGCCACCACCTATTTAAGCTCCCATCATCTACTTGCCAAAAGAGCTTTATCTCTAGCACCAGGAGAGTAAAGAAGAGCTCTGTCTGCCAGTACCATATGCAGTGACCACGGTAATCCTCTACGAGACACTGGTGATAGCCATAGCAGAGAACACCTGGTCTAGTAAAAATGAATTACTGAGCCAGGCTCAAGTCAGTGCCACAGTTTGTGGCACTTAGTTCCCACATTTGCATGGTCTTCTCTCTAAAAGGAGCCCTTATTCCCTATCTTTATTGTCATGTCAAACATAGGATTGAGCATCCAAGAACAGGACCAGCTTCAGGAGTGAGTGTGGTATAAACCATGTGAAGGATCTATCAGTCAAGGTTAGCATAGAAAGTAGGAACCACTTTAGGTATTTTAAGCAGGAAAAGATTTAATGCGGTGAATTCGGAGACTGCAACAGTGATGGAAGGGCTGAAGGATCAGGTTCCAACCTGGGCCTCCACAAATGATTCCCAGAACAATACAAAACTGACCCACCTCTAAGGCTGGTACTGGAGCTAAAAACGCAAAATTATCATATCCCGGTAGCTGGAGTCCAAGAATCAGGAAGCAGGATCGAGAAGTCATCGCTGATACTAAAAGCCAAAATGGCTGCCACAAGGAAGCCTGCACCGCGCAGCGAAGGAGGGTTGGGGAGCAATCTTCTGTGGGAAAGCGTGACGGGGGCCCCCAGGAAGAGACATCGCCAGGACCACTGCCCGTGGAGCCTCACAGTCTCCATTTACAACCACTCTTGCCATAAATTTTGAGCTGTATTTGGAAAAAAACTGGCCAGGAGAAAAAAAAGATAATATTTTCCCTCATGGTGAATAAACAAGGACAGACCCAACTTTCTAAATACTATAAACACATGAAGAATAATAAGCAGATACTTCTGGAAACAGAAGTCATAAAGAGCTGTCTCTCTCGATCCAATGAACAATGCTCCTTCATTGAATATCAGGATTTTTAGTTGATATACCATTAGCATGCAGCTCTCTTCCTTGGGTTGGAGTTAATGACACTGAGAATGAGATGGCTGTTTATGAATTCATCCATAACTTTGTGGAAGTTTTAGATGTGTACTTCAGACGACTGAGGAATTAGACTAAATGTTTAATTTGGATGACGTATACATTATTTTGGATGAGATAGTGTTAAATGGCTGCATTTTGGAAACTAGGCAGGCAAGAATTCTTGCCCCTCTACTCATTTTTTATGAGATGTCAGAAAGCTGAATCATGGAAGGCCCGTTTAGACAACACTGATTTATAGGAAATGCAAATGCAATGGAATTCCTCTCAACATCTGTAGCCCAAAAGAATCAGGAAGACCACACAATGCAAACAGGGTATCCTTCCAAAGACATTATAAATGGATGTTTTCCACATTCCCTAAATAGAAAACAAAACTGTATTTTAAAAATATAATGTACAAGGAAAATTTTTATCTACATTGAGAGATGTAAGTTTCATTTTCTTATTGTAGAAATAAAGGATTTTGGTCTGTGCTTCCTTTAAACTTTTTTTTTTTTAATTATTGTTATAACATATATATAACATAAAATTTGCCATTTTAGCCATTTTTAAGTGTACAAATCAGTGGCCTTGCTTTTGCGGTGTTCTGCTACCATCACCACCTTCCATTTACTAAGACTTTTTCATCATCCCAAACGGAAGCTCTTTACTCATTAAACAATAATTCCTCATTGCCCTTTCCCCAGTCCCTGATAGTAATGAAGTTGCTTATTCTAGATATTTCATATAAAGTGGAATCATGTATTTGTACTTTTGTGCCTGGCTTATTTCACTCAGCATAATGTTTTCAAGGTTTATTCATATTGTAGTACGTGTAAGAACTTCTTTCCTTTTTATGGCTGTTGGATTTACCACATCTTGTTGGTATCCATTCAGCCATCGATGACACTTGTGCTGTTTCCACCTTTTGGCTATTGTAACAATACTGCTGTAAACATTGGTGCCTCTTAATACTCAGGAAGCTGGAGATTAGACACTAAATTACTAATGCAGGAACCATTAATTTCCCAACATGCTTGCCAGCAGAAATAGACAAAGGAGGCAGGATGATAGGCTCCTCCTCCATCCCACCTTCTATATGTTGACACAGGCACATCTAATTGGAAGAATCTTTTCACATCCAGAACCCTAGTAGTAAAGAAGTATTGGAAATGTCAGTTTTAGCTTTCTAACCTCACCATAACGGAGAGTGAAATGGAGGTCGAGTGAGGCAATCAACAGAATCCACTACATGACTTCTACCAGGTTCACAAAATATATTCACTACCCTAGTGCTAAAATATATGAAAATCTATTATTAAAGAGAATTCCTCCAGATTAAGTCTTAATCTTTCCACGAACCTTTGGAACAACAGGAAAAAGGACAACTTTAAGCCTTTAGCACATTAATGTAGATCAGTGTATTTAATCATGTGCTGGAGTCCAGAAAGTACCAAGGCACAGTCTTTGCACAGGGGAAGAAGAGAGACGTAAAGCCAGGGGGAGAGTAAGTATGGGTATAGGGAGGGGGTGAGGATTGGACACTAAAGACACAGTTCACCTTTGCAGTTGAGGATCAGGCTGGTACAGCAGGAAATTCAGCATCTCACATGGTCACTTGGGATTCACTAGGAGCAAGAATGAGAGAAGAGAATCTGTGTCCCTCAGCAGGGGATACTCCCCACCCAGATCTGAACTACAGACACCCCACCCAGACTCTCATCCTAGGACTGGGGAGGCCCAGGTGACAGTCCACGAAAGCACCAGGTGGGTCCCCAGAATGGCAGTGAACGGCAGCAGCCCCAAGCTTAAGACCCACAGGACAAATCCACTCCCTGGTATATTTTTATTTGCACAGGCCAGGGTTTATCTAGAAACTGTAATCTAATTGTCTTTAGGTACATGCACTCTCCATTTCAAACCATGCTCTATTTCCTCTACTATTTTCTCTAGCTGCTTCTTTCCCTACTATTTTTTACCCTGTGGCTTCCCACATGGACTTTATCTTCCTGGCCATTGTTGGTCTGTTTTCTTCTCCCCACTCCCACCCCCACCCCTTAAGGGAGGACTAAAGAGTCACGAGCCAATGAGCATAAATACAATCATCAAGTGCAATGTGTACACGTGGGATTACAAATGGGACACATGAAACCAAAAAGGGCTCTACTCAAACACCATTCAGTCTTCGCTATTGTTGACCAGAGGAGCAGAGTGCTTGGCTGTGTCACTTTGACTTAGAGGCACAAAGTCTGCATAAGCACTTAGCGTCTGGGAGAGGGAAAGGAGCGCTCAGAGGTCCTGGACCCTTGCCAGGTAAAGCCACTCAGCTTTTCTCTCACTGCTAATAAAAGAGGGCAAGAGCCCACTTTGGCAATATGTCAGGAGGAGCCTAGGAATCTATCCTCCCTAATAGGGAGATGCAGCCCAGGCCTGTTCACCTAGCTGCCAGATATTAAGTTGTCTGTGAAGCTGGGACAAACCCCAAAGGCAAATCATGGTAATTATCTAGACTAGCTGCTCTCTGCCAGTGCTCCTCTTAGAGGCCCGTCCTGGTCCCAGGGAACTATAAACCAGTTAACAACTCAACTCTAATTAATAAACTCCTTAATGAAGATATAAATGGCCACATTTTTATCCTTTACATGTACTTTGGGCTCTTTTCCCTTAAACAGTTTAACTGATGTCTCTGCTTCCTCCCTTTTCAATTCCCACTCTCACATTTGTTTCTGGTCTCTAAATAACAGCCACTGTCTGTCTTGGCTCTTTAAATCCATCTCATTCAATGCTCCCTGCTATCTGCTCCAAATCTTTCAGGGTGTTTCATGTGGTCCTTAGAAGATCCATTGCCAAACTGTGAGAAACAGAAAAACCTGCTGAGGTTTTCAAGTAGAAAGGGCAGTGGCTGTGTGACTATCTTCATATATGAAAACCCAGAAGAAACTTGAAACAGGCAAATGCAGGCATCATCTTTAAGGAAAAATACAAGAAGGGTGACTGGCAACCAGCATCACATCTCGCCGTTCTCCACAGAGAGCAAGATGTTAAGCTCCCGCCGTTAGACACAGGTGCACAGGGTGTCAGAAAGGTCATGCATGAATATCTGAATTCTTTATTTGTCAAGCCTTAAAAGTGTATTTTAACTTAAAATATGTAACCATATATCTATTCACAAATATTTTTTTATATTATGTAAAATTTCAAACATATACCAAAGTAAAGAGAATAATACCATGCCCTTCTGTACCCATCTCTAGCTTCACTAAGACTCGACATGTGGCCAATCTCACCCATTCACCCAACCTTTATGCTCCACCACTTGGGATTAATTTGAAGCAAATCTCAGAAATCTTATCATTTCATGATTTCTTAATAAGAATTCTTATAAGTTCCAAGACCTTGCACTGACACCTTCCAAGCATTGTCCTCAGCACATAGATCCAGAAGTTAGGCACACCTCAGTCTATTTATCAGCTGTGAGACTTTGGAGAGTTCCTTTAATTCTAGATGTCTGGGCTCTTCATCTGTAAAGTAAGGATAATAGTGCTTACCTCTTCAGGTTTTGCGAAGATTAAATGAAATAATGCAGGGAATGCCTGGCCCAGAGTAAGCACTCAATAACTATGTGCTTTTGTGGCTATTACTGTTACATGGGAAATTGAAGAGGAAGAATTACTTCATCTTTTCAGAAAGTCTCAAGTTTCCCAAGATGACTCTTTAACAAGTTCCTATATCATCCTGTTCTTTAATGTTCCAGTGCCAACTAGACAAAGGAGAGCATCCCCCCTTTTTCTGGAACACTGGAGTGACTAATCTCTGGGTACTTTCTTCTTAGCTTCTGGGTCCAGCTCAAAATCCCATAGTTAGCTTCTCATCATAATGAATATGAAATGAGATTCGACTGAGACCTCTGTTGTACTTGTTTCCTTTTGGTTTTCTTCCACTGAGAATTGGCAGTGAGTATAGTTCCAGGCCTTATAGTTTATTTCTTGCAGCTAAAGCTCCTTGGCCTTGTACCAATTAGTTTTGTGACATTTGTTTGGATACTGTATTATCAGACATTTAGAAGCTTTATTTCAGCTACTCAAGGGTGGGCTCCATTATGCTTTCCAAAGTGTGACAGAGATATCTAGATGCTCACAAGCCTGGTTCCTCTTTGTGAGTAAAATGGTGGTGAACTGCATTTGCCAGGCTCCCTTGTATTTAGAGAAGGAGTTCTTAACAAGGGGTCTGTGAACTTGGATTGAAATTCAAAAAAAAACATAAATCTTGTGGAACATCAATGGTATGTTCAAGAACAAAGGGCTTTGTGAAGCAGGCAGGACACTAAGATATATAATAGGTCTACTAGAATGTAGAGCCCCAAACCAGCTTTCGTCCTCAGATCTCCTGGGGATATTATGGGCTATATCCCTAATGTACTCCCAGATCTGGAAAATGAGCACACACTGATACGAGCAGTTTATATAGATATCTGAGGAGGCAATATCTGATATCTGGTGATATCTAGAAGGTTCAATTAGCTGGCAGAGAAACAGATCCAAGAGGAAATGTTCCACTGTTGGAGAGTTTGCATTATTTTGAAAGCAGAATTTTGCTTACAAGAAAATGCTGCTAGTCTGATGGCTTGGATCACCACTAACAAGTGATGGGAACAATCTCTTTGTCTCTGGACATAGCTGGATTCTATGGGCTTAAGATGAGAAGAGATTTGCAATGACTGCTCAGCCTCCACCCTGAAGCCCAAAAGGGTCCAGGTGGCAGGAGGACATTCTTACTCTCTAAACACAGTCACTGAAGCAAAGCACCTAGAGAGCATTTTGCTGATCTCACTATTTCTCTTAGGAGAAGATACAAGAGAAAGGAATTGGATTCTGTAGTTAGAAACCCACCTGGAAAACTTAGAAAGACACAGGGAGCCCTGATGAAATTGTTAAACACCTTGCCTATTAATCCATATCATAACCTTATCTCCTCGAGTTCCAATATTTTTAAGTCTCCACAAAGATTCATTACTAAAATGCATCTACTGCCCTCCCAATGGACAATGGATCATGGAAGAAAATGGGTTGTGAGCAGAGCAAAGACTCAGGCACTGTTTAGGGGTAGTGGGTTGTGGTGGTTTGAAGCTATATGTACCCCAGAAAAACATTTTCTTAAAACTAATCCGTTCCTGTGGATATAAACCCATTGTAAGTAGGACCTTTTGATGAGGTTACTTCAGTTAAGGTGCGTCCTACATCAATCGAGGTGGGTCTTAGTCCTATTAGTGGAGCTCTTTACAAGAGAATGAAATTCAAAGTGAGAGAAAGCCATGGAAACAAGAAGCTGAAAGCAATAAAACTCAGAAGAGAAGGGAGAGACCAGCAGACACCACCATGTGCCTTGCCATGTGACAGAGGTGTCTAGGATCACCAGCAGCCAGTCTTCAGGGAGAAAGCATCACCTCATGATGCCTTGATTTGGACACTATTCTCATCCTTGAAACTATAAGCTTGTAAGCTAATAAATTCCCACTGTTAAAAACCAACCCATTTTATGGTATCTGCTTTTGGCAGCTTAGCAACTAAAATACAGGTAAAAGTGGTATGCTAGTTTGCTAAGCTGCTCAAAGCAGATACCATAAAATGGGTTGGCTTTTAGCAATGGGAATTTATTAACTCACAAGCTTCTAGTTCTGAGGCTATGAATATGTCCAAATCAAGCGATACCTTGGAGTCCTCTGTCACATGGCAAAGCACACAGAGGCATCTGCTGGTCTCTCCCTTCTCTTCTGGGTTTCATTACTTTCATCTTCTGGTTTCTGTGGCTTTCTCTCTCTTTGTCTAAATTTCATTCTTTTATAAAGGACTTCAGTAAGAGGATTAAAACCCACACTGAATGAGGTGGGTCACATCTTAACTTAATATCCTACTTACCAAAAGATCCTACTTACAAATATGTCCATTCCCGCAGGGCTGGATTAACTTTAAGAACATACTTTTCTGCAGTACATTCAGCTTCAAAGCATCACAGATGGTAGTAGTGGTGATGGGGACGAGATAGGTGCCCAAAGGCAGACTAGACAAGAGATTGATTCTATAGATTGAGACAAATCTGCAGAGATTGGCCAGAGTTAGGTCAAAACCAGAATTAGGAAGGTCACAGTGTTTAAGTTCATAGAATTGGTGAGTAGAAATCTTGATGTGCTTCTTACTCATGGTGGGTGATCTTGGGTTCAAAATATGGCAATAGTGGTTAAAAGAAGGGCCAGAGTCATACAGGAAGTATTTATTTCCAATTGAGACAAAATCTGATATTAAATTCTAGAAATATCTGTGACTGACAGAATCTAAGATGTCCCCAAGATTCCTACCCCTAGTGTATATGGACCTTCTAATTTCTTCCCCTTGAAAGGAATATAATGGGATTTTATTCTAATGCCTAGGTTATATTGTATGGCAAATTTTTGCCATACTGATATAGATGTCTTATGAAGTTTTCTTTTATTTTTTTTTTAAGCTTTATTTATTTATTTATTTAGAGGATGCCCAATCTCTTGTGCTACCTCAGCTCCCTGATCTGCTGCATCTCTCATTGTCTCTTCTGTGTCTCTTTTTGTTGCATCATCTTGCTGTACCAGCTCTCTGCACAGGCCAGCACTCCACGTGGGCCAGCACTCCACGTGGATCAGCTCTCCACTCAGGCCAGCTTGCCACACAGGCAGCTTGCTTTTCACCAGGAGGCCCTGGGCATCAAACCCTGGACCTCCCATATGGTAGACGGGAGCCCAATCACTTGAGCCACATCCGCTTCCCTATAAGTTTTCTATATCTCACATTCATGTCTACAACTTCTGATCTCCAGCCACATGCCATTTTGGAGATTTCATGATTGACTAGACTGCTCAATTAGTAGATGCTATAGTGCATCTTCTAAGCACCCTCTTCCAGAATGCTTCTTTGACTGCTTTCCCCTGAGGTTGGGCAAAGCACTCAACTACACAAAACACACAGAATGTATTTATTTATGCTTAGACCCCATCCTACTCTTACAAGTTACATGACATAACTTTCAAAAATACAACAAAATTTTTATAGTGAATGAGCAAGAAATTTGAATTAGGAAAAAATAAATTGAGGAAAACTAAAAAAAAAAACTCAGGGTAGAGATTAAGATATGAAATTCTTGCCACAAAAAATCTTGCTAGAAGTGAGCCACAAAATCTGCCTTTCAGATTTCCAGCTATCAAAGCAAAGAGAGAAACACAATCAGTTAAGTAATCCATGATGTACTTGACTGAATTATGTACCCCAATTGGGGGGGGGCGGGAGGGGGCAGGGATATGTTCTTAATCTTAATCTATTTCTGAGGATGTGAATCCATGGTAAATAGTACCTTTTAAAGATGTTATTTTCAGTTCAGGAGTAGCCCAACTAAATGAGGTTGTACCTTAATCCTGTCACTGGAGTCTTTACGAAGAGAAATCCACAGGGAGAAGTAGAAGCTAGAAGTCAATGGAACCAAGAAGAGAAAGGAGAAGGCATGGCCATGTGTATTGTCATGTGACAGAAAAGCCAAGGACCAAAGATCACTGGCAGGCAGTCCCAGAAAGCCACAGTCTTTTGGAAGAAAGCATCACCTTGTGGACACCTTGATTTTGGACTTCTCCTAGCCTCAAAACTGTAAACCAGTAAATTCCCGTTGCTTAAGCTAACCCATTGTGTGGTATTCATGATCACATCTGGGAAACTAAGAATGTGTCCCTACATTCCCTTGTTTGTTTTTAAGAACATCTGCTCCTGGTACTGTCATCTGAGGAACTGTTTCTTTTAATTTCCATTGGAAAGAAGTCATGTAGAAATTAATAAGCAGCTTAGAAGAAGGAACTGGTTTGACATCTGCAAAACACCCTGTTTTCCTCCATTGACTTCCACAACAGATGCACTCTTTAGGGTCATTTAACCCCAAAAATGCACTCTTTGTCATTTAAACACAAAGGCAGAGTTTGGGGAAGGAGGAACAGGGAGTGGGGGCCAGAGTTATATCAGACAGAAAAATAATTACTCATGAAGAAGTAGTCACTGAGTGCCAAGTAATGAAACCCAAGAACGTAGAAAGAAATTGGCAGCAGCTGCCAGGGAAGACCCCAGTCTGGAGAAAGAGAAGACTATGGAAAAGACAGAGATGTTCTTCAAATCCTAGACAGGCCTTAAGAGAAAAAGGCACAGTCCCAGGAAATAGAACATGGAATCATACAGAAATGTCCCACTAGAGGGAGCTTAGGGACATAAAATTCCCTACAAACTTCCCCTCCCCCACAAACATACCTTTTTTGAAGGTAAGGAAACTAATGCCCAGAGACCAAAAGTATCTGTCCTGGAGGTCTCACAGCCAATGACAGAGATGATATCCTGTGACTCTCTTACACTTTAGGTGATGGGGAATGGATGGACAGGAGGCCTTCCTGAAGCTAGTTAACAGCTGGCTTGGGTCTAGAAACCAGAAATGGAAGGTGCAGAGATTTAAGAGTCGCTTAGATAGAATTACTGCTTATTTCTCCATTTGTTCAGACCCCAACTGGTGCCGTGACATTTGCATGTATAAGTAAGGTTATTAGTAACCTAGAAGAATTATTGGGATTAGTATAGGGCTCCATTTATGGAGTGCTTACTACACACCTGGCACTCCACTAAACATCCTCTGTGCAGGATCCTACTGAATCCCTGAAACAAACCTAGGAGGTAGAATCCACTGTTATCTACATTCACCACAAAGAAAACAGGCTCAGCAAGGTTAAATGATTTCCCCAGGTCACACAGTTGGTGGGGTCGTGGAGATAGCATTTGAACACAGGTCTGTTTGACTCCAAAGTCTTTGTTCATTCTCCAGCTCAAGTTCAGTTTTAGTGAGTAAGAATGAAAGTCATGTTCACATATCTACAAACAGAGCAGACTCATTTAGCTTTAGACCTCCAACCTCCCCAGAATGGGAAAAGCAGAGTATACTAGTCAGCCAAAGGGGTGCTGATGCAAAATAACAGAAATCTGCCGGTCTTTATAAAGGGTATTTATTTGAGGTAGAAGCTTAGACTTACCAGGTCATAGAGCATAATTTTCTTTCTTCAACAAAGTCTGTTGCCATGTGTTGGAGCAAGATGGCTGCGGACATTTGCCAGGGTTCAGCCTTCTTGGGTTCCTCTCTTCCTGGGGCTCCATGTCTCTCCAGGCTCAGCTCTTCTGGTTCCTCCACAAGGTCAGCTATAGACTATCAGGCGAACGGCTCATCTCTTCCCAAGGCCTTCTCTCCTTCCTCATAACCAAGCTCCCCTGTGTACTTGCTTCCCCGGACTCCAGCATTAAAACTCAGCTTCAGAACTCCAACTCAAAAACTCCAACTCTGTCCGTTGCCATGTCTTTTATCTTTGATTCCCCACCAACAAAGTGGCGGGGCTCAACACCCTACTGATGTGGCCCAATCAAAGTTCTAATCATAATTTAATCATGCCCAGATGAACAGACCAGTTTACAAGCATAATCCAATATCTATTTTTGGAATTCATAACTATATCAAACTGCCACAAAGAGTAAGGTCATCTGATGCAAATAATCTAAGGGCAAATACACTCAGGGTCTTGCCTTAATTCAAGTTCATTGCTCTCACTGTATATAATACAGAAACATATCCATATATGCCTGTATAATACTATAAAGACAGCACGTGCATGGAATCAAATCCCTTCTGGGTCAGTCCATAAAAGGAGGCCGCTTGGGAGGCTACCCAGACTCACCCAGAGCTCCACACCCTGAATAAAAACTGCTTGAGTGGTTAATGTGCTTTCCCTGAGCCAGGGCCCGCCTCAGTTTCTCTGCTCTGTGCTCCTGCTCAGCCCTAAGAGCAGCTCTTATTGGACCCTGATGCAGTTCCTGTTTTACATATCAGAGTTTAAACTTCGCAAGAAGTTTTCGATTTGTGCTATCAAAGCAGTGAGATTCCAGAGCTGGGAGCTGAGGGAGCCTGGCCCTTTTAATCAATATTTTCTTACTCATTAAAGCAGATGTCTGATTCAACTTTTGATTTTAAGCCAGGTACAGAGACTGAAAATCAGTGTTCTGATGGCATAGTCTTTACTGGGCATTGCTTCAACATCACTGGCTCTGTTCCTTTCTTTTGCTCTTGCTCTCCCTCTCTTCCGTCTTCTGTCTTTCCCAGCCTGGATGTTTAAATTCAGGCCCAGCACACACCTACTTTCTGCCACTTTACTCTTCCATCAGAGAGATCTAAGGGGCAACCCTTTCCTCCAACCCAGGGCCAAAGCTACCCAACCCTCAGGGTTCTACTGCTCTGGGGATGGGTGCCTCACCCCACAGGATAATTTCTGCCTTAGTGGACTGCTTTACTCATCCTATTCAAACTGGAGCCTCTTGAAATTGAATGACTTGAGCTGGTAAAGAGCAGTGAAAAAGATCAACTTTCTTAATCTAACATTCCTCTCAAACCTCCTGCCCATTTAGGTAGCACTGCATGGTGCAAAACACAGAACAAGGGATTTACGGTTTGTTTAGACCTTGTTTGGAACTCCAACTCAGCCACCCCCTAGAAATATAAGTGTATTAGTCAGGGTTCTCCAGAGAAACAGAACCAACAGGCTAAGTATATGTAAATATTAAGGGATTCTTTATAGGAAGGGGCTCACATGACTGTAGAGATTGGCAAAGTTGAATTCTGTAGAGCAGGTCACAAGCTGGGAACTCGATGGTGACATTGAATTCCTCAGAAGAAACAGGCTGGCTGAAGTAGAAACAGAAATTCTTCTTTTCTGTTTCTCAAAAACCCTGACTAATTCAGACTTTGGTGCCAAGAGTGTGGTATATTGATATTGGTTTACTATTTTGCTAGGTAGAGGCATTTCTAATGGCTTCCACTTGGCCTTTCCTACCATAACAGCCCTCATTACGCAGGTCAGCGATCCAATGGGGGATTCTGACAGTTACAAAATATATCTGTTCTAATTATGCGTTCCAGAACTGGGGAAATAACCACAGAATGGGTTTGGGGACCCACTGGATCCACTATGAAACAGATGTGAGATAAAACGCCATTGATCACCTGACCTCATAAACTACTCTGACTGGTAGATCACAGTGATGTTGGGGTCTCCTGAAATTAATGTCAGTTCAGAGCCAGTTTCCAGTAATCTCTGAAATGTCGGATCATTTCCTTTTCCCCAATGCACAGTCACTCTGGTAAAACTGGGAAAATCCTCAGTTCTCCCTTTAAGGCCTCCAACTTATTGAATGAGGAGATTCCTTTCACTACTGGAGGCAATCCCCTTTGTTTATTGTACATGTAATCAACCTTAGATGATTTACACTACCTACAAAATATACACAGTAACAATCAGGCCAGTGCTGGCTAGACCAAAGATCTCAACATCGTAACCCCGACAAGTTCAGACATGAAACTAATCATCACAGTGATTTTGAGCTAATAATTGAATTCTGGGCCCATTTTTCCTCATCTGTAAAACAGGAAAAATAGTCTCTGTCTCATGAGGTTGGTTTGGAAATTAAATGAGACAGCATGAATAAAGAAGTGCTTCTCATAATCACTGGCACATAGTAGGTTCTCAATAAATGTTAGTTTTCTCATCTTTCTCTTAGTTCTATTCCATATCTCTCTCCCAAGACCTTCATTCAGTCTTTTATTTTATTTTATTTTATGTTGCCTATTTTTCCATTTTCTGCCAACTTTCCATTGATTTACTTTATGCTCTTCTCATCATCCCCTTCACCTAGACTTAAAACCATAGACTGTTGGAACCAGAAAGGATCTAAAAGTGTCTTCACTTCAAGTTCAATGATGTGCCCCAGATCACAGCTACCCGCCAGCAGGGTCACAGGTAGCACCCAGGACTCCTGGCTCCCAGGGTCTCACATACTAGTCTCTCTCTCTCTTTCAGAGTTGAAATTCTTGGTAATTTGAGCTCCATAGCAGTTTCAGTAAATTCCCCAGAGAGCAACCAAACAGCAGCATAGAAGGAATTCCTGATGTCAGGAATGTGTTTGAAAAGAATTGGTTTCACTGATTTTAGAAACAAAAATAATTGATACAATTCTCACAACTATGATATGATGGTATACTCAAGTTAAGATGTAATCAAAGCAAAAGGGGTGCTATCTAGGAATCAGTGCTGAAACCATGTGAAATAACTTTATATATATTTTGAAATAAACCATGTGGAGAACTTATCCAGTGATGCACTCTTAAAAGAAAGGACTAATTTGTAGTTGTTGCCAGTTTCTGTGGTATAAGTACCTTGACACATTTTTTGCAAACCTGAGCTATGAGGTGTCTTTTTTCTCCTATCTAGATAGTGTGACTGGTGTGCTGAAGCTGGCTCATATTGTTTCATGTGGACCAATTCTTAGCATCTCTTTCCAACTCTGTGTTCAGTAAAATCACATTGATAACTTGAAATTGGCATGGTGGAAGTACTTATACCACAGAAACTGGCAACAACTACAAATTAGTCCTTTCTTTTAAGAGTGCATCACTGGATAAGTTCTCCACATGGTTTATTTCAAAATATATATAAAGTTATTTCACATGGTTTTAGCACTGATTCCTAGATAGCACCCCTTTTGCTTTGATGAACTTTTAGGTTTATTTTTGCAGTAATAATTTTCTATGGCATTCTATAAGCTTCACTATGTGTATATGTGGTAATTAGAAATCTGTATTTCTTTAAAGCATGGATAGTTCTTCAGTTTAACAGCCAGTCATCTGCTGGTCATGACAAAGGCTCTATTATCACTCAGTCATGTAAGTTTGCTCTACCATCTTCTGTAGAAAATAAAGGTATCTGCTGGGCTGTTGGTACATCTGCATTAGTTCTGTCCTGATTATTTAAATAGAGAGTGAAAGGTTGTGAGGATTTCAGTCCTCCAGGATTTCTGTGAGTTGCTATGGGCATCATTGAACATTTCATTATTCATATCCACAGTCAAATGGAACTCTTTCTCCAAATACAATACTGTGCTAGCAGCCAAGAGGCCATACAGTGGGGTCTGAAGTAGACTACCTGGAATCAAATCCCAGCTTGCCTACTTACTGGCATTTTCCTTACCCACTCTGCACCCCAGTTGCAAAAGGGGATAATGGCAGTGCCCACCTCACTGAATTATTATGAGAATTAAATGAGTAATGCATGTCAAGTGCTTAGAACAGTGGCTGGCACATGATAAGTGCTGAATAAATGTGAACTTTTAGGCAAGAATGTGGATCGAAAGCGTATTGCAAGGTAGTATACTCAAACATCAGATTCTATCTGGTTAGCTGAGAATGAGACTTGGAAAAACTTATAGAGGAAAGGTTTAGAATATTGCTGCTAGTAGTCTGCATCAGTGATGGAGGGACTCCCAGAAGCTCTGTGATAAGAAGGCCTCCTCTCCTTCTTCTCTCCCATTGAACAAGTCAGGGATCTTCTAAACCACAGCAGCTAAAGAGCACAGCTGAGTCTCCCCTCCTTATGTGAGCCAAGAGTCCACAACCCTTGTCCCCAGGGCCTACCACAATGGCAGCAGTAAATGGCATGTGGGCTAGGCACAATTCCTGCTCATGAGCCTCACCTCCACCCTCCTATGACCCTCACAGAATGCAAGAGAAGGAGAATCAGCGGTGAAGAGTTTAACCTCAATGGTAGCCATGGCTATTTGCCAATATTCTAATTCTTCTCCCAGGCACATGGTAGGAGAATGCTTCCTCCCCCTCTTGATGTTGGCAAGTCTATGTGTCTAATTTTTGCCTATGAAATGTGAACAGAAGGTGGTGTGCCTTCTCCATGTGGAAACATTTAAGAGTCTGTTAGTGATTTGCCCCTTTCCTCCTCCCTTCCACAGTGACTAGCAAAGTCTCATATGATGAGGTTCTATCAGTTTTCATTCTTGAGGACAAATAACCTGGACCAGAGCTCCCAGATTATACACAGTGGACATACAGTATGAACAAGAAATAAGATTTAGCTGTTTTAAGCCACTGACATTTTGAGAGTTCTTTGTTATTGCGCAAAGCCTATCCTATCCTAATACAACTTTAATTTCACTCTAATTTATACTTAGAAATGTAAAGCAAGATCTTTGCATTCATCTTTACTTTATGATTGGTAACAAATTACTTGTGATGCACCTCATATCAGAACTTGAAACAAAGCAATGAAGTTAAAAATTACTGACTTACAGGGACACATTTGTTGTCTGCAAGATTCATGCTAAAGTTTTCTGTAAATTCCATTTAGTTAACAAGTAAATTTATCTTCATTTTCTTTATCCTTTTTTGGATGAGGTGTTCCATTTAACCTTAAAATTTCTATATTATAAACCTATTAAGAGTCATGCCTGAAAGAAATCAAACAAAAATTCTTTAAGGGCTGAACAAAGTAGACCTCTGCAGAGAAAATTCAATGGCAGAAGAAGATAGCCACATCAGAAATTCCTGCCAGCTTTTCCTTGCGGTCCCCTCATTTTTATTCCCGGATATGATACCACCATTTCAAACCCCAGGAGACAATGCCTCCTCTCACTGGGTTCTCCTTGGGCCTAATTTTTTTTTCCTCAGCAGAACTGATATGAATTGACATTTTCAAAACTAACTTTTCTTGGGAAACAGATGTGGCTCAAGCAATTGGGCATCTCATCTCGTCCAGGTTCAATTCCCGGGGCCTCCTGGTGAAAGGCAAGCTGGCCCAAACGGTGAGCTGGTAAATGCAGAATGCTGGCCTGTGTAGGAGTGCTGGCCCACGCAGGAGTTCTGGCCCGTGTGGAGACCTGGCGCAGCAAGATGATGCAACAAAAAGAGACACAGAGGAGAGACAATAAAAGACACAGCAGACTAGGAAGCTGAGGTGGCGCAAGAGATTGAGTGCCTCTCTTCCACTCTGGAAGGTCCCAGGATTGGCTTCTGGTGCCACCTAAAGAAGACAAGCACAGAAGAACACACAGAGAGCAGACAGCAAGTGCAAAAAACAATGGGGGTGGGGGGGAGATAAATAAATAAATCTTTAAAAAAAAAAAAAACTTTTCTTGAAGGAAAAAAGATAGAAAAATAAATGAAACTATACAGGACATAAATATAGAAGATAGAAGCAGAACATAATTAATGTATTTTAAAAAACAGCTCAGAGGGCCGCCATCAGGAGATAACTACCCTTTGTCTCCAGTTTGGCTGGCAGAGCTCACAGGCAACTTGCCAGAACTCTGGCACTTCTAGTTTCCAGCCTCCATATGGTGAGAACCATCTTGTCTCTTACATGAATACAATCTAAGCAAACATCAAGTACAAATGCCAGAACCACTTTTCTTGAATCAAATGTCTTTGGACCACTAACATTCTCCCCTTTGGATATGATTTTTCTGATTTAGGGAGACAATGTTTACAATCCATTCTCAGGACAGTGAGCAGAGGCATCCTTAATCCCCACTGAAAGCTTGCCATTCCAAGTTCAGTTAACAGCTTTTGTCCATTTCTATAACTTACTTCGTCACCAGCACAGAGTGACACAAACATCCACATGCATACCACATATGCTCATAATATTAAGTGAAACGATCTATACTAATCAATATAATTTTCCAGCATTGAACTGACATATGTATCTACAGGGACTATATTATATATAGCATATGAGTTAAGAATATGAACTTAGAGCAAACATGCATTCATTGGTTTAAGTCTCCGCTGTAGGACTTTCTTGATGGTGGTCCCAAGGCAAATTAATCTCTTTAAGCAACTGCTTCCTCAAGTTTAGAAAAAGAATCATAGTACTGCTTCCCTCATTGTCATATAGATTTAGTTGTTATAACAAACCAGAAGCAGAAAGAAACCGAAGTAAATTCAGCACTTGAAAGCAGATCCAATAGGGCTCTAGTTTGAATGCGCAATGCAATTCATTTGCTTGCTTCATTGCAAGTTGCCACTACAACCAAAGCACAATTGCCAGTTAAGGACACACAATACATTTAAAGATAGAGGATACCAGAGTCTTGAAAGTCCATTGGCCTGACGATGGGGGGAAAAGTAGGTGATAACTACTATGAAGAACCAGGTCCCACGTGTTCAGAAGAGGTTCCAAAGCCAATGGTGGGAGATGCTGGTCTCGTCACAGTGCATCAGCAAGAATGGCAGCAAATCCCACAGCATAGCCTGGGCAAAAGAGCCAGGAGTCAGAGTGACAGGATGTCAGCCTGCCCCTTACTGATGTTTGCCAAAGCAGCATCTGCACTGGATTTTACAGGAAGCACCCTTCCACCTGGCATCAAGCCAGTCCATACCATATTCTCCCGTAAATACCTGGTTACAAAAACATGTTTTTCTCCATTTGTTCACATTCTGTATGTGGTCAACATGTTTGCAATGTTTTTTGGGGATTCAAGATCACTAATATCAAGACACAATCCTCTTAAGGTCAATGTGGGATAATGCCTGTATTGTGAGAGAAGGTAGGTAAAACAACTAGTACAGAGCCTGGAATGTAGAATGTACCAAGTAATTCAGCTAGTAGTGGTGGTGGGCATAGTGGTGGTGGTGGTGGTAGTATTACTACTTGCAATAAGCTCTACCATTAACTGCCTAGAGTTAGGCCAAACTTCACAAGTTAAGGGTACAGTCCTCCACAAGACTGACCTCACTTCAGCCACCGGCTGCAGTCTCGGAGGGTCACAGGCCACCTGCATTTTTAACCAACTGGCTACAAACTTGGAAGTTCCCATCAGCCCCTCAAGTTGGATAATTCAGCAGAATGACTCAAGAACTCAAGAAAGTGCTGTGTTTACAATTACAGCTTTATTATAGATAACAAAAAGATAGAACTCAGAAGGAGCCAAAAGAAGACACGCATACGGCAAAGTCTGAGAGAGTCCCCAAATGTGAAAATGTGAAACTTGTGTCCTCTCCTGGTGAAGTTCAGGACACATCTCTCCTGGCACATTGATGGGTCTTACCAACCAGGGAAACTCATCTGAGCTTTGGTGTACAGAATTTTATTGAGATTTCATTACATATGCATGATTGACCGAATCATTGGCCACGTGATTGAACTCCAGTTCCCTGCCCCTGGAGATCAAACTGATAATATATGGCTCTAAACCCCAACCCCATAATTACATGGTTGGTCTTTCTGGCAGGGCCAGCCTCAATCCTAAAACTGCAGGTATGGCTGGCCCCACCTTAGCATAAGCCATCAATGTGGTGGGAGGGTTGGGGCTACACCATGAATAACCAAGACACCCCCTTCACTTGGGAAATTGCAAAAGTTTAAAAGTTACTCACCAGGGGCCAGGACAATGCCAGATATTTCGGTAAAGTGAATTCTGCACTACACTCTTCCTTAAAAAAATATAGAAGATCATTGTCTTATATCTCATTATGCCCACATTTCCATTGCAGCCACCATAATTCTTCAGCTTTTATCTCACTGAGTGCCCACCAGAGTGATTTTAAAGTTCTTTAGGAAATCAAAACACTTTAGTAATTATCACCTATTCTGCAATATTACCCCATTATTGGCAAGGCATTTCCCAAGCCCCAATGCTCTCAGGCTATTCAAATTTGCTGATCTGACCAGTGATGCCATCCTGGCACCTTCAAAGAATAAAAGACTCCTCTAATTTCCTGCCAAGCTACAGCCTCCACTTGCTTGAAACTCATCCAGATTTGGTCTTGCATTAAGAAACACAGAAATACCCCCAAGAGAATGCTAATACTTAGCAAGGCACTGAGCAATTAGACTTTAGTGGACTACTTTAAAGGGAACAAAAAAAGAGGAGGGAATGGGTGTGGTAGGGAGAGGAGGGGAGGGGAGGGAGGGAAGGAGAGAAATGAGAAGCAAATTTAAATAGCTCAGCTGGGTTTAGGGAAGAGAGGAGTGTGTCTATTCATTATGTGCTTCCTTTTAGAAGGAATTCAAATATTTTCATTGAAAAGAAAATTTTCATGATTTAGAACACAGGCAAACTCAATTAAATTAAGGCATGGGAGTTTCCAATGTAAACAGGTGCAATAGCATCTTACACATCTCAGCTGTCATAAATCAAGTCTGGTCTGTTGGCAAGAGGCAAGCAGGGTGACCACTTTGGGGTCTTCCTGGCCTAAAAGTTCTCATTAGAAGAGCATGTCTCCCATTTGGCCCGTTTCTAGATTCTCACCCAACACAGAAAGCCCTTGAACAGGGCTTGGCCTGAGCTTTCTCTTTGATGATTGGTTCATCCCCTAAAGATTCCTACCTCGGGCACAGAAGCAGGGTCCTGGAAATACACATCCTGGTCATCTCTACTATGTCTGAAGTACCGACAGCAGCAGCTCAGGCACCCAGACTATCAAAAGAAATAATTTACCACATATAAATTAAAGCATTAAACAAGTTTATTGAGAGAGAAAAACTGCAAGCAGGGAGGTCTCAAACCAAAAATGGAGTGACAATCTCAATAGCCATCTGGTCACAGCTGTTTAAAAAGGCATTTAGGGAATTTCCAAATGGAGGGTTAGAATAACTACCTGACATTAGAGGTTCTTATTACATAGGAGGGTCTTATCAAAGCAGTGAGCAAGCATACATTGATTAGTACGGTATGCTTATCCATTCTGATATGCTCTCTCCACTAGACCAAAACTGGCTTATCACCATATCTGCTTATCTGCAATTCTGTAAGGTGCATTTCATTTCCTCAGAGAGCCCCTGTGGCCAGTTGTTCTTGTCGTCTGGAAAATCTTTCTCAGAAATGGGTCACTCCTGGCAAAACCCAATGCAGGTGGCCATTTTAACTTAAGACAAAGCACAATTACTCCTGGCAGTACATACCTACAGAGCATTTGCCAGGTGCAAGCCCCTGTGCTAGGCATTGAAGAAAAAGCAAGGCCTACTCTGTCGTCGAGAGGCTTTACAGTCCAGCCATTCAAGGGGAAAATATTCTCCAACCCATACTTCCTGAGTGATCCCAGAATTTTACCGTAAGCACAGTCCATTTTATCCTGCTCTTATTTTCATCTCGTTCTCAGGAGCCAAAAAAAGAATTTTCCAATTTCATTGACACTAGAGTAAAAGGGAACAAACCTAGTCATATCCTAGAGATAAACCAACCAATCAAATCAAAGACTTCAATAGAGGTGGATCCAGTAGCAAATCATAGAACCCCAAGTTCAATAGCTCAAAAGAGCAAAAGCAATTTGCTAAGAGGATATGAGTGCCAATGGCCATGGCCCTATTTCTCAACAAAGTATGTTGCTCTTAGAAGAATGTTTACCTAAATCCCAGCAGGAAACGGGGTGGGGTACAGAGAAGAGGGATGCGTTAAACCAAAGAACTCCCACTGCCACCCTCCCGAACGAACCTCGAATGCCCCCACGGATTAAATTTACAAGAGAAAAAAATAGCCAAGAGAATTAAATCACTTTTATTCAGAAGGCCCTACAGATTAGAGGACATAAACGAGCCACAACTGAAAATTATCCCCAGCAATTTGCTCCAATGATAATCTGTAATTCTACAAGAAATGTTTATAACTTACATGCCTGTGGCTTTGGGAATCATTTGAAGCTGATTTTTATTATATTCTAAAACAAAATCATCATCTAGTAGGTGGTACTGAAATTCTTCAGGATCATTAACAATAGGAGCCAATACTAATTGAGTATTTACCATGTACTAAGAATAAATTGAGGCAAAAAGAGATGAAGCAACTTACAATTTGTCACACAAACAATAAGGTTGAACGAGTATTTAAAACCAATGATCTAGAAAAGATGAGTGAATTCCTTTCAGGGGTAGAATGCACTGAGGTGAAAGGTGAAATCTGTCAGTGGAGTGATTTTGCCCAACCTCCTCCTCAGGGGACATTTGGAAATGCCTGGAGACACTTTTGATTGTCACAACTTGGGGGGCTGGGGGTGCTGCTTGTATCTAGTGGGTAGAAGCCAGAGATGCTGCTAAACATCCTACAATACACAGGGCAGTCCCACAACAAAGAATTATTCACATAGAATGCCAATAGTGCTGAGGGCAACCGAGGAGACAAAGCAACAAAGGTGATCAATAAACTGTTCTGTATTAGAAATAAACAGAAATCAGTAAGCAGAGAAGAGGGGTGAAAGCAAGACCGGAGGAAAAAAGGATGGCTGAGTAACATGGCAGGGACTCCCTCCAGAGGACTGTTAAGAGTTAAATGTCTAATAGGCAATTAGACATGCAAGGGCATTGGGTGAGAGGATGTGTAAGGGATTGCGTGTGTGTGTGTGGGTGTGTGTGTGTGTATGCATGTAAAGTAAGGAAATCATCAAATACAAATCTGGGTCAGAATAAAAAGACCAATATCAAACTTAAAGAGAATAGGAATCACACCAGGACAAGAAGCCAAAGCCAGAGAGGTACCTGTGATTAAGTCCCTGAGAATTTGAGAAATCTTGGGGCAAGGAGGGGCTTTTCCAGAGGGCTTGGAATGTGGTTTTGAACCCAACTTGATTCTTAAGGGACTAGGAGTTCTTAATTCCTATCTAGATTATAGCTCTCACTATTATGTTTTTAATATCAGCTCCTTCCATAGAGTCATTCTCAACTAACTCTTTTAGATTTGTATTAAGTCCCAAGCTAAAAGAACCCCTCGTGTATCTGTAAAGAGAAGCACTTAACGTGAGAGGACCCCGCTTGCACCCAGTCGAGCGTCAGAACCCAAAGTTTAACCAGCTAGACAGCACTCCTTTTAAAATGGGGCCCACACCCACCGTAAGCCCCTCTGGGAATGTGACATATTATAGAAGGATCGAGTATGATGAAAATACAGATGCAAAGCACTCTGAAAAGATAAAAGCATTAAATAAAATGGAATGTTCTTATTAAGAGGCTAAGAGATGAAGCAGTATTCCCTTTGGCATCTCACTATAAATTCAAATATGGTCTATAGAAGAAAAAAGGTGGAGTGCTGCTGTGCATTAAAAACAACGACACAAAATAACTGAGGTCGATGCCTGTGGAAAAATCCGTTTGACAATTACAGGAATGACAAGCACTAACTTGTGAAAAACAAGTAGGCTTGGGGCCAAAGATCAGATGGCTAACAACTAGCGAAGCACAATAAAACCTGGAGAGTTGTTATCAATGTGTAATGGCATTCAGCAATAAAAAGTAAAGAAAACAATAAGAGCTTCCCATTTTTCACCAGCATGAAATTCCTGACAGCTCATCTTATCCCTTGGTGTCCAGATCTCTGAAGTCACTTAATGAAACAGCAGTTGTCTGAGACCAGAAACACTCTGCAATAATAGTTTCCCTGTGAACCCTGAGTCAAAAGAAATAGATACAGCCTAATACCCACACTCTCCTCCAAAGAGATTCTAACAAAGCACAGTACAGGCTACCTCTGCCTCTGTGTTGTACAGGCCATGCCCGTTATCTGGACAGGAACTGAGCTCCTATCAACAGGAAAGCCTCCTTGGAGCTCCTGACAGTTTAATTTAGCTTAACAATTACATCTGCAATTTGATCATACAACCTCTCCATCTTGATGGCCAGAAAAGTGATGCTTCCTCTGAGACACTGAAACGTCGTATGATTAAGGGAAAAAGAAAAAGGGAGTTTAAAATCTTTGCTGCAACCCAACTCTTCCTTCAAAGCTTACCTCAGTTATCCATCCCAAACTCCATCCTCCCTCTTTATTGTGACAGGCTGACTGCCTCACGATTATATTGACACTACAGAGAAAGCGGTGTGAGTTCTCTCTGAATTGAGTCACAGGGCAGCGGGGGGAGGTTTTCCAAAGTAGACCCCTTCTGTGTGACCAGGTCAGGACAGCCACCAGTGGAGTCTCCCAGTTCCTTTTCTGTAAGAACTCAATGGGCTCCTGTTAGGAACGATGATGGAGCAGCTGGAGGAAGCCACTAAGAAAAAAAAAAAAAGGATTCCTTTAAGTATTTTGGGGGTACTGTATTAGCTGTCTATCACTGCCATAACAAATTACCTCGAATTTGACAGTTTAAAAAAAAACACCCATTCATGATTTCACAGTTTTGTAGGTCAGAAATCCAAGTCCAGGGTGGCTCAGCTAGTTCTCTGCTCTGGGCTTCACAAAGACAAAATCAAGGTGTCAGCCAGCTGTGTTCTTAGTTATTTCCACCATACAGATCCAATAGATGGAATAATCTTAAAAACAGATAAGGGCAATTGTAGTAAAAATAACTAGGGAGTGGTAAGTTTTGAGTGTTTATTACCTTTTTAAAAATACATTTCATTTAATTGTAAGTTTAAAGAAGTTAATTTTCAACAGTATTGTGTTTGATACTCAGTTCACAAAAATCCCAAAAATTTATCAATTAGCTCTCACAATCCAGTACAAGCTGGCTCTAGCTCACCACTGCACACCTCCCTTCCCAGATTAGTTTAAAGCAAATTCCTAACATTAAATCATTTCACCCATAAACATTTCTGCATGGATCTCTAAAAGATAACTTTAAAAAAAAAAAACAAAAATCAGAGCCCCTATATCATTAATACAAGTAAAATACTTCAAAATAATTCCTTAATGTACCACCAATAGTTCCCTAATTGTATCATAAATGTTTTTCAACAGTTTATTTCATTCAAGATCCAAATAAAGCTCCATATACATTACATTGATTGATATGGCTCAGAAGACTCCTTTAATCTATATTTTCTCTCTTTCCCCTCTCCTTTTTCCTTGCAGGTTATTTCGTTATTTGTTCAAGAAATGAGTCGGTGGGCTGCCCTTTCAGCTTTCTTTATTGGGAAAGGCTCTAACCTGATAAGAAAGTACAAAATATCTGCTTTCAGAACCCTGCTGCTATGCGCCCCTTATGGGTTAGCTCTGTAGAATGGGCTTCTGCTACTCATGACCAATAGAACCCTGGCTGTGAAAATCCTAGCTCTATAATATCAAGATGGGTATTTTAAAAAATTACTGAAACCCAAAAAATAAAAACTATTTAGATGGCTAAAATATGAATACCAGCACTCCAGGCCCTGCCTCCTGATGAGCAAAGGAAATATCCACCACCACTACCAAACCCCACCATCACCAGCTCTCAAAGACAGCCAAGCGCCTGTCACCTTTTGTCACATTCTGGGAACAGACAGCAGAAGCAGGGTTGTGAGGCAAAAATGGGGGCTGAGTAGTTTGAGGAATAGTTGGCAGGTAATGATGGAAAGCTCAGTCTCCCTGAGAGCTCATTAGAAAACATCAACCTTGAAACTTCAGCTTTCTCCTTTCCCAAGAAGCTCAGCGTGGGCTGCTGGGGTGTCAGCGCCAGTTGTCACTGTGGATATTGCTTGGCAGGAGCAAGAAGCTCAGGAATCCCAGATGTGTTTCTGAAGGTTTTTAAAGAAGAACCAGCTCTTCTGCATTTTTCTTCCTTTTTTCCTTCCCAAATATAGTGCCCAGGAATGGAAACCTCACTCATCCTATTTCCCAAACTTGGCAGTTATGACAGTCTTATTGTAGTGCCCTATTAAACCTTAGCCATATATTTACATAATTAAACCCAGATTGGCTTTTCTCTCTCCTGCATCTACCACTGTCACTCACTGCAGTGTGGAATGCTAGTTCCATCTTCTCTGTACAAGTGAGGACCCAGAGACTTGAGGTGGCATCATCCCTTGGGACCAAGGAAAATTGTCTAATAGAAACAGAGGTGATGCTTCGACGATAAGGAGATAAATGGTTTCCCACCTTCCAACAGGAAAGCTATTGGCCTTTTTCATTGCATCGTAAGACTGGAAGGAAACTTGAAAATCATCTGGTATAGAGGTTGCAAACTGGCAAGCTCAGGCCTGATTAGACCCATATATTTTATAATTTGACTCTCATAGTTTGTTTTTAATTTGAATTAGTGACCATAGTTAAAATTGGGAGATTCGCATAAAAAGCCAATTTTTTTCTTGAAAAAAAAAAATGATTCTCATTGGCCATTCTAGGCCTCCATTTTCTATTTCCTGCATGCCAATCATCAGGAAGAGAGGACCATAGCAGCTGTCCTAGCAGGTGGGGCATGGCTCTGTGGTTACTCTCTCATCTCCCCACTCCCTGTTGCATATGTGCATGCTACCTTTTGGGTCCCTGTGGAAATGTGAGTTTGTAACTATCATCTTTCAGATGAAAAGAGAAACTCCATGGAAATTAATAAGTTAATGACAGAGCCCAGGTTTCCTAACTCTGCACAGTATTAACAGCAATTTCTTTGTTGGAGGTGTCCAAAGACCTGGATTCTGACCCCAGCCCCATCACTTAGTAGCTATGGGATGTAGGCACAGACCCGGAGGACTGAAGCTCTCCGGGTCGCATATCTCAACTGTAAAATGGAGCCAGTTATAGCACACTGTCATTTTCTCTCAGAGTTTATGAGGATTAATGTGTTTATGAAAGGGTTGAAAAAGTCAAAAAGTCTATGTAATTTTATGCTTTTCGGTATTTTCATGGTAATATTTTCATTTCCAATTTCAAGCTCAATAATTTCTTCATTATACCAAACTACTATTAAGTATGCCCCTCAATTCTATTCAAAGTGTATTTACTGAACATCTACCATGTGCCTAGCCCTATATAGGATGCAAAGAAATATATGGGGACATAAGATGAGAAGAACACAATATAAAATGGAGTGTCAAATGGAATATGTGACATAAAATGCATAAGAGAAGTAATAGTCTATATATTGCTTAAATAATATACGATGACTCCCACTTTCAAAGGACTGCACAATTCTCTTAGAATGCTAAGAATCTTTGCACTCTCTACATTAGCAGCAGCATAAGCACTGCCAATTACTATATACCCACAATGTACCAAGCACTGTGCCAAGCACTGAACCCAATTACATGTTGCATCCCTCAATAACCCCATGAGGTAGTTTGTTTTTTATCATGCTTTTCCAAGATGAGGAAAATTGAGATATACAGAGATCAAGGTCACACAGCTAGTAAGCAACAGAGTGGGGCCATCTGAATCCAGAGCCCACACCCCTATGCACTCCAATGTACCTCCTCCTTCACTCTTTGCTCTGAACCAAGCTCCCACTACAACTTCCTCCAATCCCCACATACACTCCCACCTCCACTCCAAGTCCATGTCTCTTAAACTCATTCCTTTGATATTTTTTGACCATCAACTCTCAATCCCTTTACCAACTTCTGCCTTTCCACCTCCTGTGACACTCAAACAAGCCCAGTCAGGAATATTTTCCCTCCTGCCTGGACCAAATTGTTATCATTACAGAGATGATGGTTTACTCATTGTCATCATCACATTAATGCTTATTAAGCTCACATTTCTGCTGAAAGGAAGTGTAACTTGATCTTCAGTGAGTCATTAAGTGCAACCAACACTCATCAAAGGGATTGTAAATTGATGGCTGTGGTAATCCTCCTAATTATCATCTTTTTGATGACCTCCTTCTTATCAGCAAGTGTGCCCAGTAGTTATAGAACCTTAATAGTCCCTATGCAGACAAGTCAACACTGACTTCCTGGGAAGTCCAAAATGTCCTGTGTATACAAATATGTATGTGAGAGTGGGTTTACATACATGCATCTTTTTATTTAAATACTGCCTTGTTTCCGTTTTGATCACATAAATTACAATTAGATGCCATAAAATAAAAGCAGGCGAAAAACAAAAGAAAGAAAAGCAGATGATTATAAAGTCAAACCAGAAATAAAGCTAAAATTGCATATACACATTATGTTGCCCTTTGGCCACAGATTTGGCTCTTAAGTTTGCAAGCGCTCACAGTGAAAAATAAATTCAATCATTTGCTTTTTTACAGGGTCTCTAAGACAAGATAAATTTGGGAAGTACAATTAATACAAGACCACAAAGGAATTTCACCTGGGAAATCCTCAAAAAAGGGACATTAGAGAATATAAATAAGCAATGACCTCAACAATGCCCCTACAATTCAGACCTGATAAGTTTCATCTCTCTTTCACCTACCACCATTGTATTTGATGGTAACACAGCCAAGCACAATTTGGAAAAAGTAATTCTTGCCAGAGGGGAGGTGGACAAAAGACTGAAGGTGTATCTGTACATACAAACATATGTGAGTGCAAATTATACATGTGTTCATATGTAATTTTTAAAAATTTTAACAAAATGTACTGATCAAGAGTATATTTAGTACCTACAAATAGAGTGAATATTCTAGTCAGCAACCAAGATTCCCACAACTGGTAAATATAATCATAATTGACAAGTCTGTTTCCTGGCATTGTCTCTCTGCCACTTATGGTTCACCTAAAATCATCACTAGTTTTAATGTGATATTTTAGTTTTAATGCATCTGGCTCTTATTTCCCCAGAGCTCGGTTTTCCCTATGAGCAGATAGTTTGGGGTTAAATGCTTCAACTTTGGAGCCAGGCTACTTGGGTTTGAATTCTTACTACTTTATAATCCTGAGAGGGATATTTAACCTTTTTATTGCCTCATTTTCCTCACCTGTAAAATGGAGACTCATAATAGCCCCTATTTTAATAGGGTTGCTGTGAAGATTAAATGTTAATACATGTAAAACCCATAAAATACTATATAACAGTATGTGGCACACAGTAAGAACTCAATGAATGCTGGCTTTCATTATTATTATTCCATGAAATCATGCCTGGGAAATTTTTCCTGTGCCTTCTTCTTACTGAACAATAGCTATTTATTAGGAAGTCCCTAAGTCTCTGGGGGATGGGGGTAGAGCTCTCTTCCATAGAACACTTGATTATAAATCATTTCTCTCTATTTATCCCATAGTTTGCCTCCCAATTTGATTTTAATTTCCTTGACAGCAGATACTATGCCCTATAGGAGATAGATGTTACATAGTTCAACCTCCTCATTTCATATTTGTTGGAGAAAACAGAAGAACAGACAGTTAAGCAACATCTCCATGATTAAACAACTAGTGAGTGGCAAACCAGCACAAGAAGTGAGATCACTTGACTCTAGTCCTTTTGCCATTAGAGTATCTTGTCTTCTCACAAACACATGACACACAGCAGTCTTCCCAACTCTCTTAATTATTTCCCATATGATGATGATTCCCAAATGCACCTTTCTTACCAAGAACCTTCTCTAATGCCTCCCAGTGAACTGTCTACTTAACTCTCCACCTGGTCATCCCATTGGCATTTCAAACTCTACTTGTCCTAGTGAAACTCATCTGCCTCCTCTCTAATTCAGGGGTGTGATGGTTAGGCTAATGTGTCAACTCAACCAGGTATTGGTGCCCAGTTGTTTGGTGAAGCAAGCACTGGGCTAATTATAATATAGGGCATTTCATGGACTTTAATCATCAGTGAGTTGATTGCATAGATGGCTAATTACATCTACAATCAACCAAGGAGATTGCCATCAGCAATGTGTGACCTCTTATCCAATCAGTTGAAGGCTTAAAAAGGGAAGTGATTTCAGCATTCAGAGAGAGAATTCCCAGCTCCAATTTGGACAGCCATCTCCTGAGAACTCATCAAGGATCCTCATCGGAGCCCCTGGTTTGCAGCTTTCCCTGCAGAATTTGGACTTGTGCATCCTCATGATCACGCAAGAGAATTTTATAAAATCTCATACTATTTGCATATATCTCCTGTCAGTTCTGTTTCCCTAGAGAATCCTGACTAATATTAGGGGCTCCTCCTGCATTTTCTATCTCTGTTGGTGACTCCACCACTCACACAATAAACCAATAATAAAGCTTAGACTTACTCCTGATTCCTCCCTCTCCCTCATCCCATCCATCCAGACCCTACCAATTTTACTTACAAATTATTTCCCAGAGTTGTTCTTTCTTAATAATGCCTAAACCACTGCTCTAATTTGGTCTAAACCTGTCTGTAGCCATGTGACTTGCTCCCCTTACTAAATCATAACTTCTTATGTAAAGGAGAAGGTAAATAGCATTTTCTGAGCCCCTACTGCATACCCAGACACAGTACTTAGAACTTTTATATGCTGTGATCACAACATGGATGGTATCCTCCAGGTGAGGAAGCCAAAGTTCATTCAAACTAGGTCTGTTTAAAAATGTTTGAGCAGAATTTTAAAACTAACAAGGGATATTGCAATAGCCTGGGGCTAGTAACAGCCTTAAGCCCAAGGGCAAAGGGAGGAGCAGTTAGTTACCAGTACCCAGCAGAAAGAGTAGCTGTGTGGAGGTGGCCTTCCAATAGCAGCTTTGGTCCTCAGTAACCTGGGAAGGAGGAAATGGAGAGAATAAATAACTTGCATCCCTCTCCTTCTGGCTTCTGATTTCCTGCCCCTACCTTCCATTTGCTAAATCCACCAGGAAGGCAAATGACAAAGTTGCTCATCAGTGAAATCCTTGAGTTTGCCTCCCAGGCATGGAGCAGGGCAGCAAAGAGTGGAAAGTAGATAGAAGAGACAAACAGAAGATCTCCAACAGAGCATACAATAAGTAAATGATGGGGACAGGATTTGAACCCAAGTCCAGGTGATCCCACAATCTTCCTGCAATTCCACAAATTTACAATACTGTGAGGTTTTTTAAGACAAGAGACTATCTCTTAGTACCCAGAGCAATATCCTAATGCCCAAAGAAACTGCAATGTCCAAAATTTTAAAAGGAACAGAAGTTCACGTAGAGGTATATTGCCAAGGGATTGAGACAGTCCTGCTGTAATCACTCAGAGCAGAAACATTTCTGCCTTAAAAGAAGGGTATCCTTATTCCCAGGGAGCAGATGAATATTCAACAGCCTCTGTCCATAAGGGGAAACAGCAGTAAGGTTTACCAACTTAAAAGTCTCAATCCCAAAGTTCCAGATGAAGGATGCATGTAATCCTTGTCCCTCCCACACTCTGGGAAAATATGAACTCTAAAAAGACAATGTAGTGTGACCAGCGAGTAGGTGCCAGCCTGCTGAGACCAAAAGGGTTGAAGCAGGGCTAAGCCCCAGCCTAAGCACCGCGGAGATGTCCACTGTGGCACTTACGATGCAGTCATGCGGTTCATCACCTCCTCACTTGCCTCTGCACAGAGAGGTGTTCCTGGGTCTTTGGCTAAAGGGCACTGACAATTACAAGATTAGAAGATCTATTTGATAGGATAAACAACATTAATGGCTACATGAGAAATTTCTCCATAAGGATGGAATCTAAGAGACTGTGGAATGCGGACAGAGTACTCTGTGAAACCTACATGTAGAAGAGGACAGCATCTTGCGAGATAGTAGAGCAACAACATAGGAGAACCTGGGGACCAGGACTAACACATGGAAATGAGCTACCACAAACCCTAATAAGCAAAAGCCTGCCTTGTTACATCTAAGGGTGATGCTTTCCCTATTGTTGAGCCACTCTGTTTCTGAGACCCTCTCTTTTTTTCTATTTATTTTTATTATATTTAGTAAAGAAGATTTGGGTTATGTAAACGTTTCATTGAAGGTGTTGGGGATTCCCACATGCCCCACCCAGGGATGTCTTTCATTGGTGTGGTACATTTGTTGCAATTGACGGGCACATCTTGACGCATTGCTACTAACCATGTTCTATAGTTTATATTATTGTTTACAATATGCACTTCACAATTTTGTAGGTTTTGACGGGACATATGGTGGCCTGTGTCCATTATTGCAGTGTCATGTGGGACAGTTCAAATGTCCCCAAGTTGCCCCATGTGGCACCTGTTCCTCCCTCTCCCTCCCCTTGGAGCCTCTGGTGGCCACTGCCTTTTTTTTTTTTAAAGATTTTATTTATTTATTCATTTATCGCCCCCTTGCTGCTTGTGCTCGCTGGGTCAGCTAACCACGCCGTGCGGGCGGGCTTGCCTTCACCAGGAGGCCCCAGGAACCGAACCCGGGACCTCCCATATGGTAAACGGGAGCCCTACTGATTGAGCCACAGCCGCTTCCCCCACTGCCTTTACATCAATACTGAAACCCTTTCTTACCCCAGGACAGCCTGTACCTGACTAATACAGGCTCTGTCCCTATCCATATCAAATCACCTGATATATCTTTCTTTCCTTTACAAAGTTCTTTTTTTCTGTAAATAGGATGATACATGTATGTTTAAAAAATTTAGCTGATATTTCCAACATCATACTATCTTCTCTCAGCATCTGTATAGAATGTCTGCCAGCAATATACACCTGTAAAAAACATGGTTATTTTTGTTAATTTTTAAAATATAATAAAGAAATGGATTATATTTTTTTAAAAAAAAAAGAAAAACAATGTGATAGAGTGGAGAAAGTATTGATTCTGCTATTCCTCAATCTCGATTCTAGGATGACTTGCTGATAAATTAGACTGTGGGCCTCATGTTACTTATAACACCTACCTTGCAAGACAGTGAGAAGGACTAAATGAGATCAGATGAGGTCCTGTGTGAAAATGTTAGTAAAATGCTTAACTTCTAGTGCCCAGTTTGATTATAGTAGGTCCACAGTACCACAGCAGGTATCCTTGTTTTTGTCAGGACTGGGATCCTGAACAATTTCTCTTGGTCTAAGCCCAGGGTCTATTGAACCAAGCTTTCCCTTAAAGAACAGCTCCGAGATAGGACTCCTGACACTTCTTCTCGGGGCTTGTCCAGTGAACTCAGTCTGGACCAGGACTGCTTGATGTCTATTCAGAGCTGATGGCAAAACTTCTGAAGGAGGTGCTAGGATATGTGAGAGGAAGTTTCAAAGCTACTTGCACTGTACCTGTTTAGCATTTACTCACTATTCTTAAGCTTTTTTTTTTTTTTTAATAAAGCCTGTTTTAATAATTGTATTATTAACTCTAGTCCATGGCTTAACTTAGGGTTCACTATTTATTTTGTACAGTTCCATAGATTTTTTAAATTTTTATTCTAGTACCATATATGTAACCTAAAATGTCCCCCTTTTAACCACATTCAAATATATAATTCACTGTTGTTAATTACGTTAACAATGTTGTGCTACTATCACCATCATCCACTACCAAAACTTTTCCATCCTCCCAAATAGAAATTCTGTATATTTTAAGTCTTCGCTACCTATTCCCTATCCCCACCCCATCCTCTGGTAACCTATAATTTAGATTCTGACTAGATTCTGAGTTTGCTTATTCTAATTATTTTGTATTAGAGAAATCATACAATTTCTGTCTTTTGTATTGGGCTTATTTCACTCAGTAAGATGTCTTTAAGATTCATCCATGTTGTTACATATATCAGAACTTCATTCCTTTTTACAGCTGAGTAATATTCAAGTGATGAAAGGATTCTTAAAGTTTGAAAATGTTTTGCATCCCAGAAAATATAAAAAGTTCCATTCTGAGACTGACAAAAATTCCTTGTCCATCCCATGCTCAGTCACCTAGAAATCAGGGGCCTGTGCCTAGGAATCAATTATCCTCAGCCTACCAAGAAAAATCAGACTCAAAGGGATTTTATTGTGTGGTCAATCTATCCCTGTCAATGCCTCTTCTGCACGCCCCACACCCAATCTCCCAGATGTTTCCCACGTTCACTGTCACTGCATAACACTCATTACAAATATCTCTTCCACACTTGCATAGCCCAGGCTAAGCTACTTAAGAACAGGTGGGACCACACTTGTACTTCTCCTGTGACACTGTATCACTTGATGCAATAGTGTAGGTATACAAAATAGAGGGCCTTGAATGTTCAGTTATAGAGTTTGAATATTATCCTAAAAAAGGAAAGAATGCCACTGACTGTTTTGGAGCAGAAGGTAATAGCTTGATGGAAGCAGTATTTTAGGGAATTTTCTCTGGCAGCTGATACTTAAAACATTGGAAAGGGGGAAGACAAAACAGGAAAGAAATTAAAATCCAGGTCAGTTAAGAGGTAATTTTTTTAATCAGCTGAAAATAATGAGAGTCTAAATTACAGTCATGGCAACAGACAAAGACAAATAGGAAAGGATGTTTTTGAAACCCATTCTGAAGATTGTGAACTCCAGCGTGATTCAGGGCAGGCTCCATGACTGGGTTGTCACTATGACCCCATATGTTCAGGGCTGATATGCAGCCAGCATCCACTAATACAGCTGTATCAACTGTTAAAATATTGAAGCACTTGTATACTTTTGAGTAAATAGCCCTTCCCTGAAACCCCACCCAGTCCTCTCCTTAAATATCCCAACCATACCCCACCCCACCCCCACTATTCCCAGATCCAGCAACTGAAGGGCTACATCTGGCCCAGCAGAAGGCCTTGAGCAGAAGGCTCCTGTGACAAAGCTGACATCCTTTCTGAATGGTTGGTCCCCATGATGATGGCTACATATATTTAATATCACTCCTTGACATGCATAGCACAATCTCTGGGACATGTAAGTGATGAAGGAAGAGAGGAAGGGATGGGCAAGAAGGAAAGAAGAAAGGAACAGATTCTGGTACTGGTTGGATATGAGAATGCAACAAGCAAAGTCCTATCCAACTATAATAATACAGACTTAAGTGACTGTTTGATTATAGTTTCCTTTCACAAAAACGGAAGCAGAAGGGAGAGTTTGTTTGGAAGAAAGATGGATATGTCTTCTTAAAAATAAACTGCATTTGAGCAAAATAGCTCAATTGAGAGAAATAAAATTTATGACAGATTGGTTGAAAACTATGCAGTACATCCATTTCTCTCAATACTTAAAAATCTATCCCTTGGAGAGCCCAGGAAAGCAGACAGCTGTGTATCTCATGGACAACCTCAGAGAAACTCCTTCAGGCTCTTAGAGTCTGAAATGATTGTCCTACTCCTGAGAAGCTACCTTGTTTTTATTATATGGACAATGAACTGTGTAATCAATCAGGTTTACTTTTTAGTCTTGTTCATTATAAAGCATAAAGCCAAATCTAGGGTGCACCTGTAGCATATTTGCTTCATTATAACCCTACCCTTGTTTTCCCCCACTAACTTCTAATTTATGTTAGCTTACCATATGGAATCCTTGAAAGCTGACTTAAATTTTCTTTAAAACAAACCTAGAGGGAATGAGGTTAACTTATATGAATTTGAATTGAAGGTAGAATATTCAGATGGAAATATCCACTTGACATAAATATAAGAAATTGGGTTTCAGCACATGTGAGGCACAGTAAGAGTTGCATAGGCATGGAAGACATGGCCACACAGAGCTTATAGTCTTTGGTGGCAGAGAAGATAAATGTACATCAGAGCAGGTGGAACAACCCCTCAAGCATGACTTGATTAATTGCAGGATGAATGATACTGCTACTGAGTACTTGAAGGAGAGGGTGAAATCCATATTGGTCATTCCTAGCGTACACACACTTGAAATGTCCCTCAGCACTGCTACAGAATAGAATGATGAGGCTTCTGTACCATGGAATTCCATTTTATTCAGTATGTTTGAACCTCTGCTACTGGGTTTTCTTAAAACCTGAAGATAAACACCACCCTTGTTTATTTCGAGTGTTTTGTTTTATTTTATAGGGATGCCCAACTGATTTGATTACTTGGCTGCTCATTCTCAAAAGTAAGGCAACAGAATAGGGAAGCAAAGGAAATCCATAGGTGCCCAAAGGAAAAGAAAAATAGGAATGGATTTATCATCAGAACATACCATCTATCTAAAGCATCCCTGTCTCACCAACATAGATTAATTATCAGTATGATGATTAAAGATAGATGGCGTGGTGGAAAAAGACAAAGAAAGCTTGTATTTGCCTCTAAACAGCTATGTGATCTCTCTAATCTTCATTGCCTTATTTGTAAAAATGGAAAACTAAATCCTCACCCCCTACTCACTTAAATTAGCAACTATTTATCGTGCATCTTCCAGGGAGATGCCATCATGCCAGGCATTTGGGATGATAAATAGATAAAACATGGCTCCAATCCAGTGGGGTTATGTGGATCCATTGAGAGAATTATTTAAAAGCATTTGGGAAAAAGTTCCAAATGCTACACATACTGAAGGATTTATTATTAGGATGAAAACAAACAGGTCGTTTAAGTTACCTTCAACAAGTTGAGGTAATTCCAAACCAAGAGAAGAAGATAATTCTGGAGCTATATGCCTTCCTAGAAGTTTAGAGCTGGAACCCATCCTAGCAGCCCTGTGCAAAGGTCTAGCATCCCAAAAATAGATGGAGAAAGGCCACCCAACTAGAAGACATAAAAAGAAATTTAGACAAACTTGCCAGAACGAAAGTTTACATTTCAGGCTTGCCCCTCTCTAAGCACAAATGTGTCAAGGCCTCTAGTTTCATTCTACACACATAGATGCTTTGTTTGCCACACCCAGAGAGCCCCTTCCTCCTGTACCTACCTCCTCACCAAGCCCTAATGGGATGCCAGGATTTGGCCCACTCAAAAACCATCACTGAGAATCTATAGTGTCAAGCACTCTTGACACTGTGAATGCAGTAAAGAAACAAAGCCTTGATTTCCCAGGACTGGGGAGTCCAGTGGAGCTACAGGCCAGCAAATGAGCAATCTCAAAACAGGAGGTGAGTGCTACGAGAGTATAAAATGGGGGTGATGGACAATGGGGAGGGTACAGCTGACCCAAGAGTGACAAGCAGCAGCCTTGTCACACAGCTTACCACCCTGGCAGAGGACTCATTCTAGTCAAAGTGACATTTGTCTCTTGGCTGTGAGGAACTGTACCACCTTCAAAAATCACACTGAGGACATGGAGCCCTGAGGTCCTCAAGGATGTTCTGACAATTTCCTGTAGAAAAACGCAAAAGATGGCAGCTCAAAGGAGCAGCTGCTCAAGAAATGCCTTACTATGTCTGATGACAGCAATGCCTTCCTTTGCCGGTTCCAAGAAGCCTCCCCTCTGAATGCGCCCCAGCCATTTTTGGAAAGTTATTATTCTCCTTACCCCAATGCTTCACTGAATCAACACCCCCATTCAGGGGCCTTGGTGGGGAAATAGCTGCAAGGCCTCCCACCTGCCCTCAGAAAAGGAAAAATAAAAGTGAAGACACAAAAATATGTTTTAACTTCATCTACAACCTCGATGAACTTTGAAAACCTTATACTAAGTAAAATAAGCCAGACACATATTGTATGATTTCATTGATATGAAATGCTCATAATAGACAAAGCTATAGAGACAGAAAGTATATTAGCAGTTGCCTAGGACTGGGAGGTGGGTGTGTGGAGAGAAATGGGGTGACTGCTAAAGGGTATGGGTTTTTTGGGGGGTGGCAAAGATGTTCTAAAGTTCATTGTAATGATGGTTGCATAACTCTATGAATATACTAAAACCCATTGTACACTTCAAATGGGTGAATTTTATGGTATATGAGAGATATCTCAATAAAGCTGTTACCCCCTCCCAAAAAAAAGTGTAAATAGCCTCTCATGGCTTAATTCTTAGGTGATAACTGCCTCTCTACAGGGATTTTCAAAGCTTTACCCCAAAGAGCTGAGAAATCAGGAATTTCCAACAGAAGGGACAAGCAAAAAAGACACAATGGCCACCAGTGGCCACCAGACAGCTCTCTGCCTGCTTCATCCCATATCAGGAGCCCCACACACTTACTTGAGCCAGAGAGACTACCTCATTCCTCACCATGGTCAGCGGATTTCTTACAACAGTTTTTATTAGCACTATTTGAAGCCCTCAGAGACATCCCTATGTGAGAAGTGCACTCATGGAAAACAGCAGGCTGGTAATATTAAAAAGCTCATTACTGCATGGAAAAATGATCTCAGACTCATTCTTAACTGAGCGTTTGATTCAATATGAGTCTGATATAATCTCTCCTCTTTCTGACAATGATTCCAATATGCTGCCATCTGCAGAATACTCCTTTCTCTCAGAAACAAATTCCTGCCTAGATAATATAGTCAACGGAAATCTAGGAGGAAAGCCATATGTCGCAGTAAATGCACACTGCTTTCCACGCACTCTCCCCACTATTATTTTTCATGCCAGTCACTAGCTATGAACATTTGTTGCTCAAGATGATTTCCTCTAAAGATGTGCTGGATTCAAAGTCAATTAAAAAGAAAAAAGAAAAGCAGAGCAAGCAGCCCTCCCCTTCATGTCCCGTGTAGTGGGTATCCAGATATGGAAGATAGTCCAGGAGATTCTTAGCCATCCCTCCTCATCCACCCTTTCCCTCACCTGCTGCTACTTGAGGAGGACCGGGCTGCATTTGCAGAAGCCTGGACAATTCTGTGGGCTAAGGAAGGCCCCCGGGAGTCAGACCTTTAGGTTGACTCCTCCAAGTTCATGCAACAGACACTCTAATTTTCCTCTCTCACCCTTACCCCTTCCCAGAGTTTCTGTTCCTGCAATCTTTGCTAAGTGACCGTCCTCTGACACACCTGATCAGAGAAAAGGGAGCACCTGGGCCAAACAAATTCTCACCTGAAAATGTGGAATTGGAATATAAAACTATATACAGTGATTTGAATTTGGATGTGGGAGTTTAAAGCCACATTTGAGGAGGTGGCAGGGAATTTGGGTCAGTTGTTTTCTAACTCATGCAAGCAACAGCAAAGAAACCCATCTGGAGTGCAGGGGGTGGGGGGTTGGGGGAGGATGAAAGAAGAGAAAGGCTGAGAAAAGAAAACAGTCATCTCCCTAACTCAGGGTTTCTCAGCCTTAATGCTATTAACATTTGGGGTCAGGTAATTCTTTGCTGGGGGGGAGGTGTGCATTGTAGGATGTTTAGCAGCATCCCCAGCCTCTACCTACTAGATGTCTGTAGTACCATCACTACATCCCCCTGCCGCCCCCCAGTTCTGAAGATCAGAAATGTCTGCATACATTGCCCAGCGTCCTCTGGAGGGCAAAATCGCCCCGTGTTGAGAACCACTGCCTTAACCCAACATTCCTTTACTTATCTTTCAACAATGATCATTCACAGCAAAACCCAGAGTCATCCTTGACTCCTCTCTTTCATTCCAATTCACAATTAAAATCTGCACCTCTGCCTTCAAAATATATCCAGATTCTGACCATTTCTCACTGCTCCAATGTGACCAAGCCATCATCCAAAGCCTCCTAACTGGCCACCCTCACTCTGTCCTTACTCCTGTCAGACAATTTTGCACATAGCAGCCAGAGGAAAGGGCCTTTTAAAATAGAAGTCTTGTGTCACTTCTCCATTCGAAACCCTCCAGGGTCTTCCATCTCACCAGAATAAAAGTCAAAGTTCCAGCAATGGCCTGGAACTGGCCCCCAGTTTCCTCTCTGACTTCAACTCTTGCTACTTAGCCCCTTCACCCATTCCTCTCCAGTCTCATTAACCTCCTTGCTATTCCTCAAGGGTGCCAGGCACAATCCTGCCTCCAGGCCTTTGCAGCTGCTGTTCCCGCTGTCAGGAATGCTTTTCCTCCAGATGTGCTCAAATGTTACCACGTCAGAAAAGCCATCTACAGTTGCCCTTTTTAAAAAATAGCATTCCCCATCCCTTTCATTCCCTGTCTCCCTTATCCTGTTTACTGTTATTATTCATTATCCTCCCCCTGCCCCAAATGGGTCCCTTGACTGTTTGCTCATTGTTTTTGCTCATTGTCTGCTGGTTGTTTGCTTGTTTTCTTTAGGAGGCACCAAGAACAGAACCCAGGACCTCCCATGTGGGAGGCAGACACTCAACTGCTTGAGCCACATCCACTCCCCAGATTATTCATTATTTTTTGTTGTTGTTTACTCTCTGTCTCCTCAACTAGGATAGAAGCTCTTGAAAGCAAGGTTTTGCTTTGTTTTCTGCTGTAGCACCAGGACCCAAGCAGTGCTTGGCATTGTTGAATGATGTACAGCTACAGTAAGTGCAAGGATGGTCACTTTATCATTATTTATAGTAGAGCAAAACTGGAAGCAATATCATTATCTAACAGTGGGGCAACAGTTAAATACATTATGCCATGTGCAGTCATTTAAAAACTTGCTTTTAAGGCTCTCTAGGTTAAAATGAAATCATGCTGGTAAATCCTAAGATAGCGTCTCCTAACTTTCAGCTAAATACTTGGGCGAACACAGACATAAATGAAAAGTTAATGCAGCTCTGAAAACTGGGGCTCTATATCTCGCTGTTACGAGACTCTGAGAGGAATTCCCATTAATTATAAAGACAATGGAACTAGACATTTATGTGTCTTCCAGAAACAAAGTGAGTCCGTACACTTGAAAATAGGGAGAAGGTTGTCCTTGTTCACCACTTCCTGCCCCCTGAATTAATCAAGTATTCACTGTGCAAATATCAAACGTGGAAAACTCTCCAAAATGCCTGGGGGCTGTAAGGATATATAAGACCTCACTAATAGCACCAACCATGATGCAACCCTGCAGCTGTCTGCTTTCTACTTGTAAGGCACAGGGGAGCTAGGTCTCCTCACAGTCACACTAAGACAGGCAGGGTAAAGTCTGCTTCCCTGTTTGACATCCACAAAGACTAGCAAGCAGGAACTCAGGTAGAATCAGAACTTCCCTGATAGTTGTTCTGCCGAAGAATCTAAAAAAGGGATTATTTACTGAGGTTTGCACAAGGTTAAGGAAAACACAGAGAAATGAAGTATCCAGTGATCGCCAACAGGGGGAGCCAAGACGGCTGCTTGGCCTGAAGAAGCAAAGGGAGGAAATCGCTTCAGGGGAGCTCGGTGAGCATTCCTGCCTTGGTGGTGTGGCAGCCCAAGGGCCCATGGCTAGTGAGCCTCACCCTATAGACACCCAGTGTGTTGGGAGCCCCTACAAAGTAGGGCCCCTGGAACTGTTAACAACAGTCCACAAGGTCACAGATCAGCAAGTGAGCGACATAGCTGCTAAAAAGTAGCAAACTAAAACCAAAACTACAATGAGATATCATTTCATACCTATCAGAATGGCCACTATTAAAAAGACAGAGAACTACAAGTGTTGGAGAGGATGTGGAGAGATAGGAACACTTCTTCACTGTTGGTGGGAATGCAGAATGGTACAACCACTATAGAGGACTGTTTGGCAGTTCCTAAAGAAGTTGAATATAGACTTGCCATGTGACCCTGCAATACCACTACTGGGTATATACCCAGAAGAACTGAGAGCAGTGCCACAAACAGGCACACCGATGTTCATAGCCACATAATTCACCATTGCCAAAAGTTGGAAACAACCCAGGTGTCCATCAACAGATGAATGGATAAAAAAACTGTGGTCTATTCACACAATGGAATAGTATGCAGCTGTAAGAAGAAATGAAGTCATAAAGCATATGGCAACATGGATGAACCTGGAGGACATTATGTTGAGTAAAGCAAGCCAGACACAAAAGGACAAATACTGTATGAATGCATTACTATGAACCAAATATATTGTGTAATATATTAATATATTGTTTGATTAAAGAAAAAAAAATTTACATGTATCCATTACGTTTAATTGAGAAATGTATATATTTACTCATCTGTGTTTACTTTTTAGTTTTTAATTGTTTATGTTTTCAATTATTAAATGTACAAAATAAAGTAAGTAAGTAAGTAAATAAATAAATAAATAAATAAATAAATAAATAAAATATGCATAACATAAACAACAAAAAAAAAAAAAGTAGCAAACTAGGACAGGCCGGAGAATTCTCAGAATTCCATATAGGTTAGAATTTCTGTAAAAGTCTTTGTATTCCCTGGTCTGTTATCTAAGGGGCTCAAGGCCCCAAATTGTGCTCAGGGAGGAACTTCCTGTACAAAACTGCTGAACCATTATCTGTATCGTGCATATAAAAATAAAGCTGAATTCTGTCCAGGTGCCTGAGGTTGCAACATGCTCCTCAAGGTCCACCTGACCCCGGCTATTTCTGTCTCTTTGTCTCTTTTGTTTCTTTAACTTTCTTTTAGCCTCGCGCCCCCCTTACTTTAGGTCCTGTTCAGCCAAGCTGGTCTCAGCACCAGTGAACCCAAATTGGAGAATTTAAAGGCAAGGGAGAGGTCAATTCTCCGGGATGCTAGAGAATTTACCACTGTCATCTCTAGGCAATGAGGGAGGATGAGTCAATGATCCCGTTTGGTGAGGGGCCCACATGAACTTGCAACTCCCCAGCAATGACTTGGGCAGATGGCAAAATACTGGCAAGTGCTTGGCCAGCCAGGAAAGACCCAGGTCTAGGAAAGGAGTTGGCCCATATCTTTTCTCAGAACACCAATTCCACTTCAGGCTCATATTTATCAACAGGAGGATTCTTATGTTTAAGAAGTTTGCCTTGACATTCCAAATCCAGAAAAATAACGACCCAAAAGGGATGATCTTCCATTTCCTAACTCTCATCCTTATTGCCAAATAACACCCTTCTTGCAAGCTACAGATCCCAGCTAATCATGTTGTTTTGCTCTGATTAACCTTTGAAATAGGCATTTCCTCTTTTTTCTTTTCTTCTTTGCTTGTTTGAGGCTAGCTCTCCTTAAAAGGTCAGTGAGCATCAAACCTAATCTGACTTCTAATTACTTTTGTAAACATGTGGAAAGGAATAAATGCCAATATCATTAGCCACCTAGCATCTTATCCTGCTCACTCCCTTTATTAATAGGGCAGATTCGGAGCAAAGTAGCTCTCCAGGCTCCTCTGAACACTCATATTTGAGGCATGGGAATTATTTGATTGGATTCTATTTAGATCAGTTTCCCAATCTTGATTTCCTGACCACTACCTGACATCTCAGATGCATCTGAGGGGCAGAGCAAAAATATAGATTTCCAGACTCTAGTCCTAGAGATTCTAACTCCTTAGGTCTGGGATGGAGCCTTGGAATCTGTGTTTTTCAAAACTTCCTCAAGTAATTTTGATGTAAAAACCATTTAGGAAACTACTGATTTAGATCCTTTTTCCCCTACATGGAGTCCTTCAGAGTCATCTGTCTCTACTCTCCTCCCCAAGCCCATAATACCCCTCAAAAAATGTTTTGTGAAATTTTCCCCTGTCTAGGTGGACACTGTTGGTGCACATTAACTTAACTTCCCCTCTCCGATCGCGAGGTCTCTTCCAGGTTTGACTTTCCAGGACTCTATGATTCATTGGCACAGAAATGACAATGGAAATTCAGGCATTGTGGAATTTGTCCCGAGCCTGATCAATGACCCCATCCAAGTGTGCCAATGCCTCTCCCTGCTCTACTGGGGAACAGGCCAGCGCCTCCACACCTGTGCCTGGTGGCCCCTGAGAACCCGGGGCCAGCATGGCAGCCTGGAGGAAGAGGCTGAGGCAAGGACCCAGGGAGCACTTCCGGGACCTCAGTGGAGGCTAAGGACACTCACCAGGCCACTCACTTTTCCCATCACTGTACACCCGTCTGGCGAGTAAGCAAGCAGATGCAAAGAGAAAAGGGAAAACCCCCAGTGAGGTAACTCCTGGCCTCTGCTCATTTCTCAGTCCATCCCCAAAGCCCGTGCAAAGTTCTGCTCAGCCTCCCCTTCCCTCCCTGGAAGGAGTTCAACTCTAACTCCCTCCACTTTCAGGGGTTCCCACCCTGGGTGATACTAATCCCCATCGGGTGTTTAGAAATGAAAGGGGGGCACATTTTTGGTTGTCACAACAAGGCATACTGGAACTTGGGGCGGGGGGGGGGGAGGAGCAGAAATGCCCAAAATCTTGCAGCAGGCAAGACAGGTCTGCACGATAAAAAATCGTCCTACCCAAAACGCCATTAGCACCTTCACTGTGAATTGGAATCACTTATATTCAGAACCACACAACTTAACCCTTAATTGTAGCTCGTTGTCAGGAAAATTTACTGCTGCATTGTATAGGTACCAAAAGCCTGGAAACTATCTAAAAGAACATTGATAAGAGGCCATAAAATAAAGCATGGTACCTTCGTACAAAGAAATTCCATTAGAAAGAATGAGGGAGATCAATATGTACTGATACAGAACATTATCTGGGATATATTATGATTTTGAAAAAGCAAAGTGCAGAAGAGTAATATAATGTCTCAATTGGTATTTTGTTAAAAGAAAAGGTACTATATGTACCTAGGTATTATATGTATATAAAGAACCTCTCCAGAGACACATAAGAAACTGATTGGAGGGATTAGAGGAAAGAAATTAAAGGAAAGAGAGAAAATGATTCGAGAAAAGAGAACCAGGGAAAGGAGGGTAGGGATAGAAGAGGGACTGTGTTTTCTCCATATACCCTTTAGTTATCTATGTGAGTATGAATTTTCACTATGTGGCTGTCAGTTTTTAAAAATAACTACCATCCGTTTGGGTTCTAATATGGTTTTTCATGTGTTTGCCTTGCCCCACACACACACACCCTCAGCTACATATTAAGTTTCTTGAAGAGAGAGCTATCCTCCAGAGCACCTAGCTAGAGCAGGGGGCTCAATATCCCTATTGGTTCATGGATTAATGGGTTTCTGAAAGAACTCAAGCCAGGAAAATAATTCCTTTGAAAACCAAAATACCTGCCCAGACAGAGAGCACCCACTGGGAGTCTTTTCCAAACTGGTCTTTCACGCCTGACCCTGGTATCAACAGTTTCCAAACAAGGTGGTTAAAGTGAGGCTGAGAGATTTGACCAAACCAGGCCACCTCTTCCATGAAAGCAGAAAATCGCTGAATTAACATGTGTAGGGTCCTACCTACACTGTGCCAATCAAGTGCTGAGCACCTTCGCCTACCTGAACTCATCTGCTTCTTAATCCCACAAGACAAATATGTTCATTTGCATTATCACTCCCATGTCTTGGGGAACTGAGATGCAGAGGTTGTGACTTGACCAAGCCCACACAGGATTTGAAATCAGGGTCTTCCACGGTCACATTCAGTGCTCTTTCCCACACAAAGTTGGATGGAACAAACAATCTGGTCTTTCTCCAGAATGACAGGACAGGATGGAAAAGGCAATCCAGATGTGTCACATCTCAGGTCCTCCATACAAACTTGGAAACTTGGCCAAATTATTAGGTGATTAGGTGGCCTCACTGGCCTCATTTCCCAATCTACCAAAAAAAAACAATGCTTATCTACCAAGATGATTGGGGATAGAGTAGAATGATATACTATACGGTAGTAGAAGCCCAATAAATGTAATTTCCTTTATCCCTTCTTCCTTCTTTCAGGCTACCAGAGTTGCCCTTCCAAAATCCAATTTAACAGAATGACATTCTCTTTCATAATGTGTTTATTTTGGAAGTTTCCAATATTATTTCTTGCACTGCAAAATTCAAGATATCATTCTTTAAAAGGTTATTACAATTCAAACAAGTTCTGGTCAGCTTTCAAAATGACTTTAACAAAAACATTCCTTTATCACTGTTCTTCAGAAAATATAGTGGTTGGCCTAACAAGGCAGGTCTGACTTGCTCCCTCCAGCATGGAGAATAAATAGACAATTAATTGCTTTTGATCATGATATTAATGGTGATGACAACAGTAATGAAAGCAAAGTTCCTTCCTAAACCTTACTCACTTTAATTTGTCTAAGTGGGAGGTACAATTTTGGCATGAAAATTTCCATGTTATTACCCATATCATTACCTCTGTTTAGTAAATTTAAATGAACAGTTTGTCCCTAGTTGTATTAAATCTCCAGACATTACTGGAACAAATGCTTGTCTCTTTTTATCATATTAGCAACAGATGAACTGAATCACAAAATCCTAAAATGGGAGAGGTTCTAGAAAGGCTGTATAGTGCATCCATTCTTCTGTTTTCAAGAAAAACTATAGGGGAGTAAGATACAGACTATAGTTAGTAGTAATACTTGATGATGCTCTTTCATAATTTGTTAGCAAATGTTTCACAACAAAGCAAAGTATTTGTGGTGGGGTGATGTGCGGGAGCCCTGTATGCTGTTATGCATGTTTGTTTTGTAAGTTCACAATGTTTACTGAACACTTATTGTTTGTGTGTTCATGTATGAATGATATACTTCAATAAATTGTTTAAAAAAGAAAAAGGAAAACTAAACTAAAATTGCCTTGGACACACAAATTATTTTTTTTTATCCTCCCTAAATGATTCTAAAGCACAGCCAGGGTTGAGAACCCCTGACCTCTCCCTAATATTTTTTAACATCTTTTTGAGATCTAATTCACATCCTATACAATTCACCCATTTAAAATGTACAATTCAGTGGCTTTTTTGGTATATTCATACAATTGCACAACCATCACCACAATATGATTTTAGAACATCTGCAACATCCCAAAAAAGAAACCCATATCCATTAGCAGCCACTCCCCATTTCCCACCCCAGCTCTAGGTAACCGCTACTTTATTTGTCTCTATAGATTTGCCAGTTCTGGACATTTCATTTCATTGGAATCTTACAATATGTGGCCTTTTGTGTCTGGCTTCTTTCACTCAGCAAAATGTTTTCAAAGTTCATCCATGTTGTAGCGTGGATGTAACATCAGTATTTCATTCCTTTTTATGTCTAAATAATATCCTATTGTATGGAAAGACCATATTTTGTTTCATCAGTTGATGGATTTTCGGGTTGTTTCCACATTTTAGCTATTGTGAATATCCCTAATATTTAAAAGCACTTTTAAGAGACCTGCTTTTTAAGCAATATAAAGCATGTATGCAACAGTTTGAAAGCATTTCTTGGGAACAAAACACCAACTCTCACTCTTCTCTTCTGCAGCTTCCTTTAACCACACTACCCTCCACTATGGAGTACAGAACTGAACACAGTTCTTCTAGAAAAAGCTTGTTGAAACTTCAATATCTAATTGTCTTGCTTAGCCTTGCATTCTTGATGCCCAAATTGGTGATCCAACTGCATTCCTTTTTTAAACCAGGATATGGCTTCACCCGGTCAGCGTATTACTGAATTCTATTTCGAGCAATATTTTCCCTTTCAATACCCAGCACACTACATTTTAAGTTTTAAGTCTTCCAAATTATCTATTTCAGCAGCACCAGCTCCAGCACAATCACGTCCGACAGCTCTCTCTTCCTCCCTCCTATCAAAACTATATGATAAGCTCTCATGTTAATCATTTCATCCCCCTGTGAGTTCAAATCAATATTGTTTCAAATCAGGAAGCGGATGTGGCTCAAGCGATTGGGTTCCCGCCTACCACATGGGAGGTCCCAGGGTCATTTCCCGGGGCCTCCTGGTGAAGGGGAGCTGGCCCACACGGAGAGCTGGTGCAACAACAACAACAAAAAAAAAAAATAGAGACAAAGAGGAGAGACAACGAGAGACACAACAAGGGATGATGAGTGCCTTAGTTTACCAGCTGCTATGACAAATATCACAAAATGTGTTGGCTTAAACGTCTCACAGTCTCACAGGCTAGAAGGCTTGCTTCCTCACCAGGTCAGTAAAGTTCTGAATGGCTGGCAATCCTGGGTTTCTTGGATTTTTCATCACATGGATTGTCCCCTCCTTTCTCATTCTGGCTCTGGCCTCTGGCTCCTTCCCGTGACTCTTTCCATAAGACCTCTAATAACAGCATTAAGACCTATCCTGACTCAGTTGGCCACACCTTAACTATAAATAACATCTTCAAAGAGTCTTATTTACAATAGGTTCACATCCTCAGGAATGGATTATGATTAGGAACATGTTTTTTCCTGGGGTATGTAATTCAACCTACCACAGTGGGGGAGTAGTATTTTCTGAGGAAGAGGTTTACCTGGCTGAGTTGTCCCTCAGAGAAAGGGCTGGGCAGGTGGGCATCTGGTTCACCACCCTGTCCTCAAAGCCTTTCTTCTGTTACCAGTTGCCTGCTTCCGGGGTTTTCTGCATTTGTCCTCATTTCACCTCTTGCCATGTGCTTGGCTATTTCTTCAACCAACCAGAGCAAACCTGTATCTTCCTCTCAATGATCCACAGCCGCAGCAAACATTCCCACTGAAACCAACACCCATTCAGAAGGGAGAATGTTGCCCTAATGATTAGGAAACATGTTACACTCTATTTGGCAGGTTTGATTCCAAAAGACTTAGAGAATATTACTTCCATGGTTGAGGAAAGGGAAAAAAAAAAAAAAAAAAAAGAGCCTGTTTTTATGCAGACACCAAAATTGCTGCAATATGCAAGCTGCTCTGATGACAGTTCCATGAGCCTTGGTCCTGCTGCCACCTGCAGCTCTGCGCCAGGCAGTGCACTGGGGCTGACAGAGCCGAAGGCAAGAAAAATGAAGAATGGGTTGGAGTCACACAGGTACCTCTAAATAGTGTGGTGTTGGTCCTGGGCTGTATGGTAGTTCCCTCTGGGAGGTGATTAGGAAGTTGGGCCTAAGGTCTGCTTTTTTGTGAGAAGCCAGGCTCCCTCTTTTAGATAAGACAGATGCACTGATTGAATGGCAAAAAAGGACTACTGAATGTGGCATTTTTGCTCAGATGCCCTGCTGTGAAAGGAACTTATCCACCCTACTCTTCGGATCAAATCCACACCCCTAGCTTGGCCATAGATGGCCTATCTTGACCTGACCTTGTCTTGGATCATCTCCAACCTGTCTCTAACACTCTGCTCCAGCCATACTGTGAAGCACACAATTATTCCACCCACTTCTCTCTTTTGCCTTCCAGCCTTTGCACACAATGTTCCCGAGGCCCGAAATGACCTATAATATCTGCCCACTCTTTTCTCCTGGCTAACTCTTTTTTTTTTTAAGATTTACTTATTTATTTATTCCCCCCACCCCCTCATTGTTTTGTAATCGCTGTCTGCTCTCTGTGTGTTCTTCTGTGTCTGCTTGTCTTCTCTTTAGGCAGCACCAGGAACCAATCCTGGGACCTTCTGGAGTGGAGAGAAGCATTCAATCTCTTGCACCAACTCAGCTCCCTGGTCTACTGTGTCTCTTATTGTCTCTCCTCTGTGTTTCTTTTTGTTGTGTCATCTTGCTGTGCCCGCTCTCTGCACGGACCAGCACTCCTGCACAGGCCAGCACTCCGCGTGGGCCATATCTCTACTCAAGCCAGCTTGCCACATGGGCAAGCTTGCCTTTCACCAGGAGGCCCTGGGAATCAAACCCTGGACCTCCTATAAGGTAGACGGGAGCCCAATCGCTTGAGCCATATCCACTTCCCTCTCCTGGCTAACTCTTACCCAATATAGATCTCAGTTTAAAGATCATGTTCCCTGGAGAGCCTCTAACCTTTCCTGCCCCCTCCCATGTCCTCTCCCAATACCCCCCTCACTCTGTTTATTCCTAACTTAAGACTTATTGTACTCATATTGGCAAAAGGAAAGACACACAGACCAATGGAACAGAAGAGAAAGCCCAGAAATAGAGCCATGCAAACACAGCCAATTGATTTTTTTAATATATTTTTTTATTTTTTTTTAAAAAGATACTTAGATTACATAAATGTTACATAAAAATATAGGGGATTCCCATATGCCCCACTCCCCACATCTCCCACATTTTCCCACATTAGCAACATCCTTCATTGGTGGGGTACATTCATTAAAATTGATGAAAACATTTTGGAGCATTACACTAAGCGTGGATTATAGTTTACATTGTAGTTTACACTCTCTCCCACACAAGTCTATAGGTTATGGCAAGATATGTAATATCCTGTATCTGTCATAATGTCATTCAGGACAATTCCCAAGCCCTGAAAATGCCCACATATTACACCTGTTTTTCCCTCTCGCTGCCCTCAGAACCTCCAGTGGCCACTGCCTCCACATCAATGATATGAATTCTTCCATTGCTAGACTCACAATAAGTCTATAGTAGAATAGCAGTAAGTCTAGTTTAGTCCATAGTTCATTGCCCAATCCTGAAGATTCTGGGATGGTGATGCCCACTCCACCTCTAATTGAGGGGGGGTTTCAATCCCATGGGCAGTGAATTGATTTTTAACAAAAAAGCCAAAGGCAATTTAATGGAGAAAGGAGATTCTTTTCAACAAATGGTGCTAGAACAATTGGAGATCCATATGCAAAAAAAAAGAACTTCAATCCATACCTCATACTATATACAAAAATTAACTCAAAATGGAAAATAGCTCTAAATATAAAACTTAAAACTATAAAATTTCTAGAAGAAAACACAGGAGAAAATCTTTGTAACCTTGAGTTAGGCAACAAGTTCTTAGATATGACACCAAAAGCACAATTTTTTAAAAAACTGATAAATTGGATTTTATCAAAATTTAAAAATTTTGCTCTGTAAAAGTCTGCTAAAGGAAGAAAAGACAAGCCATAGACTGGGAAAAAATATTTGCAAATTACATATCTGGCAAAGGATTTGTATCCAGAATATATAAAGAATTCTCAAAATTCAGCAATAAACAAACAAGCAAATCCAATTTTTAAAATGGGTAAAAAATTTGAACAGACATTTCACCAAGAAGATATGTGGATGGCAAATAAGCCCCTAAAAAAGGTGTTCAACATAATTTGTCATTACAGAAATGCAAATTAAAACCCTGATGAGATATTTTTAGCAGGGATAAATTTTTTTTTTAAAGCTGGCAATGCAAAGTGCTAGCAAGCATGCAGAGTAACTAGAACTCTCATACCTTTCAGGTGAGAAGGCACAATGGTACAGCCACTATGGAAAACAGTTTGACAGTTTCTCATAAAGTTAAATATACATGTACCATAAGTGCCTGCATTTCCACTCCCAGATAATTACTTAGATGAAATGAAAACCTATGCTCACCCAAAACTATGTATGCAAATGTTTATAGAAGCTTTATGTATAATCACCCAAATCTGGCCACAACCCAAATGTCCCTCAAAATTGGAACAAACTATGGTACATCTGTTCAATGGAATGAAAAAACAACAATTAATACATGCAACAATATGGATGAATCTCAAATGCAATATGCTATGTGAGGGGGCAGACTCAAAAGATTACCCTTTGTATGATTCCATTTATATGACATTCTGGCCTTGATCTAGGTTATAATTGGCTGTTTATTCAATTCCCCACACTCCTGAGTTCTTTAAGGAGTTTTCTAATCCATCACCATATCCGCAGCAAGCCATTCAGTAGAAATATTTGTTGAATGGATGACCAAATGATCCCCACCTCCCGCAAACCATCTCTGAACAGCCAACTCACAGTGCTGTTTCCTTCTTATGAAATCCTAGAGGTGCCTCTCATTTGTCCCAATCAACAATAGAGGCAATGACTTTCTATTGACATTGAAATGGGTAAACAGGTTTCTTCTCAACTAGACTAAAGCTCTTTTAAGGAGAGGGTATTACCCACCAAGCCTAGAATAGTGCCATTTAAAGTGCTTAAAAAATGTTCTTGAAAGGTTGAAGAAACAAAAATTTTTCTTAAAAGTATACGGGAAAAAAATCAAGATAAGAGGCAGAAAAAGACATTTAGCTAAAACCAGTTTGATAATCAAATAAATTCTGAGATTGACAAGGTTTTATTTTTATTTCTTTGCTAACGTGGGTATGTGTTTCCATAAAGAATAAAAATGAATCAAATGGATGAATGTTAAGTAGGAAAACAGTGCTGATAAAAATGGATGTTCAAAATATTTTCCTCTATGTTTCCATAAATAAGGCTTCTGTATATCTGTGCATTCTTATATCTCTGGAGAAAACCATGGTATATGAAAGGAGGCTGTTAAGAGCAGACACAGCTCAGTTTTCAATTTGTTCTTAAGGATATCCATCTCATAAATGGGGATAAACCGTAACACTAAGCAGGCTTCTATCTTTCAGCAGGAGGAAAGATCCTTGGAAAAAGGGGGAAATAGCTGTTGACAGCATTTTCAGGATGGCTGTTGATAATATAGTAAGAACACTGAGCATTCGAGGTGGGGGCGAGGCAAGTGTGGTGGCAACATCGGTCACCCCACTGACCTTGACCCTGCAGTCAAGGTCTCATCAGTATTAATGTTACCATTAACTACATTCAGCTGAGTAAGGTACTGATCGACGTAACATCAGCCATATAGTCGGCCCAAGGAATAGAAGCAGGTGACCAAACTCAGGGTTTCCATCAAGAAACACAGGGCTTGCCTTCCAGCCCGCAAATCTCCCTCCTGCAATCACAGCCAGACACACTCCTTCAGGTCTGGCAGTTCTAGGACTTTCAGAAGTCTCCTTTACATTTCACTTACGTCCTTGCTGACTGAATCTTGTCTGCTATGGAGGGGCACGCGTTCCAGCAAAGACTGTGTACCTGTCCCTAGGTCTCTGCTTCTGCCTCAGGGAGTGGCCGCACTGACCGTGGTCCCAGCTGACGAAACCCACTCTAGGCAGAGAAGGAGGATTCTGTCTGACAGTGGTCAGAGCAAGACCCCGGGGTAAGTCAGGCCAGGGCTCCGCTGCTTCCTTTCTGTTTGACCTTGGTTAAGTTCCTTAGCCACTCTGAGATGCTCAGTTTTCTTCCCTATAGACTAACGGTAACAACACACTCAAAGGGATGGAGGAGGGCTAATGCAATAACGCACATAAATGGCTCATTACAGAAACTGACACTTAGCAAGGACTCGATACATGATTTTTAACATTTCTTATCATTTCAATAGCAAACTGGGGAAAGGACAGGGGATAAGACCTTGACTCCTGTCTATATTCCACAAAGGGAAACCCGAGCATTCTTCCTGCCAGTGACCCCCCTGTCACCAAGCCCTACCCCAAGCCCTTGTTTCCATGTGTGCTGTGTGACCCTTCTCTGACACAGCGCTGCTAGAAACCAAAGCTGCACCCACACAAAAACACAGTAGGCCCGTGATTGCCAACTCTGTTTCTGGATGTGCATTTGCTTACTGCTTTGAACAGCCCATTTGGCTCACTGCTTTCCAAGGAAGCCACTGACTATCAAACTACAAAGTCTGAGTCCATTTAAGGCTGTCGTGTGGCCACTATTAACAGACTAGACTAGAGTCCTAAATCACAGGTGGGGCTGGCCCCTGGCAGCATTGGGAAGAAGAATCTTTTTCTCCCCCACACACGTCCAGTCTCCTCTGGGCCCTTTTACACTTTTCAGGGTGTCCTCGTGCCTCCCTTCGGACAGCCTGTGTCCCTGGGCACGTAATCATCCTGTGTCATGACCCACTGCACACAGAGACACCTTACTGGTCCCTGACCTGTGACCGGGCTCCTTCTCCAGAGGTTTGAGGATGATTTTAGACATTGTCCTGAAGGCAGTATAGTATAGTGGTCACGAATTCAACTCTAGTGTCAAATCCCAGCTCTAACACTAGCACCTGAGCAACTTTGGTCAAGTATTTAACTGACTTAAAGAAAGGAATAGTAACAGAGCCTATCTGGGAGGGATGAATGGGAGTTCTAAATCACTTGGCACATCGTGGCTATGAGCATAAGTGGAAAAAACAAAAAGGTTGGCTCACATTCCTGTCAGCTTTCTATGGTGGAATGACAGCAACGCCCCTATTGTGAATGGAAAGGACTCTCAAGGGGTGTGGGGGCGAGGTGGTTCCTGAGGGACCGGGAAGCCTGTCCTGGGGCATCTTTACAGCCCTCCATCCCTATCAACATTCCCCAGCTCCAGAATGCTCATAAATGCAACAGCTCCTTCTTGGGTTAAATTTCAGTATTCCAAACACTGGAACTCTTGCCAGCATTTGAAAAGCTTTCAAGAACTACGAGGCAAGGAAGAGCTTTCTCAGCAGCTTCGGTCAATTCTGAAGAAATGCCTCTCATTTTTCTGTACTTAGGAGAGCAGCTTTCCAGGGGATCTCTAGCCAAAGGGGAGGTTTGGGTGTTCTTTGGAGATTTACCGCCATCTAGAGGAGCCAGTGCCACGGTGCAAGAACCGTGCGGCTGAGGCGCTGCCCTGGAAGGTCCCTTCCTCAGCAGTGGATTCAGGGACTCTCACTCAGCTTGAAGGCCATCCAAGATAGGGAGGGGCGTTATTCAGTCAACCATTACAGTAAAGCATCAAAACAAAACTCACTCTTTGTGTCCAAGGGCTCTGAAATGCTTAGTTTCTGTGTGTGTTTTAAGGGTGTTTTCTATTTCTTAATTTCTTAGAATTTCTCCTTTCTCCGTTTCTCCTTAATTTTTATCCGTTACAGATGGCCACAGGTACTTTTTTTCTAGAGGTGGTACATCAATAGTCTCCCTCATCCTGGGGGATCGCACAAGCATCCAGGTCATAGGCTCACCTTTGTTATGTGCTATTCTGCAGAGTGGTTTTGGTTTTGGTGTGAGCAGGAATTTGATCTGTGATCTTTGTGAATGTGATATATGCGCTCATGTACTTCTCCCTCTTCAGTTCATTCCTTAACCTGCTGTGATCCGACATCTGCCCCCACTGTTTCCCTGTAACTGCTCCTAACAAGGTCATCAACCAATGTCCTCTGCAGTCTCCCTCTGTCTGGGCCTTTCTGCCTCTTTGGGTATTTCCCCTCCTACCTTTCTCACTGCTCCTTCTTAGCTTTTTTTTTATTTGCAAACTCATTATTCTCTGGCCCCTAAGTGTCAATGTCTCCTAGGGTGTCTGTCTGTAGCCTTATTTTTGTCTCACTTTTGAAAGAGAACTTCAGATTTTATTGTGCATCCGTATCAGCTGGGAATTTTCAAATAACTCGTGGCTGAACCCCTAGAGATTCTACTCTGGGGGTCTCTGTAGTTTGAAAAAGCATCTCAGGTGCTTCTGCTGTGGATAAAAGGTCAAGAACCACGGCACAGGAAATTTTACTCACTGCCACTGCCTCCATGGCCACACATATTCTAACAATTCCAAAAGCTTGTACATACCAGTGTTCTGCTGGCTCTTACCCATTCCTACCAATGCAGAAACCTAGCCTCCTACAAAGTGGAGTCCTGGGGGCAGGAGAGAGTGGTGCCTCACATGTGCTCATGGACACGCCCAGCCCTCAATCTGGCAGCTCCCACGTGTGGACGTGTAACTTTGCACCTTCAACTTCATCTCCTGGCTCCCCTCAGCTGGATGTTGCCATAGCCATTGGACACCCTGCTGTTTCTGCTGGTGACTACGGTCTCCTCCCTCAGCCGAGGTCAGCTGGGAGCACCCAGGCACCCAGTATTCTGTTGCAGAGTGGACAGAGGGAGCCATCTCAGAGCAGTTTTCCTCTCAAAACACAGTCTGAAGCAGATTTGGGTGCAGTTGGATTCGTTGGGAAGTGATCTGGGAACCTGGAGTGAAAATGGGAGAGTGAGGCAGGAACAGAAACGTATGACTGTGTTATCTAGGTCAGCATTGCAAGCAGGATCCTTCCAATGCTGTCCACCTGAAGCATGGGCACCTGGAACAGTTATCCACTGGCTCCCGATCCCCACTGGCTGAAAGCTTCTCCCAGGAGCATGAACTCCCCACATTTCTGGGCTGCAATGGCACTTGAGTCAAAGAGGTTTCTGTGGCATTAGAATAGACCCTAAGCCAGACATCAGAAAGCTGCTGAGGTGCATCTGACACCAGAACAGGAGACCACAGCTCCACAAACCACAGAGCTAGGCAGTGGGGATGTGCTGTGAGCCCCAAAGGCAACTGCCACACCCTCCCACTCCTTTTTTCTGTTATGCTCTGCCGGAGGAGCTCTAAAGCAGCGAAGAATGCGTCCTAATGTTGTTTTCAGAGAAACAGTCTTTTCAGTTGTTCTTTATAGCTTACAACCCACACCAACCGCTAAATACCCGCTGAATTCAGACACAAATCCAATGTGAAGGAACAGAGATACAAATCCATGCTGTTCTTAGAATCATCCCTCCCTACTTGTGAGCTAACGTCAAGGCATACAGACACATGGACATGTCTTGTAGGCTGGAGCATCTAAAGGAGCCCTCTTGGAGACACTCATGCAAGTTTGGAGAGAAAGCCTCATTCTCTCTTGCCTTGGAACGAAGGTCTCCTCCAGAGCTCCCCCAGCCCGAACAATTCTCCCCATATGTCCATCTATGAACACCTGTGTTCTTGTGACTTGCTCTCAATCAAAGGCCTCTATTGTACATATCCCCAAGCCAGAGTTCTGCCCTTTGCTCCATAAATCTAACTGCACACTGGACTTCTCCACTTGGATGTCTACTCCCCATCCCCAGCTATCCCCCAAGCAGCTCAAACTCAACAGAAACAAAATTGAATTAATTCTCTGCCCTCCCAACACCACCATGACCCTTCCTTCCCTCCTGCATTCCCTGTCTCCATCTTCCTAGCAGACCACAAGAGAAATCTGAGAAACACCCCAGGTTCGTCCTCTCCCTTTGCCACCTCTGTCCAATTTAATCACAAATTCCTTTCCACACTGACAGTCAAATTTGCCTAAAGTGACTTTCCCTAAAGCTTATTTACCTGAAACCTATTTGTCTAGTGATTTTTTTTTTTTTTTTTTTTTTGCCTAAAATACTGAATTAAAGATGATAAATTAAGGCCTTTATAAACAATTTGTCCAAAGATACTTTGGGCCTAATTTTTTATTTTACATAATTGTGCATTGCTTTTGCAGCATTTTACCACAAATATGATTATTTTGCAAATGTTGGGATGTCTTTCTATTTCACATAATTTTCCACACTTCAAGTATTTTTTTTAGAATAAACTGCCTTTATTTTTTTATTTCATTTTTTAAAAGATACTTAGATTACATAAATGTTACACAAAAAATATAGGGATTCCCATATGCCCCACTCCCCACACCTACCACAACCTCCCACATAAACATCCTTCATTAGTGTGGCACATTCATTGTTATTGATAAACACATCCTGGGACTTTGGCATTAAGCATGGACCATAGCTCACATTGTAGTCTACACTCTCTCCCACACAGTTCTGCATGTTGTGTGATGATATAAAATGGCCTATATATGCCGTTGCAATGTCACTCAGGACGATTCCCAAGTCCCGAAAAAGCCCCTGTATTACAACTGTTTTTCCCTCTCCCTGCACCCAGAGCCTCCAGTGGCCACTGGCTCCACATCAATGTAATTTCTTCCATTGCTAGAATCACAATATGTCTACAGTAGAATACCATTAAATCCACTCTAGTCCATAGCTCTTCCCACAATCCCAAGGATTCTGGGATGGTGACATCCACTCTATCTCCAATGGAGAGGGGGCTTATCTCCCATGGGGAAGATGGATGGGACTATCCTGCCTGCAGCTGCAGACTCTCTCCGTTCCCTGGGACCAACTATTTTTTGAAATATGTTCTATTTAGCAATACTTATAAAATCTGCAGCATTTGTAAAAGAATTTAATCAAATTTACTCATTTTTCTCTTGCTTCCTTTTTTATTTTGTTTTGCATGATGTACACTTTATGCATTTATTAACCAAAATAGCATACATCCAGTATTCAATAGCATCTGGCAGGAAGAATCAAGATGTATGAAAAAAATGCTTGGAAACATATGTTCTACAGGAAGACTTGTGCCCAAATGTTCATAGCAGCATTATTCATAATAGCCCCAAACTGGAAATAACCCAAATGCCCATCAACTCATAAGTGAAATACAACTTAGCAATAAAAAGGGATGAAATGCTGATACATGCAACAACATGTATGAATCTTAAAAACATTACCATGAGCAAAAGAAGTCAGACACAAAAGACTACATACTGTATGATTATGAAATTCTAGAAAACTGTAGTGACACAAAGCAGATCAATGGTTGGCTGGGGTCAGTGGCTGGAAAGAAATTTACTGCAAAGGAACACAAGGAAACTTTTCAAAGTGACAGAAGTAGTCTATATCTTGATTGTCGTGGTGGCTACACAATCGTGTGCACTTGTCAAAACTCATCAAACTGTACACTTAAAATGGGTGAATTTTATTGTATGTAAATTACACCTCAATAAAGCTGTCTAAGAGAATAAAATAAAATGGTCAGGACACTAAATTTTATCTTTCAAAACCTAATTTACCAAGAAGTATTCCATGAAATACAAAATTATAATGTTTATTTACTGCTACAAGCAAAATTTTGAAATAAAGAGGTTTGTACAAAATAGCGAAAAAGTCCTTAAAGATTATCTAAACCCCATTTATCTAATAATTTGCCTAATGCCCAATTCTGTAAAGTTTAAATTGAGACCTTAAATTAAGAAAAAATTTAACCAAGTTGGCTAAAAGCACATCCAAAATTCAAAACGTAGTCAGAATACATTTGTTGCTTGGCTGTCACATTGCTTATTTTGTTTCATGCATACATTCAACAGCTATTTGTCAGGCACCTCCTGGCAGAGATCGAAGGGAGCAATGAAGATGGAAGGGAACAATGGGGAAGGAGGGGCGGGGTCTGTCCAGGGAAAGACAGGAAGGCCTCACAGAGAAAGCAGCCAGTGAGCAGTTATATGAAGAATGAGTAGGAGTTTGCCAGAAGGCAAGTAGGGTCAGGGCTTTCCTGGCAGAGCAAAGGTGCATGAAAAAGGCACAGAGGTGTGAGACCATGGAGTGTCACAGAGCCACAAAAATGCCAAAAGGAAAAATATAGAAGAAGCAGAAAATGGGAAACGAGGGTAGAACAACAGGGAGGGGCTAGATCTTGGAGGGCTTTGTTCCCCATGCATATTGCTGTTAAGCAAATCACCCCCCAATTTTTGCGGCTTAAAACAATATAAATTCCCAATAGCCAAAAGGTGAAAACAACCCAAGTGTGCATCAACAAATGAATGAATAAACAAACTGTGATACATACTCACAATGGAGTATTATTTGGCCACAAGAAGGAATGAAGTTTGTGACATGCTACAATATGGAAGAACCTTGAGAATATTATGCTGATTTAAATAAGCAAAGCACATAGGGACAAATACTGTATGATGTCACTTACATGAGATATCTAGAAATTGCAACTTCACGGAGACAGAAAGCAGATTAGAGGTTACAAGGGGATGGGGGAGGGAATGAGAAGGGGGGATTTTTGCTTGGTGGGTATAGTGTTTGGAAATTAAAATTTATTTAAAAACAAAACCAAGAAATGCAGGGAAGGAAACTGTGCCCTGAGAATAGCAAAAACCACTGGCAAGAAGGCAAACCTGCTCAGATCCAAGGACAGCTCCAAAACCACCAGGAGTTAATGAGGCAATGAACAGAGTAGAAGGCTCTGTAATAGGAAGAATCTCATTTAACGTTCACATGCTTACATAACTGACCTGGAAATGGGGTGCCCCGTGAAGTCTCCAAGTTTGTAAATGACAGTAAATTATCTGAGTGACAAGAAATTGGTTGCTGTTAAATTCCTAAAAGGTCTTTAGAAGCTAGGTGAATAAGAAATATTGGCAGAAAGGCTGTGGTGATTTGAAACTGTATGTATCCCAGAAAATCATGTTCTTAAAGCTAATCCATTCCTGCTGGTATAAACCTATTGTAAATATTACCTATCAGTTAGGGTTACTTCAGTTAAGGCGTGGCCAAGGTGGGTTTTAATCCTCTTACTAGAGTCATTTATAAATGGGATGAATACAGAGAGAGAGAGAGAGAGAGAGAGAGAGAGAGAGAGAGAGAAGCCACAAAAGCAAGAAGCAGAAAGCAACAAAAACTGGAAGAGAAGGGAGAGACCAGGAGATGCCGCCATGTGCCTTGCCATGTGATAGAGGTGTTCAGGATTGCCACAGCTGGTCTTCAGGGAGAAAACATCACCTGATGATGCCTTGATTTGGACATTTTTCTCAACCTTGAAACTGTTAGCTTGTAAGCTAATAAATTCCCACTGTTGAAAGCCAACCCATTTTATGGTATTTGCTTTCAGCAGCCTAGCAAACTAAAACAGGGACTTCAATGTGAGTAGGTGAAAAACTAAGATTATGAGCCTTTATGAGTTGAAAGTGCCCTAGCAAAAAATCTAGACACCTGGGATCTGACACTGCCTTAGCTACCAAGTTGCTACATGAACTCCCTGGGCCTCAGTTTCCCCAGCTGTACAAAGAGGAGATTGGAAGAGATGACTTTGGGATCCCTTCCAGCTCTCATATTCTCCTCTAAGGAGAACAAAGGCTTTTCTAGTGAGTTCCTTGAAGGCATCACCCCTAAACTTCACAAAATGACTAGATATCATAAGTATTACCAAAGTGTCATTTGTCTCAGTGTTCCCCAGTCGATCTTCCCCTTAATATTATTTTTAAAGTGTCTCTCTTGAGCTTCCATTCCATATTTAGTAGGAAGACCTGGGCTTCCTTGAATCACTGGATCCAAGGGAAATAACATCTACCCTCATCAGCTGTTGCTCTAATTCTGCAGATGCTTTCCATTGCAGCCAACAGAAAGTCAACTCAAACTAGATTAACGAATAAAAGGAATTTATTGGCTCCTATAACCAAAAAGTTTTAGTAGTTGGGAAGATTTCAGGAATGATTTAATCAGGGCTCTGATATCATTCCATAATTTTCCTGACTCTATTCTCTCCCTTTTACAGAATTTGTAGCCTCATCATAGAAAATAGCATTTTCAGACCATGTGCTTAACAGTATTACCCACCATAAAACAAGAATCCAGGAATTAAATCTGATTGAAACAATGTAGATCATGTTCCTCTCTGTGGCCAGGGAAATGGGATTATGATTGATGGCTTAGGCCAATCAGGGCCAATCTCTGAAGGTGAGTGGGGTTGACCCCACTCAAAATATAAGGCTACCACACCATAAGACAAGGGAGAAATGGATTGGTGGAGGTAACCAGCATTTTCACACTGCAGTTGAGTTTCCAAACTCTGTTCTGCTCCTTATCTCCAGCAGTATTCACTCTGCCCCACATCAACCCAAGGAAGAAGGCAGAGAAACTACAACTCATACAAGGTACTGTGGGTTAGACTTAACGACAGGACAGGTGGCTACAGTAGTGCATAACTGTACAGATTTTTAAATGTAATATCAGACATACCTGGTTCATAATAGTTCCTTGATTATCCCTGTGACAGGTATTCTCTCTCTCTCTCTCTCTCTCTCTCTCTCTCTCTCTCTCTCTCTCT
>JAKSZT010026914.1:6202549-6267905 GCA_026826555.1 Tolypeutes matacus | reverse complement strand
CTCTCTCTCTCTCTCTCTCTCTCTCTCTCTCTCTCTCTCTCTCTCTCACACACACACACACACACACACACACACACACACACAATTACTTCCTATGGTTCTGTGGGTTGAACCAGCAGTTCTTCCAGGACACTGGAATGGTCTGAAATGACCTTGCAAATAGCCAGCAAGTGGTGCTGGCTGTTGCCCTGGAGCCTCAGTTCTCCTCTTCAAATGATTGCTTTCTCACAGCATGGGGACTGGGTTCCAAGAAGTGCTCCAAGCAACAGAGTTAGATATTGCAGATCTACTGAAGCCCAGCCTCTGAGCCCATTTAGACTTAAGTCATTTGTCCAACATTGCACATGTATTGGATGCTCCCAGGCCTGACCCCCTAACTGCAGTGCTATACTGTCTCCCTAGAAGACCTCAAACACTTAGCATCCCCACTAACCAGCTTCAGGAGCATCACTCAGCCCCTGCTTATTCAGTGTTTGCTCAGGATGGAAGAATTTTCCTGTTTGGCTTGGTGCCAATCTTGATAACAGTTTAACATATACTTTCATCAAGGTCCACTACAGGAACGGCCAGTGCCAACAATGAACCCTACCTCACTTTTAAAAGCCTTTGTTTAGCGAGAGAAATAGAAATTCGTTTGTTTTTCAGTTAGAAACCTTAGTAAGGACAGCTAAAAAGACATCATGCTATCTGACAAAATTCCAGCTCTCTATGGTGGTAAACATTTACAATATTCTTTGCTGGGACATCACTGTCAATTTACCTCTACATTTGCCAACCAAAATAATGAACCCACAGAGTAAAATAGCATTCTGAAAAAGTCAGATTTTCCCTTTGCTCACAGGAATGATCAAAGCCAAGTGAATAACAACATGGATGCCTGACTCCCAGATGGGAACTTGGTCCACAGCTTACTCTGAACTCATACTTTTAGGAGTAATCCATCTAAGTCTTCCTCAGTTTTCTAACATGCAGAGAGTAAAGAATTTTCCAGGGAAGAAGTATGTGCCCTCTGAATGACTAAAATTTAGCAAAAAAAAAGAAGAAGTATTTTTAATTGGTTTCCTAATCCTTAAAACATGGAATATTTGAGTGAGAACCACAACAAGAAATTTCAGAGAAACATGAGGAATCATATTTTACAGGTAGTAAAAAGATTCAGAGAGAAATTGAATAATTTATGTGATATTACAGAGTCTAAAATTTAAACTCAAAGCTGTCAACATCCATGTTTGTGATTACTTCCTTGAAAATTATGCTTTTGATAAACCAGCATCTTACCAAGATCCTAAACTCAGTCTCGCCAGGATGGCTGGATAGACTGAACCATCTATATCCATTCAGAAGTTTACGTTCACGTGTTCTGCTGTCAGAATATTAACCCTAACATGATTCATCTACTCTCTATCAAATACAGTACCAATTTCTGTCTTGTCTCCAGGGATCATCCATCACAACTGTCATCCAAAGCATTTTCTAAAGCACAGTTAGTTCAAACACAAGCTGACGAGTTTCACTAGCCGACCTACGCTTTCCTCTAATATTTTATCTAATCTTGTGGCTATAGACTAGAAAAAACATTTAATTCTATATAGAGATAAAATCTAATCTTAATTCCCTTAAAACAAGGGCAAATGCACTGGCTATTTTGTTCTGTCAATGAGCCATTTTGTTTGAAAATTCTACAGAAGTAAGCTGTTCACTAGGGATGACCATTTTTTAAAGTGGTCCAGACTTGACTGAAATTTCACCATTATCAACAAACTGCATAAAAGAAAATCTATGAACCCATGTGACATATTTTTTTTCTTTTTTCCAGAAACAAACCAAATACGGAGAGACAAGCATCTTTACATTTTTCCAGACACACAAGAGGTGGCCCTCACAAATGATGGCCAAGCCTCCCCAGTGCCAACTACCAAGCAGGCACTGAGTGGTCGAGAGGTCACCAAGCAAATATGAAGGTGGAAAGAAAAACTTGTTTCCTTCTTTCCAATTAATACACTAGATCCAAGGTCATGCCCAAATTCAGTGCTTGAAATAGGTCTAATTGGAAGCAATGGGAGTGTAGCCACAGAGATACAAGAATAATATGGACAATTTCACATGATGAATATTTCCAAATCCAAATCTCAGACTTTCAGTTTACGAGGAAGGTACACACACACACACACACACAGTAATGTCAAAATGGGAGGGGAGATGTGAGGAATACTCTGCTGATTTCTAATTTAACAATCCTATTTTCTCTATAAAGTTCTCTCAATAGAGCAATCAAAATTTGATAGAAATTTTGTTTTTTTATACATGAGCACTGACTAGGAACCAACTGTTCTAAAGGCACTTCATATAAACAATTTCTTGCAATCCTCACAACATCTCTGTGAAATAGGTTCTAGGATTATCCCCCATTTTACTGATGAGAAGAACAGAAGCTCAGAAAGGTTAAACTGACTTATCCAAAGTGCCGAATAAAATGAAGATGCTTATTTCTCTTTGTACTTAGTAGAATCACTTCCACTTAACTTAGAAATTCTTCATTTTTCTGTAGAATCATAAAATGTTTAAAGTGGCAGAGCTCTTAGAGCTCAGTTAAATCACTTTCCCATTGACAGATGGAGAAAGTGAGGCTCAGAGATGTTACATGGTTTGTCTGCAAGAAGGTCACAGTGGCATTAGCTTAGTGTTTCCAACTGTACAGAGATAAATGGTATATATAAAAAAAAAAAAAAAGACTACCCCCAAATCACAGTGACTTGTAAGAAACAATAAAGCTTCATGATTTGCTCACATCACAGGCTATATGGGTCCTTGGAGTGGGGCTGGAGTCAGCTCCATTCAGTCATGTAGGGCCTTGGTGGCTCCACCATGTTATGGGGTCTCAGAGGCTGGAACCTCTGCATCTGGGCAGGAGACAAGGCAAGACAGAGTCAGCACAGAAGAGGCACGTCCAATCCACAGTGCCTCAGCCTGAGGGACATAATCTTTCTCTATGTCATTGGTGAGTCACAGAGCCACAAGGGTAATGGGAGGCTATAAAAATGAAACTTTAGATTATCCAGTGGTAAATATTACCAATTAGATCAAAAGAACAGACAGCTACAAGAAACAGTGTGGTGGGAAGAGGATGGGGCTCAAGTGATTGGGCTCCCGTCTACCACATGGGAGGTAGGGTTCAATTCCCGGGGCCTCCTGATGAAAAGCATGCTGGCCCACGCAGAGAGCCGGCACACGCAGAAAGCTGGCACAGCAAGATGACGCAATAAAAAGAGGCACAGAAGAGAGACAATGAGAGACACAGCAAATCAGGGAGCTGAGGTGGCACAAGAGATTGGGCAGCCTCTCTCCATTCCGGAAGGTCCCAGGATCAGTTCCCGCTGCCGCCTAAAGAGAAGACAAGCAGAACACAGAAGGACACACAGACAGCATACAGTGAGCACAAAAACATTGGAGCGTCGGGGGAGAAATAAATAAATAAATCTTTAAAAAAAAGAAAACAGTGTGGTTTCACAATAAAGTCTCTGATAAACTACTTTTAAGAGTATGTGTTAGCAAACATGGATTTTTAAGTATATAACCGAATAGAAATACCGTGCTAGCCATCTCTGCTGTCGTATTTCTATTTGATTGTATACTTTAAAATCCATGTTTGTTAATACATACTCACCAAAATTTCTGCTCCCCTTCCCATAGCATACACCCAGCTACCAGTAACCGACCACATTCCCAACTGCATCCACAACTACCCACATCAAAGTGTGACCATATGACTGTATGCCATTTCCATACAAGGCTTTTGATACATAAGAGTAGTCTTTCTCTCTCTCCTTTCTCTTGTTTCCTTTTTTCTCCCTCTCTCACTTCTGGATACAAAGGAATATCAAGCCCTAGGGACTGACTGAGCCACATGATGAAAGGACCTGTGTCTCTGAACCACTGCTTGGGAAAAAACCATTTGCCAATCAATGATACCCACATTAGACTATTATGTGAGCAAAGAAGAGGTTCCATTGAATTAAACCTTTGAAATTGGTGGCGGGGGGCAGGTATTACGGTAGTTAATGTGAATCTAACTAATACAAACACTCAAGAGTGGCATGAACTCAATAGCATTGCATTGCTCAGTTTTGGCTTTCAAAGTTGACTTTTAGAGAAAGCCTTGGCTTTAGTTGTAAGATCCAGGAACTAGAAAGAAAAAAGTTTCCTCAGAACCCCCAAAGCTGGGCTTTCACCATCAACGAACCAATCTTTGAGAAATAAGAGAGAGTTTTTACTATAAGCATAGAGTATGAACAATGCAGGATGTAAGGGTGGAACAGTTTCCCACAACACTGAAGAGATTAAAGCCTTTTACAGGCTAATGAAAGCTGCCTGAATAAGAATAATAGAGACTGGATAAATGGAAGGTGGAAGAGAGTCATCTCCAGATGACTTTGGGAATCATATAACCCAAGAGATCTTGAGCCCAGTCTTTGGCTGAACATCACCTCATATTGTTCCCGGTGCCAATGGGTGGTGGCATCAGGAAAAGAGCAATCACAGTGTAGCATGCTAGGCAGATATTGCTGAGACAACTCCCCCATCCCAATTTAATCCTGGGGAAGTAGAATGCAGGTGAGAGTTGAAAGTCAGGGTCCTCCCAAGGTCTTGACATGTTCTGGGGTAAAGTGACCCCCATAGCAGAGAGTGTGGGCAGCTCTTAGCTGGTTGCCAGTTGGTGAATGCAGTTGAGACTAAAAGGAAAGACAAGATGGAGAGCGGCAGGAACTCACATTCATTGACCATGCTGAGATATTAGGCCATAATTTCATTAGACTCGGGGACACTTTAGCAGAAGATGCAGGAAGTATAGAGACACATCTCCTTCTACATATATGCTGACATATAAGCCCCCACAGCACCTGGCTATCATCCTGGAATAAGAGATGTATCAGTCAGCCTTTACTGCATTAACAAAAACCACAAAAAAAAAAAGTCAGTTACTTATACAAAGATGAACTTCCTGTTCTCTTTACCTATTTCCTATAGGTTGGCAGTGGCTCTGATGGGCTGTGCTGGGTTCAGCCCCACCAGTGTCCTTCATTATGTGACTCAGGTTGAAGGTGAAGCCCTCATCTGCATCATGCCATTCTCATGATAAAGGGCAAGGGTAATAGCATAAGCAAAGCCACATTTTGGCTCTTAAAGTTCCACTTGTGACACATGTCAGTCATATTTCATTGGTCAAATGTAAGTCCATGGTCAAATCTGATGTCAGTGGGATGGAGAACTCTTCACAAATCACATGGCAACAAGAAGGGTGTATAATCTTCTTAAAGGGAAAGGGAAATGAATAATTGAGAACTGTAATACAAACTACTACTTGAGGCAAGAGAAATGGGAAAATAGCCCTAAAATAAAGTTTCAACTTTAAATTGATCAAGTTTGAATCCTGAATAGGCAAATTACCTGAATGAGGCCAACAGATAAACAAGCAAGATTGAGTCATTCCTAGTCATCACCCAATACAATACCACTTGCTCTTAGCAAAAAATAAGTACGCTCAAAACAGTTGATTCCACTGCACACCTGTGTGATATATGTAAAGCTTAAATCTACTACAGTTTCATTTAGACTCAGAAGGCTCTGAGTTTCTACTTCATTGTTTTACTATTGAGAGTAACTTTAAAACATGAAGATTCATTACTAGCATCCTCAGTATTCTCACATCTACTCTAGGGAGAGTCACATATGAAGGACACAAGTATAATGGGAAATGCGTGGACTTTGAAATCTAACAAACCAGAGTTGGTTTTCTCCATTGTTTACCAGTTATGTGTCCTTGGGAAATTTATTTAAATTCTCTGAGTTTGAATTTCATTACCTATGAATTAAGAATGGTAATACCTACCTTGCAGATAGGACCACCTACATAATTTGTGGTACATTTTCACGACCCCCAAAGTTCACATTTTGTCTATGGCAAATTGAAAATGTGGAGCACCCTGTTCAAAAATTATTAAGAATTTCATAACATCAATAGCAGAGCATTAAACCAAGCATGAGCCCTTCTAAGTATGGGGTCCTGTGCATCTGTACAGGCTGCACACCCATGAAGCCAGCCCTGCTGGCAGAGTTATGAAGAGAACAGAAAATAAATATTTAAAAAATAAAAGGCAGCATTGTGCTTATGTAAGTATTCAAAGGGGTCGATTGTGTCTATTTTAATACATTTCCTCACCAAACCCACCACCCCTCCCCCCCCGCCCCATTTTAGCATCTATTTTGTCCTGAAAACAAAGAAAAATGGCTGAATATACAAATAAATTGCTTCTGGAAATATCTGACAAAGTGAAACTGAAATTGACTTTTAAGATGGAAAGTAATAGCTAACATTTTTTTCACAGAGCTAGTACCAAAACAGTGCAGACACTGTGGGAAAGTTAATCAGAATTGCAAAGAACAGTGATCACAGATAATTTACTAAAATGCCTCACAGCTTAGGCTGACAGCTCAGTAGGAGAAGAGGAATTGACTTTAGGCTAACATACACGCATAAAAAAGATAAAGAATTTTAAAATATATGCTTATTTCTAGAGAAAATGAAAAGCTAAATATTCTCAACAAACATTTGCTGAGTAGCTTTCACTGTGCTAAGGCAGCAAGACAAGTTCACAATATCCCAAGACAGACAGAGCTCAGAAAATCAACTACCATCAGGCCACCATTATTATCTGTCTAGGTGATAACAATATACCTTTGTCACATGCCTCAAATCTTGCTCCCTTCTAATGCATTCTGCACTATACAACCAGAGTACTCTTTCTAAAGCCTGTCACTCACCCATTTAAAATCTTTCGGTGGCTTCCCATTGACTTTATAATAAAGTCCAAAAGCCTTTAAATGGCAGGTAAAACCCTTCACCATCTGGCATGTCTGATCTACCTCTCTGATTTTACCTCTTGACACTTTTCCACCATCTCCACTCCATTTCTCTTAGCTGAGGTCCACAGAGAAGCAGTTGCCAATGTGGGAGAAGATGTATAAGAGATTTATTGGGGGAAATGTCCATGAAGGATAAACTTGTGGAAGCAGGGCTGTGCAGGGAGAGCCTTCAGACTGCAATGCAGGTGTGGCACCTGTGAAAGAATAGGGGGAAGGAAAGAGGTTTGAGTGAGAAGAGTCTGACTGCAGGGATTCTAAGAAAGTCTCAGGAAGACTGATGAGGGTCTGTGGCAGGTTGATATTATTTATGAATTCCAAAAACAGATAATGATTATGTTTGTAAACTGGTCTGTTCCTCTGAGCAGGATACGCTTTGATTTAAATTCAAAGGCTTTACATTTACTTGATTAAATCAAGACTAGGGCTTGAATCAACCACTTCATAAGGGCATGCAAGCTTGAGTCCCTGCCCCCTTGGTGGGCTATATAAACGGACACTCACACAGAAGAAACACACAGAGGAAGGGAGTTTCATAGACACAGCAGAGGAGGGAGCTTTGATCCTGAGGCCCCAGGGAGAGAGATGAGCCATTCGCCTGATAGTTTGCAACTGAAGAGACCAGAGCCCTGAGCAGATGAGCAGGCCCAGAAAGAAACAAGCCCTCCAGACCACAGGTGAGATCAGAAGAAACTGGGCCCATGGAGCCTTAAGAGGAAAGAAGAAGGCTGAACTCTCATAGATGCCACCCGCCATCTTGCTTCAACACATGGCAACAGACTTTGGTGGGGAACTCTTTAGGACCTTGTTACTATAAGCTGTTACCCTAAATAAATACTCTTCATAAAGACCAACAGATTTCTGGTACTTTGCATCAGCACCCCATTTGGCTGACTAATACAGGGTCCTTGAGCCAAAGTTAGCCACTGGAGGAGTCCCACTTGCCCCAGAATGAGCCTGTACCAGTACCCCACTGGACTCAGTGACAGGCTGGAAACAGCCCAGGCAACGCATAGCCTTGGGGCAAACTTGGTTGAGGACCCAGAAATGGGACAGTAGGGCCAACAACTATGCTCCCCACAGCAGGAAATATGAGTAGTGCATTTTCATGACCCCCAGAGTTCAGATTATGCCACACAGATATACTTCTACATGCAGGTTTGAGGTTTGATTCCTGTGGGCCTATGTTTCCTAATGCAAAACTTAAAAGGCAGATTAGAAAAGTGAATTACAGCCACCATCACTGTGGTTGATCTCAGGGCTGATACTCATGCATGTCCTCTTTCTATATTCACTTTGTGTTCTCCCCACACTTAGCTGGCACCTGGGCAAGTCTTGGTGGCTTATCTGGTGGCGTGATCCAAACCTTCATTTCTGAGGAGTCTGAACCCTTGTCATTCATGCCATTTCAGGCTCAGGCATCTCACTCAGCAATGTGTCCATTCAATTACAGTGGGGCAAGCAAGTACCAGGAGGCACCCAAGTAGACTACCTGGGTTCCACACATAACCTTCCTGCCTCCAATGAGCAAAAGAAGCCTTATCTTCTCCTACCAACTGGCTTCAAATATCCCTGCCAAGATGATGACTCCTTTTCTAGCATGCTGGTCCCTGGACATGAGGAGTCCAAAGTGCCCTTATGGCAGCCTTGACTTGTAATTCAAGGGGATCCTTGCTGTGTCCCCTTGCAAGAATGTGTTCTTTTTGGAGATGAGGACCTTCCATTCTGCAGCACCCAGAGTTGCAGGGATGGGGGGGGAGTATCACAATGGGTCACTGGGAGTGATGATAAATGGGGCCACTCTTGAGTGTACCCTTTGTTACCTAGACATGTATTTTCCTACTGGGATGGAGTGCCATATAGAAGTCTCTAATTTGATCTATATACTGCATCCTAAATGATTGCACCCCATTTTTGGAGTGTTCCCTCCTAGCTGGTGCTTCAGCTATGTCTTTAGAAAGCTGTTCCAGCACTCTGTGAGGCTGACTGCTTTTAGGTGGTATGATATGTGATAGGACAAGTGAATTCCATGGTCATGGGCCCTTACCCGTACCTTCTTAGCCGTGACGTGGGTCCCTCATTGGATACTATGTTATTTGGGATTCCATGCCAGTGAATCAGGTATTCCATAAACCCCTGCATAGTGCTGCTGACTGAGGCTCTGTGGGTAGAAAAGGCAAACACAAAACTGAAATGAGGAAAAATTTCTGGCCCTTCCAGAAAGAAGGGGGTCCAATGTAGTCAACTTGCTACCAACTGACCATGACTGTTCTCTTTGAGGAATAAAGTTATACTGAAGGATCAGCGGTGGTCTCTGATGCTGACATGTTGGACGTTCAGAGGCAGCATTAACTAGAGTAGCCTTGGTAAGTAGGAATCCATGCTGTTGTGCCTCAATCTCTGTCACCACAGCTTCTCTATTTATGTACCCTTTATGCTGGTTCTAGGGTAGCTGATGACAAAGGCTGGCTAACAAGAACTAGCCAAGTCATTATCCATTTAGTTGTTCTATGCCTCTTGTGCAGTGGATGTTTTCTGGTGGTCATTAATATGTTTATTAGTCAGGCAAAGGGGATGCTGATGCAAAGTACCAGAACTCTGTTGGCTTTTATAAAGGGTGTTTATTTGGGGTAGAAGTTTACAGTCACATCACCCTAAAGAGTCCTTTTCAAGGTACCATAAGAGGTATTTTCTCACCCAAAGTCTGTTGCCACAAGTTGACACAAGATGGCGGGCAATGTCTATGAGAGTTCAGCCTTCCTTCTTCCTCTTAAGGCTCCATGGTCCCAGCTTTTCTGATCTCAGCTGTAGGCTGACATAAGGCTCATCTCTCTTCCCAGGGTTCATTTCCTTCCAGGCTCAGCTTCTCTGTTCTCTTCACAAGGTCAGCTGTAGACTATCAGGTTCATCTCTCTTCCTGGGGCCTCTGCCATGTCTAATGAGCTGTCTCTCTTCCTCTGTGTTCTTCTTCTTTGTGTATCTACTTCTATGTGAGAGTCTGTTTTATCAGACCACCAAGGGGCTGGGAACTCAACCCTGCACACCCAAATGATATGGTCACATCAAAGCATCTTAATGTAATCAAGGACATCTCAGCTGAATCCAATACAATGAAAGAGTATCACACCCAGAGGAATAGACCAGTTTACAAACATAATCAATATCTCCTTTTTGGAATTCGTAAGTAATTTCAAACTGCCACAAAATGCAATACAAAAATCTTCACATTTCATACCCACTCCCATATGTCCATCCACACGCCTCTATCCCAGATGTCTTTGTCTATGATCTTCCAGGAACTGAGCAAGAGATCATGACTTTTTACTGGGGTAACTGCCCTCAGTGTCCTGTTCTACCATCCCTGCTTTCTGGTTGTAGATGTTTAGCAGCACCCTTGTTGGCTACACCTATTTTGTCATTAGGAATGCCACGCCCTACTAACCTTCTCCACAACTCCCTGCAGGACAGTCTGCTTTGGCTGTCCATCCGGCCTTGCAGATCATTAGAGTGGTTGTGACCTCCCAGCCTATTGCCATACATGCAGAGGAGAGCCACCACTGAACTTCTTAGTGATGCTGGTGCCCCTCTCAGCAGCACATTCCTGATGGCCTTGGTGAATGGTGTTTCCTCAGGGACTCCCATAGAATATAATCTTCTGGCAGCTTACTGGCCCTACATACTATATCTATTCCAGCATCTCAGCCTCTTTATTCCGTCCTTTACAATCTTCCAGGGCAACTCAGACATTTTCAGTTTGCTCGTGTGGGCCACCACAGAAAGCTTCTAAGAACTACCAGGCTTCCAAGAACTACCCTAGCAGCAAATGTGCCTCATCCCCGGCAGTTCTTGTCAGGGTATCAAATTTTTTGTCCCCAAAAAGTATGCCCACATCAATCAACTCTTGTATATCCACTCTTATATACCAGCCCCCTTGATCAAGTACCTTCAAAACCCAATCCCAAAGATGGTCCCTTTACTCCTGGCCATACATGAAAGTACATTTTTGTAGTCCCTAACGTATAATTTCATTTCTCTTTTATCAGACCCAGAACATTCCTAGTCACTCATTATCAGCCTAGAAGACAGGAGAAAAAGTGAGGGCAGCCCCTGAAGGTGGGGAGGGGGGGCTGTTATTTTATCTGAGAGATATATCTTTCATATCTTCCAATACAAGGACGGGCTAGCTCTTACTAGGGAAAGGTTTGTCACCTCTGCTCACACTGAGGGTTCCTGGGGATCTGCAAAGCCCAAATCCTCTGATGTCACCATCCTATGGTCCAAAGTCCCAAGTTTTTCCAACCTGGCTCTGATCTTAGCACAGCAGAGCTATTTTGGCTAAGCTTATAAGTATCCCTAGAGCTCTGCAAACCCAGGTTTAACATATGAGATCTCTAAGCAATATATATGATTACATCACTTACAGATCTGCTACTAATCCTTTATTTCCCTCATACTATTCTATGAGCCTGACACATACTTCACCTTCCTTATTCTAAGAACCACCTCCTTATTCTTTGGGTTTCAAGTTTAATATCACTTCCTTCTATCACTCCCCAAACTGGCTTATTTGTCTTCATTATGTGTCGAAGCAGCCATGTTACCTTTACTGTGGAACCTATCTTCCTGTATAATAATTGTTTGTTTCGCTTATCTCCCTTACTAGAATATAAGCTCCCAGAGATAAAGGGAGAAAGAGAGAAACCATGCCTGTCTTGTTCACCACAGTGTGCTCAATGACTATTTCATTAGTCACTTAGGGAAATAGGAATAAGTATTCACCAAGACACTAAAAAATATTAAACCTGAGTTATAGCTTGTGGCAGGCTCTAAATCACAAGAAATATGACTTTAAATCTAGTCTTCTCTGGTTTCTGTTAACATTGTCAGGGACTAAGACAGAATGAACATAAAAGGGGGACAAGGTTTATTTCTTTCTCTAAAAGGAGATGGGGTAAATGTTTAAAGTCTTAAATCCGGGAAGCAAATTATAAATTCAAAGGCAATGTATTTGTATTTCAAAGAATCCAGGTCAACAGAAGAGGAGGAAGCAAAGGAGAAAATACCAAAGAGAATGTGAGGTTTATCTAGTAAATCGTTTTGTCTTTACTTTGTCATAAACATTCAGTAAATGAATGATTTTAGCCAGGGGAACATTATTGCTTCCCATTCTCTCAGCTGAGAGTTCCTTTTCCATCAAAATAACCATCAGCAAAGAAATCATAATAGCCAGCATGTAATCTTTTTAGTTAGAATTATGGATCCAATCATGATCATTAGGGACATTACTTATCTAAGCAAAACAGGAAATAGACTGTCCAGGGACATGTGCCTATGATAGGGTAGAGTCTATAGCATCACAATAGAGAAGCCATTAAGAATGCCAGGTTGCTTCCTGAGTCACATGTACATCAGAACAGATATTCCCTGCTATTCCAACCTTGCCTAGACTTTTAAAAATGCATTGCTATACTCCCCAATCCCACTCCACATCTGCCTCATTGTAAGGAAAAGAAATGCATTCACAGAACTCTCTTGGGTGGAAGAATTCTAGAAATAAACACAGCTTAAGAAAGTCCCAAAATTCTTTCCCTCTGCTATCATCTTTAGTTCACCCTCTCTCTACCTCAAGCCTCCCCAGCAATGCTTACCTGCCTGCTTATCTGAAGTCAGACATCTCCTAGGAAACTTCCCTAGAAGCCCTATGCACAGAATAAGTGAAATGGATGGTCATCTACATAGTAAAGAACCCAGAGAAGAGCCTCTGGCCTGGAACTCTCTCTCACTGGCATTTTTATTGAGGCTAAAAAGCCTGTCTTCAATTTTTACTTCTAAAGGCAGAAGTTGTTATCAGAAGCCAAGGTCTTAGGATGACAATAGGATCCATCTATGGGCATTTTCCCTTACTACTAAACTCCGCTAACTCCCTCTCTTGGATATGATGTTCTCTTGGCTTCAGATAAGGGACAGAACTTATCTGGACTGTGGAATTAGGGGAGGAGGTCATTTCTACCAACTTGCAGTTTTCTCCATCAGCCTTGCTTGGACAGCAGGGCTGCTGCCAGAAGACACTGGATTCTCCAGGTTCTTGGCTATGTCACATAAGAATTTAAGAGCATGCCAGTTTAATTAGACCAGTAAAAAGAGTTTATTGAGAAACGAGAGAAAAGAGAAAAGTACACACTGAGACATGGACGCAGGCTACCTCCAGGCAAAGAGGTGTGCTTGGGGAGGTGGGGGGAATTGCCTTTATTAAAACCATTCTTCTCTCCTCCTCTTTCCTAATGTTGGGGAGGGCCCCCAGCTGTTTGCTGTCCTAACTGGTTGCCTTATCGATCCCCACCTGTTAGCTCCCAGCAGACCAATGATGAGGCCTTTTGTTTGGAGTTATCCAGGGCTTCCTCTTGACCCCAGAAGGTCTCCAGGTCTGGGATCTCAGGGTCTTTCTGGCTTTGTTCTTAGTAGCCACCTTCCCTCAGGTGGTTTCCGGGTGGGTTTCATTGCCACATTCTCTGCCTGGTCCCAGCTGTGACTCATCTTTCCCTCTTTCCATACTAACCTGCCTCAGGGCTTCCTGCCTAGGAGGTAAGTATCACTATATCCTTTACATTCAGTCAGTAAGAAACCAATGCAGAAATGCTCCCTATCATTAAATGCCTTAAACATACCCCTGAGAGGTGCATTTTGAATCCAGCTAGTAGGTGCCAGCTACTCTACCCAGGATGCTCATGCTCCCCCTTTCCTTATGGCCAGCTCCTTCCCATCCTTCAGATCTTAGCTTAACTTTTTATCTTGGGGGACGGATGTGGCTCAAATGGTTGGGCCTCCCTCTCCCATATGGAGGGACCTGGGTTTGATCCCCGGGACCTCCCGGTGAAAAAAAAAAAAAAAACTTTTTGTCTTTTCAAAGAAGGGTGCCCGGGCTACCCAGTCCAAAATGGGTCATTTTGATTTATTTTCTTTTAAAGCACCTTATTCTTTTCCTTCATCACACTTATCACAGTTTGTAAGTATATGCTCAAATTTCTGTTTGCTATATTCTGTTTTTCATATTAAACTGTAAACTTCCTGAGGGCAGAGATCAATGCTCTCCTCAGCACCTAGCAGAACAGAGGTGTACATAATAGGTACTAAATTACTTTGTCTAAATGAATGATGAGTGGACTTGCAGTTCTAATCCAAATCACATAATGTTCACAACTGGTGCGTACTGCCTCCCTGTAAATGTAAGAAGCATAAGTTTCATCTGAAGCCTGGAGACTCTTATTCAATGTAGAACTTAAAATAATTTAAGACTTCTTCCATTGGAGCTGAACGGAACTGAACAAAACCCATGCTTCTCTCGAGCCCTCAAGGGCAGGCTGCTCATCCTTTCCTGTTTCACAATTCAGCCAGGGGCCAGCCGTGGCTACCGCCCCCTCCTTGGGGGCATTCTCCAAGCCTTTCCACTGCCACTTCATAACCTCCCAACGCCACCTGATAATTTTTTAACATCTGTATTTATTCCTATTATCCTAAAAGTAGACATAAAGTTTCCAGAGCAGAGGTGTTGAGTTATTATTACTTAAAGTAATAACCATATTGATTTCCTTTTGCCTCAATTCTTCCCCTTTCTGGAGTGATGCAATGAGAGTCAGATGTCACCCTACATGTACTATAGGCAAGGAATACAAAAAATATGAATCTGGGAACTTATATAGGAGAAAGAAAGTTGTCATCCCTCCCCTCCTATGAAAGGGAGAGAAACATTTTCTCCCTAACATAGCAAATTATCCTTGAAAAGAGAGGGGAATGATCCTGACTTCTTATCCTTCAAAATGTAAATACTTATCTCCAGGAGAAAGACAGGCTTCTCCAAGTTTACAACCCTTGGAATGTCTCCACAGTCACCAGTTTCACCCCTCAAGCTGAAAAGTAAACACCTCCAGGGAGGTAAACTTCTCCAAAAGGTGTCTCACAATCCAATTGCCCTTTAAAATGCTAAGACTTGTCCTTTGACCCAAGTCCCAGGTTTCTTTGATCAGAAAGCCCAAAATGTGCAACATAAAAATATTTTCTCTTCATCCCCTTACCACTCCCTTGTCCTCCTCAAACTGTCAATTTTCTGCTCACTTTCCCACTTTCATTAGCAACTTCAGAAATTGGTTCTTGAGTCTCCTCTGATTTCTGCCTCACCTTGGAGAATTCTAAAACCCATGGGGACAAATGATGGCAAAGTAGGGAAGCTTAATATTCAAACAAAATTGAGGTAACTACCATAAAGTGTATATCAATCAAGGTCAAATCCAGGAAACAGAAGCCACTCTAATGCATTCCAAGTATGGATGGTTTAATACAGGAATTAGAGTCTATTGAAAGGGTTCGGGGAGTGAAAGTCAGGGACTCCATTGATGAAAATCTCATCCTATAGCACTGACTGGAATGTCTTATAAGAATCTCACTCAGAAAAGTTGCTTCAAACTTCAAATCTTCCATCTATTCTCACATTTGCTTGACAGAAAAAGGACTTCTTCTCTTCCATTTTCCAGTATCCTCTCTTTGGCAAATTCCTACAGGGAAGAGGATTCTGTGGAAACCCAGCTTCTGTGCCATGCAAGAGACCAGGTAAGGAGAGGGAGTTTATTCCAAGTTGACAATAAACAATGGAACACAAAGGGTAGAGTCATTCTCCAATTTAAAAACATTTATGATAAAGAACACCAGCTCTCACCACTTTTGCTTTTCTTTATCTCAAGAGATGGCCTCCTAAGCCATTTCCTGGAGGAAATTGCTTTCATTATATGTTTGGTAATTCCAATCAGGAGGTCCTCAGCTTTCTTTAGACAATACAAACATTCAGAGATGATGATACCCCTAAACCATTTTTTAAATACTAAACTAAAATGTTAAATATTAATTTATAAATAGAATGTAGCAACTGCTTGAATATTTGCATAAGTAGTTTCATTGCTACAATTTCAGGAAGCCCATCCTGGACCTTTTTCATTGAGGGAGAGTTTTCCCTATAATCATGAAATTCACATCATGAATATCAAATGTCTTTTGATGTTTTAGGTTTTCATGATTGAAAAATTGTATGCTTTTTCTGCTACATTAAATAAAAATGAAAAAGTAAAATGGTTGAATGAATGGTGGCATCAAATTTCTTTTAACTCAGCATGAACTCACAGAAACCCAGAAACGTGAAAAGTTCATCAATTATAAAAGGGACTAAACACTATAAAGAGAAACTGAAAAAGTCAAACTAACTTGAAATTAACCTTCTAGATCTTATGAAACTCACATATATGGTCTATTCTAAAAACTTTATATTAACTACATGAAATGGTTTAAAAACCAAATTATAAAAAGTAGACCATAGAAACAATTGACAGTCTGCCTTGCTGTGGTACAACACTTGTGGAACAATGGATGAGTAAAACGCTAAGAAAGCAATTAAGAATGTTCCCTAGAGGCAAGAGATGGAAAATACAAGTATAAAAGTTTCATGGAATACAAAAATAGACCAGTAAGCAATTACCAGATGACCTGACATAATTGGAAAACTGAGGTAAAAGAGATAATATGATCCTGCAAGGAGCCCCCTGATTTCTCACTCATGATATGCAGTTGGCCACAGAAAGGAAGTTAAGAAGGAATTACACCTATATGAAGCCAACAGTCCAAACAGACTGTCTTGAGTTATCACTGCCCCCAAACAAGCCATGACCACCCTGGTCTCCGAACAAAAATTGTTACTCTTTCCTGCATTTCTCTACCTCTCTCTGGACCTCCTGTGAAGCATTCTCCTCAGAGTGCTCCTAATCTTCTACATTTCCAAAGCACCCAGCAGACACATCATTCTATTCACCAAGTACTTGTTAGCTACCCGCATACACCAGACCCTGTGTTAAGCAGGATGTACAAGTCAAATAAGACACAGTCTTATTTCACAGAGTGGAAGAGAATAGAAAAACCCAAATTATTGCCTGCCCAGAATCCTGCCCTTCTTCTGGGAACAATAACTCCCAGCAACTTCTGATAATGTTCCTTGCCCTGCTCTACCACATGGCTCAGATGGGCACTACCGTGGTCTACCTGATAACACAGCCCCTAGGCAGAGTTGATTAGTCCAGAGATGGGCACCTGACTCAAACCAAACCAGAAACGTTGCCTTTGACTTTTCTGAGAATAGAAATTGAAAAGTGTAAAACTCTTGAGCTACCAATAGTCATGTTTCCTAACACATGCATGTGAGTGAAAATAAAAGTAAGAACAGTAATGTTGGAAAAAATTAGGCAAAAGGAGGGAGTCCATGCTCTTATGAAACCTCAGTATTTTTAGATGGCTGGAGTGTGTATGAGCATGCAGGCATGTGTAGAAGAATGGAAAAAATAAAAATAGGGCATGAAAGTCCTCATAAGCTAGGCTAAGGAGTTGCTTTATACTGATAGAAAGTGGAGGATTTCATTGAAAGATTTTAATCAGAACTCTCACATCTCTTCAGTTAATCAAACCCAAACTCTCCAAGACTTGAGTCTTGAAACAAAATCTCCTAAGGCTAACCAAGTGGTTCCTCATCCCTCCACCCCAGGTACAGGGATCCCCTTTACAGCCTGACTCAAAAGTAGATGCAAACTCTTTTCCTTACACTCTAAGCAAAGCAAGTTAGATGGAAACTTTTGAAGAGAACTCATTTTCTTCTAAGAGAGAATAAAAGGGAATTAAACATGAAAAATAGAAAGAGAAGAATCATGGTTAGCCAAGCTTGTCACTTACAGGTTTCAAATACTTCCCTAGGAGGTTTGTTCCTGAGTCTCAAAGGTTATGTTTTATTTCACAAGCCATCTGAAATACTTGTACTAGAGACCCAAAGAAATGTCTTAACTACCTTCCAGCTTCAGTTATGGCTTTAGGAAAAGAATAAAGACCTACTATTCCTCCTAGACTCTCAACACCTTCATGCACAAGAATAAGCAAGCCAGATTTCAACCATGCTGCCCACTGAAGCACTTCATCTTTGTTTTTTATTTGACAGTTACATATCTTCCTTGTGTGATTGACTTCACTAAGACACTATCTGAGAAAGGGATGGAGGAAGGAACAGGTGAACTCTGGGGATTTACACATCGTGGTTAAACCTACAATGGTGGGAATGTTCTTTTGGCAAATATGGCAGGGGAGGGTTACTGGTGCAATGCGTCAGGGGTGGGGAGATATGTAGGATAGGGCACACCTGGGACATGCCTCTATGGAATATGTAAGTGTTCATCTTGTCATAATGTGTTATCTCAGTGGGTGGAGACCCACACAATAAACAAGAAAATATTAAACTCCCATCCTGGAGAGTCCTGCTATGTTCTCAATTAGAGGGGCAAGAATCTCTCAAGAACATAAGCAGTGCCCAATAAAAGAAAGCAGACCAACATGTCAAGCCTTCAATATTATTGCATGTAACTATGATCCTTATTCTTCAAAAATTGAAACTCAGTGGTTATCATAGGTTCCAAGGGGAGGAGGAGGGAAGAATAGAATAGATGGAACACAGGCCATATTTAGGACATTGGAATTGTAATGCGTGATCTTGCAATGACAGATACAGGCCATTTTAAATTTTGTCAAAACCTTTAAAAGTATACAGTGCAAAATGTAAACCATAATTTAAACCATTGACCACAGTTAGTAATAATGCTTCAATATTTGTACATCAGTTGTAACAAATGTACCATACACATTTAAAATGTTATTAATGGGGGAGAGTGGTGGGGGGAGGGGGTCGAGGATATGGGAATCACCTATATTTGCTATGTGACTTTTCTGTAACCTAAAGCTCCTTTGAATTTAAAGTGAAAAAAATAAGACACTGGGGGAACATACGGAAGAAATTGTCACTATAATAAAAGATAACAGATCTCATGGTGATGAAAGACACACCATGTCTTTTATTTTGTTTTTTATTATTTTATTTTATTATTATTGTTGTTTTTTGTTTTTTGTTTTTGGCTTTGTTTTTGAGGAGGTTTTGGATCACAGAAGGGTCACAACTGCGGCAGGGGAGGATTACTGGTATGGGTTGTTGATGAAGGGAGATGAAAAAGAGAAATGATTCCCAAGTTTCTGGTTTAAAAAGCTAGATGTATAATGGATCTATTAGCCAAAAGAAGAGAAATTAGATACAAGCAGATTTAGAGAAGAAAATGATGAGTTCAATTTTGGATGTGTTTCATTCAAAGCACTGGAAAAAGGTGTAAGTGAAGATGTGCAGTAGGTAGTTGGGATATGAGTCAGGAATTAGGACTGCATGAGAACTAGAGATAATGCCAATCCAATAAGAACACAAATGTAAATCCAACAAAGTTAGATTTATTCAATTTGTTGCAACAAGGGAGAACACACACCATGAGAAATCTTAGGACATTTGGTTAAAAGGGAGTAGGAAGGGTTTTTTTGCAGGGTTGGAACTTTTTCTTAATGATTTTTGTAAGGGAACTAGGGGAAATGGGGATTTGTTTTGGATTGGAAGCTGTCATGAAGTGACTATCTCCGCAGTCTTTGTTCAGAGGTTTTGTGGAGAGGGTCTTGGAAGCCATTGGTAAGGAAGCAGTAATCACTAAAAAGAAAGGGGTTATTACAGCAATTTACAGCTGTAGTGTGACCTTGGCAGAAGTAACATTTTCTGTTGATTTTAAAGTTAGCTCTCTATCTGTATCATTACCATAGTATGATTATTAGCCAGACTCATATTTACTTCTTCTCCTGGGTATATATCTGCTTTTCTAACCCTGGGCTGATTTTCACTGTCTCCATTTGATTCCATCATCACCTTATAGTTGGTAAACATGTGGAAGTAGGCTAGCTGTCCAATAATGGTACTAAGAGTAGGGTCCTTCTGCCCACATTCATCTCAATTAGTCCCAGTCTCTGATTAGCAACTGACAGTTTTCTTAAGTATATGTAAAATGGTGTGCAAACACAGCTTTAACCCACCTTCCGCCCTCCTTCTAAAAGATCAGGAAACCACTCCTTTATAGAAATACTGGGGCTGAAAAGAAATGAAGATTTCAAAAAAGAGAAACTGGAAATACCAACACTAAAGAGATGGGTGGAGAAGTGGAAGTCAAAAATACATGGTGTTGTGAAACAAAAGAAGAGTAATTTGAGAGAGAGGGAGTAGCTAAGAGAACAAGATGCTGCAAAAATAAAAAATAAAAAAAAAACAAGAAAATGTCCACTGAATTGGTCATTTAGGAAATCACTTGAATGGCAGCGATTAAAGGTAGGTTTCTGTGGAAAGTGAGGAAGAGGACAGTGCAAATGTACAACTCACTCTAGAGAGCAATGCTATGAGGAGGAGGAGCACCAGTAGCTAGCAGTGCACAGGAGGTCAGGGAAAAGTTTTTGTTTGTATTTCTAGATGAAGTTGAACATTTCCATATGTTCAGTGGAAAATAGCAAACAGAGAAGGAGAGACTGACAGTTCAGAGGAGGCGGGATAATGAATGATGCAAGTTCTGGAGGAAATGGGAGGAGGTAGAATAATCAGATCACAGGTGGAAGGTACACCTTTGCTCCGACCAAAGGGAAGGAGGTAAGATGGAGGCGGCTGTGGTCATGGGTAAGCTGGAATGCAAAAACTTGAATGGGTTTCCATCTGCTGGCCTGTATTTTTTCTGATGTGGAACAGTGGGGAGCTTAGGTTTGAATCAATGACTCAGGGAAATGAGAATACCAATGATAGTTTACATGTCTTATACTGATAATAATAGATACTATACAGTTAATTTTATATTGTCACAATCTTTACCTACTACCAAGATCTCCCCAAAAAAATGTTTATAAATGTATTTTCTTTGTAGAAAACATGCTATTCAAAAATAATTATTAAATTCACTTATGTTTTTATATGTGTACATACAAGGGGGGCATTTGGGGAAAAAAAAAAACATGGTTAGCTATGGTTACTCTAGAGAGTGAAATTTATAAGATATTCTTACATTTTATTTTGTACATTTTAGTTTTGTTTGAATTTCTTCTTAAAACAGGTATTAATTATTCTCTATAACCTTAAAATGTATACATAGTTCTAATTTGAAAGAAAAAGAACAGCTTTTTCAAGTATCTGGAACTCCACTGAAAGTTAAATGCCTTTATGATTTTATGACTCAGAGCTGAAGGTTCCTTCTCCATCCCAGATCTGAAGATGTCCTCAGAAATGAAGAATCTGTGTCCATTTTGAATTATATTCAGCTGTGACAGAATCCCAACAAATATTCTGAGATGTAAAAAAAAAAAAAAAGAAAATAAGAAAGCATTCCCCAGCTGGTATAGGTGTCTCAGCCACCTATTTTTCTTTTCCACCATCCTTAGCACATGTCTTCTAACCTCAAGGTCCCATCATGGTTGCAAAATGGCTGCCCCAGCTCCAGCTACCACAACTCTGTTCCAGACAGGAAGGAAGAAAGGCAAAAGGTGCTTGCACATTGAGCTCCCTTTTAAAGGTGCTTTCCACAAAGCCCCACCCAGCAACTTCCACTCATATCTATTGACCAGAATTAGTCACATATCCACCCCTATCTGCAAAGGAGGCTGGGTCATGCAGTTTTCAGCTGATACATTGCCACCCCCATCATAGACAAGGTTCTATAAGCAAGGACAAAGAGGAGACTCATATTTTGTAGACACTCAGTAGGCTCTATGACAGTTATCCAAACCTTGACATGAAGAATCTTTGAGTAAATTTTATGTAAATTATTTGGCTTGCCCTATAATTGAATAGGTATCCCTCCAATTTCCCATAGATGCTTTGGATTGTATAGCCTTAGTAACCCCCTCCCCAGATGATACTCTCAGGCTGGAAGTACACCAGAAGATCACAAATCACCAGCCCCTGACACAGGCAGTTTCTTTTGTAGCACCAGGTTACCTCCAACCCCTCACAGGTAGGAGCCACCTTCTGGTTCAAGTGTGCCTTGACTCAGCTTCCTGTCTCTTCCCCAAAGCTGCACTGTGAAAACTTCTGCTCCTGCTTTGCCACCTGATTTACCTCCTTTTCTTTTCCCAATTTCCAGAATATCTTTTTAAAATTATCTCTATCAGGAATAACTGGAAATTCATATGAATGTTGACTGCTGCTTATATAGAATGAAAAATGAAAGTCTCACAGGTTCAGGACAACTTTATGAAAATATCCACATGTATTAGTCAGCCAAAGGGATGCTGATGCAAAATACCAGAAATCTGTTGGCTGTTATAAAGGGTATTTATTTGGGTTAGAAGCTTACAGTTACCAAGCCATAAAGCGTAGGTTACTTCCCTCACCAAAGTCTGTTGCCACATGTTGGAACAAGATCGCTGCCAATGTTCAGCCTTCCTCTTCCTTTAGAGGCCCCATGGTCAGACTCTCTAGGCTTTGTCTCTCTCCCCAGGGCTCGATTCTCTCCAGGCCCAGTTGCTTTGGTCTCTCCACAAGGCCAGCTGTGAACTGTTAGGTGAACGGCTCATCCATTTTCCCAGGGCCTTCTCTCCTTCCTCAGGACCAAGCTCCTCTGTGCTTACTTCCTGGGGCTCCAGCTCAAAAACTCCAAACTCTCTTCTCTGCCATGCAGTTTATCTGTGAGGGGGCAGAGACTCAATGTCCTACTGACATGACCCAATTATTTAATCAAGTAAAAGCGAAATCTCTGAATCCAATATAATCTAATATGCCCAGAGGAAAAGACCAGTTCACAAACATAATCCATTATCTATTTTTGGAATTCATAAATAATGCCAACTGCTACACCACATATACAAATATTTCAAAAGGGGTATATTATAAATGTGCAAGATAGAGATTAAAACACAGATGGAGACAAAGTACAGAAAGGACTAGAGAGAAAGAAAAAAAAATAGATATAGAACTGTCTACCTGCAAACATTCCTGAAAGATCCTTATGTGCCACATTTAATTTAGGAAGACATGGAAGGAAAATGTAGAAGCAAGATACTCTCAAAGATTTTTTTTTTTTTTTTTCTGGTTAGAGTGTTGGTTTCTTAGCAATGATCATGCCACTTGTCTATTCCATCAAGGGCTTTCAGTTCTGGTGGAAATCTGACAAATTCCAAGTGACGATCTTCCATGACAGAAAAGATATATGTTGAAACACTGTTGCAGAAGCTGGACGGAATACATAGCAGCAAAAGTAAAACCAATCCTTTCCACTAGGCGAGCTACAGCATAGAAGACAAGAATTCACAGGAGAGAAAGGGGAACTGTAGCATCTCATTTAACTCTCAACATCACCATGGGCATCCCTTTTATGTATGGAGAAACTGAGCCTCAAAGATTTGGTTAAATAATTTACCCAAGTTCACAAAGAATCTATTGGACCTTCAGACTCTTTCTTATCACCAACCACACTGGTCAAAAGCTTAGAATAAGGACTAATATGGCTTTCCTTGATTTAGGCATTTGCTGTGTCCCGGGAAACTTTTGTATTAAATGAAAATTTGAATAGCAAAGCCTATCTTTGGCATTATTTTACATTAGAAAATTGATACTGCATTTGATGCTAAACCATGATTTTTTAAAACATAGCTTTTTTTTAAACTTGAAATATGAAATTGTCCGTGAGACAAAATTTGTATTTCTCCTCTCCTACACACAAAATTTTCAAATCACTTAAAGTAAGGCAAAAAGTTTTATGATGAAATAATACTACTTCAAGTACCATTTCAAAGAACATTAATTGGAGCGGGTTTGAGATGAATGTTCTTAAAATGCTGCAGAAACAGAGAATGACAGGTACACACATGCCTCCTCACAGGCTCTTTCACAAAGCACTTTTGGGCCTCTGTACACAGCAAACCGCAAACCGCCCAAGTTCAACTACACTGGGACTCGCTGTGCGCATGCTCGTGTCTCCCTACGCTCCAGACTGGCTCTCCGTGGGATTCAGGACCTGCTCTTTTTTTTTTTTTTTTTTTTAAAGATTTTATTTATTTATTCATTCATCCCCCCCTTGCTGCCCGCGCCCGCCGGGTCAGCCAACCACGCCGCGCGGGCAGGCCCGCCCCCACCAGGAGGCCCCGGGAACCGAACCCGGGGCCTCCCACATGGCAAACGGGAGCCCCACTGACCGAGTCACAGCCGCCTCCCAGGACCTGCTCTTTTATCCCGCGTTCAGAGCGCCTTCTGGAGCTTGCGCCGTCACCCTTAAATCAGCTTCCCATTAGGCGGCCTTTCCGCTTTTAATACTGTCTCTCCGTTAGGGAGCACTGCTAGGGTCGGTGTGACCTTTGTGTGCAGTGGCAGCCCCCCTCCCCACGCAGTCTCACCCAGTCCCTTCACTGGTGTCTGAAGTCTCTCAGGGCCGGGAATCATGGAGCTGCCCTAACACAAGGGTGGGATTTCTCCTTCTCTCTCCTGACCAAGGCTCTTGGCGTGTGAAAGGAGGTCAGAGTGATTGACATAAAATAAGGGAGCGGGAGAGGATAGGAAATGAAGACACCAGGGGCCAGATCATTTAAGACCTTGTAGGTTGTGGCAAGAAATCAAGAGTTCTTGTGTTTTGGATGTGTGAAGTTTGGGATGACGGTTCTTTTACTAACAGTATTCAGCTTTGTGTCTTCTTCACCTTAGATATGTAATATGTAAATTGGGGATAAGTAAACCTAAGTTGTAGATATGAGAAATAGTATACATAATATGCCATGTATTCTACTTGGGACATAATTAATGGTATAGGTAGTAATTTATGTTTGGATTTTATCACATTTGTGCGTCATAAAACAAAAGGACTATATAAAGTTAGTAACTAATTATTAACATTTCCTTTTGCCTCTTGTTTTTAATTAAAACATTATTTTCTAATGATTAAAAAAAAAAGATTTTCTGTCTCCCAACTTTTGATTTCACAATCTTCCCTGGTATCACAATGGCCTCTGAGGTGATGGCAGGTGTAACAAAGATCCAAGGAAGAGCACATTTATTTCTAAAACAAAGAAAATTTCAGTAAGGAAGCCCAGGACTGATATGATGGCTCCCTAATGGGTAATGGGGCCAGTATAGACAATAATAAAAGTAATAATAAATAACAGATATTAGCATATACTATGTGCCAAGCACTGTTCTAAGAACTTTACTTACATATTTTATCTCAGTTACTTCTCTCAGCCTTTCTCTGAAATAGGTATTATTATTACCTCCATTTTACCAATGTGGAAACTGAAGCACGGAAAGGTTAAGGAACTTAACAGCAAGGGAGGTAGGGGAGTCAGAATTCAAACCCAGACCAAGCTCCTAACCTGCATTATATTATTTCTACAGTGAATTTTTCCCCCTAAGTTAAGATCTCTATAAAGGTCAAATTTTATTCCCTTAACACCCTAAAAATAAAAGATTAAAAAATATTGCACAAGAAAACCTATATTCAACAATTGTAAATAATCTACCATATTTGCTTTTATGTTTTTATATATATCGGTATAGATATACATGTCAGTACACATACATTAGTTATTAATTTTGCTGAACCATTTGCAGATACCATGACACTTTACCATCACGACTAAATACTTAAACCTGGATCTCCTAAAGAAAGAACGTTCTCCTGCCTGACCACAATACCATTATTACACCTGAGATTATTAACAACAATTCCCTAATAGCAGTCAAAATTACATTTAAAATGCTTTAAAGCTTTTTTTTAAAAAAACAAAGATCTAATCAAAGTTTATGTACTGCTTTTCTGTTGTCTCTAATCTTTCTTCTATGTCTCTACTCTTTTTTAAACTTTTTTTAATTTTTTTATAATTATTTTTTATTTTTTAAAAGATACTTATATTACATAAATGTTATAGAATATATAGGGGATTCCCTTATGTCCCACTCCTTACACCTCCCACATTTCCCCACTTCGGCAACATCTTTAATTAGTGTGGTACATACATTGCAATTGATAAACACATTTTGGAGCATTGCCACTAAGCATGTATTATATAAACTTTTTTTTTTTTTTAATAACAACTTTTTGAAAGAAAAAAAAAAGCAGACCTATTGTCATATAGAATGCTCCACATTCTGAATTTGTCTGAATGTTTTCTAGCCGTGTTATTTAACTTGCCATCATCTCTTTTTTTCTGTAAAATAGATGTAGATGTTAGGTCAGGGCTAGAAGCTTGATTAGAGATACTAATTTTGATCATTTGGTCAAGATGGAGACCACAGGATGGATCCATTTTTTTTTTTTTTTAAGATTTACTTATTTATCCCCCACTCCCCCGTTGTTTTGCGCTCTGTCTGCTCTCTATGTGTTCCTCTCTGTCTGCTTGTCTTCTCTTTAAGCCGCACCAGGAACCAATCCTGAGACCTTCTGGAGTGGGAGAGAGGTGCTCAATCTCTTGCACCACCTCAGCTCCCTGGTCTGCTGCATCTCTTATTGTCTCTTCTCTGTGTCTCTTTTTGTTGCATCATCTTGCTGCACCAGCTCTCCATGCGGGCCAGCACTCCTGCATGGGCCAGTACTCCTGCGTGGGCCAGCACTCCACGCAGGCTAGCTCACCACATGGCCCAGCTTGCCTTTCACCAGGAGGCCCCAGGACTCAAACCCTGGACCTCCTATATGGTAGAAGGGACCCCAATCACTTGAGCCACATCCATTTCCCTGGATCCATTTTTAAATACATTTTTCCCTTAGTAATTAGCAAATATGTGGATTGATACCTTTGTATTATGTGACTATCCTGTTTGCAAAAAAAAATTTTCACTTGAAGGTTTGCGCAACCATTGATGATTCTTGCTTTAATCTAGAATTTCTTGATTAAATTACAGAATGGTGACTTTCTATTTGTACCAACACCCCTTTTATGAGATGGTCTTCTTCCTTAAAAGAGAGCTTTCCCTTTATAACTTAAAGTACTATCAGTCCTCCTAAAAAGGGAAGGCAAATATTTAATTCACTCTTCCTGATCAAGAATTTTATAGTAAGTTGTCACTAGAATATCATCTCCAACAGTGACACAAGAATGTGTTCTCTCTCTCTCTCTCTCTCTCTCTCTCTCTCTCTCTCCTTTTCTCTTCTCTTTCTACAATGAGTAATAGTTATTCTTCTTTTTTATGTTCAAATAGTCCCTATTTTGGAAAATGAGAGCCCAGCTTGAAGGGTATCATATTCTTTTGACACACACCCGTTTGCCAGGCTGCTATGACAAATACCATACAATGGTTTGGCTTAAACAATAGGAATGTATTAGCTTACTGTTTGGAAGACTAGAAGTCCAAAATCAAGGCCATGCTTTCTCCCCAATGTCTGGAGAGCTCTGGTGCTGGCTTGCCACAATCCTCGGGGTTTTTTGGTTTGCATCTCTGCCTTCTATCACATGGCTGTGTCCTTGATATTTTCCTGTGTTTCTCTTCTAGTTTCCACTGACTTCCTGAGTCTCGCTCCTCCCTCCTCCTGTGGCTCCTGGCTTCTACCTTCTTCTCTTTATAAGGACTCTGGTAACATGGATGAAGACCCACCCTGAGAGTGCTGGTTACATCTTAACTAATAATAATATCTTCAAAAGGTCCTATTTACAAATAAGTTCATACCTACAGGAATGCAGATTAAGAATATGTGTTTTTTGAGATACATAATTCAACCTGCTACACCCCTATGAATCTTTAAACATTTCCCTTATTTTCCTGCCCAATATGATGCACCACTTAATCTTGTACTTTCCATGCCCCTACAATGAAATCATACTTTTCTCTGAGGAACCCTGAAGAATAGGCATTTAATTTATTTTTCAAACAAAAATATAATAATATGCCCCAAAAGGAACCAATACCAACTGTTTTAGTTTGCCAAAATGGGTGCCGATACAAAGTATCAGAAATATGTTAGCTTTGATACAAGGTATTTATTTGGGGTAAAAGCTTACAATTCCAAGGCCATGAAAAGTCCAAATCAAGGCACCATAAGAGGTGCTTTCTCACGAAAGTCAGCTGCCACGAGTTGAAGCAAGATGACAGGTGATCTCTGCCTTCCTCTCCAGGTATTCTCTCTCAGGCTCAGCTGCTCTGCTTTCTTCCTGATTTCAGCTGCAAGGTATCAGGATAAGGCTCATCTCTCCCTGGAGTCTCAGCTCCTGAGCATCTCCATTTCATACAGCAAGGTCAAAAATGGCAAAGCTCTCTTTTCCAGTGTGTCTCCATTTTTTATTGGACCCAACCTGAGTCATGCCTCACTGACAAAGTCCAATCGAAAAGGGTGCTCAAACCCACAGGAGTGGATCAGCCCACAGACATAATATTTCTCTTTTTGGGATTCATAAAATAATTTCAGTAGAAATTACCTTTAATAGAGCATAGCATAATAATTTGCCAATTCATTAATTAGTGTCCTTGCTGGATTTTCATTATTAAGAATCAATGTTTAAAGATTTTGTCTTCATTAAAATAACAGCTCCCTTAAGGTGTCAAAGAAATTATGGATGAGTAAAGTAAGGACTTTGGCATGTGATCATCATAAAAAAGAGACAGGCTCAGTTCATACCTTCATGAGCAATCAAAGCACAGAGTCTTAATCTGAAAAGAGTCTTTCCTCGAAAACATATAAATGAAATTTAATTTATTAACTTGCTAATTAATTGTTCTTTGCTGTTGCCATTGTTAAATCATGGCATATTAATCACATCAGCTTTCCTAAATTCTAAGAGGACTTTGCCATAATCCTACTGTATGCCCAACACATGGGTACTATACAAACCAAGCAAGTCACAATAACCAGAAATCCCCACCCCACCCCCTTTTCCCATAAAGAAGTAAAGGAAGTTCTCATACATCCAAGAAACTTCTCAGAAACCAAAATCTATCATGCTGCTCTGAAAAATATTACCTTTGGTCACTATTGCAGGGTGGTGGGAATGTGGAGAAGCATGGGGAAAATACAATTGGTGTGACCTATGGACTGTGGTTAACAAAAATACTGTAATATTCTTGCATCTATGCCAAAGATGTTGAAAATGCAGGGGTATGGAAAAAGAGTGCCAAATGTACTGTATGGACCATGGTTGGTAGTAATAGTCTGATGATATTATCTCATAATCTGTAACAAATGTCCCACCATGGTGTGGTACATTGGTGAAGTGGTGTTGTATGGGAATTTTACACATGTACATGATTGCTTTGTAAGTTCACTTCTGTAATAAAAATATATTTTAAAAATAATAAGTCAAGATGGTGTCGGTTTAGGAGGGCACTCGCTGACTCGCTCTCTGAGGACGGCCGATTCGGGACAGGGTCCTGTGCAGGGGTCTGTGCTGTGGGCCCACAGAGCAAGAGCTTTGGGGACATCACTATGGAGGGAGCTGGATGGCGCAGGTTTCTCAGGAAGGATTCGTGAGTTTTCCCCCTGCCTGTGGTGGTAAACACAGATGGCTGAGCCCCACCCTCAGGGAAAAAGGCTGGTTTGAGCCGCGACTCCTGCCGGCAACCCGGTGAGAGGGAGCGTTCTCCGAGAGTGGGAGGATTCTGGTGGAGGGTCGAGAGAGGGCTTTCCTTTCTGTGCATTTTGCTGCCTGGAACCCCTTGCAGCTTTGGGGAACAAAATAGCTGGCTTGAAGCAGGACGAGGCTGAGGGGAGTAGCGAATCTGCAGGACTAGGCTGAGGGGAGTAGCGAATCTGCTTGAAGAAGTACTAGGCTGAGGGGAGTAGGAAGGCTGATTTACCTAGCTGCCCACGGATACGCCCCAACACCACGAGCAACCCAGTGAGAGGGAGCATTCTCCGAGAGTGGGAGGGTTCTGACAGAAGGTGGAGAGGGGTTTCCTTTCTGTCAATGTGGCTGCCTGGACCCCCTCATAGCTTTGGGGAGCAGATAAGCCAGCGTGAAGCAGCGCCAGGCTGAGGGGAGAGGCGAATCTACTGAGGAAGCGTGATTTACCCAATAGCCCGGTGATACTGAGGCTTGGCTCCAGAGGGGGTGGAGTCAGCCAATTTTATCATTCTGCACTGACTAGCATCAGAGCTTCAGCTCCCCTGGGGAGGCCAGGAAGTGGGAAGTGCTTGATTAGTGTCCACGAGCCTAGTTAGGGTCCCCTTAGTGAAGGGGGTGGTCTAGAAGAGGACATATTTTGGGTCCCTTATTTTGCCAAAAAAAGAAGTCACTTTAAAAAATAGAAAAAGAATTTTTCTTTTTAAACTTATTTTAATAGCTAAAATCTGCCTCAAAACCTGCAGATAGAACCTTGCAGGGCAAATTGATTGATGAACACAAGCAGGCTGAGAGGTTCCACAAGGGCCCAAGAAGGAACACTGTCCTTCCTTAGCTTTGTTTGACTGCTTGCTTGTGTGGTTGTTTGGTTTTTCTTTGTTTATTTGTTGTCTCTTGCTTTTCTTTCCTCTTTCCTCCTCCCCAGCTTCTTTTTTCTTTCTTTCTTTCTTTTTTTAAATTTAATTTTAAATTATGTGCTGCTAGCTTTTCTCTTCTTTGCTGTGCTGCTTCTTCAGTGATTTCCCATTCTATGTCTATATTGATTTTATCTCCCAATGCTATCTCTTTTACTTCCTTCATCTTTCTGACTTCTGCTATCTGTTGTGGTTCTTACATACCACGGTTTTTCATTAGCCCACAACTTCAAGGGTGTCGATTTCTATTCTATCTATTCTGTTTTCTTCATTTTTTATTAATATTAACTTTTTCCTTTCAGCCCTTTCTTTACTCTCTCTCTCTCCTCATCATTCTAGCCTTCTAAATCATTACATATATTTTCCTCTTTTTGGTTTCTTAGTCCATGGTAGGTACTCCACATTTTTTCCTATTACTCGACACTGCCTACATGACATAAATATTCGTTTTACTAAGTCTTATACGGCCCCTCTTCTAACTTTTTTCAATATTACTATTTTCCTTCTTCCTTTCTCACATCTTTCAATTACTCTGGCCTTAATCTTTTGCCTTCAAGGGAACATAGAAAGAAGCAAGGAAATAAAATAAAAATAAAAAGTGTCAAAGAGAAAACTTAACACACACAGAACCACCAGATAAATAAAACTCTAGAGGAGAGAGAGAAGCTAATCAACTGAATAAACCCATCAAGATAAAATGATGACTGGAGGGCAACAAAAAATTACAAACCACACTGTGAAACAGGAAGACATGGACCAGTCCAATGAACAAACTAAAAACCAGGAACATATGCAGAACATCGAACAACTAATCAAAGCTTTCCAAACAAATACCATGGACCAACTTAATGAAATGAAGGAAGAGATTAGGATGTTAAGAAGACAATGGGAGAATGTAAACATACATAAAAAGATAACGGATATGATGGTGATCAATGGCACAATGCAAGAAATCATAAAGACACTAGATTCACATAACAGCAGATTTGAACAGGCAGAAGAAAGAATTAGTGATGTAGAAGACAATACATCTGAAATCAAACAAATAGTAGAAAAGATAGATAAAAAGATAGGAAAAATCCAGCAGGGACTCAGGGATTTAACCGACAACACAAAACACACAAACATATGCATTATGGGCATCCCAGAAGGAGAAGAGAAGGAAAAAGGAAAAGAAGGAGTGTTGAAAGAAATAATGGCTGAAAACTTCCCAACCCTATTGAGAGAGATGGATGTACAAGTCCAGGAAGCACAGTGCACCCCAAACAGTATAAATCCCAAAAGGCCAACTCCAAGACATATACTTGACAAAATGTTCAATGCTCAAGACAAAGAGAAAATACTCAAGGCAGCAAGAGAAAAGAGAACCATCACATACATGGGAAGCAAAATAAGATTAAGTGCTGATTTCTCATCTGAAATCATGGAGGCAAGAAGACAGTGGTATGACATAGTCAAAGTACTAAAAGAAAAAAACTTCCAGCCATGAATTCTCTATCCAGCAAAACTGGCATTCAAAAATGATGGAGAGTTCAAAATATTCACAGAAAAACAGAAATTAAGAGAGTATGCCAATAAGCAACCTGCATGTCAAGAAATACTAAAAGAACTTCTACAAGTTAAAAGGAAAAAACAAGGGAGAAAGAGTTGGAGAAACAATTAAAAAGACAAAAAGAGAAATAAAAACAACATATGACATACATTAACCTAAAGAAAATATGGCTGAAGTAAGAAATTCGTTGCGAGTAATAACACTGAATGTTAATGGATTAAATTCACCACTCAAGAGACACAAATTGGCAGAATGGATAAGGAAATATGATCCATCTATATGCTGTCTACAAGAAACCCACCTTCAACCCAGGGATTCAAGGAGGCTGAAAGTGAATGGCTGGAAAACAATTTTACAAGCAAACAATAGCTAAAAAAGGGCAGGAGTAGCTATCCTAATATCAGACAAAATAGACTTTAAATGCAAAACTATTATAAGAAACAAAGATGGACACTATATATTAGTAAAAGGGGTAATCTCTCAAGAAGAGAGAACAATCATAATCATTTATGCACCTAATCAGGGTGCCTCAAAATACATGAGGCAAACTCTGGAAAAACTAAGTGGAGAAATAAATGCCTCTACAATTATATTGGGGGACTTTAATACACCACTATCACCATAAGACAGAACATCTAGACAGAGAATCACTAAAGAAACAAAGACTCTAAACAACACATTAGAGGACCTGGACCTAATAGACATATACAGAACACTACACCCAAATACAGCAGGATTTACATTCTTCTCGAGTGCACATGGATGATACTCCAAGATAGACCACATGCTAGGCCACAGAAAAACTCTCAATGAATTCAGAAAGATTGAGATTATACAAAGTAATTTTTATGACCACAATGGAATGAAATTGGAAATCACTAAGGGCCAGAGAAACAGATTAGGCACAAAGATATGGAAGTTAAACAACACACTCTTAGACAAACAGTGGGTCAAGGAGAAAATCTCAAAAGAAATCAGTAACTACCTTGAAACGAGTGAAAATGACAACACAACGTATCAAAACCTATGGGATGCAGTGAAAGCTGTCCTGAGCGGGAAGTTCATAGCCATAAATATATATATTAAAAAAGAAGAAAGAGCTAAAATTAAAGACCTAACTGCACACTTGGAGGAATTGGAAAAACAACAACAAACTAAACCTAAAGGAAGTACAAAGAAGGTAATAACAAAGATTAGAGCAGAATTCAATGAAATAGAGAAAAAGAAAGCACTAGAAAATTTAAACCAAAAGCTGGTTCTTCGAGAAGATCAATAAAATTGACAAACCTTTAGCCAGACTAACAAAGAAAAAGAGACAACAGATGTAAATACACAAAATAAGGAATGAGCAAGGGGATATCACTACTGAACCCACAGAAATAAAGAGTATCATAAGAGGACACTTTAAAAAATTATATGCCAGCAAGAATGATAATTTAGAGGAAACGGACAAATTTCTGGAAACTCACAAACAGCCTACATTGATGAAAGAAGAAATTGATTAACTCAACAGTCCAATTACAAGTAAAGAGATAGCCTCAGTCATCAAAAACCTCCCAACTAAGAAGAGCCCAGGACAAGATGGCTTCACAGCTGAATTCTACCAAACATTCTGGAAAGAGCTAACACCAGTCATGCTTAAGCTCTTCCAAAAAATAGAAGTAGAAAGAATATTGCCTAACTCATTCTATGATGGAAACATTACCCTAATACCAAAACCAAACAAAGATACCACAAGAAAGGAATATTACAGACCAATTTCTCTAATGAACCTAGATGCTAAAATCCTCAACAAAATACTTGCTAATCGCATCCAATAACATATCAAAAACATGACCCAAGTGGGTTTCATCCAGGGTATGCAAGGATGGTTCAATATAAGAAAATCAATCAATGTAATACACCACATAAACAGATTGAAAGAAAAAAAAAATCACATGATCATCTCTATAGGTGCAGAAAAAGCATTCAACAAAATAAAGCACTCTTTCCTGATAAAAACACTACAAAAGATAGGAATAGAATAAAAGTTTCTGAATATGATAAAGGGTATATATGAAAAACCCAAAGCTAACATCATCTTCAATGGTGAAATCCTAAAAGCCTTCCCTCTGAGATCAGGAACAAGACAAGGATGCCCACTATCACCACTCTTATTTAACTTTGTCTTAGAAGTACTTGCTCGAGCACTGAGGCAAGAAAAGGATATAAAAGGCATCCAAATTAGAAAAGAAGAAGTAAAAATTTCATTATTTGCAGATGACATGAGCCTATATGTAGAAAGCCCTGAGAAATCTACAACAAAGCTTCTAGAACTTATAAAGGAGTTCAGTAATGTCGCAGGCTATAAGATCAAGGCTCAAAAATTAGTAGCATTTCTGTACACCCATAACGAGCAATCTGAAGAGGAAATCAAGAAAAAAAATACCATTTACATTAGTAACTAAAAGAATCAAATACCTAGGAATTATATACAGAAAACTACACAATACTGTTAAAGGAAATCAAAGAAGACTTAAATAAATGGAAGAATATTCCCTGTTCATGGATAGGAAGACTAAACATCATCAAGATGTCTATCCTACCCAAACTAATCTACAGATTTAATGCAATCCCAATAAAAATCAATACTGTATTTTTTAAGGAACTGGAAAAACTAACTACAAAATATATTTGGAAAGGTAAGAGGCCCCGAATTGCCAAAGACATATTGAAAAAGAAAAATGAAGTTGGAGGTATCACATTACCTGACTTTAAAACATACTACAAAGCTACAGTGATCAAAACTGCATGGTGTTGGCACAAGGATAGACATACTGACCAACGGAACCGAATTGAGAGTTCTGATATAGATCCTCGTGTATACAGTCATGTGATATTCGACAAGGCCACCAAGCCCACTCAGTTGGGAGAGAATGGCCTCTTTAATGAGTGGTACTTGGAGAACTGGATATCCATATCCAAAAGAATGAGAGAGGAATACCATCTCACACCTTATACAAAAATCAACTCAAGATGGATCAAAGATCTAAATATAAGAGCCAAAACCATAAAGACCTTGGAAGATAACGTAGGGAAGCATCTACAGGACCTTGTAATAGGAAATGGTTTCATGAACTTCACACCCAAAGCACTAGCAGCAAGAGAAAAAATAGATAAATGGGGTCTCCTCAAAATTAAAAACTTCTGCACCTCAAAGGACGTTATTAAGAAAATAAAAAGGCAGCCTACCCAATGAGAGAAAATATTTGGCAACCATATATCTGATAGGAGCCTAATATCCTGCATATATAAAGAAATCCTACACCTCGAAAATAAAAGGACAAACAACCCATTTAAAAAATGGGCAAGTGACCTGAAAAGACACTTCTCCAAGGAAGAAATACAAATGGCTAAAAATCACATGAAAAAATGGCTCGACATCGCTAGCTATTAGGGAAATGCAAATCAAAACTGCAATGAGATACCATCTTACACCCATCAGAATGGCAGCTATTAAAAAAACAGCAGAGTATAAGTGTTGGAGAGGATGTGGAGGAATAGGAACCCTCATCCACTGCTGGTGGGATTGTGGAATGGTCCAGCCACTGTGGAGGACAGTCTGGCAGTTCCTCAGAAAATGAACAATAGATCTTTCATATGATCCAGCGAGTCCACTGCTGGGTATATATCCAGAAGAATTGAAAGCAAAGACACAAACAGATATATGCACACCAATGTTCATAGTGGCATTGTTCACAATTGCCAAAAGTTGGAATCAGCCCCGGTGCCCATCAACAGATGAATGGATAAACAAAATGTGGTACATACACACAATAGAATGTTACTCAGCTGTAAGAAGGAATAAAGTGCTAACACATGGAATAACATGGATGAATCTTGAAGACTTTATGTTGAGTGAAGCAAGCCAGGCATTGAAGGATGAACAGTATATGACCTCACTGATTTGAATTGAGGAAAGTAAGAAGTCTCTGAGAACCATTGTCTGAAAGATAGGTTAACAAGGAAGAGAAGGAGAAGAGAAGGTTGTAAGCCATCATGTATATAGATATAATCTATGGTAAAGTGATAGAGTATAGTTGCATATTGAAGGACAGGACAGGTGGGTAGTGATATTACTGGGTTTGGTGGTGCAGGGTTGACAGGTGGGTAGATTAGGAAGGGCAGGTTAGAATACCCAGGATACTGGGGGGGAGAGATGAAAGGGGGACTAGGTGAACATGGGATTTGTGGATATGATGTTGAAAGTGCAGGAGTGGGAATGCTCTTATGGCAGTATGACAAGGTAGTGTCACTGGTTTAGGATGTAGGTTGGGGGGGGGCATTCAAGACAGGGCACATCTGGAGTAGGCTTCTGGGGAGTGTGTGAGTGTTCATCCTATCATAATGTCTTGTGTCAGGGAATGGAGACCCACACGGTGAGTGGGAAGGAGATGGACCCCCATCTTTGGGAGGCCTGATTCACCCAGAAACAGACAGGTGGGTGTCTCTTAGGAGCAAGGGTAGATCCTAATAGGGGAGGACAATTAGCGTGTCAAGACCTCTTGTTGCATGTAACTATGAATACTGTTATCCAATGAGTCAAGACAAGGGGGTGTCATGTGCCCCAGGGGGATGGGGAGGAAGGAACAGAAAAGATCAAACAGGGGGTATTTAGTGGTCAGGGGAAATGTTTTTCATTACCTTACAGTGATGGGCACAGGACATGGTAAATATCATCAAAAATTATTATACTCTACCGTCTAAATTGTAAACTATACTGTAAACCATTGACTATGTTTAGTAGCTAAGCTTCACTATCTATATAAAAGTTATAACAATGCTACCATCCACAAAAAAAAAGGTTTTAATATGGGGTGAGGAAAGGAGAAGGAGATTCGGTATATGGGAGTCTCTAGTATTGCGTGTGTGTGACTTTGCTGTGACCTAAAACTCCTTTGAAAATTCAGGAGACACTTGGGAGTGAGAGGGGGCAGGTGCCACAGTACAGACTGGACACCCAACAAGCAGTGCTAAAAGGAAAAAAATAATAATTAAAAAATTTTTTGTGTTTTTTCCCATTTTTTGAATCTCCCAATCCTTTAATTATATTTTATTTTTAGTTTGTTTTTTTTTTTTTTGAGTTTCCATATATTTTATCTCTTGCATTTAAGCTTATCATTATTATTTCATTTTCCTATTAATTGTATTTGGTTATTATATGAGCTTCATCTTCAAGAAAGGTTTAGATCACAGAAGGTTACAATGGGGGCTGCAGAGGATCATTGGTGGGGGGGTGTCTGGGATGGGGGATTCATGGGAGGAAGTTCATCTGAATATACATGAAAGATATATAAAATTGCCCAAATGTCAAGGGGTGGGGCATGGTCACAGTGGGTGGACAATCACTCAATAAATGAGGGAATACTGAATTCCCAGCCTGGAGAACTCTGCCACATTCTCCAAGGGAGCAGCAACAGTCCCCTGAGTGCAGGGGCAGTGTCTGGCAAAGGAGGATGGTCCACTAATGGGTTCTTGTTATCGATGACTAGCCTTATGAGTCTTTGCTCTTGTAACTGAAACTTAGCCTATTGTTATGGGGTGCCTAAGAGTTGCCATCTGAGAGCCTTCTTGTTGCTCAAATGTGGCCTCTCTCTAAGCCAAACTCAGCATGTGAATGCATTACCTTCCCCCCAGTGAGGGACATGACTCCCAGGGATGAGCCTCCCTGGCAACAAGGGATTAACACCAAGTGCCAACTGGCAATACGAATGTAAAAAGACCTTGAGTAAAAGGGGGAAAGCGTAAATACAAATGAGTTCATGTGGCTAAGAGGCTTCAAAGAGAGTCAGGAGGTCATCCTGGAGGTAATGCTTATGCACACCTCAGTAGGATCTCATAGAACACCAAAGTGGATATCACCCCACACAGAGGGGCTACTGAGGGCTCTGGAGACACCCAGGTCCTATATAAGGGGGGATAGCTCCAGAGATTGATGCCTTATCAGTGGGCTATACTTTGGAATCTGTGCTCCTGAGAGTGACAGAGTTGGACTCAAATAAGTCGTCCCTGCACATGATCCATCAGTCCCTTCTATTCAAACCTATACGTGGTGCTGGAGTTTCTAGGTATACTTCCAGAGACTGGAGCCTTTGGCCTACCCATGTGCCAGCTGTGCCTGGAATCTCAGTGGAGCTGCAACTCCTACTCTACAGCTCAGTGGCTCACCCAAGTCACCTGGTGAGGAGATGATGATGGACAATGGCCATCCCAGTGAATGGAGAGAGTCTGCAGCTGCAGGCAGGATAATCCCATCCATCGTACCCATGGGATATAAGCCCCCTCTCACTTGGAGGTGGAGGGGACATCAGCATTGCAAACTCCTCAGGATTGGGGGAAGAGCTATGGACTAGAGTGTACTCACTGGTATTCTGTTGTAGACATATTGTGATTCAAGTAATGAAAGAAATCACAACAGTGAGGTGGAGCCAGTGGCCACTGGATACTTTCAGGGCAGGAAAGGGAAAAGCAGTTGTAATACAGGGGCTTTTTCAGGACTTGGGAATTATCCTGAGTGACATTACAATGACAGATAGAGGCCATTTTACATCAGCATATAACATGTAGAACTGTATGGGAGAGAGTGTGGTCTACAATGTGAACTATGGTCCATGCTTAATGGCAAAGCCCCAGGATGTGTACATCCATTGCAGGTGATGTACCACACTAATGAAAGATGTTTTTGTGGGATGTTATGGGAGGTGTGGGAGGTGGGGAACATGGGAATCCTTGTAATTTTTGTGTAACATTTATGTAATCTAAGCATCTTGTAAAATATATATTAAAAAATTAAAAAATAAAAAAAAAAGCAGAAAAAAAATAAATAATAGGGTGGGTTGGGGGAAAATACATCAAATGTAAGATAAAAACTATAGTTAGTAATATTTTGATGATTTCTTTCATAATTTGTAACAAATGTTTCACAACATTACAAGGTGTTAGTGGTGGGGTGATATATGGGACCCCTGTATGATGTTATGCGTATTTGTTTTGTAAGTTCACAACTTTTACTATACACTTATTGTTTATGTGTGTTCATGTATGAATGATATAATTCAATAAAATTTTTTAAAATATTACCTTTGACACCTTAGAATCAAGATCCACTTTTGCATTTATTCAGAAAGTTTAATTTGATTAAACCAAATTATTCTATATCATAGTTATGAAATAAATGAATTTTAGTATCAGATCAAACCTGGGTTTGAATCCCAGCTCTCAACCATATGAACTCTATGACCCTAGGTGAATTATTACACTTCTCTATGCCTCAGTCTCCTTATCTGCTAAAAGACCTGTTGTAGGTAATGAATACAATAACTCATTAAGTACAGAGCACAAAGCCTGGAGGGTAAGTGCTCAATAGGGGTTATCTATTGTTGCTATTGGCTTCCTTCTATTTTCTCTAAGGAATGCAATTAGCAATGCCACCTGTATTATTGGATTAGGCAAAGTGATTCTACAGTGACAAATTAATTCAAAATCTCACTGCTTGCACACATAAAAGTCATTTCTCACTCAAACAAAGTCCACCATGTGTCCTGGCAACTGCAAGACAGCTGTAGTGATCTAACAATTTGGGTTACTTTAACCCTGTGGTTCTGCCATTTCAACACAAGGCCCCCTCTATGATTGCTAAGACAGGGGAACAGAATAGAAGGATCACATTGGGCTTTCCACTGCCTCCCATCACTTCCACTCATATTTTACTTGGCCAGAACTATCATATTATTCCACTTAAGCACAAGCAACCTGGGACCTGTAGCCACTGCCTTCTCAAAAAGAAAAGGATAATCAGATATTGGTTTGCACTGCTAACTTCTATTATTTTTTTCCTCTCTGAGTATTGAAATTACTGATACCACCAAACTAAATAGATACACAAGATATCTTGAGCTTGATACTTAATCAATATCATGTATATGTTAGCTTCCTATAGGAAATAGAGAAAATAGAAATTTAAAAATTGCAATGATAATAAATAAAATTAACAGTTTTTGAGCACAATTTTTACTTCCTTTATTTTTTTTTTAAGATTTTATTTATTTATTCATTTATCCCCCCCTTGCTGCTTGTGCTCGCTGGGTCAGCCAACCACGCCGTGCGGGCTGGCCTGCCCCCACCAGGAGGCCCCGGGAACCGAAACCGGGGCCTCCCATATGGTAAACGGGAGCCCCACTGATCGAGCCACAGCCGCCTCCCCTTTACTTCCTTTAAAAGAAATGTCCTATGAGAATATATTGCTTTCATGAGAAAGGAGCTCATTATTTTTTGGTGGTAAAACACACTGGCATTTCCATAAAACCTTAGGTCATAATTATACTGTGATTAAAATCCTTATGTACTTTTAGCTTGCAGATTAACTGTAACAAATATCTGCCTCCAGGGGAAAATATTTATGCCAATGCAATAAAAGTTTAAAGATATAAAAAATGAGTGATAATTTTAGAATCGCAGAGCTAAAAGGAACTTCAAAAGATACAATTTTATTGTTGAACATTCATTGAGCCTCTAAATATAAAAAATGACTGAGTCACAGTGCCCCTGCTCAAGAAGTTTACAATATAGGGGTAAGAGACATTAAAATATCCTGTGGGATCATAGAAGGAATAAGTAATTCTGACTTGAGGAAGGTGTATCAGAGAAAGTTGAACAGAAAAAGATATTTAATCTGAGCTTTGAAAGACTTTGGTAGTGAGAGAAATGGGAGTGGGGAGGGTGGGGTGGGATGGACATTCCAGGGAAAGAAACATGAATAAAGAAAGTATTTCAGGGGTGCCTAAGGGTTGCCACCTGAGAACCCCCTTGTTGCTCAAATGTGGCCTCTCTCTAAGCCAAACTCAGCATATGATTGCATTACCTTCCCCCCAACATGGGACATGACTCCTGGGGATGAGCCTCCCTGGCAACGAGGGATTAATACCAAGTGCCAACTGGCAACTTTGCACAGTGGCAGTATCGTAGCCAATGAGGTTTATCCGAGGCACGATTATTGCTAATTGAAAACTTTTCCCAAGTGCCAACTGGCAACACAACTGGAAAAAGACCTTGAATAAAAGGGGGAAATGGTAAAGACAAATGAGTTCAAGTGGCTAAGAGACTTCAAAGAATGAGGTGGAAAAAAAAAAAAAAAAGACTTCAAAGAGAGTCGGGAGGTCATCCCAGAGGTAACTCTTACGCACACCTCAGGAGGAGCTCATAGAACATTTAAGTGCCTATCACCCCACTCAGTGGGGTTCCTGAGAGCTCCGGAGACACCCTGGTCCTATATAAGGGGGGATAGCCCCAGAGACTGATGCCTTATCAGTGGGTTCTATTTTGGAATCTGTGCTCCTGAGAGTGACAGAATTAGACTCAAATAAGTCCTCCCTGCACATGGTTCACCAGTCCCTTCTATTCAAACTTATATGCGATGCTGGAGTTTTTAGGTATACTTCCAGAGACTGGAGCCTCCCGCCTACCTATGTGCCAGGTGTCCATGAAATCTAGGTGGAGCTGCAACTCCTACCTTACAGCTCAATGGACTCATCCAAGTCACCTGGTGAGGAGACAATGATGGGCAATGGCCATCCCAGGGAATGGAGAGGGCCTGCATCTGCAGGCAGGATCATCCCACCCACCATATCCATGGGATATAAGCCCTCTCTCACTTGGAGTTGGAGTGGACATCACCATCCCAGTCCCCTCAGGATTGGGGGAAGAACTATGGACTAGAGTGGACTTGATGGTATTCTCTTGTTCACATATGGTGATTCTAGCAATGCAAGAAATTATAACAATGAGGTGGAGCCAGTGGCCACTTGACACTTTCGGGGTAGGGAGGGGACGAGCAGTTGAAATACAGTGGCTTCTTTGGGAGTTGGAGGTTGTCCTGAGTACTGTTGTGGCAATGGATGTAGGCCATTTTAAATCAGCATACACCACTCAGAACTGAGTGGGAGAGAGTGTGGTCTACAGTGTGAACTGTGGTCTATGGTTGGTGGCAAGGCTCCAGGATGTGTAAGTTCATTGAGGGTGGTGGGCCACACTGTGGGAGATGTTTGTATGGGATGTGATGGGAGGTGTGGGAGGTGGGCAATATGGGAATCCCAGTGGGTTCCGTGTAATATTTTGGGTAATCTAAGCACCTCTTAAAATATATGTATATATATATATATATATATAAACAACATTTTTGTAAGCAAATACACATATATGCATATATATTTATATATCATTTTGCAAATGTTTGTATGTATTGTGAGAATTTTGATTTTTACCCATAATAAAAAAAAATAAAATAAAAAATAAAAACAACAACAACAACAAAAAAAAAAAAAAAGAAAGTATTTCATTCTGACCACCATTTATTGAACACTGTGCTGGTGTACTAGTTCTTTGGTCATTTAAGGGGGTGAGACTCTTTCCTCCAGAGTGTTTCTAAGTATCAAAGTTATATGGAATCCCTGCCAGCCTGAAAGGAAGTTTGCTTACTCAGCAAAGTAAGTCCAAGTCCTGGTTCCCAGCTTATGTATAAGGCACCTTCTCCCAGAGGAACCCACACCTTTCTTCCACTTGTCACCTACTAGCTCCGATGTCTAGGCTAAATCTCTTCAAGACCGTGTAGGCTATCTTCCTACCATGGATGCTGAAAAACAAAATATCAATCCCAACCTCCTTATCTAAAAAGAAAGAGAGGATTTATTACATATACTAAAAAGTTCTCATTTCATGAGAATACAATAAACATGCATCCTGACCAAGGCAACGTTTCCAATTGCTTGTTGACTATGCTGGTCTACTGATTCGGTAACATGCAAACCATTATCTCCAGAGCCAGGTGCCCACAAAGTCAGAATCTTACAGATCTGCTGAAACTGGTGCTCATCCCCACTCTTAACTGACTTGGACAAGCATATAGCTAGCACACGCAAAGAAGAGATAGTGAACTCTCTTCTTGGCTAGAACTTCAGTCACAGCAGAGGTAGGAGGGAGAGTTAGTTTGCAGTTACAGAAGCTTTGAATTGTGTCACAAGGATTAAATGGAATGGTCAAAGAAGGTTGTCGCTCATCCCCTAACATTCAGAAGTCCTGAAAACAAACCCACCCCAACTTAACCTACAGTCCACCTACTGTGTGCTTACTTTAGAAAGGTAGCTTTGAGACAAGTCCCCTGACCCTTTTTTTACTTAGATGATTACCCCCAAACCCTGCTGTAGAGAGATTCTGGAGCTACTAATGAAAAAGAAAGATTAAGCAAAACATAAAGAAAGGTATAGAGAAATATCACAGTCCTCTATGGGCTATATGTTAAATGGGCAATGGAACATCCTGTTGGAGAGGAGAGCTCCCAGAGATAAGATTACGTGAGGGAAAAGCACATGAATGGGACCTAAAATGAATGAAAGATTCCCATTTCATGTGGAACAGAATAGAGCTGGAGGCAGACCCATCCGCAGAAACGCAAGGGCCTGTCCATGGTCTCTAAACAAAGAGTATGTTACCCTGAGGAATGCAAGGAAGTGGTAAGCTAGCTTTTATCAAGCGAGAGAATTATGTTCTGCTGTTACAATGAAAGGGAGAGAATACAGACCCTACTGTCAGGAAATCTAAGGCATAAAAGTACATGATATAATCAAAGGAAAAATGAAAACTGCTGTGGTCAAAGGGTTGTCATGGGAGATGTGGCTGATGCTATAGTATGGGCCTTGGTCATGGAGAATGTTGAATGGCAGGGTAAGGACTTTATTCTCTATTCTATAAGCAGGGTGGTGCCATTAGCAGTTTTGGAGAATGGGATGAATTGACTAGGTCTCTGTTTTGTGAAGAAAAATACAGTGGCAGAATGAATAATAGAGAAGAAAAGATTAAAGCAGTAGATGGTTATGGAAATGTGTCAGATGGGGAGTGATGAGGATTTGCAGTAAGGGGCAACAACAGTAGGAATGGTCAGGGAAAGGAAAGATGGATTTGATGTTAAATCAACAATTCTTGGAAACTGATTGGTTGTAAATATAAGAATATGAGAGAAAGATGAAAGAATTCCAGTCCAGGTGGTGGCATTCATCATTTTAGGGAACACAGCAAGAGAAAATGCGTTGGAGAGAAGCTGACCTATTTGGGATATGTGGAATTTGAAACATTGGCGGTTTTGAACCCTAGCTCTACCTTATGCTAGTTGTTTGAGCTTGAACAAGTTACTTAACGTCTAAGGGGTTAAGGTTTTAAATGAGTTAATGCATATAAAGAAATTAGCACAATGCCTAGATCCTAGAAAGAGGTCAATAGCATTAGGTATTATTATTGTTATCATTATTATCATTATCATTATTATCATCATCATTATCATGTGAAGATATTTAAAAGACAGTTGGATGTGAATATTCTCGCTGACCTGATTTTATGATAATCAGGGTAGTCTAAACATTTGCTATATTAGAAACCATGCATGTGTCCCCAGACCTAGTTTTTCTCCCTAGGTCTGGTTTTCAGAATGCTGGTGATAAACTAAGCCTGATTTATTATATGACCATTCTGTATGTGAAAAGACTGTAACTCTAGGTATCTTTAGTCAACCTTAGACATATAGCAGGGGGACGGATGTGACTCAAATGATTGGGCGTCCATCTCCCATGTGGAGGGACCTGGGTTCGATCCCCAGGACCTCCCAGTAAAATAAAGAAAAATACAGAAGATGCGTGGGCCATTAGGCCCCATGCGTGGGTGTGCTGTCAGGACCCGCAAACGAGTGAGCCCCCCAGGCCCCACGCACAGATGCACCGTCAGGAGCCATAAGCCACGCAGCAAGATGATGACGTAACAAGAGAGTGACACAAGGGAGAGCCAAGACGAGACGTGCCAAAAAACCAGGAACTAAGGTGGTGTAGGCAGTAGGATGCCTCTCTCCCACATCAGAGGTTCCGAGGTTCAAATCCCAGTGAAGACAGGAGGAGAAGAATGAGAAGAGAGGGCAGGAAACGAACACAGAGAGTTGCCCAGCGAATGGACACAAAAACAGGAAAAATGGGGGGGTGGCAGGTAAAAATGGATATAAATAAATCTTTAAAAAATGCATGGGGGGTAAGATATGGACTATAGCTAGTAGTAATACTTTGATGATGCTCTTTCATAATTTGTTAACAAATGTTTCACAATAATGCAAAGTATTTGTGGTGGGGTGATGTGTGGGAGCCCTGTATGATGTTATGCATGTTTGTTTTGTAAGTTCACAATGTTTACTGAACACTTGTAGTTTATATGTGTTCATGTATGAATGATATGCTTCAATAAGTTGTTTTAAAATAATAAAATTAAATTTAAAAATTAAAAAGTTGGAAACAGTGCTCAGGAGAGAAATGAGGATTTGAGATAGAGATTTGCATTGACATAGAAATGATGGTTGAGTGCAATAAGAAAGGAGGAAACGGCCGATGGGTGAGTGAACCTTGAGAAAGTGGCTGAGATCAGACTTTCATTTAAGGGATAGATGGAACAATAGTGTCCATGAAGACTCCCTGGAGAAACAATGAACCGTTCATCCACTATTTCATGTTTGGTCCATGACTGTACTGATGTGAACAGGCACAGGGAGGCAGCTTCATTGGATCCAGATCTCTGCACAGTTAAATGTCCCCAAAGCCTAATGCCAATAATAGTTTATTTTACATTAAAAGTACTCCAGGCTCAAGATTGTTCTCCATGAATCATAATGTTACAAGAAACCTTTCAATCATCTCCTCTAATTGCCTTTTTCCGGTGAAGAACCTGAGGCCCCAAGTGACTTGCCCAGGTCAAAGTTCAGTTAACAACAGACTCCAGGCTTAAGTTTCAAATATAATGGCCCGGAGCAGATGGGGAGTGCGTCACTGAACCCGTGGTTTAGGAAGATGGTAATGCCTTAGAAGACTCTCTTTCCATCTTGATCTTAGTTTTATCTGAACCTGTTTTTCTCAAAGAGCACGTGCACTAACTCAGCACTATTATCTCAGTCTCAGCACTATTACTGGCATTTTGGGCAGGACAATTCTTTGTTGTGGAGGGCTGTTGTCCTGTGCTTTGTAGCCTATTAAGAGCATCCCTGACCACTACCCACTAGGTGCCAATAGCACCCCCACCTACCAGGGTGACAACCAAAATTGTCTCCAGACATTGCTGAATATTCCCTGGGGACAAAATTGCCCCTGTTGAGAAACACTGTTCTGATTATGAGCGAATATTTTTCCATTAAGTGATAAACTCACCAAAGTCTCAGGTTTTATAATACATGCACAGATTAATAAAATTGGAACTTGTTTCCTTTTTAGTTCGTGATCTTGGAATGAATTTATCTGTCTTCCCTTCCATAAAGGAGGGGTTAGTGGCTGGGTATATGAGATCAAATAGTCATTTTATTAAATACCTATGTTAATGACCCAAAAAAAAATCCACAATAAAACACTCCAAATCATTTTTAAAATGATATGATTAGAGATGAAATTCTGTTTTAGCAAATAAGGCAATAAAGTAAAAATGTATCTGTCAGCACTCTACCAAACAGATATCTAAATATCTAAAACCTACATGTTCTAATTAATTGCTTCTACACCTGTGTTTCCCCAAATGCATTTCACAAAATCCCAGTTTCAAAGGATACTGTGATGGTTAGGCTAATGTGTCATTCGGCCAGGTAATTGTGCCCAGTTGCTTGTCAAACAAGCACTGGGCTAATTGTAATACAAAGACATTTATAGACTTTAGTCATCAGTGAGTTTATGGCATAGATAGCTGATTACATCTTCAATCAACCAGGAAGATTGCTGTCAGCAATGAGTGACATTTTATTCAATCAATTGTATGCCTTAAAAGGGGAAATGATTTCAACATTCAGACAGAATTTCCCAGTTCATCTTTGGACAGCCAACATCTCCCGGAAACTCATCAAGGACCTCTATTGGACTTTCATTGGAGCCCCTGGTTTGCAGCCTGACTGCAGAACCTGGACGTGTGCATCACCTCGGTCACGTGAGAGAATTTTATAAAGTCTCATATTATTTACATATATCTCCTGTTGATTCTGTTTCCCTAGAGAACCTTGACTAATACAGATACTAATAGGCATTCTATGGGAAAAGGATTCTGTAGTCAAGTAAGTTTGGAAAATTCTGAGTTAAACAAAGTAAAGCAGGTTCCCCCCCCACCCACATACACACACAAATGATCAGAGCCTTTCCCAGTGTAAACCTCCAGAAGGCACACATAAGATGAATTGTTTATCTTATCTGGCTATGCAATGCTTTTGTTTATTTGTTCACAGTTTCTCAAGGGATTAATGTTCCTCAGAACACGCTTTGGGAAACACTGTGCTACCCCTTACTGCCTTACTAGTTTCTATGTCTCCTTGAGTTCCGGAACTGAGGGATACATGATGTAGACCCAGAAGATGGCTGAATGCCAATCCAGCCCCTGGAGATCAGCTACTGACAATTTAGACTCATCCTACTATATAATTTCTTTCTCTCATGCAGGCACTAAATTTAATTTCTAAACCAGAAATTTTTGTTATACCTGAAAGTATCACTTGTTGTTGTTTGTGGTAAACAATTGAAATTAATGCTGCTACCCGAAGCAAGAAAGAGGGGTTTATTGGAAATATTCTGGGGTAGGTCACAGATATGGAGGAAGAGCTAAGCACCAGGGCTGTAGGAAGTACAGAAGCAGCAGCAATTATTAAGGCTGCTTCTGGCTCCAGGCATCAAGTGGCCCAAATCCAATCTACCTTCCCAATATCTCTCCTCAAGATTGAAACTTGCGGAAGTGGATATCGACAGGCTTGGTTTGGGTCAGGTGCCCACACCCCCACATTCCACCTACCTCGCCTTCACCCCAGGAGTCACAGGATGGGGTCCCATGATGGGCAGCCAGCCCCAGCAGAATCACAGAGTGGAGGAGGGACAGTTGTCCCAAAACACGAATGCTGTACAGGAAAATAAGAGATGTACTTTACAATGAAGAGAAAAAATAGGCATGCATGCACTTTACATTTCATTCCAATATTTTTATACCTTCTGGTCAGTTATTCATATTTCTTGCACACAACACTGAAGTATTACAAATGGCCAGGCTTCAATGACCTTCAGCAGACATGAGAGCCTGTCTTTTAGAGAATTCAAAGAGGTCCTTTTAGGTTGAGTCCTTCTACAAAGAAACCTGACATCACTGATTATGACTCCCAAGGAGGAATCACTTAGCCTAATTATCGACTAAATTCACTCATTCTTAACAGCTGCCCAACACTAGCACAGTAAATTCCAGACAAATGTCAGGAGGAAGAGGGAGGCTTTAAAGCAGGGGTCCTTAACCTTTTTTGTTCCACAGACCCCTTTGCCAGTCAGGTGAAAACCACAGACCCCTTACTAAGTCCACACTGTACTGTCTATTATTTAATAAATATATCACACCTGCACCAACACATCCCCACAAAAATAATGGTTGTTTTTTTTTTTTATTTCAATTCTAGCTCGCAGACCCCTTGTTAAGAACCCTTGCTTTAAAGAAAATGTAACAAATCAATCCTACCCGACTTCCAAATGACCCAACTAGGGGAATTTAGTTAAGTCTCTGCCCTTTCCCCATCCTCAGGCCTATTGGCCACAGTTTTTTCTTAGTAACTCTAAAATTCTTTTGATAATCATCAGTTTCTGTGAAAATAACAGGAGTCTGTTTTATAATAATGTTGTTGATCACAGACAAAAGTTGTGTCCCTGCTTCTGGCAGAATTTCTTCTACCAGAAAGGATTTTAATTCCAGCCACAGTGTTTTAAGTATTTGTTATCTTGCTAGCAGCAATGCTGTGTGAAAATTAGATTGTTGGCTGGTTTTTATTTTTATTTTTGAGTCTGTTAAGAAATCCTTATTGGCAAGTTCACATTTACTATTAATTATTAGCTTCTTATCTTTTTGTAGCAAAACTCTCAGTCAGTTTCACTGGAAGGAATAAAAGAAGAAATGCAAAATTTCTAATCAAGATTTAAGATTGCATTCATTTTAATGAAATATGGCCTTTTAGTTATCTGTATTCTGGGGAGAAATTTTCACATGATCCTTATTAATTTATATATTTTATTATTAAAAAAAAAACAGAAAATTCAATAAGAGATCATATTGCTTGAGAAAGGACAAAAGATGAGGACAATGACATACAAAACATCTTGTAATCACTTCCTCCAAAACATTTTACTGAATATTCAAATTGCAGAAAAGTTCAAGTAGAATAGAACCATCACATATCCAATTATAAACCGTGACAAAAGGATGCTGGCTGTGTTCTAGTATTTTGGCTTTCCCCTGTTTCTTCCCCTAGAAGGAATGGGCTACGTGCCTTTTTTTTTTTTTTTTTTTTTAAAGATTTTATTTATTTATTCATTTATCCCCCCCTTGCTGCTTGTGCTTGCCGGGTCAGCTAACCACGCCGTGCGGGCGGGCTTGCCTTCACCAGGAGGCCCCGGGAACCGAACCCAGGGCCTCCCATATGGTAAACGGGAGCCCTACTGGTTGAGCCACAGCCGCTTCCCTACGTGCCTTTTTAAGGAAGGAATTTCTGTAGAAAGAATACCTATCTTCTTCTATATTCAGTCCTGGTGGCGTAAACAGCTGCTGTCCACAAACCCACTCACCCACCACCATTTACAGAAAACAGTTAAGGAGAGAGAAGAGAACATAAATTAGAAACAAAAATTCTACCCCTTCCCTCCAGATCACTGATAATACCTCAGGCAAAAAGGAATCTATTGAGTAATGACTGATGACAAGACTTGTAGGAGTTAGTCCTTCAAATAGATTTGAATAGATTTGTTTTTAAACTACTTTAAAAGTTATACCAAGTAAATCTTAAACAGCAAAATCTCAAAGTATGAAGAGAGGTCATTTACATTCAAGGAGACAGAATTGGTTAATTAGAACTGAAAAATTACAGCTCGACGGGGTATGTGCTTTAATTTGCTATCTAGGGCATTGTTATTCTGAACAATTAGGGAACGAATCCATATACGGGATGTCATCATCTATAGAAGGTTTCCTGAAAGTGGAGTGTCTATTAAATCTATTTTTTCACCCTCTGCCTGTCCTAACAGCATAGCAAATTAAAGACAATGTTGTTTGGTACTTGCCAAATGGCATGTAATGGTGAAATCCACAATGATTTAAGGAATGAGGTGAGTCTGCCAGTTGGGGGGTTGCTAGTCAAATTTAGCAATAGAGAGCTGCAGAAATGGGAGTCTGAAGGAGGATTCTAGGAGGAGGGGTTTAGTAATAAGAGTCTGTAATAAATACAAAGTAAAGCAAAATTATTCATGGTAAGGCTTCTGTTAGTGCAGTGCCCAGATAAGACTATCAATAGCCTGTGGAAGTGGTAGTGGGGTGTGGGGGCACACAGATTCCATTTAATGTATGTATCATGATTAATTGATTTAACCCTTTATCCCCACCTTTCTTTGCTTCTATATACAATGCTGGAATGGCTGTCAAAAATATGAATTTCAATTGGAAGTAAGTTACTAATTTCTCACATAGGCCTATGTTTTGTAAATTCTAGACACCTTGGCCTGTAGCCCCACACGTATGTGATTAACCTTTATAGCTCTTGGTAAAGATGTTTTGTTTTGTTTTTAATTAATTTTTTTTTTTCAGGCAGTACCAGGGGATTGAACCCAGGACCTCATACCTGTGAAGCAGGTGCTCAACCATTGAGCTACACCCATTCCCTTGGTAAAGATCTTTTGCTACCCAAATAGTCTAAGTCTCCCTTTAAGTAATCCTCATGCAATAATATACTAAAATTCATCAGGTACAGTTCCTGGATACACTCAAACTTCAGCTCCATTTCCAGAAAAAGCTGCCCCTTCTCTCTCCACAAGATTACAGAGCCACCTATTTGTTAAGAGCCTTTCAAAATTCTATACCAGCTTTTCTCCTAATAAACAATAGGTCTTGGTCTCTTAAAATAAGGTGGACCATGAGGGAAATTAAGAATTATGCCAGGGAAGCAGATATGGCTCAAGTGATTGGGTTCCTGTCTACTATATAGGAGGTCCAGGGTTTGTTTCCCGGGACCTCCTGGTGAAAAGCAAGCTGGCCCATGCAGCGAGCTGGCCAATGAAGCGAGCTGGCCTGAGCAGAGAGCTGGCCTATGCAGGAGGGCTGGCCCGCATGGAGGGCTGGCTGGCACAGAGAGCTGGTGCAACAAGATGATGCAACAAAAAAAGACACAGAAGAGAGACAATAGGAGACATGGCAGACCAGGGAGCTGAGGTGGCACAAGAGATTCAGTGCCTCTCTCCACTCTGGAAAATCCCAGGATCGGTTCCCGGTGTTGCCTAAAGAGAAGACAAGCAGACACAGAAGAACACACAGAGAGCAGACAGCGAACGCAAAACAACCAGTGGGAAGGGGGAGAAATAAATAAATCTTTAAGGAAAAAAAAGGAATTATGCCAAATGCTGCTTTTGAAAACACTCTTTTGCATAATTGAGAAAGCAATTAAGAAAAAAAAAAAAGTCTACTTGAAATGTTTGCAGTATTTACTGATCTTTTGACAACCACTGGCTAGAAGGAAACCTTTCAGAGGCAAAGGCTTGAAGCCTCCAACAGTCCTCAGCTTAACCTAGTTTTGAATTTACTGGGTGGGTGACTTTGGAAGAGTTATCTGAACTCTCTGAGCCTGTTTCTTTATAAAATGAGCTAATAGTAACTACTTTTCATGGTTGTTTGAGAGAAAGAGGTAAATTATGTGATATTAAGTATAGCCAATACTTAATAAATGGTTGCTACTCTTAGCAAAATGGTAGCTAAGTTCTTCTGTGAAGAGTTAGGTTACCAGAAGGGTCAGAGTTAAATGTTGTGCCACTCAGCCATCCCCTTTCCCTGAGTGGACCATGCAGCTGGCTTCAGCAATACCACCCTGCTAGAGACCTGAAAAACTGCTTTCTAAATGCAGTAAAAGCTGAGTCTGGGGAGAGCACATGATGTAGGTGCTAGGGCTTGAGGGAGAAGGAAGACTGAGAAGATGAACAAGAAAGACTAAAATGAACCGGCAAAACAACCAATCCTAGAGGAAACAGAAATAACACAAGGAAAGAAAACTTCTTTTTTCAATGCATATGTGTATCCGTGGAGAAATTAAAAAGGTTACAAACATACATACAAACATGCACACGCCCACGGACTCGCACACACGAACAGGCGTTTGTGAAAAAGATGCCGTGAACAACAATAATACAAAAAATCCAATAGAGAATTCAAAGGTATTCAATTCTGTTAAGAATACACCCAGTCTAAAAGACATAGTTGGAACTATTTCCAAGAATACAGAGCAAAAGTACAAAAGTAACATCTTTTGGAGCAAAGAAACAAAACATAGAGGACAGATCCATAAGGTACATTCTGCATAACAAGAGTTATAAGATGAGAGGACAGAATCATGGAAGCTGGACCAAAGGAAGGCTCTAGATATGACAGAAAGGGCCCACCGGGAGACACACAGACACTCAAAAGATTAAAATGCTGAAGATTTAAAAATAAGTATGCATGCTTCCAAACAAAAGATTACCTTCAAAAGAACAAAAATCCCATTGGTATCAGACTTCCTATCAGCATTACCAGATGCTAGAAGCCAATGGAGTAATGTTTTTGAAGTCCTGAAGAAGGGTTTTTTTGAATATAGAGTTCTATGCTAAGTCAAACTATCAATTAAATGTGAAGGCAAAATTAAGGCACTTTTAGGCATGCAAGAAATTGGAAAGTTTTCTTCCATGCACTGATTCAAAAAACATCCTGGTGAGGACAATAAAAAATAAAAAGAATTTAAAAGTGAGAAGAAACAAGTAGAATGAGCTAATAACTACTGAAGAAATATTGTGCATCAGGACAGTAAGTAAATTTTTCCAGATTAGAACAAGAACTCAGAGATCTGTGAAGAATATCATTAGTCTGAAGGAAAATTCCATTGCACAAATGTCTGATTGAGAGCCAGAAAGTTCTTAAAGATAAAATAAAGGCACTCATCTCCTTAATAAAGCAGAAGATGAAAGGCAATTAGAAATACCAGGGACAAATATAAGATGATAAAAGAAAGCCATTGTGCAAACCTGATTCAAAACTTAAATGTGATATATCTTGAGCCACAATTGCTTGGCTTTGGAAAACAGAAAAAAAGAGAATCCATTTGCCCTTAGCACTTGAAGATTCTCCTTTGGATGCCTTTATCATTGGTTCAATATATTGGTTCAGTTGCTTAGTTTTACAGGAATCATTTACTGTAAATATTTATATATGTATACTATAATACATATTGTATCATGGTTTCAAAACTTTAGAATCAATCTACAACCAAAGAACAAGTATACATACAGGACAGAATGTAAATATTATTAACCTCCATAAAATTAAAGGAATGAAACAGCTGACCAAAGTCAAAAGTAAGGAGAGAAGGTAGGGGGGAGATGTTGCTGAGTTTCTCATCTTATATAGTAGAGAGTCAAGAGATACTTGACTTTACAAATGATAGATCAAGAATAGAGGTTTAACTACATACTTTTTTTTTTTTATGGGTAAAAATCAAAATTCTCACAATACATACAAACATTTGCAAAATGATATATAAATATATATGCATATATGTGTATTTGCTTACAAAAATGTTATTTATATATATATACATATATTTCAAGAGGTGCTTAGATTACCCAAAATATTACACGGAACCCACTGGGATTCCCATGTTGCCCACCTCCCACACCTCCCACCACATCCCACACAAACATCTCCCACAGTGTGGCCCACCACCCTCAATGAACTTACACATCCTGGAGCCTTGACACCAACCATAGACCACAGTTCACACTGTAGACCACACTCTCTCCCACTCAGTTCTGAGTGGTGTGTGCTGATTTAAAATGGCCTACATCCGTTGCCACAACAGTACTGAGGACAACCTCCAACTCCAAAAGAAGCCCCTGTATTTCAACTGCTCATCCCCTCCCTACCCCAAAAGTGTCAAGTGGCCACTGGCCCCACCTCTTTGTTATAATTTCTTGCATTGCTAGAATCACCATATGTGAACAAGAGAATACCATCAAGTCAACTCTAGTCCATAGTTCTTCCCCCAGTCCTGAGGGGACTGGGATGGTGATGTCCACTCCAACTCCAAGTGAGAGAGGGCTTATATCCCATGGATATGGTGGGTGGGATGATCCTGCCTGCAGATGCAGGCCCCCTCCATTCCCTGGGATGGCCATTGCCCATCGTTGTCTCCTCACCAGGTGATTTGGATGAGTCCATTGAGCTGTAGGGTAGGAGTTGCAGCTCCACCTAGATTTCATGCACACCTGGCACATAGGTACGCGGGAGGCTCCAGTCTCTGGAAGTATACCTAAAAACTCCAGTATCACATATAGGTTTGAATAGAAGGGACTGGTGAACCATGTGCAGGGAGGACTTATTTGAGTCTAATTCTGTCACTCTCAGGAGCACAGATTCCAAAATAGAACCCACTGATAAGGCATCAGTCTCTGGGGCTATCTCCCCTTATATAGGACCAGGGTGTCTCCGGAGCTCTCAGGAACCCCACTGAGTGGGGTGATAGGCACTTAGATGTTCCATGAGCTCCTACTGAGGTGTGCGTAAGAGTTACCTCTGGGATGACCTCCCGACTCTCTTTGAAGTCTCTTAGCCACTTGAACTCATTTGTCCTTACCATTTCCCCCTTTTATTCAAGGTCTTTTTCCAGTTGTGTTGCCAGTTGGCACTTGGTATTAATCCCTCGTTGCCAGGGAGGATCATCCCCGGGAGTCATGTCCCACGTTGGGGGGAAGGTAATGCAATCATATGCTGAGTTTGGCTTAGAGAGAGGCCACATTTGAGCAACAAGGAGGCTCTCAGGTGGTAACCCTTAGGCACCCCACAACTGCAGGCTAAGTCTCATTTACAAGAGCAAAGACTCACAAGGGTAGTCATCAATAGAAAAAACACATCAGTGGGTCATCCTATTTTGACAGGCACTGTCCCTACACTCAGAGGACTATTGCTGCTCCCTTGGAGACTGTGGCAGAGCTCTCCAGGCTAGGAATTCAGATTCCCTCATTTATTGTGTGATTATCCACCCATCGTGACCATGCCCCATCCCCCGATCCTTTGAATGATTTTGTATATCTTTCATGTATATTCGGATGAACCAATCCCCACGAACCCCCCCCAGACACCCCCCCCAATAATCCCCCGCAGTACCCATTGTAACCCTTCTGTGATCCAAATCCTCCATGAACATTTAGTCCTTAAAATAATCAAATACACTTACTAGGAAAAAGAAACAAGTGTGATAAGCTTACATGCAAGAGACAAACATAAGGAAACTCAGGGGAAAAAAAAAAAAGAGAGAGAGAGAGAAGGAAAAAAAACAAATAATCAAACAAAGAACAAAACAAAATAAAATAAAATTAGTGGATTGGGACATTCAAAAAATAGGCAAAAAAGCAAAGGAAATGCCTTTAAAAAATATATATATATATATATATTCATTTATTTTTCCTTTCTCTTTTCTTTTTTCCCTTTTTTCCTTCCCTTTATCACTGTGTTATCAGATGTCTGGTGTGCCATGACACCTTCCTCCTCTCAATCCCCATTGTCTCCCAATTTTTCATTTAATTTTCAAAGAAGTTTTAGGTCACAGCAAAGTCACACACGGAGTGCCGGAGACTCCCAGATACCAAACCACCCCCCCTTCCCCACCCCATATTAACTCCCCCCCCCCTTTTTTTTGGTTGTTAGCATTGTTATAACTGTTATGCAGATAGCAAAATATAGCAACTAAACATTGTCAGTGATTTACAGTATAGTTTACAATTTAGATGATACAGTTTAATAATTTTGATGATATTTACCATGTCCTGTGTCCATTACTGTAAGGTAATGAAAAACCTTCCCCATGACCACCAAACAACCCATTAGATCTTGACTGTTCCCTTCTCCCCAGCCCCCCAGGGCCCGTGATACCCCCCTCTCCCAACCCATGGAATGTCAAGATTCACAGTTACATGCCCTGGGGATTGGAACCAGCCCTTCCTAATCCACCCACCCCCCAGTGCTGAACCACCAAACCCAGGAACACCACCACTCATCTGCCCCATCCCCCAACATGCAACCACACTCTATCCCTTTACCATAGATTATGTCCATATGGGTGATGGCTCAAAGCCTGCTCTTCTCTTACTCTCCTTTGTTAACCTATCTTTCAGACAATGGTTCTCAGAGACTGCTCACTTTCCTCAGTTCAGATCAGTGAGGTCATATACTGTTCATCCTTCAGTGCCTGGCTTGCTTCACTCAACATAAGGTCTTCAAGATTCATCCACGTTATTCCATGTGTTAGCACTTTGTTCCTTCTTACAGCTGAGTAATATTCCATTGTATGTATGTACCACATTTTGCATATCCATTCGTCTGTTGATGGGCGGGGCTGATTCCAACTTTTGGCAATGGTGAACAATGCCACTGTGAACATTGGTGTGCATATATCTGTTTATATTTTTGTTTTCAGTTCTTCTGGGTATATACCCAGCAGTGGAATTGCTGGATCATACAGAAGATCTATTACTAGTTTTCTGAGGAACTGCCAAACTGTCCTCCACAGTGGCTGGACCATACTGCAGTCCCACCAGCAGTGGATGAGGGTTCCTATTCCTCCACATCCTCTCCAACATTTAGTGCCTCCTGTTTTTTTAATAGCTGCCATTCTGATGGGTGTAAGATGGTATCTCATTGTAGTTTTGATTTGCATTTCCCTGATAGCAAGTGATGTTGAGCATTTTTTCATGTGCTTTTTAGCCATTTGTATTTCTTCCTTGGAGAAGTGTCTTTTCAAGTCACTTGCCCATTTTTTTATATGGGTTCTTTGTCCTTTTATTTTCGAGGTGAAGGATTTCTTTATATATGCAGGATATTAGGCTCCTATCAGATATATGGTTGCCGAATATTTTTTCCCATTGGGTAGGTTGCCTTTTTATTTTCTTAATAACATCCTTAGAGGTGCAGACGTTTTTAATTTTGAGGAGATCCCATTTATCAATTTTTTCTCTTGCTGCTCGTGCTTTGGCTGTGAAGTTCATGAAACCATTTCCTATTACAAGGTCCTGTAGATGCTTCCCTACATTATCTTCCAAGGTTTTTATGGTTTTGGCTCTTATATTTAGATCTTTGATCCATCTTGAGTTGATTTTTGTATAAGGTGTGAGATGGTATTCTTCTCTCATTCTTTTGGATATGGATATCCAGTTCTCCAAGCACCACTTGTTAAAGAGGCCACTCTCTCCCAGCTGAGTGGGTTTCGTGGCCTTGTCAAATATCAGATGACTGTATATGCGAGGATCTATATCAGAACTCTCAATCCGGTTCCATTGGTCAGTAGGTCTATCCTTGTGCCAATACCATGCAGTTTTGATCACTGTAGCTTTGTAGTATGTTTTAAAGTCAGGTAATGTGATACCTCCAACTTCATTTTTCTTTTTCAATATATCTTTGGCAATTCGGGGCCTCTTACCTCTCCAAATATATTTTGTGGTTAGTTTTTCCAGTTCCTTAAAAAATATAGTGTTGACTTTTATTGGGATTGCATTAAATCTGTAGATTAGTTTGGGTAGGATAGACATCTTGATGATGTTTAGTCTTCCCATCCATGAACAGGGAATATTTTTCCATTTATTTAAGTCTTCTTTGATTTCCTTTAACAGTGTTGTGTAGTTTTCTGTATATAAGTCCTTTACATCTTTAGTTAAATTTATTCCTAGGTATTTGATTCTTTTGTTTACTATTGTAAATGGTATTTTTTTCCTGATTTCCTCCTCAGTTTGCTGGTTATTGGTGTACAGAAATGCTACTGATTTTTGAGCATTGATCTTATAGCCTGCAACATTACTGAACTCCTTTATAAGTTCTAGAAGCCTTGTTGTCGATTTCTCAGGGCTTTCTATGTATAGGATCATGTCATCTGCAAATAATGAAATTTTTACTTCTTCTTTTCCAATCTGGATGCCTTTTATGTCCTTTTCTTGTCTCAGTGCTCGTGCAAGTACTTCTAAGACAATGTTAAATAGGAGTGGTGATAGTGGGCATCCTTGTCTTGTTCCCGATCTCAGAGGGAAGGCTTTTAGGATTTCACCGTTGAAAATGATGTTAGCTTTGGGTTTTTCATATATACCCTTTATCATTTTCAGAAAGTTTCCATCTATTCCTATCTTTTGTAGTGTTTTTATGAGGAAAGAGTGCTGTATTTTGTCGAATGCTTTTTCTGCATCTATAGAGATGATCATGTGATTTTTTTCTTTCAGTTTGTTTATGTGGTGTATTACATTGATTGATTTTCTTATATTGAACCATCCTTGCATACCTGGGATGAAACCCACTTGGTCATGATGTATAATCCTTTTGATATGTTGTTGAATGCGATTAGCAAGTATTTTGTTAAGGATTTTAGCATCTAGGTTCATTAGAGAAATTGGTCTGTAATTTTCCTTTCTTGTGGTATCTTTATTTGGTTTTGGTATTAGGGTAATGTTGGCATCATAGAATGAGTTAGGTAATATTCCTTCTACTTCTATTTTTTGGAAGAGCTTAAGTAGAATTGGTGTTAGCTCTTTCCGGAATGTTTGGTAGAATTCAGCTGTGAAGCCATCTGGTCCTGGACTCTTCTTAGTTGGGAGGTTTTTAATGACTGAGTCTATCTCTTTACTTGTAATTGGGCTGTTGAGTTCATCTATTTCTTCTTTCATCAATGTCGGCTGTTTGTGGGTTTCTAGAAACATGTCCATTTCCTCTAAATTGTCATTCTTGTTGGCATATAATTTTTCAAAGTATCCTCTTATGATACTCTATTTCTGTGGGGTCAATAGTGATATCACCTTGCTCATTCCTTATTTTATGTATTTGCATCTGTTCTCTCTTTTTCTTTGTTAGTCTGGCTAAGGGTTTGTCAATTTTGTTGATATTCTCGAAGAACCAGCTTTTGGTTTTATTTATTGTTTCCAGTGCTTTCTTATTCTCTATTTCATTTAGTTCTGCTCTAATCTTGGTTTTTTCCTGTTTTCTACTTCCTTTAGGTTTAGTTTGTTGTTGTTTTTCAATTCCTCCAAGTATGCAGTTAGGTCTTCAATTTTAGCTCTTTCTTCTTTTTTAATATATGAATTTATGGCTATGAACTTCCCTCTCAGGACTGCTTTCGCTGCATCCCATAGGTTTTGATATGTTGTGTTGTTGTTTTCATTAGTTTCAAGGTAGTTACTGATTTCTTTTGAAATTTCCTCTTTGACCCACTGTTTGTCTAAGAGTGTTTGTTTAACTTCCATATCCTTGTGCCTAAACTGTTTCTCTGGCCCTTATTGATTTCCAACTTCATTCCGTTGTGGTCAGAGAAATTACTTTGTATAATCTCAATCTTTCTGAATTCATTGAGTGTTGTTTTGTGGCCTAGCATGTGGTCTATTTTGGAGTATGTTCCATGTGCACTGGAGAAGAATGTAAATCCCGCTGTATTTGGGTGTAGTGTTCTGTATATGTCTATTAAGTCCAAATCTTCTAATGTATTGTTGAGTGCCTTCGTTTCTTTATTGATTCTCTGCCTAGATGTTCTGTCTAATGATGATAGTGGTGTGTTGAAGTCCCCTGCTATAATTGTAGAGGAATTTATTTCTCCTCTTAGTTTTTCCAGAGTTTGCCACATGTATTTTGAGGCACCTCGATTAGGTGTGCAAATGTTGATGATTGTTCTCTCTTCTTGGGAGATTACTCCTTTTACTAATATGTAGTGTCCATCTTTGTCTCTTACAATAGTTTTGCATTTAAAGTCTATTTTGTCTGATATTAGAATAGCTACTCCTGCCCTTTTTTGGCTATTGTTAGCTTGTAAAATGGTTTTCCAGCCATTCACTTTCAGCCTCCTTGAATCCCTGGGCCGAAGGTGGGTTTCTTGTAGACAGCATATAGATGGATCATATTTTCTTATCCATTCTGCCAATCTGTGTCTTTTGATTGGTGAATTTAATCCATTAACATTCAGTGTTATTACTCATAACGAATTTCTTACTTCAGTCATTTTTTCTTTGGGTTAATGTATGTCATATGTTGTTTTGTTTCTCTTTTTGAATTTTCAGTTGTTTTTAAACTCTCCTCCAACTCTCTCTCCTTTGTTTTTTCCTTTCAACTTGTAGAGATTCCTTTAGTATTTCTTGAAGTGCTGGTTTCTTCTTGACATACTCTCTTAATTGCTATTTATCTGTGAATATTTTGAACTCCCCATCATTTTTGAATGCCAATTTTGCTGGATAGAGAATTCGTGGCTGGAAGTTTTTTTCTTTTAGTGTTTTGACTATGTCATACCACTGCCTTCTTGCCTCCATGATTTCAGATGAGAAATCAGCACTTAATCTTATTGTGCTTCCCTTGTATGTGATGGTTCTCTTTTCTCTTGCTGCCTTGAGTATTTTCTCTTTGTCTTGAGCATTGGACAGTTTGACAAGTATATGTCTTGGAGTTGGCCTGTTGGGATTTATACTATTTGGGGTGCGCTGTGCTTCCTGGATCTGCACATCCATCTCTCTCAATAGAGTTAGGAAGTTTTCAGCCATAACTTCCTTCAACACTCCTTCTGTTCCCTTTCCCTTCTCTTCTCCTTCTGGGATGCCCATAATGCGTATGTTTGTGCGTCTTGCATTATCGGTTAATTCCCTGAGACCATACTGGATTTTTTCTATCTTTTTGTCTATCTTTTCTACAATCTCTTTGATTTCAACTGTATTATCTTCCATATCACTAATTCTTTCCTCTGCCTGTTCAATTCTGCTGCCATGTGAGTCCAGCGTCTTTTTCATTTCTTGACTTGTGTCTTTGTTCGCCATCATATCCATTACCTTTTTAGGTGTGTTGGCTATTTCTTCAGTATGTTCTCCCAGTGTCTTCTTTATATCCTTAATCTCTTCCTTCAGTTCTTTAAGTTGGTCCATGATATTTGTTTGGATAGCTTTGATTAGTTGTTCGATGTAGTGCATTGCTTCCCGGTTTTTATTTTGTGCACTGGACTGGTCCATGTTTTCCAGTTTTTCAGAGTCATTTGTATTTTTCTGTTGCCCTCTGGTCATCATATTATCTTGATGGGTTTGTTCAGTTGATTAGCTTTTCTCTATGCTCTAGAATTTTATTTAGCTGTTGGTTCTGTATGTGAGTTAAGTTTTCTCTTTGGCAGTTTTTCTTCTTATTTTATTTCCTTACTTCTTTCTATGTTCCCTTGAAGGCAAAAGGTTAGGGCCAGAGGAATCAAAAGATGTAAGGAAGGCAGAAGGATAATAGAAATATTGATAAAAGTTAGAAGAGGGGCAAAATGAGACTTAATGAGATGAATATTTAACTTGTGTAGGCAGTGTAGAGTACTAGGAAAAAATATGGAGTTCCTACAATGGACTGGGAAAACAAATGGAGGAATTTATATATATAGTGATTTATAAGGCTAGAATTATGAGGAGGGAGAGAAATAGTAGAGAAAGGTCTGAAAGGAAAAAGTTAATACTAATTAAAAGAAAAAAAAGAAAGAAAAAAGAAGAAGAAAACAAAATAGATGGGATAGAAATTGACACCCTTAAGTTGTGGGCCTATGAAAAAATGTTGTCTCTAAGAGCCACAACAGAAAACAGAAGGCAGAAAGATGCAGGAAGGATAAGCGATAGTTACAAACAGAATCAATATATACAGCGAGTGAGAAATTACTGAATAAGAAGCCCAGCAAAGAAGCGACCAGCTGGCAGCACCTATTTAAAAAAAAAAATAGAAGGAAAAAGGAAGGGGGGAGGAAAACGGGAATAATAGCAATAGACCAGAAAGTAACAGAGAGAAACCAAAGATCCACACAGGCAAGCAGTCAAACAGAGCTAAGGGGGGTCAATGATTCCCCTAGGGTCCACGTGGATCCTTCCTGCCTACTTGTGTTTATCAATGAATTTCCCCACAGGGTTCTATATGCAGGTCCTAAAGCAGCTTTTAGCTATTAAACTAAATTAAAAAGAATTTATTTTTCATTTGTTGAGGTGACCTCACTTTTTTTCTTTTTTTTTTTTTAGCCAAATGCAGGACCCAAAATAATTCCTCCTCTAGACCAACCCCCTTACGGAAGGGACCCTAGCTGGGCCCGTGGAAATTAATCAAGCAAGTCCCACTTTCCGGACTCCCCTGGTTAGCTGAAGCTCTGATGTTAGTCAGTGAAGAGTGCTAAAGACGGCAGATTCCGCCCCTTCTGGCGCCAAGCTCCAGCGTCACTGGGCTGCTCAGTAAATCAGTTTGAGTGCAGATTCGCATCTGCTCTCAGCCTAATGGTGCTTCAGGTCGGCTTATCTGCTCCCCAAAGCTATGGGACGGTGCAGGCAGCCAGATCAATGTCTAAAAATATAAAATACCCTTCCCTGTCTTCCAACCGAACCCTCCCTTTTTTGGGAAGTGTCCCTTCCTCCTGGCTCCGCAGTGGCCCAGGTCTTATCCCTGGGTGGCTAGGGAAATCAGCTGCGTTTCCGACCAAAATCCCCCCTCCGGTTCACTGGGTGCTGATTAGCTCATTTGCTCTGTTCACACAAGGTCCAAGGAGCGCCAGGCAGCCAGATCCCCAGAAAATAAAACTTTTTCGCCCCGCCCGCGGCTCCAAATGGCCATTTTTTTTTTCCCTAACCGCGGGGCTCAGCCGCCTGTGCCAACCGCCACTGGCAGCCTCAAAACTCACGAATCTCCACCGTTCGGTCCACGCCACCGATCCGCGCAGATAGATGTCCCAAGCTTCTCACTCCATACGTGCACAGCACAGACCCCCGGGCAGGACCCTGTCCACAATCCGCCTTGCTCTGGGAGCTTGCAGTGTGCGCCCTCCTACACTAACGCCATCTTGGCCCCTCTCTCTAACTACATACTTTAAATTGTTAAAGCAATCAGCCAAAGAATTAAAAATAATTGTTACTAATACATTTGGGAGGTCAAACGGTAATGGAAGTAAGAGATGTGTATGTGCACAAAGTCTCTGACAAATTAAGAAATTTAAGTATACTATTTAGCATTATGTTGTTAAACAAGAGGAAAATTTAAAAACACGGCAAAATTAATGGTCATTATCTCTAAGGCTTTGGCTTGGTTGTAGGAGTAGGAGTTTTACTCTTTAAATTCTTTGGTAGTGTTTGTTTTTGTTTTACTGTGCGCACATTTTACTTGTATAGAAAAATAAATAGCTTTTTGAAAAATGACAGTGAAAAGACTGTGTGGTTGCCATGCTCCAAGATAGTCCCCAAGGATCCCTACTTCCCGGTATTCATACCGGTGTGTAGTCCTCCTCCCATATTGTGCCACGTTTGTTCTGTGTGATATAGTGTATGGCAGAAGTGATAGTATCTCACTTCTAATATTAGGTTATAAAAGACTATGATGTCCATCTTTGATGCTCTCACTTACTCAATAGCTCTGTCTCTCAGATCACTCACTCTGTGGGAAGCCATGTTGTGAAGTGCCCTGTGAAAAAACCAGTGTGACAGGAACTAGAGGAAAGGGAGCTCCAACATTTTGACCAAGCCATGTGAGAGAGAGAGCTGCAGAAAGACAGAGAGAAATGCAGAGAGGCTCAAGGAGATAAGGCCCAGGGAGAAACGCCTGGTTACCCACAGCTGAGCTCCAGGAAAAAGGAGCAAGAGACTGGAAGACCCACCATCTTGCCTCACCACATGGCAGGACTCCAAGATCTGCTAACAGTCAATCTTACTTCCTTCATGACAGATTAAGAAAGATAACGCTACCATAATAAGAATCATGCAGAGAACTTCCAGGAAGATGTCATCGGAGTAGGGTGGCAGGTTCAACTCTCTTACAAAACAATGGAGGAAGGGCAAAAAGCTGTCTGAGGCAGCTCTTTGGGAGGTTTGCAGACCAGGAGATTGCTGTGCATCCAAAAGGAAGAAGGACGGAGAGACGAGAAGGCCAAAGTGAAAACCATGACTTACTAGCTCCTGTGGCTGAGAATGGCACCCATCCCCCACCCTCAAGATGAACAGTTTGGGTAAAACCCATGGCTCACTGTGGCCAACTGAGAGGGGCACATATGTCTTCTTCCCTGGGAGGAGGGAAGGTACAGCAGAGGGTACAGAGTGGTTTCTCTGGTGAGTTTGGCCAGTGAGATGTGTTTCTCAGCTCTGGCCAGACCAGAATCACCAGCGAGTGGAGGTTGAAAAGACACCTCCGTGGAAAGGCTCCCTGAAGAGTGCCACCTGCTGGCAGACTGGCAAACTGCAAGAAGTGAAAGAGGTTTGGGGAGTCTCTCATATCCAGGCACTCTTGAATCTGGTATGCTCCCATTAGTGGATCCCAGACCCTATTTTGATAGCTTATCGTGGGCAATCCTAAAGATTTAGAAAAAGTTGAACCTCAAATCAAAGCAGAACCATGAAACAAAGCCACTAGGCAAGAGAGAGAAATTGACCATCACAGTAAATTTACCAACATAATCAGATGCTTAGATATCAGAAAAAAAATTTGGAAGTCATACTAAAAAACAATAAGATATGACCCAGCAAAAGGATCCAATCAAAAATCCTGATGAGACATAGGATTTAAGATAACTAATCACTGATGTCCATACAAATCTCCTAAATTAATTCAAGGAATTGAAGGAAAAAATGTCTAAAGAGAAAAAGGATATTAAGAAGACAATGGGTGAACATAAAGAACAATTTGAAAGCCGGCAAAGAAAAGTAACAGAGTTTATGGAATTGAAAGACACAATAGATGAGATTAAAAATACAACAGAGTTGGTAGAGGACAGAATTAGTGAATTGGAGGGCAGAGCATCTGAACTTGAAAAGACAGGAGAACAGAAAGAGAAAAGAAAAGAAAAGATGGAACAGGGTCTCAAGGAATTGAATGATAATGTGAAAATATACCAACATACATATTATAGGTGCCCCAGAAGGAGAAGAGAATGGAAATGAGGCAGAAAAAATATTTGAGGAAATAATGACCGAAAATTTCCCAACTCTTATGAATGACATAAATATCAAAATCCAAAAAGGACAATGGACCCAAAAGAGAATAAATGCAAATTGACCTACTCCAAGACACCTACCATTCAGGATATCAAATTGTAGAGATAAGGAGAGGATTCAGAAAGCAGCAAGAGCAAAGCAATGCATCACATATGAGGGAAGCTCAATAAGACTAAGTGCCAATCTCTCATCAAAATGCATGGAGGTGGGGAGCAGATGTGGCTCAAGTAGTTGAACATCTGCTTCCCACATGGGAGGTCCTAGGTTTGATCCCTGGTGCCTCCTAAAAAATAAAACAAACAACAAGCAAACAAACAAAATAACAACTCAGGGGAGCCAATGTGGCTCAGTGGTTGAGGGCCGGCTTCCCACATACAAGGTCCCAGGCTCAATCCTGGGCCCCGGTACCAAAAAAAAAAAAAAAAAAAAAAAAAAAAAAAGGGGGGAAA
>JAKSZT010026914.1:6176892-6202449 GCA_026826555.1 Tolypeutes matacus | reverse complement strand
AAAAAAAAAAAAAAAAAAAAAAAAAAAAAAAAAAAAGGAGGGAAATAAAAAAATAAACTAAAAAAAAAAAGCACAGATGCAAGAAGGCAATGGTATGATATACTTAAGATTTTAAAAGAGAAAAACTGCTAGCCAAGAAAGACTTCTTTATCTGGCAAAACTGCCTTCAAAAATGAGGGTGAATTTCAAGTCTTCACAGACAAACAAAAACTGAGAGATTTTGTTACCAAAAGACCAGATTTATAAGAGATACTAAAGAGAGTGATTCAGCTTGAAAGGAAGACAAGGCAAGAGACTTGGAGAAGAGTGTAGAAATGAAGATTATTAGTAAGGGTAAAAAGATAGACAATAGTAAGATATAACAGAAAGCCAAAGGATAAAATGGATGAAGTAAGTAATGCCTTTACACTTATAACATTAAATATTAATGGACTGAACTTCCCAATCAAAAGACATAGGCTGATAGAATGAATAAAATAATATGAGCCATCTATATGCTGTCTACAAGAGACTCACCTCAGTTGTAAGAACACAATCAGGCTGAAAGAGTGGGATTGGAAAAAGATATTCAACACAAATAGTAACCAAAAATGATGTGGAGTAGCAATATTGATATCAGACCAAATAGATTTTTAAATGCAAAACTGTTATAAGAGGGAAGTGGATGTGGCTCAAGGGACTAGGCTTCCGTCTACCATATAGGAGGTCCAGGATTCGATTCTGAGGGCCTCCTGGTGAAGGCAAGCTGGCCCATGCAAGTACTGGCCCATGCGGATTGCTGGACCATGCAGGAGTGCTGGCTCATGCAGGAGTGCTGGCCCACACAGAGAGCTGGCACAGCCAGATGACACAACAAAAAGAGATACAGAGGAGAGACAATAAGAGATGCAGCAGACCAGGTAGCTGAGGTGGTGCAAGAGATTGAGCACCTCTCTCCCACTCCGGAAGGTCCCAGATCAGTTCCCTGTGCCACCTAAAGAGAAGACAAGCAGACAAAGAAGAACTCACAGTGAATGGACACAGAGAGCAGACAATGGTGGTGGTGGGGGGTGTAAATAAATAACTGTTATGCAGGATGAAGGTCATTATATATTAACAAAAGGTACAATTCACCAAGAAAAAATAACAATCATAAATATTACATGAGACACACACTGGCAAAACTGAAGGGAGAAACAGGCATCTCTACAATAATAATTGGAGCCTGCAATATACCACTCTCAGCATTGGATAGAACATCTAGACAGAGGATAAATAAGGAAACAGAGAGTCTGAATATGATAAATGAACTAAACCTAGCAGACATTTATAGAGCATTAAACCCCTAAAGTAGCAGAATATACATTCTTAATTGCTCATGGATCCTTCTCCAGGAAAGACCATATGATGGGTCACAAGACTGGTCTCAGCAAATTTTAAAACACAAATTATACAAAGCACTTCCTCTGATCATAATGGAATGATGCTAGAAATCAATAACAGGCAGAAAAAGGGAAATTTCACAAATATATGGAGATTAAACAACACTAATAAAAATAGGGGGTAAAAGAAGAAATTGCAAGAAAAATCAGTAAATATCTCAAGATAAATAAAATGAGAACACAACATATCAAAACTTATGGGATACAGCAAAGGCAGTGCCAAGAGGGAAATATATAGCCCTCAATGCTTACATTAAAAAAGAAGAAAAAGCTAAAATCGAAGATGTAACTGCACACCTGGAGGAAATAGAAAAAGAACAGCAAACTAACCCCAAAGCAAGCAGAAGGAAAGAAATAACAAAGATTAGAGCAGAAATAAATGAAACTGGGAATAAAAAATTTTTAAAAAACAGTAGATAGAATCAACAAAACAAAAGTTGGTTCTTCAAGAAGATCAACAAAATTGACAAGCCCTTAGGTAGATTGACAAAGAAAAAAGAGAGAGAAGGTGTAAATAAATAAAATCAGAATTGGGGGGGGGGGGGGTGGGGGGGACATTACCACCAACCTCACAAAAATAAGAGAAGTCATAAGAGGATTCTATGAACAATTGTGTGCCAACAAACTAGACAACACACATGAAATGGACAAATTCCTGGAATCACATGAACATCCTACACTGACCCTAGAAGAAATAGAAGATCTCAACAAACCAATGACAAGTAATGAGATTGAAATAGTCATCAAAAACCTCCCCAAAATGAAAAACCTAGGACCAGATGGCTTCCCAGGTGAATTCCACCAATCATTCAAAGAAAATCTCATACCAATATTTTTCAAACTCTTTCAAACAATTGAACAGGAGGGAACACTACAAAGCTCATTCTATAAAGCCAAAATCACCCTATAATGCCAAAGCCAGTCAAAGATACTATAAAAAAGAGGAAAATTAAGACCAATATCTCTAATGAATATAGATGCAAAAATGATCGACAAAATACTTGCAAACTGAATCCAAAAGCACATTAAAAGAATTATATACCACAATCAAGTAGGTTTTATCCCAAGTATGCAAAGGTGGTTCAACACAAGAAAATCAATTAGTGTAATATACCACATTAATAAATTGAAGAAGAAAAATCACATGATCATCTTGATTGACACAGAAAAGGCATTTGACAAAATACAGCATCCTTTCTTGATAAAAACACTCTGAAAGATAGTAATAGAAGGAAACTTTCTCAACATGGTAAAGTGCATATATGAAAAACCCACAGCTAACATTGTACTCAATGGTGAAAGACTAAATGCTTTTCTACTTAAATCAAGAACAGCATGGTACTAGCATAAAGAAAGACATATTGACCAATGGAACTAAATCAAGAATTCAGAAATAGACCCTCACATCTATGGTCAAGTGATTCTTGACAAGGCTATCAAACCCACCCAGCTGGGTCAGAACAGTCTATTTAACAAATATGCTGGGAGAACTGGAAAGAAAGATGACCCCTATCTCACACCTTATACAAAAAATAACTCAAAATGGATCAAGGACCTAAATATAAAAGCTAGCACAGAGAGTAGATGTGGCTCAAGCAGTTGCGTGCCTGCCTCCCACATGGAAGGTCCCAGATTCAGTCCTTGGTGCCTCCTAAAAAACAAAGAAACAAACACGCAAACAAATGAAAAAAACAACTCAGGGAGGCCTACGTGGCTCAGTGGTTGAGCACCGGCTTCCCACATACAAGGTCTCAAGGTCCCAGTTCGATCCCTGGCCCCGGTACCTAAAATAAAACAAACAACCAACAACAACAACAGTCTAGTACATAAAACTCCTAGAAGAAAATGAGAAAATGTAAGGAAACATCTTTAAGATCTTGTGGTAAGTGGTGGTTTCTTAAACCTTACACCTAAAGCACAAGCAACAAAAGAAAAATAGATAAATGGGACCTCCTCAAAATTAAACAATTTTGTGCTTCAAATGACTTTGTTAAGAAGGTGAAAACACAGCCTACTTGATGGGGGAAAATTTTTGGAAACCACATATCTGATAAGGATTTGATCTCCATGTTATATAGAGAGATCATATAACTCAACAATAAAAACACAAGCAACCCAATTTAAAAATGGGCAAAATATTTCAATACTAAGGGACAACAATAGGGGATATAAAAGGGATGGGATTTTTCCTTTTGGAGTAATGAACACATTCTAAAATTGACTGCGGTGATGACAGCACAACTCTGTGATGAAAATGAGAGCCACTGAGTATACACTTTGAATGGATTGTACAAAGCATGGGACTGTTTAACACAGGGAAGCCAGTGGTAGATGATGGACTGTGGTTAACAGGAAAAATATGAAAATGTTTTCTCCTGACAGTAACAAATATATAATACTAATATAGGGTTTAATAATTGGGTGGGTTGGGGAAAAAATACACCAAATATAAGATAAGGGCTATAGTTAGTAGTAGTAGTAATATTTTGAGGATGTTCTTTCATAGTTTGTAACAAATGTTTCACAACAATGCGAGGTGTTGGTGGTGGGAAGAGGTATGGGAGCTTGTATGATGACATGCATGTTTGTTTTATAAATTCACAAATTTTACTATATGCTTATTGTTTATGTATGTTCATAAAATTTTATTTTTTACTTCAATAAAATTTTATTTTTTAAAAATGAGCAAAAGGCTTAACAGAAATCTTTCCAAAGAAGAAATACAAAAAGCACATGAAAAGATTCCCTCCATCACTAGCTATTAAGGAAATGCAGATCAAAACTACAATGAGATATCATTTCATGCCTTACAGAATAGCTATTATTAAAAAGGCAGAAATCTACAAGTGCTGGAGAGGAAGTGGAGAAATGGGTACACTCCTTCACTGTTGGCGGGAATGTAAAATGGTACAGCCTCTGGAGAACAGTTTGGTGGTTTCTCAGGAAGCTAAATTTAGAACTGCCATATCATCTGGCAATCCCGCTACTAGGAATATATTCAGAAGAACTGAAAGCAAGGACATGAACAGGCATTTGCACATCGATGTTCACAGCAGCATTATTCACATTTGCTAAAAGATGGAAACAATCCAAATGTCTATCAACTAATGAATGGATAAACAAAATGTGGTATATAGATATGATGGAATACTATTCAGTTGTAAGAAGAAAGAAGGGAAGCAGATGTGGCTCAAGTGGTTGGGCTCCCGTTTACCATATGGGAGGCCCCAGGTTCGATTCCCAGAGCCTCCTGGTGAAGGCAAGCTGGCCTGGCCCGCGTGGCACAGTGAGCTGGTGCAGCAAGATGACACAACAAAGGGAGACAAGCAGACACAGAAAAACGCACCACAAATGGACACAGCAAGCACAAGCAGCAAGGTGGGGGGATAGATAAATAAATAAAATAAATCTTTAAAAAAAAGAAGAAATGAATTTGGGATGCATATGACAACATGCATGAAGCTTGAGAACATTATGTTGTTGAGTGAAATAAGCCAGGCACAAAAGGACAAATGTTGCACAATCTCACTAATATGGACTAAATATGATAAGTAAACTCATGGAGTTAAATTATAGAATAAAGGCAACTAGGAGAGAGAATGTGGCTTGAGAATGAGAGCTGATGCTTAATGTATGTAGAATGTGTAATAAGGGAGATTGTAAATGTGGGAAAATGGTTGGAGTTGATGATAACATATTATAGTGAGTGTAATCAACACTTCTGACTTATAAATGTGATTGGGGCTGAAGAGGGTAGTCTAGGGAGGTTAATGTCAATTGAAAGAAAGCTAAAGGATAACTAGGGACTGTACAACATAGTGATTTCAGTGATAGATGATGATTGTGGTTAATAGTACATTTACAAGAATGTTCCTTTATTATAAGGTGTGACGAATATGGAGATACATGGGGAAAATATAACTAATGTCACATATAGACTATAGTTAACAGTAATATTGTAATATTTTTAAAGCAAATGCAAAGAAGGCACTATATCAGTGCTAAGGAGGGTTGGGATTTTTCCCAACAAGGAGGGTTGGGATTTTTCCTTTTGGAATAATGAAAACGTTCTGAAATGGACTGAGCTGATGACAACACAACTATGTGATGAAACTGAAAGCCTGAGTGTACACTTTGGATGGATTGTACAAGGCAGGGGACCATATAGCACAGTAAACCCTATGGTAAATGATGGACTGTGGTTAACAACACAAATATGAGAACATTCTCTCATGAATTATAACAAATATACAGTACTGATACATTGTGTTAATAATAGGATGGTGTATTGCTTAGCCAAAGGGGTGCTGATTCAAAATATCAGAAATCTGTTGGCTTTTATAAAGGGTATTTATTTGAGATAGAAGCTTACAGTTACTAGGCCATAAAGCCTAAGTTACTTCCCTCACCAAAGTCTATTACCACGTGTTGGAGCGAAATGGCTGCCGACATCTGTGAGGGTTCAGGCTTCCTCGGTTCCTATCTTCCTGGGGCTTGCTTCTCTCTGGGCTCTTCTCCTCTGTTTTCTCCACAAGGCCACCTGCAGACTATCAGGCGAATAGTTTGTTTCTATTCCTGGGGCCTTTTCTCTTTCCTCACAACCAAGCTCCTCTATGTGCTTACTTCTCGGGGCTCCAGCTCAAAAAGTCCAAACTCCCTTCTCCGTGGTGTGATTTCTCTGTGATGCAACATCCTACTAACATGGCCCAAACAAGAAAAAGTAAAACCTCTGAATGCAATACATTCTAATATGCCCAGAAGAAAAGACCAGTTTACAAACAATCCAAAATTACTTTTTGGAATTCTTCAATAATATCAAATTGCTACAGATGTTTTATGGAAGAAATGCACCAAATATAAGCTATGGACTATAGATAGCAGTAATATTACTATGATGTATTTCATCATTTGTAACAAATGTGTCACAACAATGTAAGGCAGGGGTTCTTAAACTTTTTTGTTCCACAGACCCCATTGCCAGTCAGGTGAAAACCACAGACCCTTACTAAGTTCACACTATACTGTATATTTAGTAAATATATCACACCCACACAACACGTTCCCACAAGAATAATGTTTTTTGGAATTTTCAATTCAAGCTCACGGACCCCCTGAAATCTTTCCCCCTGGTTAAGAACCCCTGATGTAAGGTGTTGGTGGCAGGACAATGTATGGGAATCCTGTATAGTATGCATGATTGTTTTGTTAACTCACAACTTCTCAAATAAAAAGAAAAAAGGAAACATGCAAACCTTTTCTATTCTGAAGGGGGAAAAAAAGCATAGGCTGAGGCAGTGGCTTACATTTGAGTATTTATTTGGTAGTGGAACCCCAGGAGTCAGAAGTAAGGGACAAGGAGAGTGAAAAAGGAAAGGAAGGAAACCACGACAAGGATGTGATATCAAGCTGGGAAGCACTACAGACTACTGGGTGCTTTACAAAAGGTGTCTCAGAACTCTCCACCAGGACTAGGAAAAGGAAGCATTTGTCTATTGGCTCCCCGCCCCTACTGAACAAGTGTTGCCCCGTGGGCCACTAACTCCCCAATACCCCAGTTATGGATACTGAGTGCGAAGCAGGTTCTCACGGGCACAGAAACCCCAGGGCAGGAGGGCACACCATTCCAGCTGAGAGTGTTGTCAGTCTGAAACTGCATGAAACCACTCAAAACTTGAAAGGAGCTGGTTGCCAAAGCTCTGGTTGGAATAAGAGGTAAGGCCAATAAGATTTGAAGTTCTCTACAAAAGATGTCCTGTACAACTCCAGCCAAAGGTTGCAAAATCATTTTCTCTTTAGACTCACGTCTTCTCTCCCATCTCCACCACTTTTCTCCATTTTCACAGCCCCTACTTTAGCTGGGCCTTCATTGCCTCTTGTAAAAGCCACCCAACAGGGGTTTATCTAAGGGCAGACATCCAAGAACAATAATTCCCAATGTTATCTCTCTTTAATCAGATAATCTCGGGCCATAGCAGAGCTCTGGATCAGGAGATAACATTTTGCCTCCTGGTTCACCTCTGTAAAACAGCCCAGAAAATTATTCTTTGCTGGGCCAGCAAGAGAACTTCACAGAATTCCAGACTGGAACCAAGACAGGTTTTTCACCCCTTCTGTGACACTGTGGGTGATTCTGTTACATGCTATGGAGTCAGAAAAGGAGGTTACAGTGAAGTCAGGTAAATTGGAGAATATCTTTCAATGCTATTCACTGTAACTTTCAAAAGCATTTCAACACTTTCAAAAATAGTCTACTCCATAACTTCACAGCTAATTGGCTCCTCTGTACGTTGTGCCTTGTCTGGAGAAATCCATCCCCTTGCATATTTTATTAATTAAAATATTAGGCAACATTCTATGATGTAATTTTTTAAGTTGATAATGGAGTATTTAAAAAAAACTGTTGGAAATTTTTTTTACTTGATCCCTGCCCATATTACAAACATAGTCGTTGAATCTGAGGAAACTAGATTCTGGTTGCAAAGATAGTTGTTCCATGCATACTACAAACCTAATGTACTTTTCTTTTTAAGAAAATCACTTTATTCTATTTAGTTCACAGATAATAACATCACAGCAACTGGTTTAAGGAGGCCGGCCACAAAAACATTTGTCCAGTCCCAAAATCTACACCATCTCACTGGACTTCTATACAGTAAGAACACGCTCTTCCGTGTGATTCTGAAGCAAGGAAGCTATTACCGATAGAGGAGAGGTTTAACCCATGGTTTCACACTTTATACCTTCACTATCAATTATAGTTTTACACTAAATTAGCTTGGTCACAAGAGCAGATTTTCCGTTTCTTCATTTTCAAATTCTTGATTAGGCTAGTCCATTTGCAAATCAGCACTTTTCTGAAACCCTCACAAAGCTTAAGGCCACCCAGGTTCTGGGCACACTCAGAAGATGTTTCATCTCATGGTGGCAAGGGCCAAACTGCTGCTGGGGTGCCGGCGGGGCTCCCTGAGGCTCCTGGTCAGTGAGGCCAGGCCTTGAGGGCTCACCATTATTCCCTCCACTGAAGCTCCCAGTGATGGTCCCGCCCACAGCCACACCAGCTGCAGTGGTTGCCGTCTGGGCCAGCAGACCCGGCTGCCAAGGCGCAGAAGCAGGTGAGCCAAGAGCAGATGGAGGGGCTACTGCTGGCAGCTGAGCTGCTGCTGCTGGCCTGGGGGCAGCTCTCATCGGAGGGGCCGTGCATGAAGTACAGCTCCGGCTTCCACGCAGCATCACAACTATACAGAGGCTCGGCTTCTAGAAAGGGGAAAGTCTGAGGAGCAAGCGCACCGGCCTCTGCAGAGAAAGAGACCCTAATGTACTTTAATTACTTGTGATTATTTATATTATGACTCAAATGTGTTTAATTACTTTTAATTAGCTTCATCTTAAACGAAAGAATCAGTTGTTACACACTGTCTTGTTACACTCATGTAGAGCACCTGAAATGGAAAATTAGTTTCTCCAACAACAAATTAACTTGGACTACAAGCTGCCATTCATGATTATTTCAGCCCCTTCCTGGGAGAAGTCTGAGATGAAGATCATAACATAGAATCAGAATGAAGTCAAGCTGACTCTTTAAAGTAGTAAAATAATAGCGTTGTGGTACTTTTCATCAGTCTTATCGCAACTGCCTCCCTAAAAGGATTAGTGTGTGTGCACGTAAATATCTAGCCATATATACACATATATATTCACTTATATATTCACACACACCTACACATGTTACATATAAAAATGTATACACACACATACATTTTACATACTTAAATCATCTTTAGGGAAACCAAACTAGGACAAAAAACAGAAGTTTACTTGCATATTTAATAAAGAGCTACTCAGGGACAGACTAAACCACCAAGGAGGTGTTTTTCCCATAATCCTGTGAAGAACAGAATTTTTTCCTTTTTGAGAGTCATCTTCCTTGGAGACACCGACTTCCTTTCTGGGTAAATTCTGGCCACTAAAAGTCCATAAAGGGAAAGCTTACATTATAATGTGAAGTGGAAAATGCAGAGCACAAAATTGGATCAACAGCACAACTCCAACTATAAAAACAATACGCTGGGGAAAAAAATGGAAAGAAAGATGCCAAAATGATAGTATATACTTCTGGGTGGCTTTTTCTTCTTTCCGCTTTTATAATGTCCAAATCTTTATATAACATTCTTGTATTAATTTTATAGTTGGGGGGAAAAAATCCATGGGAATCTTGATTACAGAGGAACTCACTAAAAAGTCACATTTGACCGGGTAGCAAATGCCAAGGTTGTGTGGGGAACTATTTTTTACTTCTGGGTGGAAAATCAAAAATTGAATTTGTTTTGCAAGACTTTTGGTTTGAGAAATGCAGCTGTGGAATCTGAAACCTTATTGGAAAGATAAGCAGAAAGAATAAGTGGGCTTTGAGCTACTGCAAAAGGTACATTTTAGCAATGATGGTGTGATTTCATATTGGTGAAAGTCTTTGGAGTTTATAAAGAGCTTTCATAGGATAAGATACGGTAATGAGACTTGGTTTAGGGCCCAGAAAACCTAAGTGTGAGTCTGGTTTCCATCTGTGGGAGGCTAAAATGAACTTTAAGCCTTTGTAAACTGGAAAATGCCGTTAAAATGTTATTGTGAGGGATACTATGATATAGGCAGGGAGGGTGTTTTGATTTGATGTTACAAATGAGAGAAAAATGAGGCACTCAGAAATGCTTGTGATTTTTGTCATTTGTAGTAGGAAAAATAAAAATAAAAAACTTCAGACAACCTAAATAACCACCATCAAGAGAATAAGTAAATGAATTACAAAAATGAAATGAACTTGGGCTACACAGATCAACATGTATGAACCTCACAAACATAATTTTGAACCAAAATGTGTAGATGTAGAATAATATAGGATATGTTGTCATGTTGAATAACATCCAAACAATATTCTATACATCCTTTGTAGTAAAAATATAAAGACATCCATGGGAATGTCAGCACCAAATACAGGATTGTGGTTACTTGGGGGCAGGGGTTGGGGAGGAGAGGGACAGAGAGAAAAATGTAATCAGGGTTTCTTGTAAGATGAAAGCATAGAGCCTGTATTTTACTATTCCTGCAATACTACAACCTAGAGGCAGTATGATGTAAAGAAATTCATCCAGCTCAAATTCTATGCTTCCACAGATGTCATTCAAAGGATATCTATCTCATCACAACCAGATACTAGTGGCAATGCTTTTGTCTTTCTTCCTATAGTTATATAATTGCAAATTTGGTGGCCTGAAGATAGGTGAATACATTATCCCCAGGAATCTCTGATCATCAAGGGTCCACGGGATCCTTGTTGTATCGCCAGGAACCAGGATGGAGCCATGTGGCTTTCTGAAACATAAATGGAGCCGGTAGAAGACACAGAAAGGTCAAAATAAGTAAGGTCGGCAAAGATGGCTGGTGTCGGGGAGAAACTGAATGTTCAACAAGACTTGGGTTGGGAGAGGCTTCTCCTACATGTGGACTTTGCAAAACGAAATTAAAAGCAGGAAGAGAGCAGGGTTGAGGTTACAGGGTTAGAAATGTAGTCAAGATATGGAACAATCAATGCCCTAAGGAATAGTTCCTGAGAGACAGGCTTCCTTTTTGAAGTCCAGGGGCCTAGAGGGGCTTTTTATTTCACAATCCTGGGCTGACCCAGTGAATTCAACCCTCCCTAGTGCCCTGAGGATCTCACACCTCATGCCTGGCTCATTTTTCAGGGGATAAACCATCCTATTGCAAAAATTATGTACTGCTACTGTTTGTTGAGCACCTGCAGGGTGAGAGTATTGGGTGTTTTTACATGCTATTTCTTATCCCCCGACACTCCCACCACTACTGACAACAGATATTACTAACATCACTTTGCAGAAGAGAAAACTGAATCTCAGAGTGTCAGTAAATCTTCATTCTCTCCCCTTGGTCTCTCAGGCTCTGCGCAAAATGACCTTTCTAGCCCATCCCTGATCCTATTTCTCTTTGAAGAAACTCCTGCAGGGAATTCATCTTTTTGTCCTCTGTGCTCTCATATCAATTCCAGATCTCTCACAGCTACTCTTACTCTTTTTTTTTTTTTTTTTTAACAAATCTATTTTATTGGTACATATTAACAAAGCATACAATTCATTCAATGTGTACAATAATAGTATTTGGTATAATCTCATAGTTGTGCATTCATCATTTCAGTCATTATTAGAGTATTTTAATTATTTCAACAATAATAGTAAACAAAAAATGACAAACAATAAACAAGAAAATTCCTCACCTCTCCATCTCTTTGTTTCCACTTCTTTTTTTTTTTTAATTTATATATATATAAATATATTTTAAGAGGTGCTTAGATTACCAAAAATATTACACAGAACCCCCTGGGATTCCCATGTTGCCCATCCCCCACACCTCCCACCACGTCCCACACAAACATCTCCCACAAGTGTGGCCCACCACCCTCAGTGGACTTACACATCTCTTACTCTTAATGGAACCATTTATCCAATTCACTAAAAAATTTTTAACATACCCCAAAATTTACATTTATTTATAAATTATACATGCATTGCTGTACACATGGAGTAAAAAACATATTCAGAAAAAAGGAAATATTTAAAAGGTATAAAAATTTCATAAGCAATATGTTTCAAGCAGGCTTTATTTAATAGTAGTAAGAGTCTTTTACCATTAATCAATTATTTTAAATTAGTAATTATGAGAACAAATAATTACATAAATGAACTAAATAATAAAATGTTTTAAATTGGTTTTTTTTTTTTTGGTGAGAGTAGTGAAATTCTCTATGTTTCATTACTGAAAACCTTGCAAAAGTATTTAGTGATATGGCAATTAGACACTGTCGTTCTAATTCTAATTTCATTTCTAATTCTAATCAGCTAACTTCAGTAGTTGGTTTTGATATCTGTCATAGCTGGAAAAAAAATACCTTTCAAAAATCCATCAAGCCAACTAGAAGAAGTCTATCAATGGCTATACTAATGGAATATGATTCTCAATTTTCAATTGCAAAAATCACACTTGAAAATACTTATTTTAAAATTTTCCATGTAAATTTTCATCTTCTTGATGTCTAACACTCTTCTCCAAACTAAATAGAAAATGGCACATATGTATTTTTAACAAATTGGCTCGGTACTTTCTGAAATTCATTTGAATGGTTAGTACACAGGTTAGAAAATCTTGTTTCCAAGTAGAAGTGTATAGATATAAGAATTTTTAATAGGTATAAGTCATTACATTACTTTTGACCAAAAAAAACACATAATGATGGATACATTTTGAAACATTTCTTCTCAAAATGCTCTCTGTGTAGCATGAGTTTCTTTTACAAAGCAATTACTTTGTCATTATTTTAAAACAACTTTTAACTTAAAGGGACATATTAAGCATGTTTAACTTTTTTAAATCTCCTGAATAGAGTATAACTGACAGCCACTTGTCTTCAAAACAAAAAACAAAAAAACAAGCAAATATTGAACACTTGTCTGTTTTATAAAAGAAAAATGCCCAACATCTTTAAGATTAAAAACTCTTTTAGGTTTCCACAAGGTAACCAACATATCACTCTCTGGTACAAACAATTTTCAAATTTATTCCACATTTCATTACATTTACAGGTATTGTTTCTATAATATTAATCTTGTTGATATGTAGTAGCACAAAAATTTCCATTAGACATTATATGCCAAAAGCAAACAAGAATGAGGACACAATACTCCATATCTCTATGTTGGGGAACTCCCACTCGTGTTAGAATTGCTCCCTGTTCTACAGATTATTATTAATATGTATATCAACCTTATTTCTCATATTTTAGATAAAATTCCTCTTCCCCAAATCTAAAGATCTCTTTAGCCTTAGGCTGTGACCAGCTTAAAGGCAGAGACCAGGTTTTCTTCTCTTTTGTATTGCCTCTGTTGCCAGCACATAAGACAAGGGCTTGGGACATAATAGGTACACAACTTAGGAATAGGAAGGCTTACCAAGTGAAGATTTTTAAGGCTTTGCTTTTTTTTTTAAGATTTATTTATTTACTTACTTTTATCCATTTTTACCGCCCCCGTTTTTGCTGTTTTTGTGTCCATTTGCTGGGCAATTCTCTGTGTCTGTTTCCTGCCCTCTCTTCTCATTCTTCTCCTCCTATCTTTACTGGGATTCGATCCTGGGAAACTCCGATGTGGGAGAGAGGCGTCCTACCGCCTGCACCGCCTTAGTTCCTGGTTTTTCGGCACGTCTCGTCTTGGCTCTCCCTTGTGTCACTCTCCTGTTACGTCGTCATCTTGCTGCGTGGCTTGGCAGGGCCTGACGGTGCACCTGCTTGCAGGGCCTGGGGGGCTCACCTGCTCATGAGGCCTGATAGCGCACCACACACGGGGCCTGGTGGCGCACCCATGCGCAGGGCCTTGGGGGCTCACCCACTTACAGGGCCTGACAGCGCACCCATGCCCGGGCCTAGCAACACACCCACTCACAGGGCCTGACGGCCCACATGCCTTCTATATTTTTCTTTATTTTTACCGGGAGGTCCCAGGGATCGAACCCAGGTCCCTCCATATGGGAGAGAGATGGCCAACCATTTAAGCCACATCTGCCTAAGACTTTGCTTTGATTGATGTGACAGTCAACTTTCCAGAAACAAAGAATTTACTCCATTTGGTTCAAATAAAGATTAATGGAAGGGCTTGTAGAGGTGAAGGCAGGGTTTAGGAAACAAACAAGGGATGGTGGGGCACCCAGAGACTAGCAATAGTGGGAAACCATTACCTGCCAGTCAGACTTGGGAGAGCTAAAACAGCTATGGAGAAGAGGCATGGGAAGACCTGTTGTTGTGAAGGGACCCAGCTGCTGCCAGGGCTACAGTGTCTAAATAGGGAAAAAGCAGGGAAGGAATACCCCAACCTCTTTCTCATCTCTTCCTGGTACCTTCTGTTGGTCAAACCCACCCAGGAGACAAGGGAGATGTGGTCTGAAAAGGTCAGCCTCCTGGGGACAGAGCAGGGCAGAGAATGGGTGGAAGAAGCAAAGCAAGTGGAGCAAATGGAGAACAATCAATGCGGATGAGAAGTCCTATCATCTAACCTTGGCTTGGAGCTTGATGACAGGCCTTTGGGCATATGGTAAATAACATCTTTCTACTCTTTGTGGCAAGGAGAGTCCTCTCTCACTAACACAGATAACTTCCATCCAACTACTTATTGCCTATATCCACTGTTAATTATTCAATTATTCACACTTTATCCAACTGATAATAGCTATGGAACCTGAGAACATAAATAATATAGCACTGGAAAACTTTTTGAAAATCTCTATTTTTTATTTGAATTTCACCTAAGGGAAGCAACTATTTCATATTGATTTGCAAAGATTAATATTTATTAAAATATAGTGACTTTGAAGTCCTAGCATGTGCTTGGATGTTTTCAACTCAAAACCACAAATATTTGTTGCACAGTTTACCACCTGCAAGGCATTATGGGGAATTCAAAAATGACTTGCAAATGTTCTTCCCTTTCTCCTCAAGGAAAGGTACACAGGTATGAATAAGACAGAATGATAAATGTGTTCATAAAACTTAATTTTGGCAGAACTCTTCAATGGCCTCAAGGAGGTGGAATTTATTAGAATCTGGAAGGATAAGTAGAATTTTAATGTGTGGAGGTTTTTTTGTTTAGAATCAAAGAAAGTTCTAAACCAGAAGCTTCATCAAAAGGAGCCCTTGAAACCAGAGAAGTCATTGTTCACTCTTCTGTACTCCCTACAGGGTCTAGCATTGATCCCAGAATACAATAGGAGTGCAATGCATATTTGTAGAGTACCAAAATATTACCTTTCTCAGTATACATAACTCACCAGAATGTTCCAGCTTTCTTTTCATTCAGGGACTATCAAGCTCTTGACTTTCAAGATCTAAATGATGTTCTCTGTGAGGATCTTAGAGGAAGAGAATTGAAAAATAGCACCTGCAAAGAGGTCTAACAATAAATACCTGGAGTTAGGCCAAATTCACAGGTGAGGACACAGCCCTCCACAAATCTGCCCTCATTTCAGACACCAGCTGCAAGTGCAGGAGTTCCCAAGAGCACTCTCACTTCTTACCAATCGGCTACATATTGGGGTTCCCACTAACCCCTCAAGTTTGATAATTCACTAGAACAAGTCAAAGAATTCAGGAAAGTGCTCTACTTATGATGACCAAAAAGGATACAAACAAGAACCAACCAAAAGAAGAGACATAAAGGGTGAGGTTTGGGGGCAGGGGGGGAAGGTCTCAGATGTGAAGCTTCCATGGTCCTCTCTCCATGGTGTCAAGACAATGTCACCCTTCCAGCTAAAATGTATGACAATATTCAAAGAATATAGACAACCAGGGAAGATCACCCAAGCTTCTAGCTTCAGTATTCAGAGTTTTTATTGGGGTTTCATTACATAGGCAAGTTTGATTGAACCATTGGCCACATGATGGAATTTAGTCTACAGACCCCCTACCCTCCCCCAGAGACTGGGCTAATAACAGGTCGCCCATGCCCCAACCCTCTAATCATATGGTTGGTCTTTCTGGCAAGGCCAGCCCCCACCCTAAGACTATTCTGTGGCTGGCCCCAACCTGAGTCATCTCATTAGCACAAACTATGAGGAGTGGTCTGGGGAGAGGGGGCCACCATGAATAGCAAAGACACTCCTGTCAGGGGATTAGAGGGTTTTATCACCAAAACAAAGGTCAGAACTCTCTGGGTAAAATGAATTCTTCATTACACAGGGCCCCAAAAAGTGTGGAAAATCCTTTCAACCATCCTCATTTGGTTTCACTGCTGAGTTTGCTAAATTTGAATAGCATCCTAGGTCTTCTGAGAATGCATCATATAGTTGCTGTGCAACTTCAAAAATCTGAAACCACTTAGATTATGGGAGTTTATCTCCAATTGTTAAATATCTCTTCCATAAGAAGCTTCTGAGCATTTACTGGGTATCCACTCTTACTCAGAAAAGAGTACATAACCCATCCTACCCCATTTCTAAGTTTAACACTTTAAAAACTTAGCTTTGCTATTATATTGCTTCCATTATTTGGCTCTTCAAAGAAAAGCTGGAGAAGGAGAAGTGAAGGAGAAGGAAAGAATATCAGAGCAGCTGATGTGGATGTGAGAGGAGGGATTGCTGAAGAAGGGAAAAAAAGGGGAAGGAAGGGAACCCCTTGTACCCCACTGTCCACATGGGCTGGGAGCTCACTTGTGGATGGATGCCTGCTGGAGTGCAGGTAGGTCCCTGCATCAGGCTTTGCTCCAACTGCAGCCCAGACCATAAGCCTTCAAGATGTAAAGGATGAACCTGCCTCATCATATGTCATAATAGTGGCTGGCATAGACTACAGAGACGGGCTGCCTCGTCATGTAATAGTGGGCAAGTCACTTACTAACTTCCTGTGCCAAGGTTTCCTCATGGGTAAATAGGACTAATAACAGCGCCTACTCTAGTACTAGAGAAACCCATTATAGCTTAAATATTAAGGCATTGTACTGTACTTTATAATGTTAGAAAAATTCAATATAACTTTTGCTCACCTGTCAGGAGGCTCACAGAGCTACAGATTTAACATTAACCAGATTTAGCTGCACCAAAAATGTATAACAATGTGCCTCCTCATCTTTGCTCACATCAGCTGTTGTCTGTATCTTCACAGCCATCATTATCTGTACATTCACATCCGTACCCCATCCTTATCACCTCAAGATTACCGGATCCCAGATACCATGCGTATTTTAAGATTAAAGCAAAAACTAAATTTTCTGTACCCTCTTTAGGAATGTCTGGAAAAATTAGCTTTCTTTGTTTATTAGCTTTCTTTGTTTCAACTGATATAAAATCTGTGAGAAAAACCCTTAACGGGAAGGCTGATTTGAGATTGGTCCTACCAATAAATAAACCCTCTTCTCCTTCCTAGCCTAGTTCGGTGTGTCTGTCCATTCTGCCACACCGAGCGAAAGAACCCAGAGGAGAACCATCCCGGCCCACTTCAATTTGGCGCCCAGCGTCAAGTGGGCATCCTTGTGAGCACAACACTGTTCGGTGGACTCCTGGACCCCCTGGGTAAGACATTCGCAAACCCTGGCTCTGTGGCCACCGCATGTTTTACTCCAACAGTCAGGCCAGAAATCTCTTGCCTTGGGCATCTAGAATCCCCAAGGGCCACAGGCTACAAAGGAAAACAGGTGCCATTCTGTGTGTGTTGCGTGTGTTTGTTATTCTCGGTCCACTCAGTGGCACATTATTTCCTGCCAAAGCTGGAAGTGGTGATTACTATGCTCATTTTTTTGAGGTTTGGTTTTGGGAATAGGAACGGTTGCAGCCCCTGGTATAAGGAAGTGTTGCTGAGCTTGGCGGCCTGGGCCTTGGTGTCTGTACTTGTTAACTAGAATGGGAAATAAGCAGAGTTCAGAAGTGAAGGGAAAGAGCAACCCACTGGGTTGCATCATTAAACACTGGGAACAATTTGGGTATGGACTTATTACTAAAAAGAGAATGATCCACCTTTGTAAAGAAATCTGGCCTCACTGTGCATTAGCAAGTAAGCAGAAATGGGCAGCACAAGGATCTTAGAGTATAATGCTATTCTACAGTCAGACCAATTCTGTAGAAGTTTAAATAAATGGGATGGAATTCCTTACATCCAATGCTTTATGGCATTAGCCCAAATTAAGACATTTCAGAGAGAATGTTTTGGACACAGTGTACTGCCAATTAGCCAGGCCCCAGGTCCCCAGCACACTAAAATTAGAGAAAATGTGTGACTTCCCACCCTGGCTGGCTAAGGAATTAGTTAATCAACCACCTGTACAAAAGGCAGACTTAAATAATTGCAAAGACAAAGGGACTAGAAAACAGAAAAAAAAGAAAAACCCTCCCAGACTCTAACTCAATGGATGAGCTCTTAGATATTGTTATTGTCTCAAGTACTTCGAGAATTGAGAATGCCACTGCTCCTATACCTCCCCCACCTCCATATCAGGGGGATGAAAACAGATCTAAGTTACCACTAGATCCCTCAGAAATGGCTTCCCCACCGCACACCTGGAGTGGTGTAGCTTTTAGGAAGGGTGCCTCTACCTCAGGAGAGCAAAGCCAGGGCCAGTTCCCTCTCCAGCAAGTACCCACAGGAATAGATGATCAAGAACAACCTAGGGGCTATTTATATGTGCATACTTCGTTGTCAACATCGGAACTATATAGTTGGCAAAATTCAGAAAATTGTCCAAAGCCAATGAAAACCCACCCGTATTCCTCGAGAAACTTCAGTTCACTGACTTAGACCTGGGAGATCTTGTTAACAGGCAAAATGTTAATCTTTTAATTTGTCAGAGTGCTCCTGATAGTTATCGCAAAAAAGTAGGAGAGCTAGGACTGCCAGCTTCAGCCTGGTAGAGATTGCTTTCCAGGTGTTCTATAATCAAGAAGCAGCCCAAGAAAAACATCAGAAGAAAACAATGGCATATAAAGCTACTTAAATGCTAATCTTTTAGGAGCAGTCCTGAGCAAAACCCTCCAGCAACAGAGGGAACCAACAAAAAGTAAGCCCTCCAGGGCCCCTGGAAAGCCTCTGGGCTCCCAGCAGTACGCTTCCTGCAAGAAGGACGGGCATTGGAAGCAAGAATGTAAGAATGTTCCAGTCTCTCAAGGAAAAGAGTACCAAAGTCTCCTAATCCTGCAGCCCAGCACCCACAATTTAAGGGGGACCAAGAGAGCCAGCTAGAAAGATGGGGCCTGGATTCCACCAGTTGGGAAAGGATCCTCATCACCTACAAGAAACCTCGGGTCTCTTTCTAAGTGGGTGAAGAATCAGTAAACTTTAAGATGGATACAGGAGCAACTTTTTCAGTTTTGAATCAGCTACTCCTGAACTTCGACTCTGGCAGTTGAATGTACTCCTGAACCTTAAGTCTCTCTGTTCAGTGGACTCCTAAAGAGTAATCCAGAATATATGTTAAGTGTCTGTCCAAACCGCTAAATTAGTGTTTAACTGCATTTATACTGCTCAAGTATTCCTAACTGGTTGCTGCTTACTAATAAAAGTGTTTCTAAGAACAAGTTTGCATATTACAGGCAACACTGATCCCAGAGGAGTTCTTAAAAAGCAGTAAAAACCAGAGATGTGACATGCTGGAGAGCTTGGAGACAGCCATACCAAAGGAGTGAGAATTAGGAGTCAGATTAGTGAGCTTTATGTTTCTGTTGGTGTCTCTAACTCTATTGTGTTTGTCCATTTGTTAGGTATATATTTTTATACTTCTGGATTGTAATACCAAATTAACAAATGAAAATTCTTAAAAGAGCTCTATTCAAATTGCTAAAAATTAAATAAGCACTTATATGGGTAAATAAAAATTAAATAAGCACTTATATGGGCAAATGAATACTCCTGGAGCCCAAATTAGAAGAGCCAAACAGGATAAAAAGTCATATAAAATCTGACTAAAGAAACTATTTAAAGGGGGAAAAAAAAAAACAAAAAGTTGTCCTGAATTCCTCCACAATCTTTCTATAGCCTATCCCACCCACAGGGTCTTCTCCTAACATTGACTAAATTCGAGTGACTCATTAAAACCCATTTAGGAAACTATGGAGGTTGGGCTGAGTGTGGAAAGATAAGGGGGATGTGAGTTTAACTTAGAATTCTGTCTACTTGGCCTGGAAATTAAAATGATAGGGACAAAGAGGATATTACAGATTAAACCTTGTTTTACATAGTCTGTCCTGTAATTCCCCAACTGAATTTTAACAGCCTCAAGATTAATATAACCCAATGGCCAAGTTTCAGTAAAGAAAAAGTCCTTGGACGCTAGGAAGAGGTTTTTCTAAATTATGATTAAAACAAAACAATTATAATATATTATTCAGGGCCTGATAGTCAGTATGCTTTTGAGGTTATTTATAATTTTAAGGTATTATGAAAACAAAGAAGTTTTAACCTATGGAAGAAAAGAAAAAAAGAAAACATTTCTTATGTAAACTATCATTATTTTTATTTTATTCTTCTCAGGTGTAATCTTCCTAGGTTTATATGAACACTAATAAAATAAGGTAGCATTAAGTCTGTTAAATCTTTAATGATGAAAGTTGAATGTTGTTGGTTAATGAAACTTGTTACAAACCTCTTTTAAAAATAATTGTTTTGGGAAGCGGCTGTGGCTCAATCAGTAGGGCTCCCGTTTACCATATGGGAGGCCCCGGGTTCGGTTCCTGAGGCCTCCTGGTGAAGGCAAGCCCACCTGCACGGCGTGGTTAGCTGACCCAGCGAGCACAAGCAGCAAGGGGGGGATAAATGAATAAATAAATAAAATCTTTAAATAATAATAATAATAATAATAATTGTTTTGCCTAAATTGAAATGACTAGTTTTTCACAGAACAGAATGAGGGATATGAGACTTAAATGGATATGGAAAGAATAGCCCCTCTTCACTACTCAGTAGGGCTATTGAAAGTATTCAATGAGATCATTTATATAAAGCACTTGCAACAGAACCTGGCACACAGCAAGCCTTCAAACACTTGTAGCACTTATTACTACTTTTATTATCCAAATCCTGGGGTCTGTCCTCTATTCACGACCCTCTTGACTCTATAACAGCCCCATGCTTACTCCAGACTTGCTCTCCCAGAGCACCCTCTTTTTTCTTCTCCCTACATTAGCACTTAGCAAATGACATCACATACAGCTCAGAAATGATTGAGACATTGTATGAGTTTCCTCTTTCTGCTGTAACAAGTTACCACAAACTTAGTAGCTTAAAACAACACAAATTTATTCTTTTTAATTTATTCTGATTTTTTCCCCAGCATAGTTTATTAGGCTGAATTCAGAATTCCTAAAATCAAGGTGTCAGCAGGGCCACATTCCTTCAGGCGGCTCTAAGGGAGACGTTTCCTTGCCTTTTCCAGCTCCTAGAGGAGGCCTGCATTCCCTGGCTCATGGCCCCTTCCTCCATCTTCAAATTTTCTCTCTCTCTCTCTCTCTCTCTCTCTCTGACCTGTGCTTTTCTCATCACATCTCCTTCTCTGGCTCTGACACTCCTACCTCCCTCTTCTAAGGACCCTTGTGATTACACTGGGCCCACCCAGATAATCCAGGACAATCTTCCCATCTCAAGATGCTTAATCACATCTGCAAAGTCCCTTTGCTATGTAAGGCAACATATTCATGGATCTGAGGATTAGGAGGTGGACACCTTGGGGAGTGTTATTTTGTCTACCACAGATGCCTAATAGAAGTCTCTGGCTTTCCCTTATCATCATATCAACATATCACTGTGCTTTCATCTTCTGCCAGGGACTAGAGCAAAAATTTCCACTCTTCTCCTTGAAATTAGCTCCTAGACTTGTTCAATAGATTCCATGTCACTTTACCCTCTCTGAAACTCCCAATTAGCTTCTCATCCAATGTTCTGAAACTGTCCTTCTATAAGGATCCTATCTCTCCTGCCTTTAAACATGTGCATTTCTTTCTACCTTAAACATATGTATTTGCGGTTGCTTCCCCTTTGCCACCCTTCAGTGGCTCTTCCTTTTGCTGTCTAATGCCTCAGCTAATTAGTTGTAGTAAACACCCCTTTTCCTGAGAACTGCCTCCCCACCCATAGGCTGTAACCGAGCATATTCATTTTTATTTTAAGACCCTTTGCCTCTGGTCGCTTATTAAACCATAGGTAGACATCTGAACCAAATTGAGCTAATCAGATTCTCTCCCCAAGAATTTGAATAATGGCAATTGAGACTGTGTTCATGACTTAAAGCAAGGACATGCAAACCCAGGAGCTATGGGATGGCCAGCTTTGGCTGTATGTACATCAGAGCAGTTAAAACTATTCTGTGGAGAGAACTAAGAATGAAGCAGACCAATAACTGTCCAATTCCTGACCCCAGACCCTCAGAGAGCCTGACTGCACAATCTAATCCCAAGCTCCAGGAGATATCCCTCCATGCTCGCAACACATTCACCCTTTCTATCTGCACTGATTTGATTAGGTTTCTGCTACTCTACTTGCATCTGCTACTAGCTAAGCCCAGAGTTTAAATCAATTTCCTCTATTTCCTATGCACTATTTTCTCACAGTTTGGCTTCTACCCTACTAAAGCACCACCACTACCACCCCCATTAGGTTTATCTCCATCTCATCCCAGGCCCTGTTCTGTTTTCTAGGTCTGCTTTTCTCCACAAGCATTAATAGAGTCTGACTGCCCAATTTTCTTCAAACTCTGGCCTCTGTTGGTTTCCATGACACTGAGCTTTCTAGACCCAGCCTCTTCCTTTGTCTTCACCTAGTCTCTCCTCTCAATGACCAGTACTTGCATTGGTCCTTAGTTTAGTTGATGGACTTCCACACTTTTTTATATAGTCCTTCTAGTCTTTCCTTTAATGGCCTCACCCTACACTCGGCCAATGTAACTCTATACCTTCTGCTCTTGTCCACAGGTACTGTCAAGTTCAACATGTACAAAGCAAAACAGTCTCTGTGTTCCAGGTCTGCTCAATCAGCCACCAGTCTTTCAATTTTCTATAGATAAGAGACCTCAGAATTCATTTCTGATTCTGTTTTGTCATCCTTTGAATCAAATCTGCCCTACAAACCTGCTGTTCGTCTCTTCCAGATACCTCTCAGAGTTGCTTCTTCCTCCACATTCCCATTGCTGTTACCTTTGTCCTGACATAAATTATTCCAACAGACTCTTGACTGGCCTCCTTGCTTTTCATATCCTCTAAATCCTACCCATTCTAAACATTACTGCAAAATCTCCCAAAACATCTTTCAATAGGACATGTAATTCCCCTATTCAGAGCTAACAATGGCCTCATCCTCATTATCACCCACAAACATTTACTGAATACTGTAGATGCTTAAGTGTAAGGATGCAAAATACCTTCCAGGAGCCTATGATATAATTGTGGTAATTACATAGAACGTAAATTTTAAAAGAATTAAAGCTATACACAAGACTATATGAGCTATCAAACTAACAGTGCAAGAAGCCAGAGCCACAAAAATTCTATTTCTAGACTGTTCTTTTCATAAGGATGTAATCATGAAGTTAGAGTTAGAGGAAGGCAAGACACAAGCAGAGAGGCAGGGGACTAAGGCATTCTGTAGAGGGACTAGCAAGAGCAAAGATCAAAAATTCTCATGGCATTTTCAGGAAACATGGGGAGACCTTGTCAGTGAGGATGGAGGGGAGGATATGTCATCTGAGAAAAAAAGATGACAGGCAGGAAGGAAGGAAGTTACCTAGTGTGTTTGAGGAGCAGTGGCAAATCATCACATTTATCTAGAACATGGATTGTGGAGAAGAGTGCCAGAACATGGAGTTGGAAATTTTGATGGGGAATCCAGAGTTCAGCAGGTCATGGGGAGCCATGGAAGATTTTGGAACTGAGGGAGGCCTTAATGTTTTAGAGCCCTGAGGGTCAAGACCAGACCCAGTGTGCTAACCCAGTGCTGAGACCATCAGAAGTACTCAATAATATTCTTCAATTGATTGAATATATATAGTACCTGTGAGTGAGTTAAGTGATCCTTATGGAAAGAGCTAAGATGGTGGTAAGGAGGAAAATGACAGAAATAGAAAATGGCATAGGAAATGCCACTGACAAAAAGGAGCTCTTTTGAGTCACATTCCTTATTTATACTCATAACCATTCCTCAGGCAGGGGTAACAATGAGAGCAAAAGTTTGTGGGTCTACTTATATAGCCATAATAATAATAATGTCCATAATTTAAAAATAGTAACAGAAAACTTATATTTATTAAAAACTTACGGGGGACGGATGTGGTTCAAATGGTTGGACATCCGTCTCCCATATGGAGGGACCCGGGTTCAATCCCTGGGACCTCCTGGTTAAAAAAAAAAAAAAGACTTACTACGTGCCATGCACTGTGCTAAGCGCTTCCTCCAGGCTAAAATGTTAGCTGCTAAAATATTGAAATGCTATCATACCCATTAACAAATAGCTGATACCCTGAGCACCCTTAGTGAGCCCCACAGTCCTGAATATCCGAGCTCCTCTCCCAGGACCTCCTTATCCCAATCTCCCAATATGATCTAGGCACAAAAGGGGACCTCTAGGACCCTTCTCCAACATTGACTATGCCTTTTCTGATTTAATGGTGCTCCTATTAAATATTTTGAAAACCATCCTGTATTACATGGATCAGCCAATTTAGTTCTTATATTAGTCTCATATCTTGGGAGAGAAATATAAGGCTCAAAGAGATAAGAGACTTGGCCAGGTCACAGCTTCTAAGTGCCTGAGCACTACTTCTATCTGACTAGAGTCTGAGCCCTTGGTCTCCCTAGAAGCATAGGTTTTATGCTGGGGATTGTGGAATGTACAGTTGGATAGGCTGGCCACACTAAGTAAACCAACAGAGGAAATGTGATTTGCAGAAACTTCCTGTTTTAATAGGTCAGAGACATCACCAGACTCTGTTTGGATGTCAAGCCCCTTCATCAACAATCCATAGTAAATACTAAGCCAGCACTGCTGAGTTTAGACAAAGAGTAACTTTCCTTCGGTGGTGACATTCAGAGTGATCTGTTGCAACTTCATCTTCCAGAAAATCCAAAATTCTTTTCTTACATCCTTAAGTTGAACTGATCTCATCCCAGATGTTATGGTTATTTGCCTCTAGCTTCCAAAACAAAAGTAAATGGCAACACCATCTGTTACAGCTGGCTGTGGGAAAAGGTCACCAGCCTCTCCCATTGTTTCTTTACTCCAAGAGTTAACAAAACAGAAAGATGTTTGTTTAGAATATATGCTTGAGTTTCTTCTGGTGGCAAAAGGAGGGTCAGAAAATAGGCCTCAATTTAGGTCGCCATAATTGTATGACTAACGATTTAACCAAGAGCAACAAAACCTAAGGAAAAAAAGAAGAGTAAATAAAGAAAAAAGCAAAAATTAAGGACTTGAAAAAACAAGACTGATAAATAATCCAACAGCAGCTGCTATGGAGGAAAAATAGACAGAGAGATTGATAGATAGATAGATAGATAGATAGATAGATAGATAGATAGATGATAGATAGATAGATAGATAGATAGATAGATAGATAGATAGATAGAT
>JAKSZT010026914.1:6112228-6176882 GCA_026826555.1 Tolypeutes matacus | reverse complement strand
GATAGATAGATAGATAGATAGATAGATAGATAGATAGATAGATAGATACTTTTTATCCTTGTATCAATAGATACATATGGAAAACTTAAAAGGACTACAAAAGCACTTGGGAAAATGCAACATTCACTCTTGTCTTTTTTAAGACAAATAATATATATGCATAGAGAAATACCCCAAAAGATATTCATGATAATGTTAAAGGGCAATTTTTCTTTCTTCTTTATGCCTCTTTATATTTCTTAAATTGTTTACAATGAGCATTTATCATTTTTATACTCAGAATAAAAACTCTAAAATTATTTTCATTTTTCTGACTGCCTCAAACATGATTGAGGCATGTGAAATATGATTACATGAAAAAATCTATATAAAAGGTGAAACAAATCACAGTTGTATTTGCTTTATGACAATATAAATATCACACATTTTGTAATACAATGGATAGTAAAAAAAATGCAGATTATGCCCCAAAGCACAGTCATTGTTATCCCACATTGGTCTTTCACAAGTGAGACCAATGGTATGAGAAAACTTCCAGTCCAGAGATTGACCTCACTCACCTGTACAGCTAGGCTTCCCTTTAATGTCACCATGCTAGCACCTACAACAATGCCTAACGCTTTTCATTTAATTTTATGCAAAACAAGCCTAACAGAATTGAAGACTAGAGGGTAAACTTGAAGTAGTCCGAAACAACTTTTAAAGCAACAAGTAGATTCCATGTTGAGTTTGAAAATGTACCTTTTCAGTCATTAATGGCAAGTGCTTGAGGGAGACACCTGTAAATTTGTATGGATAAAGACCTTTTTTATGTGTGTGTGGGGGGGTGTCACAGGAATAGGCAAGTGACCCAGGCCTGGCCAGTCATGGCACCCCAATCAGGGATTGGTACAAGGGGTAGGCACATGTCCCAAATAGGACCAGTCAGGGTCCTGCCAAGAGACTGGAAATCTGGAGACTCTGGGACTCTGGGATCACAGCTTTAAGGACCACATACCTCAGTTGCTGCTGGGACCCATCTTGCCACTTGGAGGGCAAATGCCTGAGAACAAAGCTAAGGGAAAGCAATCAGGGTCAAGAAATAGAGAGAGGCAAGATCCCAATTATCCCAATGATATTGATTTAACACCGAAATCTGGTGCTAGCAGTCTGAGTTGTGTTTCCTTCATTTACAACTGACAATGCTCAATAATTATTAGCCACTAATTCACCAATCTCCAGATATTCCCTTGAATTCAGACTGGGATGATATCTAATTAACACTAGGTTCTTAGCCCTTGGGAAGTAGGAATCATATTTCTTTATCTTATGCTCCTGATGCCTATCACAATATATCTGTTTAAATGAATGAATGATGGGGGGGCAGATGTGGCTCAAATGGTTGGGCATCCATCTCCCACATGGAGGGACCTAGATAAAAGTAAATAAACAAATAAATAAATCTTTTTTAAAAAGATGAATGAATGATGCACATCCACACATACACACAAAAAACCCTCAGGTATGTGTGATCAATTATAATAAATAATATGTTCTTTGGTGAAATTATTACATTTATAAAATCAACAATAATAATTTACTTCAAGGCATGACCTAGATAGAGATATTAAAAAAATGTGTGAAACTAAGGAATAGAAGCAATGGAATAGGTTCCCAGAATCTTGGTTTTCTTGAGTTTTCATCTGGGGCCTCAATTTTTTTTCTGGGCCTGTTAAGATGAGTCCATGCTCACATTCAAAGCACACCAGATTAGCACCAGGTGTCTGGGAGAATGGATCAGCTGTTTGTTAGGACCAGCCTGTGCTCAGAGATGGAATCTCTGGTCTGGAGATGGGATCAGTGAGGAGTGTGGACAGAGCCAAGTGTGCTGCCCCAGGAATCTGGAGGAGAAAGTCGGAAGAGGGTCTAGGCTATGAGGCCAAAATGAAGAGAAGAAAAATGGAAGGTCCCCATGGTAAGAGAGCCAGGAGCCAAGTTTGACTTAGAGGCAGAAGCTGTATTCAGGTAGAGATGCAGGGATGGGGAAAGGGCTGGGATTAAGATCCAAGGTTCCAGCAAAGCCAGAGGAAGCACACTTAGAAGCGAGTTCCGACAAACAGCCTTGCCGAAGTTCTTTGGTTTCATTTCAGGCATTGCAAACTGGCAGTCCTCGCGCTGAATTTGGCACATAGAAATAGGTTGTTTGGTCTGCATTCTGTTTCTTTAAAACTTTTTTAGAAATTTGCATTTGAATGTCATGAGCTGGGAACAATACTGGCTGCAGCAGGTACTGTTTTAAATGTTTTGCATATTTGAATCAATTTTATCTTCATAAGAACATTTGTTAAGTGGTTAAGATATGCCAAGAGCACAATTCCAAGCACTTAATACATATTAACTCATGAAATCCTTTTAACAACCCTATCCCCATATTTTCTAGGACAAAACTGAGGCAGAGAGAATTGAGTAATTTGCCTGGGTTGGCACAGCTGGAAAATAGTGGAGCCAAGATTTAGAGGTGCTCACTCTGGCTCCAGAATTTGGGCAGTTGACCACAACCATGCAGGTGCCTCCCCTGCCCAGTCTGTTTTACACACTTTCATCTGCTTGGCCCCTATCAGTTTTGGGGTATGTGACCACTGGTCTTCACAATGGTATAGCTGGGTTATTGATCTGAGACTGGCATATCTGTCTTCTGCCAGGTTTTAAGCAGACTTCTTAGAATAGGCCGGTAAGAGGGGCTCCCCTGAGAACTCTGCGTGTACGTGGCTGAGGATTACAGTATTGGAGGCCAAGGCACCCCTGGCACAGAACATCTGACACGTTTTAGTTGTAACAGAATCACTAGCGTACCTGACATTCCAACTGTTTTAAGTCCCAAAGAAAACAAGATCCTTGCCCATTAAAAATCAAATAGTAAAGTTGGAAAAAGTTGGGGGTGGGGGAATCTATACATTTGGCCAAAAGGTTAGAAAAAACATCTGGGCGACAAAGTCAGCAAAGTTGGTAAATCTGTAGGACACATGTACAAAGATTTTTCTAAAAAAAAGCAAAGCAAAGAAAAAAGGTTTTTAAAATTTTTTGGAAAGAATTAAATATGTTTACCAGTTCTATATATGTTCACAAAGTCAAGTGCCAGGATAATAAATTAAAATTTAAATATCCCAATTCTCAGCTACTGAAACAGTAGATTAGGGAAGTTAAAACATCTTCATTTTGAGTGTATCTGATTGCAGAACAGAGCCCAGAAACTTTAATTATGGTAAAAAGCCTGTCCAGCAGTACCTGCAATGTCCTTGGGAGCTTTCAAGCCTTTCCAAAAGAACAGCAAAAAAATTTTTTAAATCTAAGTCTGCCATAAAACAATCCATTAGAGTCTAACATATTTTAAATAAAATGAGCTGCAAACTCCACAAGTACAAAGCAAGGTCAAGGGATTGTAAATTGCTCTGCAGTTCTCCATCTCTTCAATTGGAGCATTTTGGATTCTCCTAAACCTTTAACTTGGCCCATAATAGGTAACAGGGGCCATGGTAGTCGTAACACATAGGAATATTGGCTTATTGATGAGGAGACTAGACTCAGTCCCAGGATGTCCCATTAAATCACTGGGTGACCTTGGGCAAGTCACTCAACCTCTCTGAGCACACATTTCCTTTGAGTGATGTAAAGAGATTAGACAAAGTGACCTCTGAAGTATCTTTAACATTCTCTGAGTCAAAATTTGTTCCATCTGTTCTTTTGGTAATATCTTTTGTTCCTCTTTCCAAATAACATCAATATGCCAACTGAAAGTGCTGAGTTTCACACAACCTCTCAAAATCATGCCATTCGTTCAATACCTCCAAGCTTATTGTCTTCTTATGGCCCCAGCTGCCTGCATCCAAGGATAATTGGAGAAACCTCTCTCCTCCATATTTACGTATACATATCACTTCAGTTCATAAATTATTTGAGCCTATTTTCACTTGATTCTAAAAATTTTCAAAATTCTCTTGTACAAATACTGTGCATAATCTTATTTTAAGATTAAATCCTTTTCCAAAAAATTTTCTCATACTTAAAAATGTTTACTTGGTTTTTCTCCATTAAAATGGGAAAGTGATGTATGTATAAAAATGAATGCAGCTTTGATACACAGAGGATTTCCAGCCAACTGCTGTCCTTTCTTTCCCAGCTTGACAGCTTATCACCAAAATACACTGCAGAGCTCTTCTCTTGCCTCATATGTTTCACTTAGGAATAAATTCATTTCTGTTTCAGGTTGTCCCATTTGGGAAAGCCTAGATCCCATCAACAACAGCCTGGGAATAGAATCAAGAGGAATAAAAAGGCAAGAAAGAAGTCCTAAAAATTAAAATAATCTTTCTTTGGCCTAAGTCAAGAAAGAATGCTCTGGCTCTCAATGTGCAGTTAACCTACACAGGAAGATTCTGTTCTTTTTCGTACTAAGTAACCAAACAGATTAACAACATTAGTTAGTGTTTAATCAGGATCATAACATCAAAACTCCACTGTTGACCTCTTTGGTATAACCACAACACCTGACTAAGTTGTTATTACAGCCCTAGACTGACGTGTGCCTAATAGACCTGCCATGTTTTAGCTGGAATTTTTTTTTTTATCTGCATGGAACTTGTGTTTTGCAGAAAAAAGGAAGATCCTAGGTTTTAATGAGCTTCCATTGTGCCCAAATCTATATTTTACATGAAATTTCTTAAATGTATAATATAGTAACATTTTCAATAATGAAGACTACAAAATTAGAACTATGGGCAAAGCTATATGTGAACCAATCAGGGCCCTAACCAAAGCAGAATCCAATCCAAGTTCATTCATTCATTTAGTCACCAAACACATATTGAGCTTCATCTCCTTGGAACTACTGTTTGCACAGTAGGGGACCTAAAAAGTTTGCAATCATCAAAACCCATGGCATAATGTGAAGACTCCTACTGCGAGGCATAAAGACACTCTGTTCCCTCTGAGAAGGCCATTACAGAGATTCTGATGAGCCAAGAAATAGAGTCAGGGTCATAGATTCCTGTTGTCCTTTTAACAAGTTTGAGCCAGAGCAGGCCTTATGAGTCTTTGGCCCAGAGACAGGCAGTTGAGGACACCAGCATCCTCCCAGAATGAGGCCAACATGGGAATACGGCTGGAGGGGAAAACTGAGCTTATATCAGGACACAAGGGGATATAGAGCCAGCCCTCAGCTGTCTGACCACTACAAACAGCTGAGGATCCCAGAATTGGGAGCAATGAGAAGCCTCAAAGAAGCCATTGCTAGAAAAGTGAAGAACAGAAAGGCAAGAAAGAAACCCTGAAAAATAAAATAATCTTTCTTCAGCCCAAGTCAGGAAAGGAATCTCTGGGTCTCAAGAGCTCCTTCTACCGAAGCAGCATGGAGAAAGTGAAGAGAAAGGAGTAAGTCTCTCTGAGGGGAGAAGAGGAAGGAATAGCAAAGTGAGCCCACATTTCAGAAAATTCTGGTCTGAACTATAAGAACAAATACACATAAGAGAGAGAAGTAGGACAGCTCAAGAGTCACCAAGAGGCATCTGAATCTTGTGGCTGAGTTTAAATCGCTGTGCATCAGACATTGCAGTGGTCCATGGGGACCTTTCTTGGGCCTGAGAGAAATATTCAGACATTCATATAAGCAAAAGAATCAAGATAAGCCATAATATCTGTCACTGAGGAAGATAACCTTTGTTACCACATGACAGTAGTTATTCAGTACTTGCATAAGGTGCCACTGGGGCTGGGAAGACCCACACAATGCTAGAATCAGCTGATGAACCTGGAGTGATGTATCTAACAATGTTAGACCTTTACAAATCCATGGATGAAAATAAAGAAGAAAACGCATGTAGTACTGCAGTTTCTTATTTGGAGTATATAATGAACAGGTTTATGACCTCTAAGTAAATTCAGTGCCACTTGCCAGCCAGAAAGTTGCCCAAAAAGGAGAGTCATTCAGGAGTTGACTTTATACCAGCCAAATCCTCAGAGGAAATTTTACAATGATTGGATAATGGAAATAAAAACAAGACACAGCCTCCCACTGATGTGAATGCTACATCTTCTTGTTCTCATGCTGGTTTCCAGATTTATTTGCAACAACAAGACGAAACAGCAAGCATCAATCAAAATGTCCATATTGCCAAGATGTCACTCATTGATCTAGCAGGGTCTGAGTGATCCAGTGCTACCAGTGCTAAAGGGACTGGGTTTTTAGAAAGCACAGATATTCATCAATCACTTTTAGCTCTTGGTAATGTCATCAATGCTTTAGCAGCTACAAAGAGAAAGAATCCACATATTCCTTACAGAAATAATAAGCTCACTCACTTGTTAAAGGATTCTCTTGGAAGAAACTGTCTAACTATAATGATAGCTACTGTTAGTCCTTACTCTGTGATGACACATACAACCCTCTTAAGTATGCTAATTGTGCAAAGGACATCAAATCTTCTTTGAAGATCAATATTCCTAGCCTGGAAAACCATGTACAAATCTCTAATGAGCAGAAGAAAGAGATCATAATGTTAAAAGAAAAACTAAAAGCCTAGGAAGAAAAGAAATCCTTTACTGATGAAAATAACAAGGCAATGTTAATGATTTCAAACCCTCAGGAAGAAAATAAAAACAAAAGGTGTCAAGAAATTCTTAACTGCTTAATCCAAAATGGAGAAGAAATGAGGCAAGAATATCTGAAGTTGGAAATGTTACTTAAGGAAAATGACTACAACAATGCCATAAGCAAATAGAAATGATGTGTTCTGAATACAAATTAGAAAAGGCCACTTGCAAACGAGATCATAGAATTACAATGCTGAAAATCCATCACTGCTACCTGGAGAAGAAAAGAGAGGAAGAATTGAAACAATTTGATAAGAAGATGAGTTGGCTTCATTGTGTATAAAATGACACTAGACTCTTTTACAAATATATAATGGACTCTTTTACAAATATATAATGAACAAGATTTTATTCAATCTTTAGTTAATGAGGGAACAAAGACGGTAAGGCTGGTTCAAAGAACAAATTGAGGATCTAGGTTTTCATAGGCATTTGGAACAATGTTAGAACAAGATCACTAGGTTAAATACAAAACTGCCTAATGACCTACAGAGCAACAAACTATAACCATTGTGATTATCCTTTCTACCGAAGAGAAATGATTTGCAACATCTACACGTTGACGTGTAGTTTCACTCAATCTGGAAACTTTTATAGTAATGAGTGGGTTGAAGAAAATATATTCCCTTGCCTACATAATTAAATACAGGCTGGACGTGTTAAACCATGCACCTATATGACATTAAGGGGACATATTACTCACCTTTTGGTCTTATTTACAAGTTTTAAGTAAGTTTTCTTAACTCCTTGATGGTTAATTTTGTAATGGAGGGTGGGAAAAATCACATCTCCTTACAGAAGCTGGAGAATCACCCCCAAATTCTTGAAGAAGGTCAACAAAATCTTGACCTTAGCTTTGGCCTAATGGCAAGAAGAACAGTGTGTGAGGAAAGAGAAGAAACTTACTGATTTTAGACATAAAGATCACTCTTTTTTTTTTTAACTTTATTTTGTACATTTAATAATTGAAAACATAAGCAATAAAAAACTAAAAAGTAAACACAGATGAATAAATATATACATTTCTCAATTAAATGTAATGGATACATGTAAATTTTTTTGTTGTTTTGTTTTTTGTTTGTTTTTTTGTTTTTTTGTGTGTGTGAATCAAACAATATATTACACAATATATTTGGTTCATAGATGGCATTGGGGAGCAACTAACCCTTGCATTCATTGGCCATTACCTATTGTCCAGACCTTGCTGACTACGTCACACTGATGTCTGGAGTTTAGAAGAAAAAGCTGCGTTCACATCTCTCTGAGCCAGATCAAACACTTGAGAGTAGTTCCCTGGAGTTGGAATCACTACAGTTTGAAATCCATATGTATCCCCTGCAGAGGCAGCAGTTCCTCCAGTGGATGAGGACAAAGACCACCCTTTGAATGTGGCCCCCAAAACCACCTTTGAGGTGCCCTCACAGGGAGCAAGTGGCTGAAACCATTGATATCGCTCTTCAGGAAACGCCTGCCCAGTAAGATGCAGTTGACACACCAGCTCCACACAAAGCCAGGACTGCCTCTCTTAGACCCTACCCAGAGGGAAGCTCCCAGGGTCTCAGAGTGAAAGTACACTGAAACCAAAACATTCCTGTCCTTTACTCTTTGCTTTCGTACCCTGTTTATACATGGCTGTTTTTGTTTTTTTTTTAAGGATGAGTAAAATGTCAGTAAGAGACATTTTCACACAAAGGCACAGAGTTGTACCCCAAGGGCAGGGTTGAGAAAAGCATGAAAGTAGGTGGCCAGGTATATAAAGCAAGAGAATAAGAACAGACCAATGGTGGCTCAAATGAATTTGACTGAAGGATTGGCCTGGTCTATCTTAACCCTGCTGGGTTGGAGTGATGAGAGTATGAAAGGTGCCCTGTGATCTCCTAAAGGTAGGAATCAGAACCACAATGAGATATATTTCACACCCACTAGGATAGCATTAATTTTAAAAGCAAGCAAAAAAGAAAAAAGGAAAATAACAAATGTTGGGGAGGATGTGGGGAAATTGGAACCATGAAACATGTTGGTGGGTATGTAAAATGGTTCACCTGCTGTGAAAGACAGTTTGGCATCTCCTCAAAAGTTAAATGTAGAAATACCATATGACCCAGCAATTCCATCCCAAGGTATATACTCAGAAAACATAACTGAAAGAATTGAAAAAAAGTACTCAAATACTTGTACACGAATATTCATAGCAGCATTATTCACAATAGCCAAAAGGTAGAAACAACCCAAATGCCCATCAAGAGATGAATGGATAATCATATTGTGGTATACCCTGACAATGAAATAATATTATTCATCCATAAAAAGGAATGAAGTACAGATACATGCAAAAATGTGATGAGCCTAGAAAATATATTTAGTGAAAGAAGCCAGACACAAAATGTCACATACTGTATGATTCCATTTATATGAAATATCCAGACAGATAAATCCATAGAAACAGAAAGCAGACTATTTCTGGTGACTGCCAGGGAATAGGGGAAGGGAGAACAGGGAGTCACTACTGAATGGATAAGACATTTTATTTTGGAGTGATGAAAATGTTTTAGAACTAGATAGAAGCCCTGGTTGCCCAAAATTGTAAATGTACTAAATGCCACTGAATTGTTCATTTTAAAATGGCTAATTTTATTTTACGTGAATTTCACCTCAATTAAAAAAAATGAAGCAGGAAATGTCAACCATGATAACAGCATAGGTTTTGAACAGTAAAGGCCCAGTTTATAAATGGCCTACAAAATGTGAAAATATCCAGAGTAAACCAGTTTGGACAGAAGAGGGAGCAAGAAACCCACAGAAATATAGAATTTACATGAAAAAGAAAAAAAATTCCAAAAATACATTGATTTTCCAGGATTATGTCACCACTCTTCCCTTTGGATGAATTATTAATGCCTCTCAACATAGAAGTAGATAAAAAAAATTAATTCCTCAATACCCAAAAAGAAATATTGAAGAACCAGAGAATTTACAGTATGAAGGGCAGAGCTGAAAAATCATTCTGTCCAACCAGCCTGAGTTTACAGAAGGGAAAACCAAGAAGCGGGGACACGAAATGCCTTTCCCAAGATCACATGGCAGTTCTGGGACCAGCAGCGCAGGGTTGGTTAGGGACTGGGCTTTCCGTGAAAGGCGTTCCAACTGTGTTCTCTGTGGTTTTTTTTTTTTTTTTTTTTTTCTCTTAAATCACATACTTAAAATGTTTCCAGGCCTGTAGCAAATCAGTGTCTGCCACCCCCTTCTTCAGCTTTTCGGCATTCACACCCAAGGAAAATCAGGTTAAAATTAACATCTCTACAGCAGCCTTAAATGGAAAAGCCCCAAAGACTAGCATATGAGTAAGAAGTCAGCAAAATATGCCCCACACTCTGCCTTTTTCCTGGGTAGGGAAGTGGGTGATTTAGGAGACTATACGTGTAACCTGCGTGTCAGCTCAGGTCACCACGTCCTTTGAGAGCCAAACACAAAGGGCCTGGACGCCCATCCCAGATGCAGTCTTCTATGTCATTTCCGTGTCATTCCTTCCAGGCCTCGCCTTCCACACTAGAAGGCAGATCAAGGAATTTTTCTAAACAAAGACCATTCTCTCCTAAGGCCAGCTGTCTAAATAACTGGTTTTTTTTTACCCAACTGCACATACATCTCGGGACTTTTTTGAACTTGCCAGTACCTTCCCTTCCTTCCCTCATCCTTACACCAGTTGCCATAATGGGTCACTTCCTTGGAGGGCCTTCTCAAAAAGCAAGGTCTGAAGTAGACACACTATGGATCTTAAAGGTTATAATGCAGGTCAGTGGCAGAGTCAGAGCTAGAACTAAGGAGGAAAATTCTCTGCTCCAATAGTGTTACCACAAACCGAATGCCAACCGAATATATTACTATTCAATTTGGCTAAGAAGAAGCCATATGTCTTTATTAAATTTTCAAACTTATAGTTCCTGAAATACAATTTTCTTATTAACATAAAACATGATGTATTGACATCAATGTTTTAGCCACTAGGAGCACACTCCAGCACAAAGTCATGCCAGAAAGTCCCCTCTCCAATGATTATTTAATTTCACATAAAGTTGAGAATAAGAGTGGGGGCTCTGAAGTGAGAATATCCAAGGCCAGATCTCAATGTCACTCCTTATCTGTGTAGTCTTGGGCACCTTATTTAATTCCCTGAGCCTCAGTTTGCTCATCTATAAAATGAACATAACAGCAAGCACCCACCTCTTAAAGTCATCTTGAGAAAAAAAATAGAGTAAAACAGTAAAAGGGCATATATGTCATCCATTGTCATCCTCCCCCCAAAAGAGGCATATGGGCCATTCTGCAATTACAAACAAGAATCTTCCAAGTCTGGAGTGGATCACTGATCAATGTTTTTGGTCAACTGATCTTCAAGAACATTTCATGATATAATCTGTCTATTCTGAACTTCCACAGGCTCAAAAAGGATTCATGAGTTGGAAGAACCGGATCTAGCACCTTATCCAGAACTTATTCCTTCTCTAACATCCCAGATACCCTCTGCTTGAATACTTCTAGCAACAGGAAACTCATCCCTCCCCCAGGTAGCCATGTCATTTTGGGATAGCCCATGGCTTCCATACCCACTGATTCTACCCCCAATCCCTTGGGACCATCCAGGGGAAGCTCTCTCCCTCCCACAAGCTTAGCACTTCAGACACTATCATGTTTCTAAACTGAACTTTCCCATGTTCCTAAACTATTACCCAGGGGCCTCCACAGGAACTCCTGTTTCTTAATATGCCTCTGAACTGCCCAGTACATCTTAGGGAGTATGTCCAGCTTTGAGGAGGGGCCAGGCTGGGGAGAGGGCTGTAAAGAAGACAAGGCCACAACGCCTTATCTTCATCCTTCCAACTCCACCCCTCACCCTCATCCCATTCTTCTATGCTTTTGAGAAGCTTCAGAGATGTGGCATCAGCTTCTTTCAAACATTTCTTCAGTTGGATGGGGTGCCAGTGGTCTTTCCGCAGCACCTGAGCTAAGCAATGTATATGCTGCCCATGACTTTAGGAAAGGAGGAAAGGAAAGAAACAACCAGTGTTCCCTGAGTACTATGTGTCAAGCTCCATGCTATCTATTTTTCTTATATTACTTCATTTAAATAAACTACAACATAAGGGGCATTGTAAATATTTCAAAAAGGAGAAAGGCAGGGCTCAGGGAGAGCTAGCAGCTTACCCTCAATCATGGACGAGCTGAGCTAGAATATGAAATCAAGCCATCTAATATAAAGTCTCTTGTGCTTTCCTTTATAGAAGACATGTCTTCTGGGCCTTCTCATAAGTATGCTGAAGTTCTTAGCTACTGCACAAATAATCATTGACCTTGACTAGTCTCTACCCCAAGCTATCATAGTAACAAAATACCCCTCTATACCAAGGGAATAGCAAAGTACAGCCTATATGCCCAATCTTGTCACTACCTGTTTTTGTAAATAAAGTTTTATTGGAACACAACTTTGCCCATACTTGTGGTCTAGGACTGCTTTCATGCTTCAATGGCAGAGTTGAATACATGTAACAGAGACTATATGGCCTGCAAAACCTAAAATATTAACTAGGTGGCCCTTTACAGAAAAAAATTTCTCAACCCCTGCTCTAGACATACGTTGTGCTGGCAAATCATAAAACTACTGTACAAGAAGAACAGTGGAATCTTAATCCTTTGAAATAATATTGTCTCTCTCCATAAATAGTTCTTAAATGTATGCCCATTGTCAGTAAATTTTCCACATTAACCATAATACATTTCTCTAGGCTAAGTTATCCCACCACAGAATAACCACAACACCTCTTTACATCTCCATTTTCATGTAGTAATTTCTTGGCTGCCACAAGAGTTGGTATGTGGACAGCAATCTCCATTTTTTCAGCACCCAGGGATATTACCTTTCTCCATTGTATGTAGCTTTGCTAGGTTTATCAGCCAGGATGGCCCACCTTCCCCTGACCAAAGATGGACCTGAGACCCAAATATCCCTTTGGGACTCCTTCCCACATGATGTCATATCTTGAGTGAACTTTGTCAATAGAAATTTTAAAAGAGTTGATTTATGCCTACAGCAGTGCCCTTGCAAGACTCTTGGTTCCTGCTGCTCTGGAAATTGTCCTTTCCAAACCTGGTTCTTTACCTTCTCTTTCAGTCCTATAAATTTCCTTTAAAATTAAGTGGCCCAATCAGTGTCACTTGTAACAAGCCTAACTGATACAGTACGTCCGTAAAAATCTTCAGGGCAGGAGCATTGACTCTAAGGAATTAGATTCCTTATGAACCAATTAGGATGAAAGGAGTATGTACCTCAGAAAATCATGTTCTTAAAGCTAGCGGGTATTCTTATGGGTGTAAACCTATTGTAAATAGGACCTTTTGAATAGGTTATGTCAGTTAAGGAGTGGCCCAGGGTGGGTCTTGATCCTCTTCCTACAGCCCTTTGTAAGAGAATGTGATTCAGACCAAGAAAGTGAGAAAGCCATGGAAGCAAGAAGCTGAAAGCAACAAAATCCAGAAGAGAAGAGAGAGACCAGCAGATGCCACCATGTGCCTTGCCACGTGACAGAGTAGTCCAGGATTGCCAGAAACTGTTCTTTAGGAAGAAAACATCATCTTGATGATGCCTTGATTTGCACATTTTCACAGCTTCAAAACTGTAAGCTTGTAAGCTAATAAATTCCCATAGTTAAAGCTAACACACTTTATGGTATCTGCTTTGGGCAGCTTAGCAAACTAAAATAGGGAGGAAATCCTCTACCTGAAACTATAAAATCCCAGAATTTTAATTCAGTTTTTAATGAAAAAAAGATGTAAAATGAAGAGACTAGCAATGCCATTTCTCAGATTTTAAATTAGTCCCAGTGGTTAATGTACAGTGAGTTCTTATTGCTAATATAATTTCACTTCCCTAGGACTAGACTAGTAGCTTATTTCTTTGTGATAACACGGTACTTTAAAGTTGAGCATGATAAGTTTCCTTTCCATGGCTTTCATTTGGGGCCATTTACAAGTCTGTGATGGCAAAGGCACAAGTGAGATATTTTACTGCCCCCAAAACATAACTGACAAGACACCAAAGCAAAATTCCCAGCTTCTCTTCAGTGGCTTTTACACCAGAGGGTGCTGGGGAAGGCTAGGAATGAGAATGACCCAGGAGATCAATGCAAACTGACACAAAGACTCCGGGCTTAGCCAATGGCTAAGGCACAAAGGTGTGCCCACAGCCTCTGGCCTCAACACCAACATGTCTGCCAGGAAGTAAGAAAGCAGTGGATCACCCAAAGGTCAGAGAACATGAAAAATATTCCTGCATGAACACAACAGTAGAGGAAAGGATGTTCAAGGACACTTAGTCCACCCACTATCTGATGAAGGAATCTCCTTCACGAAAACCCCTGACAAATGGATGTCACTAGAGATGTTCAGGCTCTGCTTGAATACCTTCAGTGATGGTGGACTCATTACCTTTAGGACAGCTCACTTCAATTTCAGACAGCACTAACTGTTAGACATCTCCAACAGCTGTGATTTGAATGAAGCCTCACAAACAGTGCTGACCCTTCCTCCCTGTGCTCATCCTTCACGTATTTCACCGCAGGTATCATGTCCCACCTCAATCTTTTCAACACCTCACTAACAACCCCAGATGCTATGAATCACTTTTATGGTGGCATGGATTTTGACTTTACCTCCCTAGCTATAAAGGGTCTATCAGTCCAATCCTGGCAGGAAAGAGACGGCACACTCAAATTTGGTAATTTGAGGACAGTTTAAAAGAAGGGATGTATTAGTTTCCTAGAGCTGCCATAACAAAGTGCCACAAATTGGATGACTTAAAACAAAAGAAATTTATTGTCTCACAGTTGTGGAACATAGAAGTCTGAAATCAAAGTGTCAGCAGAGCCATGCTTCTTCTGAAACGTATTTGGGAGAATCCTTCCTTGCCTCTTCTAGCTTCTGGTGTTTGCCAGCAGTCCTTGGCGTTTTATTGACTTTAGATGCATCACTCCAATCTCTGCCTCCTCCTTCTTCACATGGCCTTCTCCCCAGCGTCTGTCTGTGTGTCCAAATTCCCTTTATTATAAGGACACAGATCATACTGGATTAATCCAATTTGTCCAATTTGGCCTCATCTGAACTAATCATGTTTTCAAAGATCTATTTCCATATGAAGTCATATTCACAGGATTGGACTTGAATGTTTCTTTTTGGGGGGACACAATTCAATCCACAACAGGACTATTTGCAAATTGTGAGTAGGGTGTAGGGAAACTAAAAGGGATTGCATAATATCCCAGGGGTGTTACTAACCTAGACTTGAAGCAGCAAGGAAAGCAGTTAGCAGAACCTAGAGACAAGGTGAGCAATGTAAAGAGAATTGCTATAGGGGGGCTACAGCCTTCAATTATATGTGGTACCCCCCAGGAGAAAAGGACTGGTGAAATAAATACACTCCCCCACCCCTCTCCCTTACTCTAATCTCCTGCCAGAGCTCTCCATTGGCCAAACCCCACTGGAAGCCTGAAGGAAAGTAAGCCCACAGAGCACAGCACAGAGTGATGAGTGGATCTGGATTGGCAAATGGAAAATATCCAGCACAGAGGACATCTCTTTCTTTGCCCAGAATGCTTTCGATTTTATTCTGGTAATAATAACCTCAGTTTTCTTCAGAGAAACCCTTCTCTCCCCCACTTTCTTGCTATATAGTTGAGGCCCAGTTAATTGCCTCTGACTCCAGGAGAGGTCATGTGACTCAGGCCTGACCAATCAGAGGACCACAATCCTCTCCCTGATCAATGATTGGTTCAGAGATAAACGTATAACCTGGTTCTGAGACAATGAGAAATCTCAGTACTTCTGCCAGAAGGGTAATGTTCTCCTTTCTCCTGGACTGGAAGAAATTAGCCTGGAGCTACCAGAAGCCATAATCCACCCAAGGGCACAGCCTGGATAAAGGAAAAGTTAAGTCAGAAGAAGGAAGAGCCAAGAGAGGAGAAAGACTAGAACCTGAAAACATTTTTTAGTGCCTGGATCCAGTTGTGCCTGAAACTTACACTATCCATCTCAATCTGAAACTGAAACGATATTGAAAAGACAGGATATGCCATCTGCCCCGTGGGATCTAAGCCCCCTCTCAGTTAGAAGCAGAATGGGCATCACCACCCCAAAATCCTCAAGACTGGGGAATGAACAATGGGCAAAAGTAGATGTATTATTTTTCTATTATACACTTATTATTAAACTAGCAATGGAAGAACTCTTATCATTGATGTAAAGGCAGTGGCCACCAGAGGTTCTAAGGGATGGGAGAGGGAAGAATAGGTGTAATATGGGGGCATTTTCGGGACATTGGATTTGTCCTGCATGACATTGCAGTGATGGATACAAGATATTGTCTATTTTGTCATAACTTACAAAATTGTGCTGGACAGAGTGTAAACTACAATGTAAACTATAGTCCATGGTTAGTAACAATGCTTCAATATGGGTTCATCAATTTTAACAAATGTACCACACTAATGAAGGATGTTGTTAATGTGGGAAAGTGAGGGAGGGGGAGGGAGGGGGGGTATATGGGAATCCTTTATTTTTTATGTAACATTTATGTAACCTAAGCTTCTTTAAAAATAAAAATAAAAATTTTATTTAAAAAAAAAGTACACACAAATAAGATATCTTTTCAAAGTAGTCACCAGTGGAGGTAATACAGTTTTTCCAAAGATGCTTTCATTTTCAAAATCTATTTGAACAATCATCTGGGAAATATTTTTCAAAAAATAAAATAAGTACCATGATTTTGTTATAACTGTGAGACACACACACACACACAAAAGAAAAGACAGGATATGGTAGCATAAAGAGCACTGGTGGGGCTTAAGTTCAAACCCTGGCTCTATCACCTTCTAGCTAGACAACCCTGAGCAAGATACAACCTCCTGATCTTCAAGTTTCTTGACTTTACAACAGGGATTTATAATGCCCTGTCACCCTCAGGTGGCAGGCATTTTGAGCACTAAACAGGATCATATATTTAAAAGTCCCTTGTAAACTGTAAAGCATTGTACAAATGTCACCAATTCTTCATCAGGTCATCCCCACCTTCAAATGCACCTCCCTCGGGACACTGGAAACACAGTGTTCTGCAGTCAAGGGCACATGGCATTCTAAAATTACTTCCAAGGCTGAGTAGTGACATATTGAGTAGCAGCTGTCAAGAGCAGTGGCAATCTCGACATTGCCAAATAGGAAAGAAATGAAATTGACAAGATTGGCTTTATATTTAAAGAGACAGACTGGAATCAGCAACTAAGAAACAGAATAATAATAAAAATTATGCTGAATTTAAAAATATGTCTGAAACAGTGTCAGGGCAAAAGAGGGAGAGGAACAAGCAAATTAAAGAAAAATGGTCCATGTTCTGTGGTTCTGTGATTCAAGTTGCAATAGTCACAGCTGGGTAGCAACATAGCCAACACTGAAAACCATGGAGCAGATGAGAGGAGTGCTTCCCTGAGGACACAGAATTGCTGAAAGGAAAGACCCATACACTGCAATCATGAATTATTGGGAAAGAATAAAGGCAAAGAAGTCAGCAAGCGAGCAGTAAATACAGACACAGAAAAGGGGAAAGCTGTCAAAGATCTAGCAGCTGAACTGACCCTGATGTTAAGCAGGGAACTTGAGTAGCAGTTCACCAAGTAGCTAAAACCCATGTGGAAATTTCAAAACTGTGGAATGGGAAAAATCCAGAGCAAAGCTAGGAAAATGACTTACCACAGAAGCAAAAGAGAAAAACATATGTGTAAAATGCTTCAACGTGCTCGTCAATAGCTCTCGCCTCACAGATATGAATACCAGACTTGGGCGAAGTATAAATAAGCACTGGACTTTTTGCTGGTCCACCAACTCGATTCTACAATAGATTAAAATCAAAGAGCAAAGGAAAATTAAAATGAATTTATAATCAATATGCCAAATGCACTCTGGTTTCCCAACGGGTCAAAACTGAAAGAAGCATTTGGTGAAGTCAGAAGGAAAATAAGATCTTTATTGCCCAGCTGAAGAAAAATGCATTTCTTATAAAGTGCTCAAATGAAACATAATTCAAAAATCATTTTCAGTACCTGCTTTCAGCAAATCACTGTGCTAGGTGCTGCTGTAGAACAGGAGATGAAAGCAACATGGTTCTTTCCCTTGTATAGGTAACAATCCAGTAGAAAAAGAAAATCCCACTAGCCCAAGATAGAAGGGTGACTGGAATGCTTCAGGTGGGACAGACAAGGCCTAGTGGCTGTAGTGCAGGTCATTGCACAATGAAAATCACAAGAAAGAAAGACAGATTCACACCGACAGTTTTCCTCCCCCATGTAAGTCGGCTGAGGAGATGAATCAATCAATCAAAAAAGCTTTGGTTGAACTGTGGTCTATGGTTGATGGCAAGGCCCCAGGATGTGTAAGTCCATTGAGGGTGATGGGCCACACTTGTGGGAGATGTTTGTGTGGGATATGGTGGGAGTTGTGAGAGGTGAGCAACATGGGAATCCCTGTAGGTTCCATGTAATATTTAGGTAATCTAAGCACCTCTTAAAAAAAAAAAAAATATATATATATATATATATATGTATATATGTATGTATGTATGTACGTATATATAACATTTTGTAAGCAAATGCACATATATGCATATATATTTATATATCATTTTACAAATATTGGTATGTATTATGAAAAATTTGATTTTTACCCACAATAAAAAATTTATAAAAAGCTTTGGTGACCAGGTCCCCTCTCTCCCAACCAGCCCTCCCCCAAACACGATAAACCAAGCCCTGTCAATTCTACCTGCAGGCACTGGAGGTAGAATCCTGCTTCTCTCTACCCCACGCTACTACTGCCCAAATCCAGGATACGATTCTCTTTCACCTGGACTATGCCAAATTATCTGCTGATTCCCACTCTCTCTCCCTTATAATCAATCTTCCACCCAGAACCCAGATTAATATTTTTTAAATGCAAATTAGATCAAAATCCTTCCATAGCTTCCTGGGCTAGAATGAAATACCAAATTCTCCAAGACCCTGCATCTTTCAGCCTCTGACCACATGCTCTGTCTTCCTCATTATACTCCAACTTCTTTGACCTTCGTTCAAGTTCTGTGACTGCATCATGCTCTTTACCATTTAAAGATCTGAGCATATGCTGTTCCATCTCTGCAAAGCTCTTCCCTCCCACTCTTCTCCTGACAAACACTTATCCAGCCCTCAAGTCTCAACTTAAAATTTACCATACAGAGAAGTCTTTCTGAGCTCCCCCTATAAATTAGGTCTCAGAGCATCCTATACTTATTTATCAGAGTTGGTAATTATATGTTGACTCTAAGTCTATATGTTTAATCTCTGATTTTCCACAATACAGAATGGTGGGAGCTTTTCCATTTGTACCCCACTATACACTCAACTCCTAGAAGAGTTTCCGACACTCATTAGGGGCTCAGAAAATATTTATTGAATGAATGAATATGCTCAGCACTTACATAGTGTACAAAAGTAGAAGTCATGTCCTCCTTCGTCAAGGTGTTTCCAATCTAATATCACAAAACATTGGGAAGTAGAATAAAATAGATGAAAATCCCATATAGGACATTTTATATGGTAAGTGCCATAGGTGCACAAGCAGTCAGTATAATTCATGAAATAGCAAACACTAGGTAAATAAGAGGTATTGTTTTTAAGTCATTCCCACTTTCAGGCAGATTCCCATTTTCAGGCGGAATCATTGGTAACCCCGAATTTTTTGCAAAGGGAGAACCAGGAATCAGTCAGATAAAAAAAATCAATATCCATAAATAGAGACTCAAGATCTCTGCTTACTAACTCAGGATTGCAACAGACAGAGAGCCGCCTGCCCCAAAGCCACCGAAGCTGTGCTGGGTGCCAGTGTAGGTCCCAAATTTGGACCACCTGAGCAGTGCAGAACTCTGAAGGAAGAAGCTAAGCCAAAAATTAGTTCTTCTTGGAGATGCAGAGGGATGGAAAAAGCATCACACCCACACTTATAAAAAAGAAAAAGCTGGACAAAGTGCAAATTAACTTTTCTTGAACCCATCAAAAAGCTGAGGTCCCAGAGCTATCAACTAACCTGGGGAAATATAGACATCTACAGGGAGAAACAGGCCCAAAACATTTGTCGAGCTGGGACTGACACCACTGGACACCATATAAGCCAGAAGGAAAACTTTAGCTAAAATTATTTTCATGAATGCTAAAGGCCAAATGTGATTTAGTTAGCGGCTACAGATATAGGAAAAGCTGGGTGAAGAGCATACTGGAATTTTCTGCACTATTTTTGCAACTCTTCTATAAGACTAAAGTTATTTAAAAATAAAAAGATGAAACAAAAACCGGTTCAAAACTCCTGAAGGCCACAGGACATGGACAGAGACAAACAAAAACACCCATCAAACAAGAGGCCTCTCATGTCTGGGACTCTCACAGGAGATTACGCCTGCGAAAATGAGCCCGCACACAAAAAATATTTTTAAAAAGTCCCAACAAACAAATGTTTTCACACTTAAAAACTAATAGCTAATCTTATTTTTAATTTTTAGAAATTAGAATTGTTTTTTTATATCTTCTATTTCATCTTTTACAAGCTCCTACTGTTTTCAGGCAGGCAAGGACTAAGAGCATTGACTGTCTTCTGATATTCACTGAAAGAATGTCTAGAAGGTTCCCTTCACATAAATGAAAATAAATCCAGAAGGAGGGGGGGTGGATGTGGCTCAAATGGTTGGGCATCTCTCTCCCATATGGAGGGACCTGGGTTCAATCCCTGGGCCCTCCTGGTAAAAATAAAGAAAAATATAGGTGTGTGGGCCTCCAGGCCCCATGTGTGGGTGCGCCGGCAGGCCCCTCAAACGGGTGAGCCCCCCAGGCCCCGCACGTGGGTGCACTGTCAGGCCCCACTGAGCCATGCAGCAAGATGATGATGTAACAGGAGAATGACACAAGGGAGAGCCAAGACAAGATGCACCAAAAAACCAAGGTGGCACAGATGGTAGGACACCTCTCTCCCACATCGGAGGTTCCCAGGATCGAATCCCGTTGAAGACAGGAGGAGAAGGATGAGAAGAGAGGGCAGGAAACAGACATCGAGAATTGCCCAGTGAATGGACACAAAAACAGCAAAAATGGGGTGGGGGGGTAAAAATGGATAAAAGTAAAGAAATAAATATTTTTTTAAAAATCCAGATGGAAGGTATGAGATGCATGAAATAGTAGGAAACAAAAAATCAGAACACCTATTGGTAAATTTAAGGAAGAACTGGTTATAAAAATAATAATAATGATAACATTTTTGTACTTGAAACAAAATGAAATTAAAATACTAGACAAAAATAATACAGAAGATGGAAAGAGTGTTCAAAGGCAGATAGTAGAAGAGGTGTTTGAAGGAATTTAAAGCATTCTAAAAATACTTGTTCAGTAGAAAGATAGAAATATTGATTTACTTTAAACTTTTTTTTAAATATGTAAGATTATGTACTTATATTTTAAAAAGGAAAAATAGCCACAGAAAGATTAGAAATAAAATGTGTAACTCCCAAACTGATAATGGAGAAGTTGGGGGGAGAAGAGAAAGAAAATAAAGAAAACTCCATCAATCTACAGAATTCCTAAAAGGGGATTGCTTGAAAGATTGAAGCTTGGTAAATAGGAAACACAAAATAAGATGATAGGAGGGCGGATGTGGCTCAAATGGTTGGCCATCCATCTCCATTATGGAGGGACCTGGATTCAATCCCCAGGACCTCCCGGTAAAAAGAAAAAGAAAAAATATGGAGGGCGCGCGGGCCGCCAGGCCCCACGCCCGGGTGCGCCGTCAGGCCCCACCAAGCCGTGCTGCAAGATGATTACGTAGCAGGAGGGTGACACAGGGGAGAGCCAAGACAAGATGCACAGATAAACCAGGAACTGCGGTTGGCACAGGCGGTAGAGCACCTCTCTCCCACGTCAGAGTTTCCCGGGATCAAATCCCAGTGAAGACAGGAGAGGGATGAGAAGAGAGGGCAGGAAACAGATGTGGAGAATTGCCCAGTGAATGGACACCAAAAAACAGCAAAAATGGAGGGAGGAGTTAAAAATGGATTTAAAAAGTAAATAAATAAAATTAAATTAAATAAGATGATAGAAATAAATGTAAATGTATTTGCAATCACAAGTTAAACTCATTTTCTTAAAGAAAATACTCTCTATATTTGGGCAAGTCTAGGATGCCCAAGTAACAGAGAGACCCAACAATGATCTAATACCATAATATAACAGAGGAAGTGAACACTCCATGTCAATGGGCAAATCTGCTCCATGCAGTCATTAGTTCAGAGATACAAGATTCCTTCCATGTCATTTCTCCACTGACATTTACAGTATTTTCCTCATCTGCACAGTTGAAGCTCTGTCAAAGGCACATCTATGTTCTGACTCACAGAAGGAGAAAAGGTGGGGATAACATATAAACAAGGGTGTTTTTATTTGTTTGTTTTTACAGTGTGGGTGGGCCCAGCCATCACCGTATTTTTCTGGTGGATCCTCATATTCAAAACCTCCATTTTGTGAGAATAGAAATACATTTTTTGCTCCTCGACTTTTTCTACTCAGCATTAAAAAAAAAGAGAAAGAACAATATTGCTATAACGACTTTCCTGCAAAATGCCTGGATAGTGATCAACATCATTGACATTTTAGATAATTTTGATTGTTTCTTTATTATTAGTGTCTTATAAAAGACTTTTTAAAATAATACAATTGATACTTTATTTTTTTATCTTAAAAATTAAAAAACTGAGAATTATGTTTGTCATTTAAGAAAACTGTGAAATGGTAAAGTTTAAATGGCACAATATTCAGTATTTAGGTGTAATGCATATTTGTCACAAATGGTTGTGTTATTTTCTTTAAGGAAGAAAGTCTGTTTTTAAAATATAGATTTGCCTTTTTAAGTGAAATTGGACATTGATGTTTATTTATTTGAAAATATGTCTTTACAATTTAGTCCACATGTTCCTTAAAATGTCTTTGATTTTAAAAACAAACAATAAAGTCCAGTTTCCATTGTTTTCCTCTGTAAGCAAATAGACACTGTTTTTAAAGGACTATGCTTAGGAGAAAGAGCAAACCTAGCTAGATTCTGTAACTATTTCCACACTGTGATTTATCAAATTCTTCTACTTACAGACAGGTTAGCTTCTGAAAGGTTTTAAAATCAAGCTGCAGGTAAATCTAAGGAACAGTAGAAGGTCGGGAATGGACAAAGTGGACTTGTTTTTGCTCTGGTACTTTGCTTTCTTCCTTTCTCTGACTATTAAGACGTATGGACCATTCTGTTCAGGAAATTGTGTCATTCTGTACCTCCCTTCTGGGCAGAAACCTTGAGATCAGATATGCATCCCACTTCATTGCAGCTACCTAACTTTGAGAGATGCCCATCGTTTCTCAAACTACTCCCCTGTCTCCATTGTTAAAGGCAGCTGAGCTATATGGACAGGCATAGCCATATAAAAAAGTCGAATGTGATCCAGGACCAGTGGGTCTTCTACCAGAGTCTGTAACCTCATCAGCATTTGGCATACGCCAATCATTGTTCCAAGCGCATAACATAAATTAACTCATTTAATCCTTAGAAGAACCTTTGACTTAGGTTCTTAATTTTATAAATGAGGAAACTCAGGCCTAGAGAAGTTACATTATTAATTCTCCTGTTTTAGAGATGAATGGATGAGGTCCACAGAGCAGGGAAGTCGTAGAGCTGGGATCTGAACCCAAGCTGTCTGACGTCAGGGTCCACGCTTGATTACTAGACCATTCTGCCTCTCAAGGTTGTTAAGCAGTGAACTGGAATGAGCAATGGTCTGCAACCCAGACAATCATGGTCTACTTTTCATTCTGCTTGTGCTAGTAACTTGCTGTGTGCCCTTGGGCCCTTCATCTTTAAAAAGAGGGCGTTAATAATTAAAGAATTACAAATTAAAACAAGCCACCATTTTCACCCATCAAGCTAGCAATGATTTTGTCCCACTGCTGTTAAAGACACAGGAAAATGGTCACTTTATGTCCCACTAGAAGAAGTGTGATAATAACAGCAATAATGGTAATAATAGCTGGTCTTTATTGAAAGCTTAACATGTGCAAGCATAGTGCTAAATTTTTTACAGAGATAGCTAATTTAATCCTCCTGTTCACCCCAGGAGGCAGGTATTATCACTGCCCAATGATGGATGATGAATGAAAGACAGAAAGAAATTCCCCATTTATCACTGAAGAAATCAAAGCTTAGAAAGACACAAAGTGCTGAGGTCACACAATTAGTAACGGGGGACAGTAGGGGAAACCCCAGCAGCCAACTCCAGAGCCCAGGCTTCCAAATGGGAATACAGTCTCTGTATTTGCTAACATTAGTCAAAAGCCTTAAAATGGGCCTTTCCTTTAAATGTGCAATTTCCCATCCTGGGGTTTATCCTCATTTACCTCAAGAATATAATCAGGGGCAAGAACTTAGCTACAAAGTATTCATGACAGTTTATAAAGTTTTTTCTTCTTTTTGCTTATTCATATTTTTCAAATGATCTATAATAAACAAGTATTACTTTGTTACTTCACAAGAAGAGTTTTAATATTGGGAATAGCCTAAAAGTTACTAAATATCTTTTCATATTTAGAATTCTGTGACTCTACAGAAGGCAAATATTGGATTTTAAATTATATTAAAGCTCAAGCTAATACAAGCTGTTGAAAACAATAAAGATTGAAAATTTTAAAGCTATTATAGTTGACAGTCATTATTGTCTTATTATCCTGTCTGTGATGTCCCACCCCACCCCCACCCCCAGCCTGATTTATGCTTTGGAAACTTTCCTTCATCTCTCAAGGTTCACCTCTTTCAAAAACTTCTGTTGATCCATCTGTCTCCTGGGCTTCCTCAGATCTAAGGCATGCCTGAATCTTTGCCCTTGACTATACTGTATATGTTGGTTTACTTGTTTCCAAATTAGACTAAAAGATCTCTGAGGACAGGAGCTAATTCTTAATAGACTTGTTATTCCCGCATCCTAGAACATTGTGTTAAATGAACAAAAGAGAATTAGACACTCCTTACGAATCAATGGAAGTTACCTGCGTCTATCTCATAATAACTACCATCCTATGAATAAGTTAAATGTTAAGTCTTCATGGTCAAGTTTTTACTTAAACTTTTTTTTTTTTTTTTTTTTTTTACCAGGAGGTCCCAGGGATCAAACCCGGGTCCCTCCATATGGGAGAAGGACGCCCAACCAGTTGAGCTACATCCGACCCCCATGGTCAAGTTTTTAAAGCTGTCTTAAATTTCAGATCATTTCTAGAAGAATTTTTTTTTAATTAAGGGTTTATTGACATTTTCTGAGCACTCCGTGCAAATTATAAGAATGTATGTAGTCACCATGGATTTTTACCTGACTGTATTATGGCTTAATATTGTTTTGAAAAATTTATCTGCCTCTGTCCTACTTGCATTCATTGTGCTAACAGAAATATCCTACATGAATTCTGTTTCCAAAGTTAATTTGGCAAACATCTGCTACAAGAAAAATGGTCCAGATGGTTTCTGACATAGAGTGATAATAAATAAGTGGCCCTTTTCACATATTGTATGGTATTTGCTGTAGTTTTCTATTAAAGGGATGTGGTTTTTAAAGAGGGGGAAAATCACTTAATTTCCTGGCCACCCATGGCACATGGAAACACATGTGACTCATGTGTCTAAATGCCAGGCCACTCTTTATAGTTCCAGTGAGGCCACATTGCCAGGAATAACTCATATGGTACTGATCCATGTTTCTTTCTGTGATATTTTAATATCACTTACCACATGCGTTACACATATTGTCTTAATATTTTCAACAACCCTATGTAATAGGTATTATCTCTGTTTCCTAGATGAAAAAATAATCCAAAGCTATTAGTAAGTGGTAGAGCATCTGACTCCAAAGCCTGTGGTCCTAATAGCCACTCACTCTCCACACCAGTGGTTTCTGGGCATTCACTACCAGGTTGCACTCCTGATGGACAAGTTCCTGTGTAAACCTTATCACAAAGGCCCTCTGCAATAGCAAAGTTGCATGAGGGTACCTTGCCACACCTCTGAAGCCTGTTGTCAGTCCCTTCAAAAAGAGTTTCATAGTTTCTTGTCCACCCTCCTACTTCTCAGGCATGGAGGCAACATGGAGTACTGTACTGAAGAGGAGAAGGCCCCTCTCCCCCAACCTGGTATCCGTCTTTAACATCCAAACAGAGGTTTATCCCAATATTTCACAGAGCATCTTTGGAAATGCCTTCATCTCTTTCTGCAGTCTTTCCCTCCATAGGATGGTCCAGGGGTCTAAAACTGAGGCAGACACTCTGCATTCCCCTCCACTTGGGGCTAAAGCTCCTATTCTCCTTTTGTCAAAACCCACTGGCAGAATTCTTACAACTTAACAAGAAAAAGACAATCTAATTTTTAAATGGGCAGAGGATTTGAATAGACATTTCTCCAAAGACATACAAATAGCCAATAAGCACATGAAAAGATGCTGAATATCATTAGTTATTAGGGAAATGTGAATAAAAGCACAATGAGATACTACCTCATACCAACTAAAATGGCTATTATTTTAAAATCAGAAAATTGCAACTGTTGAATATTCATTCATTGCTGGTGAGAACGTAAAATGGCACAACCACTGTGGAAGACAGTTTGGCAGTTCCTCAGGAAGTACAGAACGACCATATGACCTGGCAAGCCTACTTCTAGCACCCATAAGAATTGAAAGCAGGAACTGGAACCAGTATTTGCACATCAATGTTCATAGCAGCATTATTCACAAATTGCCGAAAGATGAAAGCAACCCAAGTGTCCATCAACTGATGAATGAATAAACAAAATGTGGTTATATACACAATAGATTATTCAGCCATAAAAAGGAATGAAGTTCTCATACATGTAACAATATAGATGAACCTTGAAGACATCACATTGACTGAAATGTCAAACACAAAGGGACAGATACTGTAGGATCCCACTTATATGAAATAATTGGAATACACAAATTCATAGAAACAGGAAGTACAGTGCAGGTCACCAGGGGTGGTGGAGAAGGGAATGGAGAATTAATGCATAATGGATGTAAGGTTTCTGTTTAGGGTGATTGGAAAGTTCTGGTAATTGATGGTGGTGAGGGAAGCACAATACTGTGACTGTGATTAATCCCACTGAATTGTATTCTTAGGAGTGGTTGTGATGGGAAAGTTTACCTTGTATATGTGTTTCAACAATTTAAAAATGGGAGAGAAAATACTAAAAAAACTAAATAAAAAAATGAAAAAAAGAGAGAGAGAAGGAGACTAAAGAGATAACGGCAATTAAATGCATTATATGATCCTGGACTGGATCTAATAATGGAGGAGAAAATGACCAAAAGTGATCTTTTTGGTACAATTGAAAAAATTGGTATATAGACTGAGAACTTTATATCAATATTAAGTTTCTTGGGCTTTACAACTGTTCTTAAGGTGGTTACATAAGTGACCATCCCTGTTCTTAGGAAATATACACATAAGTATTGTGTTCAAGGAGCATGATGTATGCAATCTACTCTCAAATGTTTAGAAAATCAGGTAGATAGACTGACAAAAGTGGCAAAATGTTAAAATCTGGGCATCTAGGTAGAAGGTATATTGGAGTTCTCTGTATAAGTTTTGTATTATTTTTGCAACTGTGAAAAGTTTGAAATTAGTTCAAAATAAGAAGGGGAAAAAAAAAACCAACACTGGCAACTTGATTTCTGCTGAGCTGAGTTAAGAGGCAACCGAGCGCCAAGATCTCACAGGAAATGTAAGCATTTAGAGAATGCTTTCTTTACCAGAATTCATTCCATGAATGATGTGGCATGTGGTTGAGAGGAATAAGTCACTAGAAGACAGACTCTACAAGGGCTTGTAAAGGTAGCAACTGCTAAACTGCCTTTTAGGCAGGGTGGGTCTATTTAACCTTTGAGCTTTGATTCGTTGAAAGAGGTGAGCAAGTTTGGGGCTAGGGTGGAAGCTCTCTTGATAAGAGAAAAACCTCTGAATGGGATGGCTTGGCCTCTCCCACAGAGTATTTAACCTTTCCCTAGCTGAAGAGATCTTGAGCAAATACTTCAAGAACAGTGGTTTGAAGAGGTACCCAACTGAGAGCCTGTAAATGCTGTACAGAATTGCTCTATAGATACCAGCAGTAGGCATGGCTTGAGCTGCTGCTACAATTCCTGCCTCCCTCATAATTGTTTTTAGGCTATTGTAATTTTCTTAGATTTAACTAATTTTGATTTATTAATTCAGCACCTGCTATAAACAGAGCCTTAAGCTACTTGTTGTGAGAACATAAGAAAAACATCACAGTTTAGGAAGATTTGGGTGGAGGGCCAAAACTATTACACACAAAATGTTTAAACAACATAAGTGCCTCAAATGATTGAACACTTAGAGTTCATCTGGCACTGTGCTAATATGCACTATCTCGTTTAATACACACTTATGCATGCACACACACACAAGACCTCAATACGGTGCTCTTATTATACCCATCTTACAGCTGAGAAACGTGAAACGTAGAGATGTTGAGTAATTTGCCCAAGGTCACCCAGCTAGCTAAGGGCAGAGCTGCTATGAGTCAACCTATGCAACAAGATGTTTGGGAGGGAAAGAAACCAAGAGGACATAGGCATAACTCAATGGAGGAGATGAGAATACAGGAGCTTTTGAGAAACAGGAAGGATCAAAAGAGGTGAAAAGGGGCCAGGCGGGAAGGAAAGGCAATGGGAACAGCTTGTGTTTTAGTCAGCCAAAGGGGTGATGATGCAAAATACCAGAAATCTGTTGGCTCTTATAAAGGGTATTTATTTGGGGTAGAAGCTACAGTTACCAGGCCATAAAGCATAAATTACTTCCCTTACCAAAGTCTATTGCCATGTGTTGGAGCAAAATGGCTGCTGATGTCTGCCAGGGTTCAGGCTTCCTGGGTTCTCTCTTCCCAGGCCTCATTTCTCTCCAGGCTCAGCTCCTCTGGTTTTTCCATAAGGCCAGCTGTAGACTATCAGGTGAACAGCTCTGTCTCTCTCCCTGGGCTTCTAACATGTCTAATACTGTCTCTATTCCTCTGCGTTCTTCTCCTGTATGTTCACTTCCCAGGCTCCAGCTCAAAATTCAGCATCAGAACTCCAGCTCAATCCTTTGCCATGACTTTTATCTGTGAGTCCCTACCTACCAAGGGGCAGGGACTCAATGCCCTACTGAGGTGGCCCAATCAAAGCCCTAATCATAAATTAATCATGCCCAGAGGAATAGACCAGTTTACAAACATAAACCAGTATCTATTTTTGGAATTCATAAATAATGCCAAACTGCCACAGCTTGTGTAAAGGTAGATATGTAGGAACAAGGACCCCAGAATCCAGGATGTCAGCTTGAGTAGGGTGGACTATCCACAGTTGGCAGGACCAGTCCAGCACCTCACCTGTTTTTTGCACAGCCCTTGAACTAAGAATGGGTTCTACCTTTTAAAATGGTTTAGGGAGGGCGGTGGGGGGAAGGTGGCTCAAAAACAGAATAATATTTTGTGACATAAGAAAATTATATGAAATTCAAATTTTACTGTCCATAAATACGTTTTTTTGGAACACAGTCACATGCATTTGCTTACCTATTGTCTACGGCAGTTTCATCCTCCGAAGGCCGAGTTAAGTAGTTGCATCAGAAACCATGTGGCCCTCAAAGCTGAACATATTTACTGATCTCACTCTTTACAGAAGAAGTTCGCTGACCCCTGGGCTAGAGCAGCAATCCTTCTCAAATACCTGACCATGATGAAATTTTTACCAGTCTACAGGAAAATATGAAAAATAAATAATAAGTAGATTTTTCATAAAGTTAGACTTATTCTGGTAAAAAATAGCCCTTTATCCTGAAGTGACAGCCTTCCTATGTTTTGTTGACATGATGGGCTGCCCTTTCTCTTACTCAGTGGTGGTGATCGTCGGCTGGGATCTGTTTTATCTCTTCCTCTACTTGGTTGATGGGGATGGAAGCGGCAATGTCATCTCTCTGCTTCCTTGCCTTTTCCTCAGGTCCTTCTTTTTTTTAGATTTTATTTATTTATTCATTTATCCCCCCGTTGCTGCTTGTGCTCGCTGGGTCAGCTAACCACGCTGTGTGGGCGGGCTTGCCTTCACCAGGAGGCCCCGGGAACCGAACCCGGGGCCTCCCATATGGTAAATGGGAGCCCTACTGATTGAGCCGCAGCCGCTTCCCTCAGGTCCTTCTTTTGACATCTGTCTGTTCCACTCACCCATGCTCCTTGTTCCCAGCTTCCGGCTCTGACCCCTCCTGCACAGTTAGTGACCTCAAAATGAATTCACGTGCCACACAAATGGTGGAGGAGGGATATCACAGGTTATCTGCCATCTGTGTTTAAAGATAAATGCCTAGTTTCATGTGATTAAGCCCAAGAAATTCAACTGCTTCATAAGCCAGTCTCTCTTCTAAGCAAAAGAAGCGGGCCCTCTGCCTTATCATCAAAGCATGGAGTGCGGTATCTCTCTCATAGGGCAGGCACTCAATAAATTCCTGTGCTGAGTTTTAAGGGTTGATTCTTAAAGCATCAGTTATAGACCATTGTGTGATCTTGATGGAAATTTCTGTGGAAGCAGACAGAAAGATTTCCTTCTAAAATGATGATGGCAAGATGATTTTTAAGCATAACTAATTTTTTTAAAAATATGCTGTAACTTTTTTTTTTAAGCCTTTCATTGAAGTATAATACACAGAGATATGCACAGATCATAAGAACACAGCTCAATTAATTTTCACACATCAGACATACCCAACATTCAGGCCATTTCCAGCCACCCCCACCCCCTAAATCCTCTCATGCTCTTCTCCAATCAATACCCCACAGGGTTAAAAACCACCATAATTGCTAACAGCACAGATTAGTTTTATCTGGTTTTGTACTTCATATAAATAGAATCATATAAGATGTAGTCTTTTGTGTCAGGCTTCCTTCACTCCAGTGCTGTGGGGTTGTGGGGGATGAGATGGGAAGAGGAGGTCTGCACAGCAGGGAAGAGTATTTTATTGCTGATATTGCTGAGAATTAACAGCACATGGTGACAATAAAAATCTGATTTTCAGTTAGTTTTATTGTTGTTTATGGATTCTCTAAAGACAACGCCCACTCTTATTGTCTGCACCTGGGGTAAACCACTCCCACTGTCCATCCCGTTTGGAACACCACTGTTCCATTTAACATTATATTTAGGAGATTCAGCCATGCGATTGCACGTCATCGTAGATTGCTCCCTTTTTGTTGCTATATGCTATTCTATTGTGTAAATGCACCACAATTTTATTTATTCATTTATTTTTTGATAGAAATTTAGGTGGTTTCCAATGTGGGGCTATTATTAATAGTGCTGCTCTGAATAATTTTGTCTGTGCCTTTTGGTGATTGTAACCATTGGGGAATTTGATGTAATTATGAATTCCAAAAATATAATTAGATCATGCTTGTAAACTGATCTGTTAATCTGGGCATGATTAGGTTAGGATTAGGGCGTTGAGCCCCACCCCTTGGTGGGTGGGGAATTGAATATTAAAGGCAAGGCAAAGGACAGTTGAGGTAGTCTTTTGCGAAGCAGTTTTGATGTTGGAAAGAAGGCCCCAGGGCAAGAGAAGCAAGCCGTTCGCCTGATCGTCTGCAGCTGACCTCGTGGAGGAAACAGGAGCTAAGCCCGGAGAGAAACGCAGCCCCGGGAAGAGAGGAACCCCAGAAGCCTGAACCCTGGCAAATGCCGGCAGCTGTCTTGCTCTAACACATGGCAATGGACTGTGGTGAGAGAAGAAACTTAATGCTTTATGGCCTGGTATCTGTGGACTTATACCCCAAATAAATACCCTTTATAAAGACCAACCCATTTTTGGTATTTTATATTAGCACCCCTTTGGCTGACTAATACAGTGATCATATAAAGTATTTCTGTTGGATAATTACCAGGAGTAGACCTTGATCCCCCAGTATTGGCAGTGGAGAGACAATCTCCACGTGAGAAGGCATAGCTAGGTCATGCTTCCAGTCAGTCACTCTCAAATGAGATGAAACCAAATATGTCAGAGTCTCCAGCCTGGTGAGTGAAATTTAAAAGTTTATTTCATATTATAGCATAATATTATTTTGGTCAAGGGGTACACACCACTTGTTTCCATAATAGAAACTACAGAAAATAAAGATTGACCAAATCTTCTTAGGTGATAGGGCTTGAAATTTTAAATATTGAAAAAAATCAACACTCGTTTTCCAAGATTCACCTACCCTTTGGAGATCTTACTAATTTCTGCGGCCAATACTATGCTGGCCTTAGCTGCCCCTTTAACACTCTGGCCCTTGCATCAATAAGCTGGAACCACTAAAACAAAACTTTACTAGTGACTGAAGAACAATAAAATGGACTTAGTCACAGAGCTTAATTAAAGCTTAATAATCTGCTGGTAAAATAAGCCTGACTTTCTATAAATTTCAGGCCCCATCCTATCCTCATGGAAGCAGAAAGAAAGAGCACGTGGGGAAGTGGATGTGGCTCAAGCAATAGGGCGCCCTTCTACCATACAGGAGGTCCAGGGTTCGATTCCTGGGGCCTCCTGGTGAAGGCAAGCTGGCCCATGCAGCAAGCTGACCTGAGCAGAGAGCTGGCCCACTCGAGTGTTGGCCCATGCAGAGTGCTGGCCCATGCAGGAGTGCTGGCCCACTTGGAAGAGCTGGCGCAGCAAGATGATGTAACAAAAAGAGACACAGAGGACAGACAATAAGAGACACAACAGACCTGGGAGCTGAGGTGGCGCAAGAGATTGAGTGCCTCTTTCCCGCTCCAGAAGGTCCCAGGATTGGTTCCTGGTGCCACCTAAAGAGAAGACAAGTAGACACAGAAGACCACACAGCGGATGAACACAGAGAACAGACAGCGAGCACAAAAAGAACGGGGGAGGGAAGCAGCTGAGGCTTGATTGGTTGGGCTCCCGTTTACCATATGGGAGGCCCCAGGTTCTATTCCCAGGGCCTCCTGGTGAAGGCAAGCCAGCCTGCACGGCACAGTGAGCTGAAACAACAAGATGACGCAACAAAGGGAGAGAAGCAAACACAGAAAAACACACAGCAAATGGACACAGAGAGCACAAGCAGCAAGTGGGGGATAAATAAATAAAAATAAATCTTAAAAAAAAAAAATAACAGGGTGGGGGTAAATAAATCAATCTTAAAAAAAAATTTAAAAAAAGAGCATGTGTTATTCAGAAGTATGCATGAATTTCAAAATGTGCCTACAATCCCAAATTCCAAAATCATAAAATTACCTAATGCTAAGAAAGATGGTCAACAAATTCTACAATCTGAATACAAATACATTCCAAAGCAAGTGAACTTTTTGAGGGTCTGACATAAATTGAAAATAAGTATGCTTAGTAAGTTCAATGAGGAATAATGTTCATCTTTAGGAAGCATGAATTTGTGTCACAAAAAAAGGCAAAAAGAAAGAAAAAGTTATGTAAGAAAGACCAATTTGAAAAATTGGAAGTGAAAATAATAATCATTGAAATTAAATTTTCAAGTGTCAGGAAAATTCCAATCCAGACACATTCAACAATAAAATTAATTATTTGGAAGATACCAACTGAGACAGAGACTTAAAAATTATGAAGGATGAAAAATGATGAAAAAGTAGTTAAGAGAAATGGGAATAAACTGAAAGACTTTGATATATATAAGATAGGCGTTACAGAAGAAGAACTTGGAGGTAACTTAAGAAAAGAAATATTTCAAAAGATAACAACTAAAATTTTTCCAAAATTGAAGAAAGATATCAATCATAGCAAAATTTCACTCCAAATATCAAGCAGGATAAGTAATGGTAAATACATACCTAGGCATATTGTAATTTAACTGCAAAACATCAAGAATAAAGAGAAAAATATTAAAACCTTCTAAAGACCAAAAACACATTTTTCCATGAAGGAATGATAAGACAGCAGATTTCTCATCAATAACAATAGATATCACTCTAGAAATTTATATCCAGCTAAAATACCACACAGAAGTAAGGCCAAAGTAAACACATTTTCAGGAAAAAATACTAAGAGAGTTTACCACCCATAAAACCTCACTAAAACAATAATTAAACAATAAATTTCAGAAAGAAAAAAAATGAATAGGAAGAAAAGTGTAGAATTAAGAAACAGTGACAAGGAGAAAAAATGATAAAATATATTAGGAGAAAAATGATAAAATGTGTTGGCAATTTTAATTAATGACTATAATAAATATTAATATCTCTTTTGAATGTTAAAAAAAGGAAATAATAAAACACATACAACAATAGCAAGACAGGAGTAGTATTGATTAATGGGTGGCTAAAATGTGCTAAAGTCCAGGTCATGTTCAAGGGGGATAGAACTATTGAACAACTTTATGTCTGGTTGGAAAAGGGGATAAGTAAATATATATGTTAAAAATTAAGTATTGGGAAGCGGCTGTGGCTCAATTGGTTGGGCTCCTGTTTACCATATGGGAGGCCCCAGGTTCGATTCCCAGGGTCTCCTAGTGAAGGCAAAGCCTGCATGGCGTGGTGAGCTGACACAGCAATATGACTCAACAAAGGGAGACCAGCAGACACAGTAAAACGCACAGCAAATGGACACAGATAGCACAAGCAGCAAGGGGGTATAAATAAATAAATAAATAAATAAGTGTTGGGAAGCAGATATGGCTCAAGCAATTAAGCTCCCGCCTACTACATAGGAGGTCCTGGGTTCGGTTCCCGGTGCCTGCTAAAGAAGACGAGCAAGACAGCAAGTTGATGCAATGGGCAGACACAGCGAGGTGACACAACGAGATGACACAACAAGAGACACAGGGAAAACATGAGAGAAAACAGAGCAGGGAACAAAGGTGGCTCAAGCAATTAGGCACCTCCCTCCCACATTGGAGGTCCTGGGTTTGGTTCCTGGTGCCTGCTAAAAAGAAGACCAGCACACAATGAACAAACACAGCAAATGCAAACAGCAAGGGGGTGGGGAGAAATAAATTAAATAAATCTTAAAAAAAAAAAGTTAAGTGTTATTATTAAAATTAGAAACAAAACTTTAGTTCCATAAACAACAAAGAGGAATCCAAAAAGCTATATTAATTCAATGTAATATAAATAAAATAATAACAACAACAGAAAACACATAGTGCTTACTATGTGCCAGATATTGTATTTGAGGAATGGAGAGAAAATAAATAATAATAGGGATACTATACATAAAACACAAAATAAGATATTAGAAATAAGTTTAAATTTATTCATAATCAAATTGTAATAACAATTGTAATTGTTAGCAAATTGTTATCCTATTTTTGCAGAGGTATAAAAAATCATCTGTTATATGCTACTTATAAGAGACACATCTAAAACAAAACCACCCTGAAAAGCTGAAAATGAAAACCTGGGGAAAATGTATAATATGAAAATACTAAGCAAAAGAAAGCTAACTTAACAATATTAACATCAGAAAAAATAGATTTTAAATAAACATATTAATGATTAAGAGGAGAAATACTTAGAAGGGAAATCTTTTTAAAAGGCACAACAATCATAAATGTAAATAAACCTAAAAGCCTCTAAATACATGTGGCAGTTTGAAATTACTTTTGTGAATCTCCCCCCAAAAAGAGAAAGATTATGTTGGTAAACTGGTCTGTTCCGCTGGGTGTGATACCCTTTGATTGTATTAAATTCAAAAGATTTAAGTTTATTTAAAATCAGTTTAGATGCAATGAATGTGCCACACTAATGAAGGATGTTTATGTGGGAGGTTGTGAGAGGTGTGGGAAGTAGGGTATATGGGAATCCCTATATTTTTTTGTGTAACATTTACGTAATCTAAGTGTCTTTTAAAAAAAGAAGAAAAAAAGATCAATTTAGGGGGAGTGGATGTGGCTCGAGCAGTTGAGCTCTCACCTCCCACACGGGAGTCCCAGGTTCGGTTTCCAGTGCCTCCTGAAAAAACAAAAATGAACAAGCAAAATAAATGAAAAAACCAATTCAAGGAAGCTGATGTGGCTCAGTGGTTGAGCACCGGCTTCCCACGTACAAGGTCCCAGATTCAATCCCCAACCCCCAGTACCTCAAAAAAAAAAAAAAAATATATATATATATATATATGGCTTTTGATTCGACCACATCAGTAAGGCATGACTCAGGTTGTGTCCCCACCCCCTTGGTGGGGACACTCACTCAAGAAGACACACGGAAGAGGAGCGAACTTTGTCATTTTGGTCCTGCCACGTGACAGAAAGAAGGCTCAAACAGCTAAAACCTCATTAAGAGAGATGAGCCATAAGCCTGATACTTTGCAAGAAGAGAACAGAGCAGCTGAGCAGCTGAGAAGGCCCTAGAGACTGGGCAGAGGGCTCACCATCTTGCTTCAACACACGGTAACTGACTTTGGTGAGAAAGCAGCCTTGAGTTGGACTCTTTAGGGCCTTTTAGCTGTAAGCTTCTACCCCAAACAAATACTCTTTATAAAAGCCAACAGAGTTCTGGTACTTTGCATCAGCACCCTTTTGGCTTACTAATACAATATATAAAGGGGGAAATTTACAAATCCATGATTGATTTGGGATATTTTTAATAAACCTCTATCAAGCATACAAAAGAAAAAAGCAGAAATGATACAGACTACTTCAGCAACAAAATATATAAACTTGATATAATATATCTAACTATATATATAATGCATGTGTATATAATCCAGCACTCCACTACAGATAGAAAAGAGAGTCTTTTCAAGTATAGATGGAATATTTGCAAAATTGACTATGGAGAATTAAGAAAAACTCCAAAATAGATTTTAAAAATTGATATCATATAGATCATATTCTATGATCACTTCGCCAATACATTAGAAAATAACTAATAATGACAAATATACATTAAAAAATGGAAATTTAAAACACACTCCTAAATAACCAATGGATTAGAAAGGACATCACAATGGAAAATTATAAAATATTTAAAATTGAGTCACAACAAAATTACTACATAACAAAATTATTAAGTGCAGCTAACACTCTACATATAAAAATGTATAGCCTCTAAAGCATTTAGAAAATACTAAGAATATTGAAATTCAAAATATTTGAACAAAGTATTCAAATCAAGAATAAACATTTCAAAAAGTGGTAGGAGGGAAGTGGATGTGGCTCAACCACTTGGGTGCCCACCTACCACATGGGAGGTCCTGGGTTCCTCCCGGTGCCTCCTAAAAGAAGAGCAGATGCCGCCACCCACCACAACAGAGCTAAACGCCGCCTCCAGCCACAACAGAGCTAGACTCTGCCCCCTCCACAACAAGCAGAGGCCACAAGCCAGCAGACCCCCCAGCTCATGGGGAGCTGATGTGGCTCAGCCCGTTAGACACTCGCCTCTCATGTTGGAGGTCCCAGGTTTGGTTCCCAGTGCCTCCTGGAGAAGGTGAGCAAACAATGAGCACACAGAAAAGAGAACCATCTGGGGGAAGGGAGGATAAATAAAGAAAAATAAAGTAAATGAAAAATAAATCTTAAAAAAAAAATGATAGGAAAGAAATAGTGCAAATAATAGCAGAAGAGAAAATAATTGAAAAAAATATAATAATGATAATAGCAAATATGTATTTATTGCCTACTATGTGACAGACATTGTTCTAAGCACTTAATATATATCAAACATTTTAATACTTATCACAACCCTATTATATAGGTTAGCCATTAACCATTTTGTACAGATTAAGAAATAGAATAAAAAGAAACAACAATAGAATCTATGAAACCAAAAGCTAATATTTTGAAAAACCTAATGACAAACGTATAGCAAGACTGATCAAGGTGAAAATACGAGAAAAGTCTCAATCAATGTTAGAAATGAAAAAGCATACATATTTATGGGCAGAATGTAGATTTTTTGAAAATCAGAAGCAAATACCATGAAAACTTTGTGCCAATAAATTTAAAGATAGATTAAATGGGTAATTTTCCAGACATGTATAAATCACCAAATAAATAACTCACAAAAGATAAAATAAGCCTGGACAAACAAATATTTATATGAGGGCACGGATGTGGCTCAAATGGTTGGGCGTCCATCTCCCATATGGAGGGTCCTGAGTTTGATCCTCAGGACCTCCCGGTAAAAAAATATGTATATATATATTCATATGAGCCAGTAATCAAGTATCTCCCACATTCTTTCGAAAGACATTATAGTGAATTCATAAGGATAATAATAATTTTTAAAATACAACCCAATAAGGTTTATCTCATAAGAGAAACTTACAAAGTCAATAGCATGTCTATACATTAGTAATATTCATTTAGAAGATGTAATAATTTTTTTTAAAAATCTGATCCACAACAGCCCCAAACTTTAAAAAGTACTTAGAAATAAATATCATAAAATCACAGGACCCATTGATGTATACAAGAGTACAAGATCTTTAAAGTTTACTAGATCAGCAAAAATGGAACACATTGAGAATAATTACAATGGAAAAAGCCATTTACTTGGGGAAAAGAATGAAACTCAACTAGTCAGGACAAAATATATACATAAAGGGAAAGAATGTGGACCCCTGATGCCTTCTCTGTCATTCATAACAGCATGCACTGGGTTAGTGGGATTATACAGCCAGAAGAGACTGGGAAATTCTCCAGGTCAAAGTGTACCAAATCTCCTGGCATTTGGGCTTTTATCCTTTAACAACCTTACATCATCGATTCCCAGCTCAACCTTTACAACAAACCAGTGACCTTGGAATTGCCATGTACAACCTAATGTCTGAATTCTATGTTCAAACTTCTAGCTATGCCAAAGTACCTGGGGAGTTTCAACTTAACTTAAGGGCTACCTTTTACATGGCACAGGGTTTTTCCAGCCTAAGGGCTTTCTGAGTGATCTAGCCATAACCTATCCCAAAAAGATAAAAGAAGACCAGAACAATGGAGAAGTATACCATATTAATAAGTAGGAAAACATAATTTTTTTAAAAGATGAAAATTCTTCCCAAAGTAATCTATAAATTCAATGCAATTCCAATCAAAATCTCAACAGGTGTTTTTGAAAATCTTGACAAGCTGATTCTAAAATGTATATGGAAATGCAATGATCAAAGAAGAGCAAAGGCAATTTTGAAGGCAAAGAAGGAAGGGAATACCAAAAAAGAAAAGGGATTTACTCCATATCATGACTTTTTAAAAATCTATTTCAACTAAGAATAGAGTCCAGAAAGAAACCTAAAAGTACAAGGATGTTCACTGTTGCATTCTTTGCAATGGGAAGGATGGAAAGATGGAAGGAGGGAGGGAGGGAGGTAAGAAGGGAAGGACGGAGGGAGGGAAAGAGGAAAGGAGGGGATGGGAGGGGAGGGGAGAAGAGAAGCTAATTTAAATATCCAATAGAGGGGGAGATTTTAAATAAAGTATATCATATTTATACAACGAAATTCTATAAAGTCATTAAAATGAAGAATTAGAATATCATGTATTGACGTGGAAAAAATCTCAAAAAACATAAGGTGAGTAAGATAAGCAAGTTGCAGAATGATGTGTATGGTAAAATAGCATTTCTGAAAGGCTTTAAAGAATACATACAATATTTTTTTATAAATATACATATGGTAAGAGTATTAAGTACACATGGGAATGAAAAACACAAAATTCAGAATGACAATTACCTCCTGGACAGGAAAGGAGGAGAATGGAATTGAGGACAAATACACATGGGAGTTTATCTAAATCTGTAAATATATATATATATTAATCTGAGCAAAACCTACTAAGATATTAAAAGGGATTTTCTTATTATCTCTGAAATTCAGCTAAGGCCCTGAAGCCAAAGAGAGTTGCTAGACACATTTCTGCAGAATTTTCTAAGAAATAACCAAGTTAATCCTTCAAATATCAGTCCCCACAAATCACCTGCAGTCACTTTAAGAGAAGACTATAAATTAATTGTTGGGGTGCTTTGAAGAGGATTTACAGGAGTAGAAAGGCTTTGGTTTTTTTCCTCCCTGCCTTCGGGCTGGGGGGATGCTTGCCACCCACTCCCAAATCAAGTGAGGGAGCCCCAGGCTCTGAGAGATCAGGAGTGCCTACAAGACAGGAGATTGCCATCTCACTTCCTGGGTGGGTGTCTACAGAGCCCTGACATTGACGGTCTGGTGCTGCTTTGAAACTAGAGAGAAGAGCACTGATAGAGCTCTTAGAACAGCTGACAGACATCCACGGGCATCTGTTGGCATCTATGTCTGGTCTCTTCTGCCCATCTGGAGAATTCTGAAGGCAGAAGACTGACTGGAGCAGTAAGCAATTACAGGGTGGGAGAAGAGGACTGATGGGCAAGCTGATGGCAGGAAATGGATGCATGTTGTTTTCCCATTGACCAAACGGTCCTGCAGAGAGTGCCAAGGCCCGAGCCATCTTTAAGAGACCCCACCCAGGAAAAATGCCTCCTGAGATCAGGGGTCCCCAGCAGGAGGAGACCCTGAAGGGTGAAGTCCTGAAGATGTGGAACAAAAACCAAGAGCAGATTCAAAAAGACGAACTGGAATGGTGTGAAGATGCCTTCGTGGGCACTGCACATAACCCGCGTGCCCACCAGGAGAACTCCTGCACTTAGAGGCCTGGATTCGTGAGGAGGATGTTAGCCAAGGGAGGACCACCTACACCAGATGAGCCTGAAGATTTTTTTTGTTTTTCTGCCTCTAATCCACGCAGACTGGACCTACAGTAAGAGAGTTAGAACCAAGGAGCCAGGCAAGAAAGAGTCAGAAAAAAGACTGAAAGAGCAGCCCTGTCTCTTTCCCCACGGTCAGGTCAGAGAAGATGGAAAGAGAGAAGATTCGAGATGGATATGAGATTAGACTAAGCTTTTTAACATTTGAAAATAGGATTTTTTTTAAATTTTGGATTAGGAAGCCTAGAGGGTTAAGGGAACAACAGAGATGGGGATGCAAGACCCTGTCTAGAACCCCAATGATCCCCTGGAATCTACCAGAGATGTCAATCTCTGAGAGAGGAAGGGAGATTTAGCACAGTGTGGTGGAGAGCATTGATGGGAGAAAAAGCTATTTGCTGTACTTCATGGAGTTTAGCCCTGGGCTAAACCCATTCTACTGAGAGAGTTACACAATGGGTCAAAATGCTAATATTTGATAAATGGTGGGTGTGATCCCAGCCTCCTGGTGCCCACACTCTATTATAAGCCCCTCCCACAACGGTGCCAGGTCTGCTTCAGGTGCCCAATAGCATATAAGAGAAGTGGTTTGTTACTTCTGAGATTAGGTTACAAAAAAACATTGTGGCTTCCTTCTTGGCCTCTCTCCCGCATGCTCTCTCAGGGGGAAACAAGCCCTTTGGAGAAGCACACATGTCGAGGAACTGAGCTTCCTGCCAACAGCCAGCAAGAAACTGAAACCTGCCAACAACGTGAGTGAACTTGTAAACAGATTCTCCGGCCCCAGCTGAGCCCTGAGATGACTGCAGCCTTAGCCTACAGCTTGACTGAAACCTGGGAGAGAGTCTGAGCCAGAAACACCCAGACAAGCCACTCTCTCATTCCTGAGCCTCAGAAACTATGTGAGATAATAAATGTTTGCTGTTTAAGCTGCTACTTTTTGAGGCAATTTGTTACATGGCAATAGATAACTAACATGGTGCATCCATAAATGTTTGATATATTATTCTTAATGTTCTTCTGAACATCTAAAAATATTTCATAATAATCTAAATAAAGATCATGAAGATTTTCCCCACGTTTAGCATCTTGAACCTATGTAAAGGGCTCTTTTAGGGGTGACATGTTCGAAGGATATTTAGACATTGTCTCTGACTTGAATGAAAATTCTTATATTCCCCCTGAGGGCACTCTCATAAAATAAACCAGGCTTTTGCAACTGAGCGATGTCATGAAATAAGTTACTCTGGAATCAAATTATCAAAATAATCTGCAGAATCAAAAGGTCCTGGAGAAGGAATCAAACAGAGTACGTGCAGGTGTTCTTTAATGTTGATATAAATATAGCCAAAAGAGGGACAGAAAAAGCAACATTACTGCAAAGTTCCTTACTGACGCTAGATGGTGCTGAAGTTGTATTGTGCAGTTTTATATATCATTACAGTTTTGCCGGGGGTAAAAACTACTTTTAATGAGCATAACTCAAAAAAGCTAAGGAAACCCTTACTTAAGTATTATTTAAGTAATACTATTTTTGAATTATTATTTCTAAATCATAATTAAAATTGCAATGCTTGTATTGATTCCTGACCTAAATCCCTTCTTTGAACAGAAGTAGAATAAAGTAAGTATTCTTGTTATTCTTTATATTAAGCTTCAGTAGCTTAATACTTTTTAAAATAGTAATTTTAATAACTGCACTCTTAGCAATCATTCAGCTAATCCTCACTTGAAAGTTGGGATAATTTAGGCAGAGTTGAGCCATAGTTTACTTTGGAAAGACTGGTATTTATAAATCAAACGAGAAAAGTACTCAAACAATTATAATACATTTCTTATTCCTTTCCTTCAAATTATTCCCTATTGAAAGAGGCTGTCTAGTTAATAATTAAGAGCACAGACCCAGAACTAGATTGTGTACGTTTAACTCCTGGCTCTACTTTGGGTTATATCTCAGTATCTACCTCATAAATGAGCCATAAGTGAATTAGTACATATAATGTGCTAGGAATAATACTTGGGCCTTAGAAATATGCTATTTAAATATTAACTATTATTATTATTTCACATAAGGACACTATATCTGAGATACAAATTCCTTTAGAAATATATAGTGAAAACTGAAGCATAGAAACGAGGTTAATTTCCCAGTGTCAGAATCAAAGTCCACTGATAAAAGAGACAAACAATGCCACTTGGGATTGCCCTTTACTATTTACACGGAAGGTATGCTTCTAAAGAACAGAGGTCTTGGATACAAACCTTTCATATCCCAAGCTGATGAACTTTCCACTGCACCATGGCAAATCATTCTTGTTTCCTGACTGAAGGAACTCCTAATGACCAGTACTTGGCAAGTACTGGTCTTGCCATGTTAAATGGCAGATTGACTGCTAGTTAAATGGCAGATTAAGTTTTGAAATATCTACAAATACTTGTATCCATCTAAATTATTCTCAGTGAAGGAATGACACAGTAGATCCCAGAAAACAAAACACTTTTAAAGCTTGGGCCCAGACATAAGCCAAGGAGTTTAGAAGGAAATCAAACATTCCAGGACAGAGCTTACTTTCCTCTCTGGGCTCAAAAATCTGCCTCCGATAGGGAGGAATAGGGAAGATCTGAAAGAAAAGCCAAGACGTGAGAGAGGCCCTGAAATGGGACCCTGGGACTGATTCCACTCCCATCCTAAGCTGAGACTTATGGCTAAGGGGACAGGATAAAAAAAAACCCAGATATGCTGGGGGATTCTAGAGCAGAATATTCTGTCCCCTCTCCAGGTAGAATCTTGGAAGCTGTAGGATTCCCTAGTTCCCCATGCCCAGCATGTACAGGAATAAAAGAAAATCTGTACAGGATATCTAGGCAGTTGGCCCTACAACAAGGCCACAGAGTTCCCAAGGCCACAAGGTGGTGGGGTGGCAGCAGAATGATGCCAGAGTGCAAGAAGAGCACAGAAGCAGAGTCCCTCACAGTGCAGCTGCTGTGAGGCATTAGAATACTACCAGCACACCACAGCACTGCAGGGACATGGCACCGAGAAGCAACAGAATGAGGAGGACACAGCAGGTGCTACACTGAAAGGTGGGTATAACCGTTAGGATATTGGTTCAACTACTTTTACAGAGACCAAATAACAAAGTCCTAAACAGGCAAGAACATTTACTTTTCTCACATAAACGTTCAAGATAGTAGTGGTCCAGGGGGTAGAGCTGCTCTACTCTACCAGGTCATCCAGGTAGTTTCCTCTGTCTTGTGACTCCACCAACCCCCAGAATGTTACCCTCGTGCCTTCCCAGAGTCAAACATCTTCATTCCAGCCTGGGAGAAAGGGGAAAAGGAATAGGGAAAGCGGAGGGTCAGTAGACACCATTTAAGGGCATTACCCAGAAGCTGACCCACCACTTCCATTTGCTGCCCATTGGCCAACACTTAGGCACAGGTCCACACCTAGCTTCAGGAGAGGCTGGGAGGTGTGGTCACTAGGTGGGCAGCTGTGTACCCAGATAAAACTAAGGTCGTTCTTCAGCCAAAAGAAGAAAGACAGAATGGATACTTGTAGTTAACTGGCCCTCTCTGTCTTGGTGTCTCATGAAAGGCAGGGTGGATTTATACCGAGGGCAAGATTGTGCACCTTCTAATGCCTTCACACTACCTAAACTCCTTGAATCTTATATGTAACCCTGGGTAGGTAGGGGAGACCAGAAATTTAGCAAAATTAACTTTCTTCCACTCGATGGAAAGGTTGCTCCAATTAGAAATTAAATTCAGCAATTGAAAAAAAGTTTTAAAGTTACATTTGTGGACACCTTAGTGTGTGGACTAACATTTATAACAACTACTCTTACTTCATATTACTGAAAATGCTTGAAAGGAATAAAGACTTTACAAAACCTCAACAAATTCAGATTCTGCAATTATACTAATGTAGTAACAATAATATCACCCTATTCAAAATAATTCTGTCAAATTTATTTATTCATTTTATCTCCAAATTCCTATACAATTTATTCCCAAACTCCTTACTGCAGATGGTTAAAACAGGTGTAGGCACATAATCATGGGCAGTGACTCTATGGGCTGGCCATGCATATCAGATGACTCAAAACAAAAGCTCTGTCCAAACAAGGACAATGACAATAAACAAACCAGAGTCTTCTTTTTAGTCATCTGATCCAGAAAGAGAGGAGAATATGATAGTTTGTAAGACAAGAAGAAGAAAACACAGTCACAGAATCAAGCCATGAAACAGCAAAGCTCACAAAGCACCATGAGTTAAATACATGTATGATGTGAGAGAGAAATCACCACTGTCCCTGGACTACCAGACTCACAGAATAATTGAGGTGCTTCCCAGCATTTCCTAGTCTCCCTTGCATTTAGGTTGGAGCTCTGGTCAATAAAATATGAGCAGAAGTGTCACATGTTACTGCCACGTCAATCAGGTGTGAGAGCAGTGGGTGGGGGTCTCCTCCAGCTCTCCCCTCCCTTGTCCAGCCACTATGGAGCCCACGAGTTGATGTGGTAACGAACGCCACAGGATGCATGGGTCTGGTGTCTCTGCTGATTACATCATTCTGTGTGAGCAAGAAATGGATTTTTGCTGTTTGAGGGTCCCTGAGATTTCAGACTTGTTCTCTTGTGGCAGCTAGTAGTTAGTTATGCAGACTACACAGTAACAGAGAAGCAATATCTTATTAAAAAGAACCGGTAAGTATGAAACAGTTGTTTACAGCTCTTGTTTGTCTTGATCTGGCAGTGTCCATTCTGACTGTGCCCAAGCCATCTTGTTTGGTACACATTGCACATATTATCCTGACTATAGAAAAACCCTAATTACTTAAGCACTTCAACTTTTACTATAAGAGAAAGCTTAAAAGTCTAAAATACATTATTAAATTATAAGTCAGGAACTGGGAATTAATGATCGAATCCAAAGGACTTACTATATACATTAGGCAAAAAGATGAAGGCTTAGGTGCAGGATGGAAAATAAGACAAACTCTAGAAGGAAGGAAATAAAATAAAGTTGCACGTCTTAAGTTCTGAAATCAATGAAAGAAAACTAAAAGGGGAAATATGTATCTATGCAAAAGGAAATGCTTTTATATTGAGGTACCACCAATTATTTTGCTCTATAAAATTATGCCATGTCAAGAAAGGAAATCTCATTATTTTGTTTCCTAATAAATCACCTATGCCTAATTGTTACTTATACATCCCTTCAATAAATTTAAAACAATTGTAATGCCTTGTTTATGCATTCCTGAAATTAAAATATGCATATCTTATACAGTTAAAATAGAGAAAGAAGTATTCAATAGTAGCACAGTATTGCTAAATCGTGAGTGTAATGAATACCACTGAACTGTATATTTGAAAGTGGTCAAAATGGGAAATGTTAGATTGTATATATGTTACTGGAATTTAAAAAAACACAAACCTTAGAACTATGTAAATTGATCTCTGATGTAAACTATGAACTATAGTTAAGAGTATAATTATAATAATATTGTTCCCTTAATTGTAACAAAGGTACCAAGCTAATGCATATGTTATGTTATAATAGGGAAAAATGTCAGAGGGTGAGGTGGTATATGGGAACCCTGTACTGTTTGCGTGAGTTTTCTGTAAACCTACAACTGCGCTATTGAAAAAAAAGGAAAGAAACAACAACGAAAAAAAAAAAAAAGGGAAAGAGATAACTTAATCACTAACATCTATGTCCTAAATGAACAAATCCCATTTTCATTTGATTACCTCTCTCTCTCTCTCTTTCTCAAGATAAAAAGACTGGATTTAATACTTTAGTATAAAGAGAATAGAACTTCTCTCACGTTGCTTTTGTTCTTTGCAGGATTTATTATGCAATTATTATAATATTATAGAAGATATAAATTACACAAATATGTATCCAAAAGATAGAAATATTGATAAAAATGAGTATTATCTTATATAAATCTTTCATATTCAATTATATACTGACATGATATTTTCATTCTAATATGTTAATCATAACATAAATGGCTACGCTTATTACATGCAATAAAATTCAAAGATTTAAATATATTCTACATTCCCCACAAGGCCAATAGCACGAAATCCTTTTTCTTTTGTTAACGTGGAAGTAGAAATTATAAATTATTTTTAATCAATAGTAGAACAGAAGCATTAACTCCCAGATCATGAGTTGATTGGGATGCTGAACATTGATCAAGTTATTTTCCTGAAATTTACTCTCCAGTTTAACATGTCTATAATGAAAACTATGATTGAAGAAGCTATTAAAGTTCCACCTTTCACGTATGTAAAACTCTGCTACAGTTTACAACACACTTTTAAATACATAGATTCTCTGATCAGCTCTGTGAGATAGAGGGTCGACGTTGATATCGTCTAAAGGTCCATGCAAAGGTAGCAAACTAACCTCAGACCTTTTCACCTATTTTGTATGATCTACAGCTTTAAAAAAAAAAAATGATTTAAAAAAAATTTTGTAAAAGTTAAGAACTTTCATATTAAACAAAAGAAGAACTTGCTTTCCCAGTACACATTCCCAAGTGGCAGCCATTGGTTTGAGCTGCCTTTTTTGGGGTTGGGAAGGAATGCTCTCCAATTTTGCTACAATCCCCTCCACTTTCCATTACTTGCCAAAACTGGGACACATCATCAGTTGCCATTTGTCACCTTCTACTGGGCCTCCCTCTCTCATAACATGGCCCGCCTGGGCCCTGGCGTCACTGGGGAGAGGGGCTACCCCAAGAACAATGAGCACGCATTTCTCATAGATGAGGCTTGGGGCATTTGCTGGAAATCCATGCCATAGAATTCGGAGATAAGTTAGAAGGTTAAATACGGAAAAGACCTTCAGAATTCATCTCAATTCAAACTTTTCATTGTATAGAAGAGGAAACCGAGATCCCAGGAGGCTAAGTGACTTGTATCAGGTCGAACAGTGAATTTACAGAAAAGCCCAGGCCAGACCTAGGCCTCTTTGCACTGTAAAAACAGGAACAGGAAAAAGAAACTACAGAGAAAAGACAGTAGGACACACTCTCCCTTCCCCCTTCCCAGGCTGTGGCAAGCAGCCAACCGCAGCTTGCTGCATATTTAATTTAAACCCTTGTCTGCCCGGGCAAGGACAAAGTACAATCTGTTTTATGTAAAAAGTCTTCCCAGAGGAAAGCCTCGGCCTCCAGCTGCGAAACTGATTGATGTTCTTAAAGGCCTCAGGAACTTCTGGGATCTGAGGTTGTGGTTTCCAAAAAAAGAGTTTGTGAAAAAAAAATAAGCATTGAAGAGAAATTTTTTTTTCTTTATTGTGTTTTTCTCAATCTGGGAGAATCAGACTGAAGCAAGAGAGGGAAACATGCAAATAATACTATATTTTAAAAGCAGACTTCAGAGTTCCATATGGGAGGGGCTTGAGGGATTGAGAGACTGGAGAGGCTCATCTAAAAGCTTTATTTACAGAGCACATTTTACTCAGAGTGCCCGTTACTGGTCAATAAAAGCACCACATTTTTCTGAAGATGCTTTTTGCACACAACTGAAAAAGCATTGATTGTCCAAATCAAAGAATGTCAGTAGTGATGTTTTTGTTTAAGAAGTGTCTTGTTACCTGATTTGGGTGACACATCAAGGTTTCTTGCAAAACCTGAGCCAGTTTTGAAATCCAGTCCTTGAATCACCTTTAGAGGATTCCTGGACTGGTGAGGGGAGGCAGGGTAGGGTTATCTCCTGCCAGGTTTCTGCCCCAACTCCTCTGACCCCTACACAAACTCAGGGTCAAATACACAAATAGCAAACACTGAAGTGTCCTGGAGCTCCACAGAGGGCAAAAGGGGTACAAAAGTTCTCCACAGTTCACCCTGAAGGATAGGCCTTCCACACCGGTCTCCGCTATGCCTGGGGCAGCCTGTGTGTCAGAGTGCAGAGGCATGGATTTGGGTGCAGAGGCCAAACTTCAGCCTGGAGCTAGAGCAAAGCAACTGTCAGGTCAGGCCTGTGGAGCTTGGGCCCATCTTGGAATGAAGCCAGAACCTAAAACCACTGCCATGGGCCACCAGCTGGCTGTGGTCCAAGGGACATGTGCAGCAGCTGTGCAGACAGACCGGGTCTGCAGACTGTCTCCTTGCCAACTGCTCCATTAGGCCTCCCTCTCTGCTCCCAGCAGGCTCATGCCTGACACCCGTGTAATTTGGCATCAACCTGCCTTTAGCTATGTCCTGATGACTGAATAGATCGTTAGAAAAAAACACACGACCTGTTGGTTTGTATCTTTCTGGACATTACACTGCTGTTCTAAAAATCCATAGAGGTCAAGGTATATAGTGAAAGTTCCAGATCTTCTCTGAAATTCCTTGGCCTGATGAAAATGAAAGAATTAACTATTTCTCTTGACTCTGTGTGGTCTAACTTAAGTGCCTGCCATTAGTACTCTAACAAGAACACAGATGCCATTGAAGCAGGCTAGTAAGACAGGGAATCAATAGATGGATCTGGAACCTGGCAAGAAGTCCACGTGGGTATTGAGACCCCCAAGATGGCTGCTGAAAGATCCTCGTGAATGAGATTCCCTCCGGAAGCCAGGAGAAGTCCTGGATATTCTTCAGGGACATTATCACTGGGCCTACCCGGGGGATTGATGGGAGGGGTAATCAATCAAAACGGCCAACACCTGGAACTCCTCCCAAGTCATTAGCAAAGGAGTGAAATAATTAATAGTTTAAAAAGCAGGCGCAAAACTTTCCTCATCCCTCTTGGCTTCTGCATCCTGCTCTTGCCGTGTCCTCCCTGCACGGATCAACACTCAAGTAAAACCTGGGCATTTATAATCTATAATGGGAAATTGTAGTCTATAAATCAGCCCTCTTTATCACTCTTCAGCCCCTTACTCTCTACCGGGGACCCGTGATCTGTTATTTTCTCCCATTTCCCTTCCCTCCCTACCTTAATAAATTACTGGCCTAACTAACCCAATGTGCCTTGAAATTCATTTCTGTAGCATAAGTCTAGAACCTAGACAAAATCCAGTAACACCATGGCTGCAGAAACGGAAATCCCTCCCCATATTCACTAATGGCTGGGGCCCAAGCCATGTATGGCCACATTCGCAGCTTTTTTTGGAGTGTTTCCTGGCATCCTGGGTATTAAATTTCAGGAATACAGTTGGGAGAAATTTGTTCATCCTGAGAGAAGGTCATAAAAGGGGAAGTCTTTATTTTTAAAAAATATACTCTTCCTTTTATAAACCAGATGATCTTCTATAGCACTGGTTATTCTCCAAGGTACTGATTCCACTCACCCTTTGGAAACTTGTTCAAAAATATCTGGCTTCTTCTCTTTCTAATTTTGTTCCCTCCCAAACCTGGGTTCCTCCAACTTGGGTGCAAACTCCAGCATTTTGATGTGCTGCACATAGTCCATGTTTAGATTCCTTTACTACCAGGGAAAGGTATGTACAACTTCTCAGCAGGCCTTGACCTTAAGGGATGTTCCCTACTGCAGAATAACAGGCAGGATCCCACAGTGGGGCCAGCGGTATCAGTCCTAGGGAGAGTAGCCCAGTAGAGCTTAAGCTATAAAGGCAAATAAGACAAGATCTCTATGCTCAGGAAACTCATAATCTTGTGGAGGCCCTGGATGTGTTACTTAAACAAGGTGGTAAGTGAACAGAGTGCTGTGGGAACTCAAAGGAAGCAATGATTAATTATGCTGGGTATAGGGATTAAAGATCTGGGAATACTTCCCAGAGAGAGTGGCAGTTGAGCTGAAAGTTAAAGGATGAGCAAGCTTTGACGGTGAGAAAATTTAGTAGGCAGAGAGCTCAGTGAGATACCTTCCAGGAAGAGGCATGGTACAGAAGTCTATAAGATGCAGAGAAGTGATGATACGTGAAATGTTTGGAGCATGGCAGGTTGTCTGGTATAATTGGAGAATATGATAGAATCTAGGGTGAGAGTGACAGAAGAAAGATAAGAGTTAGGTTAGGCCAGATGGTCAGATGGTAACTGTCTTGAGAAAAAATTCCTTGCACTTTATTCTGAAGGGCAGTACCAAGGTACATGAAGAGTTTTAAGCAAGTGGCTGGGTCCATAGTTTAGGTTAGTGTGTGCAACAAGCAAAATTGCCTAAAAATGACTCTGGGATGTCACTCTGGTTGGCCTGGACAACAGTCCAATTGGAATGGGCACATCCTCCTTCTCTCGGTGGGATCAGCTGCCCCCAAACTCAGCTTCCCACAGTACTGGAGGCTTCTTCCCCACCTGAGCCAGATGGCTACAACTCCCCACAGACTTCAAGTCCCCAGACAACTCCTGAGAGGATCTAGGACCAAACCCAGACTGCCCGGTGCTCCAATATTTTTTGTACCCCCGCTGACAGGTTGTTCTCATACTTGCCCTATATGGAAAGAAACAAGGGGGTAGGGTCTCTCACCTGAAATATAAACCTACCATATTCCAGGAGGTGCCTTTCCTTGGACTGATGAGAGACCACAGGGTTATTCTCTTCCTGCTGACACTTGCTTTGTAAGTTTCTTCAGTAAAGCCTATCTCTAAATCCATACCCTAGGGTGCAGTGGAATGCTCGCTGACCCTGGTGCTGACTGTGGTGACCCATGAAGGCACCCACATTGCACCAAAGTGGTATAATCTAGGAATGGAATAAGACATTTCCCTGTTGTCAAATAATATTCTGTACGTGGTAACAGAAAATCTAACTAAAAGTGGCTTTAAAAATGAAGGGGGTTTATTGATTCACATAACTATTGGGGTGGACATGGGGTGGTTAATCCAATGTTTCAATGTTTTCAATGGCCTCTTTCTTCCTCTTTCTCTGCTCTGCCTTCTCTAGTGTCAGCTTCATTCTAAGGCTGGTTCTTCTACAGTTATGGGAAGACTGCCAATCACAATCAAGTCTCTAACATCCACATAATGGCAGAGGGTTTCCAGACTGCCATTCTAGGCAAGTACCTTTAAATTCACCTTAATTGGATAAGTTTAAGTCATATGTCGATGATTGCATCAGTTCATGTATTCATTTAACAAATATTAATTGAGTACCTACTATGTGCCAGCCACTGTTCCAGGTTCTAGGACGTTGAAATACTGAACGACAGTTGGTGCTATCTTTAGAGCTGGGGGACATGGTTGATTTCTCCCAGAACACACAGATTGGAATGGGAGTATACACTTAGATAAAGACCTCTGTGCCATTAGGAAAGGCAGAGGGAAGAATTATACTAGATAGGCAGCCAAAACATCCCCTAAGGTTTTGCAACTGAAAGTGCCGTCCATAGACAACTATTATCAGCATCTCCTGGGAGCTTACTAGAAATGCAGAGTTCTCGGGCAGTATCCCAGTTCTAGATCAGAAGCTGCATTTTAACAAGATATGCAGGTGATCTGTACAAACATTAGTGTTTAAGAAGAATTATTCTACAGGATAGATAAAAAAATATTGTTGTGATTAGGGTTGGAAGAGAACAAACCAAATGGTCTCTGTGGCAGACACAAACTGGGATGGCTGCCAGCTCTTAACAGTTCTTCTAGTGGGAATTTACAGCTACCCAGTCTGTCAGGGATGATTGATCCAAGGGGAAATACGATGGCCAAGCTTGGCCAATTAATGGATGATTCTTCTGGGAATTTGGAAATCAAATGGTGAGAAACAGACACAGACATTGTTAGACCAGAGTTGCATGTTGACAGAGCCCAAAAAGGTCCCAAAATGCCTAAAATCTGGGGGCCCCAGAGTACACTGAGGCTTGGTTATTCAGCAGCTCCTTTGGTTCATCCACATATCTCCTTTTTAGTTTAAGTTAGCCAAAAGGAGTTTCTATTGCTTGTCACCAAAACAACTTTAACTTGTATTGGCCTTTTTGGTCTAATTATCTACTGAGGATCTGAGTGTGGGGTTCTCTGGCTTGAGGGTAAGGTCAAAGTTTATCCATTTCACAATATAGTGTCTGACATGCTTTAGTTGCTTTTTTCCTCAGCTTCCAAACTTGAACCCCAAAACAATCCATGAACACTGAACTTCATTTGCAGATGACATAAGCATAACAAAGCCATCGCTATAGTATTTTTTAAAATTCTATACATTCTGAAAATGTGCATTGTTTTCATAACAAATATTCCATTTTTGGCTTACTTTCTGTATATAAATGAATGGATCTTTCTAGAAAAAATCAATTCATGGCTCCTCTTTAATCTGACCATCTCTTGTTCACTTTTTCCAAATGCAACTGCCTTTCATAAATATATCTACCCAGTGATTGAATTGTTGTTATACCAGTTTTTTCTTCTTGTACATGCAAAATGTTTTCAATCAAATGTTGGCTAATAGCTAGGCTGTTTGGAAATTAACAATGCTGATAGATGGGAACAACAATATAGGCATTTAAAGCTTAATTACTCCTTCAGGCTCATTGTGAGAAATCAAGGTTTACTTTATTAGTCTGATTCTATATTCCTTGGAGTATTTCACTTATTCTACAACAGTCTCATTTTCTTCGGAAAAAAAAAAAAAAAAAATCCCTAATACAACAAAAAAATGAGGAGGTCAAATCTTACAAGGAACAAACATGACATCATCCAGGGAAATGAGTCACTGTGCATCATACTGGGAACTGAGTCAGGACTAAACTGACTCACATTTTTCTGGGCCAAGAACCAATTCTAGTTATATCATGCTGGAAAATGACTCATTTACTACCTTTCTTAGCTCCCCTCAACATCAAATCAACTGCAAAGTGGAGTAGATCTTATGAAGCTCAAGTGGCTCTGCTTGAGCCACTACACTCTACAACCCGAACAGAGGATTTCTGTATGGAACTAACTGATTCTTTTGCTGCAAGAATTTACAAGCCCAGTTTTGTCAACAGTGTGTTGCATTTATTTGAGCTAACCACATCTAAAAATAATAGTTCCATTTTCTTTGTAGTCTCTACATAGTAAGTGCACTTATTGATTGCAAATGTTATCAACCATGTGTTATAGCATTTGTTGTAGAAAATAACCTGAAAAAGCAACTACTCAATTCTTTTGTCAATACGAAGACTAAGAACAGTGATAGCTAATAGCATATTTTTCTGCTGTACAGTTACCTCTGCAATTACTCTGAGTGCAATAAAGAACTGCACTGATAAAATATTCCAGTTAAAATTGGAAAGGAAGACAGGGGAAATCAGAGCTCCAAAATAATGAAATAATTCCCAAAGCATCTTAAATAAGTGCCTTATTAAGAACTATAAAAAAAAAAAAAAAAAAAAAAAGAACTATAGGGGGGCGGATGTGGCTCAAATGGTTGGGCGTCCGTCTGCCATATGGAGGGACCTGGGTTCGATCTCCAGGACCTCCCAGTAAAATAAAAATATATATATAGAAGGTGCATGGGCTGCCAGGCTCTGTGTGCCGGTGAGCCGCCAGCCCCAGGAGCCATGCAGCAAGATGATGACATAACAGGAGAGAGACGCAGGGGAGAGACAGGGGAGAGACAAGAGGAGATGCTCTGAAAGCTCCAAAAGCCAGGAACCCAGGTGGCGCAGGTGGCAGAACACCTCTCTCCTACATTGGAGGTCTCCAGGATTGAATCCTGGTTAAGACTGGAGGAGGAGGATGAGAAGAGATGGCAGTAAACAGATACAGAGAATTGCCCAGTGAATGGACACAAAACAGCAAATGGGGAAGGGGGGGGTTAAAATGGATAAGGTAAATAAATAAATCTTTAAAAAAAAACCCAAAGCTATAAATATTATTAGCACCTGGAATTCTAAAATAGATTGTTTTTTAATATATGCATTGATATTTAGCAGAAGCCCCTAACTGCTAATCTAGTCATAAATATATAGAAATTTCACATCCATATCCAGGAGTTCTGACAACACGAGGTTCACTCTCCCATATGGCAACAATTGGCAACAGCTGTCCTCTTTAGAGGACATTTAAAAATCTCTCCAATAATCACAGTCCCCACTTTCCCTTTTGTCCTACACTGTGTTCACTTTGCATTACTTGCTAGGTCCCTGATAGGATTTGAGCACGCAACCCCTGCGTAAATAGATTTCTTACTACAACATACAATAAAAAGAATTATAAATTTTTAAAGAATGTAGTTTAACCACATTGCAGCTTGGCTAACTTTGTTTTCAATTTTTCAGTGAGATCTTTCTTTATTAAACATTTGTAGAGCATCTTACTTGCACAAGACAGTTCCCAGATGCTATGGGGTAGACATAGAAGTGTAAAATACCATTCTTGCCCTAGTGTTGCTTATGATATAATTGAATAGACAGGACATATAAGCATTAAAAAGCATGTATTGAGGAGCAGGTGAAGCTCAGTGGTTTGAGTACCTGCTTCCCATGGTCGAGGTCCCAGGTTCAATCCCTGGTACTCCCTAAAAAAAAAAAAAGCATGTATTAAAAAGCATTAAAATGAGGCTCAAAGTTGTTATGTAACTTACCCAAGACCTCAGAAATGAGAACTTATGTTTCCCTTTCCAGGGATCTTTACCTCTCGATCAAAAACATTGCAATACCTACTACTTGTGTGATACTAGGTTCTGGAACATAAAGATCTACAGGACATAGTTTTTATCCTTAAAAAATCATATTCTGATAGGATTTAGAAGACAATAAAATAAATTCAACTATTTGGCAACCGGAGATGAGTGCTGGACCGTGGAGCAGAGAACCTGCTATCAGGTTCAGAGATTACCTACTATGTAGATGTTGAGAAGGCTCAAATAGCTCTTCTGCAGACATCAGCCTTGACTTAATTATTCTAACCCTAAACCAAGGCTGTGGGCCAGCAAAAGAGTTGAGGTTTTCTCCAGTAAACCCACATAATTCTAATGACCACAGGGAAAGTTTAAGCAAGTGTGGTGGGGACGGTAGGGATCAGGAAGAAAAACAAAGTCTCAAAAAGAAGGGAACATAAGCAGGTCCTCCAAAAGCCACTGGGAACTTCTGGATAATATCAAATTTTGTGTCCCTTTAGATTCCCAAGGCCACACTCAGATTTAGCCAGTAATTGGGGTCAGGCGAACTCAGTTAACCATAAAAAGTAATGAAGTGCTGATACATGCTACAACCTTCAAGACTCATATCATGTTAGGTAAAATAAGCCAGAACTAAAAGAACAAATATTATATTATTCCACTTGTATGAAATAAAGAGAATATGCAAATTCATAGGGAAAGAAAGTAGAGTACAGGTTAACAGGGTTGGGGGTAAAAGGGTATCTGAGTTTTCCAGGCTGTTATAACAAATAGCAAACAATGGGCTTGCTTAAATGAAAGAATTTATTGGCTTACAGTTTTGAGGCTAGAAGAAGGCCAAAATCAAAGTGTCAGCAAGGCAATACTTCCTACCCAAGGCCTGTAAAATTCTGGCGCTGGCTGTTGGAGATCCTTCAGGTTCCTTGGCTCATATCCCTGCCTCCTATCACAGGAAGATGTCCTCTCCATACTCTTCCAGGTCCCAATGGCTTTTGACTTACATTGATTTCCAACTTCTGGCTCCTCCCCTCAGTCTGAACTTCTTCTGCTAATACAGAACTACAGTAATTCAGATTAAAGCCCACCCTTATTCAGCTGGGCCACACCTTAACTAAAAGAACATCTTCAAGAGATCCTGTTTATAAAGGGGTGCCCGCCCACAGGAATGCATATTAAGGTAAAGAACATGTCTAAATCAGGGTACGTAATTCAAACAACCACAGGGGTAATGGAGAGTTAATGCATAACAGGTATAAAATTTCTGCTTGAGGCGATGGAAAAGTTTTGGTAATGGAGGGTGGTGATGGTAGCACAACGATGTGAATGTAATTAATGCCACTGAATTGTATGCTTGTGGGAGGAATTGAGATGGGAAATTTGTATATATGATACCACAAATTTTTTTAAAAAGAGAGGAACGAAGAGACAGTGACAATTAAATTTAATATATGATCCTGGACTGTATCTAACTAATAATGGAGGAGAAAATGTCCAAAAGACCTTCTTGGTACAAAAATGGAATGTAGACTACATGCTTTGTATCAATGTTAAGTTTCTTGAATTTGATAACTGTACTGTGGTTACATAAATGAATATTCTTGTCCTTAGGAAATATACATGGAAGTATTGTGTTAATGGATCATGATATATATAACCTACTCTTCTCAAATGTTTAAAAAAAAATATATATAGGTATAGATAGATAGATAGATAGATAGATAGATAGATAGATAGATAGATAGATAGATAGATAGATAGATGATAGATATAGAATTATAAAAACAATTATGGTGAAATGGTAAATCTGGGTATCTGAAGAAGTGGTACATTGGAGTGTCTTTATGTTTTGTATTATTTTTGCAACTTTCCTATAAGTTTGAAATTACTTTAAAATTAAAAGTTAAAGAGAGAGAGAGCTCAGTTAGGGTCAGACGGTGACCTTCGTGTTTGTGTCCTGAGCCTATTCACTGTAGGATCCATTCTTCTGGCACTTCCCCAGGACCTCCATCCGACTCTGTTCTGTATAGGGCAGGGTTGATCTCAACAGTTTGACTTTCCCAAGATCCAGTATCACTGGCTAGGGGCCGAACTGGCATGAGATTGTGGAGGGGATCAGGGTAGGGCAAAAACTGGGGTTTCAGCTCCTTCTGCCGTGGAGGCTTCTCAGGTGACCAATGGGTCTCCTCTCTGATTCCAGTTCCTGCTAGACAGGCCAGCCGTAGTTCTAGCCACTGCCAGTGGCTCCTGTGGTCTTACCTGTACCTCTACCTCCTTCACTTCTCTCTCTCTTGATATACCCATTTGACTCCCAGCTTCTCCATCAACTATGTAACCAATTCCTGTATTGAATTCCCTCTCTTATAAATACTTAGTGGCTTCTGATTTCCTTGTTGGATACTGATGTGTGTGTGTATAATACAATAGAGAGAGAAAAGAATTGATATATTAAAATTGTAACTTGCCAAATAATGCAGTTACAATATTCAAGAGCAGAGCACAATTGCTAAGTCTATCTTCCCCCACCCAATATGCAGGAACTGCAGAGATGACTATTCGAATAGAAGATCTATTTCATTGACCTTCAGGAAAAACTAGGCCATCAATTGAGAAGGAGAAATTGTAATATGAATCCATTATCCTTGGAGTGTGTTACAAGCAACAAGGTGCCCTACAGTTGTCACACCACTGGCTCATTATCCATGAGAAACTGTGTGTAATGGGAGAGTGCACCTCAGTCCACAAACGGGTGCACTCTGGCAGTTCCTGGGGTTGTTTTGTTTTTTGTTTTTTTTAGTTAGGCCGTTAAAAAAATTATTGGGAAATAGGGGAAAGAACAGAGCTTGCTGTGAAATGGGAGAGAAAGATGGAAATACACCCCAAGATATGGTGCAGCAACTCTAGGCAGAAAGGGCATGCTCTGCCTCATGTGGTTACCTTTTAAACTGTTAATTATTCCTCCCCCTTCCTAATGATAAGGGGAGGGGCTCCAGCTGTTATTGTTTACCCCACCAATGGTGGGGGTCAATGCTGAGGTCTGTTTGGAATATCCTGGGCCAAGAGGAGGTCCCAGAAAGGGAAACTGGGACCTCAAGGTTAAACTCAAGGTCTCAGCAAGGTCTTGCAGCCATGTTGTCTGTCGGCCATGTTGTCTGTCAGTCATGTTGTGGCTCATCTTCTCCTCTGTTTCCCTGTACTGACCTGCCTCAACTCCCCCCTCAGAGAGTTCATGCCCTTATTCTTAAGGGGGTGCTGAGGGGTAATGATCATTCTTCTGTAGTTACTTCCTGCTGGTTAGGACAGTAGTCCCTGCCTGACAGGGCATAAGCTTTTCTGGCTATTCTATTGAAGTTGAGGGAAAACAAGTCTGACACTATGGTTAGAACTGGCTGAAAGCCCTGCGTGACTAATATTTTATTTTGGAAGGCATTGATTTTGGAAGAAATAAACTTAGAATCTTGAAGATACATGGCCCCACTAAAAGGATAAAGAAGATGGTTGTAAGTGGGTCCCAAAAGGGGACCAGCTACGACATACTGGACCACGAGAGTAGGAAAGGCCAGATACCTTCAGAGGCTGCATCCTCCTGAAGATGGTGGGCTTCATCTTGCAGGCTTTGAATGCTGTTTAGGACTATTCTAGAGTGATTTATATAAAAACAGCATTTTTTTCTTGAGAAATATGCATGCCCTCCCCGCCCCCCGCCCTGTGCTGCTGCTTAGCATGTTTAAGGCTCTGCGATTTTACGATACCACAACAGCAAGAAGTCCATTTGCTATCTAAGAGCTCTTAAGGCACGGCTAGTTTCTTCTATGCTGTTAGTTAGCTCTAGGGAGGGGTTGTAATAGATAACAGGGTTTGTTATAAATTACCAGTCCCAGTTTTCCATGGTGGTGGTTATGTTTAAGACAGCTAAGAGGGGGATGAGAAGAGGCATTTCCCTTTTAGTTATTGTATAGGGATAAACTACAGGAAATGAAAACAGACAAGATTTCTTAAGGGGTGTCTGGCTTGCCTGCCCCCTAGCAATAGATGTTTGGACTAGAGTTAGAGGGAACAGCTGGCTTTGACACAGACATTACTTAGCTTTGTCTCTTGAAGAGGTACTTCAGGCCATCCAATAACTGGCACTTGTAGGTCCCATCAGGTGCTTTTGATGAGCTGGGAATTCCCTGGGGAGCTGGCTTCACTAGGGATAAGTGCATCTAGCTGGCAATTCCTTTAACTTTAATGGTGAAGTCATTGAAGCCTCAGGAAAACTGGTTTCTCTCATGAATTGCTTTTAGGAATCCCAATATTCAGAGGTGGGAGGTCTGCCTCCCCAGTTCTTGGAGATAACAGGACTCCAGAGGCCACTGGACGGGAAGAGTGGATGTTCCACCCTGAGGGTCGAGAATTCCACCAGGCAGCAATTTAGACCACACTTGGAGCCATGAGAGAAAGCAGGGTCACTAATACCAGTGGAAGGGCAGGTGACCGGGGTGTTTCAAGTTTGCTTTCCCCTGAACCATAGGGGGCAGAAGATTTCACTGTTATCCAATTTGTAATAGGCGAACTCCAAATCTGATTTACGAGTTCTAGTCTCCAGCGGGGGTCAAGTAGCATCACTCACTTATTTTTCTCCAGGCATTGGCTTGCCAAATGAAGATGGGGAAACGTTAGATTCCTCTAGATTCTTGGCTATGTTGCATAAATGAATTTAAGAAAATACCACTTTAGTTAGGCCAGTGAAAAGAATTTATTGGGAAATGGGGGAAAGAACAGAGCTTGTTGAGAAACAGGAGAGAAATACACACCAAGATTTGGTGTGGGCTTTTCTAGGCAGAGAGGGCCTCCTGGGTTTATTTAAATCAAAAGAAGACTTAAAGAGGTAGTGGGAAAAGATAAAAGCAGAAATGTTTTCTTTAAAAAAGAGAGGAAGGCAGAGATGAAATTCTGAGACAGGGGATGACAGTAGATCTCTTCTGGGATCCACTGGTCTAAAGGGACCAATCCCTAACATGGATCAGGGGGCAGAAAGGAAATGAACAAGGGGCCAAAGGAGGAATCAGGGAAGGTGCTAGGTCCTCATTACTAAGGCCACACTCATGGCTTCATAATTTAGTCAAAATACCCACAATTTGGAAAAACAGATGTTCCCAAGAAAATAAAAATTCAAAAATGCATTTCACAGTAAACAAAGAATGATTTGAGAATTGTCTTTCTTTTTACATAACCAAATATAAAATTTTCTCTCTTTTAGTATATATAGTAACGTTTGGCTTACATACTAAATTTCTATCTATTGATTATAACTGATGAAAAATGATATATTTCCTAAATCACTAAACATCAGCCAAATCATGTATGTTTCATCTTCTAAGGCCTATTATTTTTGTTTTGTTATGTTTTTTTGTTTGTTTGTTTTTGTTTTTTGCAGGCGGTGACTTTAATTTTTTTTCTTTAAAAACACATTTTTTTTTAAATTTTACCATATATAACATATACAAAATTATAAAAGTAGCCCAATAATAGTATAATTGTATAATACAGTCATCACCAGCTTCAGCTCTCACTCTCACATAGCCAGTCTTATTTCCTCTATACCCCTGTGCATCTCCCCCATTGGGTTATTTCTAAGCAAATCCATAGGAGGTTTTGAGCACAAGAGTGACTTCTGGCCTTACTCTGGATGCTGTGTTGAGAATAGGCCACAACACAAAAGCTGAAGCAGTGAGGTCCTTCGACACCTATTCCAGTAATCCAGTAATCCAGAGAGATGGTGGCAGTATGGGCAAGGGTGAGTGTAGTGGAGACAGGAAGTGTTTGAATTCTGAGTAGACTTTGAAGGTACAATCCAAAAAATGTGCTGCTCAGTTTGATTTGGATCGTGAGGCAAAAAACTAGGGGCAAGGATGAGACCAAGTTTTTCAGGATGACAGTGTTGTTTTTTGATTGTTTGTTTTCTTAAAGTAAACTCCATTTCAAATTCAATAACTAAAATAACAGACAAAAGGCAGCTTAACAAGTTACAGAAGCACCACTCTAAAAAATTCTGTCCAGGCACTTTTATCTCATCTAATCCTAACAACAAACTCAATTGTTCCTTCAGTGTGCAAAAAGATACACAGATGAGCACAGATTGGTTAAATGGCATGATCAAGGTCTCCTTGTTAATGAAGAAAATGAAGAGAAAAATTGCTTAATCATATTCATATTTCATAAAACCAAATCCCGTATTCTCTTTTTTTGAACTTTAGCATTGATACAGCACCCTCCTTGCCCCTGCTATAAAAATATTACAAGATTACCATCAACCATAGTCTCTAAGTTATATTAATTAACATTTTTCCAATGTATCACCACAGTCTCAACACCTTATAATAAAAGAACACTCCTGCATCTACACTGTTAACCACAATCCTCATCTACTATCAAAATCACTGTATACAGTCCCTATATTATCCTCCAGCTGTCCTCCAACCTCCCTAGACTACCCATCTCAGCCACAATCACATCCATAAATCAGCAGCGTTTGATACACTCATTATAATGTGCTACTATAAGCTCCATCTACTACCACATACTTAAAATTGACCTTTTTCAACATTATACATACATCCAGCATCAACCCACATTCTGTCTCCCACCAATCTACATTCCATAGTCCAACTCCATAAGTCTACTCATCGTATTTAGCTCGTATCAGTGAAACCATACAATATTCATCCTTTTGTGTCTGCCTTATTTCACTTAACAACGTAATGTCTTCAAGGTTCTTCCATGTTGTCATGTGCTTCCCCAATTCATTTCTTCTTACAGCTGAAGAGTATTCCATCATATGTATAAACCACATTTTGTTTATCCATTCATCGGTTGACAGGCACCTAGTTTGTTTCCATTTTTTGGCAGTAGTGAATAATGCTGCTATGAGCATCAGTGTACAAATATCTGTTCATGTCCTTGCTTTCAGATCTTCTGAATATATTCCTAGCAGCAGGATTGCGGGATCACACGGCAGTTCTATATTTAGCTTCCTGATGAACCACCAAGCAGTCTTCCACAGAGGCTGCACCATTTTACACTCCCACCAACTGTGAGGGGGTGCTCCTATTTCTCCACTTCCTTTCCAGCACTTGTAGTTTCCTGGGTTTTGTTGTTGTTGTTTTTAATAATGGCCATTCTGTGAGGTGTGAAATGATATCTCATTATAGTTTTGATCTGCATTTTCCTAATAGCTAGTGATGTTGAGCATTTTTCCATGTGCCTTTTAGCCATTTGTATTTTCTCTTTGGAAAAATGTCTATTCAAATCTTTTGCCCATTTTTAAATTGAGTTTCTTGTTGTTTTGTCGTTAAGTTTGTGATCTCTATATAACATGGAAATCAAACCCTTGTCAGATAGGTGGTTTCCAAAGATTTTTTTCCCGTTGAGTTGGCTGCCTTTTTACTTTCTTGACAAAGTCATTTGAAGAACACACTGGCAAAATTGTAGGGAGAAATAGACATCTCTACAATAATAGTTGGAGACTTGAACACACCGCCCTCCGATTGTTTTTATTTTGTTTGTTTGGTTTTGTTTTGTTTTAAAGATTTATTTTATTTATTAATTCCCCTCCCCTTGTTGTTTTTGCGCTCGCTGTCTTGCTCTCTGTGTCCATTTGCTGTTTGCTCTCTGTGTCTGCTTGTCTTCTCTTCTCGACTTCTCTTTAGGAAACGATCCTGGGACCTCCCATGTGGGAGAGAGGCACCCAATCTCTTTTTTTTTTTTTTTTTTTTTTTTAATTTATTTATTTTTTATTGTGGGTAAAAATCAAAATTTTCACAATACATACCAATATGCACCCAATCTCTTGAGCCACCTCAGCTCCTTGGTTTGTTGTGTCTCTCATTGTCTCTCCTCTTTGTCTCTTTTTGTTGCACCAGCTCTTCGCGCAGGCCAGCTCGCCTTCACCAGGAGGCCCCAGAAAACGAACCCAGGACCACCCATATGGTAGACAGGAGCCCAATTGCTTGAGCCGTATCCGCTTTCCCTATTGTTTTCATAAGCACACAGAAACACGTGCACACCAACACATACACAAACACAAAACCCCCAAACACTTCTCAAGAGCTTTTAATTTAAACTCCCTTGATTAACAGAAATCTGGCTAAGATTTTTTATATTCTGTATTCACCTGCATTTTCCCATAAAAAATGTAATAAAAATGCAGGAACATGGCGCAAATACTAAATTTAAAAAAACAGCCGTGCTTTTTATATAGTCCTGCCTAGAAAAAAGGCACCCAGGATGGTCTCAGCAGGTGGCATACTCTACAGAGTGTGCTCATTACCACAAGTAAATAAAGTCAGTAAATTCCTGGCAGAGCACAGGGGGCATGATGAATCTAGGAAATAACCCTTTCATCAAACTTTGTGCACACTGTATATTGCCTGGTCAGAAAGCAAATAATGATGATCAATGGAGAATTAATATTTTAGTCAACGAGGAATGGAGATGAATGCATACTATAAATTATTAACCAGCCCTTGTACTCTATCCCCTTGACACAGAATGAAATAGGCTTTGGAAGAAACAGAACACATATCTTCTACTTACCCAGCAATGTTTTCTTCAACCAATGAATAATTTTCATACAGATGCACATCTCTGTGACATTCAAGAAGGAAATTTATACCTGAGTTTCTCTACCTTTCTGTAGCAGAATTTAAGCAAAGCACAGAAATATTTAAAACTGTGCTGTAGCAAAGAAACAATCATTGCACTGGGAATCAGGATCCATCAGTTCTAGCTCTCACTTGGCAGTGACCAGCTGTGACATCTCAACCCCTGGGCCTCAACTGTAAAATAAGCAGTTTTGATCAGACCTTGGAAGGCCCTTTCAGCTTTAAAATTCTGTATAAAGGCCTCATAATGAATGAATAGTTGGAAGGAACAGGAAAAAGCTACAACCAGGACTCTAGTCTAAAAATTAAAAAATAAATTTTAAAAAATTGTGTAGTTCTTTAAGTCAATATATACTGGCCCAGGCTGTTATATATCTATGTATCTATAGATCTATGTGTGTATATATATATCATATGCACACATTATCATATACACACATAAATTGCTGCTCTTTTCATGAAAAAAAATTGTGATAGTAAACCAATAATTGTACATATAAGTGAAGGGTTTTTAGATTTGCATATCAAGAACATATCATGGCTCTTTCCACCATTTTGGAACCTGTGGAGGCCTGCTGGGAACAGGACTTCTAAAACGGCAAATATGTCTGGAAGGCTATGGTCCAAAGCCACTTTTGCTGGCTATAAGCGGGGACTCCGGAACCAGAGGGAGCACACAGCTCTTCTTAAAATTGAAGGCGTTTATGCCTGAGATGAAACTGAATTCTATTTGGGCAAGAGATGTGCTTATGTGTACAAAGCAAAAAACAACACAGTGACTCCTGGTGGCAAACCTAACAAAACCAGAGTAATCTGGGGAAAGGTAACTCGTGCCCATGGAAATAGTGGCATGGTTCGTGCTAAATTCCGAAGCAACCTTCCAGCTAAGGCCATTGGACACCGAATCCGTGTGATGCTGTACCCCTCAAGGATTTAAACTTATTGAAAAGTAAATAAATAAAATTGTGGACTTTAAAAAAAAAAAAAAAAAAAAAAAAAAAAAAAAAAAAAAAAAAAA
>JAKSZT010026914.1:5899385-6112128 GCA_026826555.1 Tolypeutes matacus | reverse complement strand
TTGCAATTTCCTGGATATACAATTCTATTAAACAAAAGGCAAGGCAGCATGTACTATGTGATATAGGAGACCCTAAAATGAATGAGACTTGGTCCCAGACTGCCAAGAGTTCACAACAGGAAAGAGAGGAAAATATATAACTATCTAAAATACAAATCAGGCTAATGACAAGGCTACTTACAGGGAGGAGTTCCTAAGCTAAAGAGAACACAGAGCAGGGGTGAGCCATGGAGAGACAGATGATTCTGATTGTTGAGGATTTGTTTTGAAAATTAAGGAGAAGCCTCAGAATCATCTCTGTGACACAGGAGAGGGTTTACACTTCAGGAAGGAATCGGATAGAAGTTAGAGCTTAGAGTAGTTTGGAGATCATCTAGTGCTAGCCTCCCATTTTATAGATAGTGAAGTTAAGGCCAGAAAGTCTTGCATAGTGCTAGTTTTTGGCAGAGTTAGACTAGAAGTTAAGTCTGAAAACTTCTAGTCCAACCCACTTTCCCTCACTTCTTCCCTTTTCTCTGTGTGGGCCCAAAACAAATCCTTCCATGACGGACTTATGGCAAATGGTACTCCTGGGATGAATAAAATATACTGTTACCTTTTCCTCCCCGAGAAGTTTCTAGCAAGCCATAAAGTTCTTCCCAAGCTGACTAATGCTTTGCTTGGTCAGAATTGCCTTGAAGCCATCATTCTAAATATCAACTCCCAGCTGAGCAATCTGGGAACAAAACTAGTCATACCTACTGACTTTACAGCATAACTCCTAGGCGTGGAAGAACCAGCAGGGGCCTGTGTGATGGAGGTAAATGACGCACAAAGTATCGTACAGAATAGCATGACCTCTCTAAATGTTTCAGGGCTTTTATGTTAGATGGACTATAAATCTCTGCATCTCAGTTTTTATATCTGTTACAGGGGCAAATATTCATCAGCATTTCCAAAACTGCAGTTATAAAAAATAATTATTAATATTTTAAAAAATATTTTTCATAGATACAAATTTGGAAGGAGGAAGCAAACCTTAACATTTATTTAGTTCATTTCCTCATTTCACAAGAGGGAAAAAAAGGAGGAAAAATGTTTTGATTTGTTCAATATCACCCAGCTAGACAGTTTGAGAGTTGAAGCTAAAACTGGGTCTTTTGACATGAAATTAAATGCTTTCAATTCTATGCCCTAGTGTTCACCCTATTCAAAGTGCTTCCTAAGTGTGATAATATAGAACATGTAAAATGATATCCTCATATTGCATCTTGGTAAGACACAAGATGGCGGTCTCCTACAGTACTAAGAGTTACCAAAAAAAAAGGTAATTCTGTTTCTCACAAACTATGTGGTAGGCCTTGCTATATAATTTCAGATACAGAGAAGGACTGGGAGTCATCTCCTACAACCTACCAATTTTGAGACGATCAAGCTGGGTCATGATTAGAGAGGAAGCAAGTGGAGGAGGAACAGACTGCACCAAAATAGTGCTTTAAAAGGCTGGCGTTTCACAGATGCAGAGTCAGCTCTAATCTCCCCTTCTCTCTTCAATAAGGGAAGTTGGCACTTCCACACATATCACTCAAACTGTAGGTTACTTGTTGGTGATTTAATTCAGGCTTCTAATCACCTGACTATCCCTGGATGAAAATGTCAGAGATAGAGAAATAGGTCCAAAGCCTTAAGTCTCTAACTTGCCAGTGCTATGGTTATTCTTTGGTACTTGCATGCAGGCTGTTCCATTCTAAATCACGCAACCATAATATGAAGGTATAAATTCAACTCTACCCATTGTGCTCTGCAGAAAAATGGTTTAAAATAACATAACTGGATATGGATTCTGGAAGACAGATCTCTCAGAGTTCTATCTAGGTGGGAGAGAGGAGGAAGGTGGAAAGAGAGCAGGAAGGTCACTCACTGTGTAGTTTCTGGGAAGATTAGGCCAATAGGGGGTGGAGGGAGCCCAGAGGAAGAGAAGAGGAGGGTGAACCATTTCCTCCCTGTTAAAGTTGGGCTCAGAGGCCTCCAAGACCACTCTTCTCTGGACAAAACAACAGCAACATTAAAAAAAAAAAAGAAGAAGAAGAAAGAAAGAAAAGAAGGATTCTTTTCAAAGGCGGGAATCATTTCACAGACTTGAAATTAGACCACACTGAAGCTCCATCTGCAAAAATAATGGTTTTTCCTGACATTTTAAATAGCACAATTTAACTGCTCGATGTTTCATTTGACATTTAAGAAGTTATCCATCTCCAAGAAGCTTATTGGCAAATCTTCTCAGTTACCAGAACTAGCAAATATAGCGTGCTTGTGAACATGTTCTACGAGAACCCAAAAGACTCTTTAAAAATGAAGCCCAGGACACTGTGAACTAGTTGTTACCTCCGCTGAGTTGAATCTGTCCTTTACTTCAGGCCCTGCCAATCACCTTCTGTAAATCACTTACCTTTTCCATTAATCAGCCTCCTCATGACAGAAAGGAAGAAAGACCAGCCATAATTGTGACTCAGTAAACTGAAGTGATTGAGAAGATGGTTCTACTAGACCTGTTAAGGAGAAAGAATTAAATTATTCAGTGCCTACAAGGCAGAAGCAGCCTAAAAGCAGGTATTCAGGAGCCAGATTGCCTGGGTTGGAACTGCAGCTGCTCTGCAGTTTACCAGCTGTGTGATTTGGGGCATGTTACATAACCCTTCTGGGCCTCAGTTTCCTTATTTCTAAAATGGGAATAATAACAGTCCATATCTCACTGGGTTGTTAAGATATTTAAATGGGTTATTATTTGCAAAGTTCTTATAACAGCTGGTAGAACAAGTGCTATGTAAATGTTTGTTAGGAAACAATAAATGACATATGTATATTAATTTTTTCAGATAATTTGCATACTGATTCTCACTGTACATGACCCAAGACTAAGCCAATCAATGTGTCACATTTCTCATGGCCCCTGTGATAGGTTTGTGGGTGGCACATAGTTCCAATGAGAGCAAATAAGATGACATCAGTTTACTTCTGGGAAAGAACTATTGGCTCTTCCCTACTGGACTTGAATCTGAGAGTATATAGAGTCGGTCTGGAGCTGCTGCCACCTTCTTCCAAATAGGAGGAAAGGACTGCCTGAGAATGGCAGATTGTGGAGCAAATCCATGACAAAGAAATTGAGTTCTGTTGGCATCATTTGAGTTCCTGGATCATAGGATACCTGAAGGTGAACATTCCCCTAGACTTTTCAATGACATGAGCCTAGAATTATTTCCCTCTTTTCTTGAAACTAGTTTAGGCTGGACTTTTTTTTTTTTTTTAATTACTTCCAACTGGGAGAGACCAAACTGATACAATTTAAAATATGTCTCAGGGCATGTCATGACAGGTAATTAAGACAGTCTCAGCATAAAGCATAAAGTTTTCATTTTGGCAATACAAAAAGTCTTGGTCTCATAAGCAGTTAAAATATCAAGTTCTGACCTGGCAATTTTTTTTCAGGTCACTTTGTTTTTCCTGGTCTCCATTTCCTCATCTGAAAATCCAGAGATTGACTTAAATAATCTTTATGGACCCTTCCAACTCAGAAACTTTATGACCTAAATTAAGGTCTCCTTGGCTACCTTCAGGATTTCTCTTAAACTCACTTTTTCCATTAGCTACTAGTCCAAGAAGAACAATCTCAAAAGAATGGTTTGTTTGTTTTTTGGTTGTTGGGCATTTTTAAGGGGGACGGTGGAAGGGAGTGGAGGGGAGTCAACCTAGTGGTGATTTACATGAGTTTTCAACAGCTTTGCCTCATTTCTCACGTCACAGGTGGAATCATGCATCTGCTTTAGAGGAGGAAAGAAACAGATTAGGTTCAAAACACTTTTAAGAAGTCTTGCTGGTCCAGAAGTTTGCAGCGCTTTATGACAGTTCTCTGTGGTCAGCAATAGAGTCTGAAGCACAGAGGAAATGGTCTCGCTGTCATCTACCATGATATCTGTTCCCTTTAGCCCAACATAACTTAAAATGAAAACTATAACACTTCAAGACCATTTCCATGCACCTCAGTAACACTTGTTGAAATGTATTTTTATTTTTGTTTAACAAAAATATATAGTTTTTACTGTGTGCCAGGTTCTATTTTAAGTGTATTACAAATATTACCTCATTTAATCCTTATAAGAGGCCTAAGAAGTACAAAAAGTAAAACTAACCTGCCAAGGTCATAAAACCTTTCAGTGGCAAAGCAGGAATTCAAACCCAGGAAGTGTGGCTCTAGGGTCCTGCCTCAGCCAAGCCTGAGGCAATTTATTCTTAACCATAGTAGTTGACTTTACTACTTACCATAGTAAAGTAAAGAATAAGTTGACCTTTGCCATCTCTTTCCTTCTGGGACAAATAATTTCTTGGAATTCTCTGGAACTCTTTTATTCACATCTTCATATTTACACCATCACTTTTGCTCCTAAATTACCAATTGTAGGGTTGGCTTTATTCAAAGTTGCAGGTGTGTGTGTGTGTGTGTGTGTGTGTGTGAAAGAGAGAGAGAGAAAAAAAAAAAAAAAAAAAAAGAAAGAGAGAGAGAGTACATTGTGTGTGGTCCAAGAAGGCAAGAACTATTTACTTCTTTCAAAAGAAATATCAATAATGTGTGTGCCAAGACAGCAGCCAAAGGAAGAGGCAGCCCAGTACTAGTTATAGAAATAAACCAGAGAAAGTGGAGCCAAGATAATCTGGCAGAAATAAGGAAAGACGAACAGAAATGATGAAGCTGATGAGTGCCCAATGCTGAGATGATTTAATATTTCATTATGATCACATGTAGATTTCCTGTAAATTCTTTAAGACCCACATTCACACATGACTTGGGACAATTATGTAAATTCTGATTTTTCCTTAAATTCATTTCTCCTTACTTTATCAGTCATTTTGAATTTATATGGAGTTTATACTTCATATGTTTAATAGTTTAAATTTGTATTTCATACTATTCTCAGTCAATATTTTTGATGGTGACCCTGTAATACCATAGTCTTTCTTGAACAAGGGACTAGTATGGAGCTTTGAAATTTTAACCTCATGTGCACAAGATTGAGTTAATCACATTTTTTATTTCGTGGCACACTAGAATTATCGGTCCGTGCAAGGTCCTCTGCCCCCATGTCTCCTTCTTTTCCTTGAGTCCCATATCCAATAACTACCCCTACTGTGGCCCCTGATGTCTTTGATATATGTATTTGAATATCCACTTATCTTTGTAAAATGCATACTATTATTTTATGGCAATGTGTTTTAATGTATGTAAATTGCATTGTTCATTAGAACTGATTGTTCCTACTTTTTCCAGTTTGTATTATATTTTTAAGATCTATTGGCATTGCAGTATGTATATGAAGCTTGGTGCTTTTAATAACCGAGTAACATCCCAGGGTATGCAGCCAACTCATTTTACTTATCCATTCTCCCAGCATGGTTTCTTAGATTACTTCCAACTCCTCCCCAGCGCTCCACCTCCCCACTCCCCACTGCTCTGAATATGTTGGGATACACATTCTCATATATTAGTCCTCTGTTTTAAAAAAATCGTAGACTGTTTCAGAGTTCTAACACTTTCATTTTATAGCCAAGAATCCTACCTTGGAAGAGGTTAAGGATTTTGTAGCCTGAAGCCAAAGGAAGTTACAGAAAAGTAGTTAGTAGCAGGGCCAAGACCAGGGCTCAGTTCTCTCAATAATCAGGCAGCACGTTCCAACTCACTTCACCTATTTATGAGGTGTGTAAGATACAATCTTTTAAAATCAAATACTTTTTATCATACAGGTATTGAAAGTGGGTATTGGGGTGGCTTGTTCATATAAATTCAATATGCTATAATCTATAAATCTTAACTTCTGAAAAAGTTACCATATTTCCTAAATAAGATCACAAGCTAAGAGGAAATATATTGGCATCAGTGCACACTGGTACATAGCAGACTGCATTCATGCAATGTATTGAAAACTAAAACATTGGGGAATAACCTAAACTCTGCCTCTGGCCTACTGTGTGGTTTATTTTTGTTAAGAAAGCTCCCAAAGGGATGTGAATCTGGTCTCTTTGGGGAGATGCTCTCTGCTTCTGAGCTCCACCACTGGGAACGGCCTCACTTGCCATTTTGCATTTTCTGCAGAAGGCCCTCCACAGAGCATCTGAACAGTCATTTCTGGAATCACTGGTGGGAGGTGGGGGTGATAGAATGCAAATATCTGGGTTCATTTGACAAGATGCTTAACTTCTATGAGCCTCTATTTCCTTGTCTAAAAATGAGGAGAGAGTCTGGCACATAACAGAAAATGAAAAAAGGTCTCCTTTTTCTTTATTCTTATTTTTAGCTAAGGTTCATGTGTTCCACTACACATGATAGCAAATGTACTTTCAGTCTCTTGTTATGACATAAAAACAAAATACAGATGACTTTATGTTCTGTATTACATTCCCTCTTACTTTATCAATCACTCTTAAAATTAGTGAAATCAAAGAAAAAAAATGAAATAAAAAAAAAATTAGTGAAATCATGTGTGTGATGTGTGCAGAAGTGGATGTACTGTGAAGCTGAGGAAGCCACGAATGCTGGAGTTACTTGGAGTTGTGGATTTTTCTAGTGGGGAGGGGAAGGCAGGCTGCACTCAGAGACATCACTATAAACGTTTCCAGTAAACTGTCTGAAAAGATCTCAAAAGAAAGGGACTGGAATCTCTAAATCTTCAATAATTTGTTGTGATGTTTTTATCTTTCTAAATAAATATTCCTTCTTGTATTTAATTTTTTGTAATTTTGTGTTTTTCTTCTTAAAAAGAGTCCCCCAAAATTGAATTACTTTAGGCTCCTCAAAACCTGGATTTGGGGGGTGGATGTGGCTCAAATGATTGGACATCTGTCTCCCATATGGAGGGACCTGGGTTTGATCCCTGGGACCTCCCGGTAAAATAAAAAAATATAAAAAAAAGAGGAAACAAACAAACAAACCTGGATTTGTCCCTGAATATATGGATAATATTGAAATAAAAAGTTATGAAAAAGCACACTTCAATTTACAGTGAAGAATTTTCTAGGGCAGAAAGTGTCCTCTAATTTGAAACTTTGGGCAAGTCACTCTTCTTCTGTCTGGCCCTTAGCCACTCATCTTAAAACTTATAGATTTGCCTGGCCCCATAATATCCTTCCCAAATCAGAAAATCCAGGCTCCATCATACCTTTCTTGACATACTAGCAACAATGTGATAAATAATATTTTAAAGGCACTCTGTGATGAATCCTGATTTTTAAAAATGTAAGTCTTCAGTGGTGTGAATAATTAATTATACCTACTCCCCACCCCACCTAAATATTTCTTCTGTAATGTAAATGAGTGATTATGGTTCTTAACATCAAGCACTCTAGGGACAGCATGGCACTGTAGAACTAATTGCTTCATACAGGAAGGAGCACTTTTTCAGCTGCTTCTAGTTCACATTGACCAAGATAAAAAACTATGTGATGGCATTTATTTATGTCATTACTCAAAATAATCCATTCTGAAAGAGGAAGACATATTTTTCCCAGTTCCAATCAGAACAACTGAAATCTCTATGTAAAGCAAGTTCTTTCAGAAGATATGAGCAAAATAGATGAGACGTTTATGAGAAATAGTGACAGTTGTTTCTCTTTTGAGCTTAGATATTCTCAGATTCTTGACAAGATCAGAGAAGACTTCAAAGGGAAAAATAATTGATAATCCAATTTTCCTCATATACAAGAACAAAAAAACTCAGGAGTTGGAAACATTTCTTTTCCTGTGATGAATTCCATACATACTGCTGCTTATCAGGCAGAGGGAGTAGGTGTTGGAAGTCTGGTAAAATAGGTCTGGTAGAGTTATGACTTTCTGGAAGGGACGTTGTGGAGCCAGTCAGACCTATGTGCTCTAAAATGAGAAAAGTAAGGCCCAGACAAAAGAGTGACTGGCCCAAAGCCACATAATCAGAGAAGGCAGAACTGGGGCTACACCCTGCAACCACAAGTCTGGTACACTTTCTCCTTTACCAACCTGAGTTTGTAGAATAATTCGAGTGTTTTTATACTTCGGTGCCCAAATAAAGGTTTATGGCACAAAAACATGAAGCAATTTTTGCCCTACCCAATATCAAATTGTATGGCAAAGTTACAGGAATTAAGGCGGTGGGTATTGGTGCAAAGCGAGACAGAGACAGTGAACACAATAGTGTACCTGGAAATTAGACACTCACACAGATGGAAACCTGTATGACAGTGGAGGGGTTGTAGATCAGAGGGCATCCCAGTTTGCCAGAACTGCTATGGCAAGTAGCCCACCATGGGCTGGCTTAAAGAACAAGAACTGATTGTCTCACAGTTCTAAAGTCTGGAAGTCCAAAATCAAAATGTCGATAAGCCATGCTTTCTCTCGGGGTTGGTGGAGACCTGATTAAAGCAGTCCTCTGTCACATGGCACCCACTCCTCTCTGGCTTCTTCTGACTTCTGGCTTCTACTGACTGATGGCATCTGAATTTCTTCTCTTTATAAGGCCTCCAGTCATACAGATAAAGACCCTGGTTCAACTTGGCCTCATCTAAATAAGATCTTTGAAGATCCTATTCACAAAAAGTCCACACCTTAATGATAATCATCTTCCAAGGTCCTATTTACAAATGGGTTCATACCCACAGGAATGCAGACTAAGACTTGAACAGGTCTTTTATGGGGACATGATTCAATCCCCAACAGAGGGTAACAACATCCAGTATTTGGGACCTGAGTGTGAGAAGAGGGCAAAGGGGTTTCAACAAGCAATTCATACTTTACTTAATCACCTTCTTTCAGGTATGGTATCCAGACTCTCAGTTAATTGTGCCTGGCTTCCTTGAGTAGAGAGACCCCCTGGTTTATCATCTCCAGAGAATAATCAATAATGTTTCTGTGATAGTGGCGATAGGGCCACCTCATAGTACTATTGAGTGGACAAAGGATCTAAATGCTTCTTACCAAATCTCTTCAGCTTTCAATCAGTCCTCTAGTTTAGCCCCTGCTTCCCCCAATCCTCTCCCTTTTCCCAAGGTACCTGATGCCACCAATTTTGAGGCTTTTCAGGACTGTGATATAAATCCATTTGGTTGTCATCTTTTCCAATGTCAGTTTAAGATTTTACTTTCTCAGGTTTACTAAGTCAATTCTCACTCATGCATCTTCTTTCTAGCTTCTAAGAGTTGTGGTTTTGGTCTCCTCTCCTGCTCTCCATGTCATTGTAAGTTTATGCCTTAAATTAAAAATTCCTCCATGTATAGTTTAAGAGGGAGTTTAGGAGGAACTGAAATTACATGCATGGGGAAACAGATGTGGCTCAAGCGATTGGGCTCCCATCTACCATATAGGAGGTCCAGGGTTCGATTCCTGGAGCCTCCTGGTGAAAGGCAAAGCTGGCCCACACAGCCAGCTGGCCTGTGTGGAGTGCTGGCCCACACAGGAGTGCTGGCCCTCATGGAGTGCTGGCCTGCATGGAGAGCTGGTTCAGCAAGATGGCGCAACAAAAAGAGATACAGAGGAGAGACACAGCAGACCAGGATCTGAGGTGGTGCAAGAGATTGAGCGCCTCACTCCGGAAGGTCCCAGGATCAGTTCCTGGTGCCACCTAAAGAGAGGACAAGCAGAAACAGAAGAACACCCAGCGTATGGACACAGAGAGCAGACAGTGAGCACAAAAACAATGGGGGGCGGGAGGAATAAATAAATCTTAAAAAAAAAAAATCTATTCCTAAATAAGGGACAATATGGGAACATCTTAATCAGTTTCTCATGTTTGCCTTATCTGGACTAGCTCAACCCTTCTCCTTCATATTTTCACTTAACTGGAGAGATATATATCACAGTGACAGTTTGCCAAGGAAGATCTGGATGTTTCAATTGGTTTGGGGCACTAGATGTTGAGTCATGCATTTTCATTGTTCCTACAGATGTCTTCAATTTTATACTCAGACTTACATTTCCATTCCCATGGGTTATGTGTTGCAACTTCCTCTCTGTTTTCCACACCATCTTAGTGATACAGGAAGCATACACCCAAGAAAGGATTCAATTGTGACATTTCATTCCATTTAAGCAAAATTGGTTCCCTGCCTTTTCTTTGCAAAGCAATGTGTGCACGAGAGCTTATAAACCAATTACATATTCATTTTAAGACTTCAAGAACTGGGGACTCAGCCAGATTTTTTCAAAGCAAAGAAAATAATCAGATAGTTTTCATGTCCCAAAAGTTTAAAACTCTGCCAAATAACTCCATAAATATGTCTAATATATACCTCCCCACAAAAAAATCTGAGCTACTAGGAAAGTATTCTCAATAAGTGAATCTTCCAAAATGCTCAGACTTGTTACCCTTTTTTTGCCACCAAAAATGAAAAAAAAAATCCACATTCATTTTCACTCCAGGAATCTAAACAGAATTTGTAAATGCTTGAGTAAACAGCAAATAGGACACTCTTGATTACCCAAGAAGAGGAAGGCTCCATACTACCCTCAGATACATTATGTTAATGGATCTTAAATATTAGATCATTTGAGCATAAATATAATGCTAGAATCTGAAACCAGAAAACACAGATCCTTGATCTGAGATTTTAAATATGGATATGAGGTTGCATTTGGTGGGGCTTTATTTTCATGTGTGCCTGGCCGGGCCCGAATCCCTGCTGTGGTGAGGACTGCAGGGTAGATGGTTGCTGAGTGACTGGCTGCCTTCCATTCATCTGCTTCTCAAAACCATTAGGATGAGGGGGAAATGCTGCAACACTCAGCCTCGCTCTTTTTCTTAGTCCAGTCTCTCAGGTTCAGCCCAATGTCCCTAATTTCTATCCTTCTCCTGGGAATGTAGTGTAACATCCCTTTCATGAGAATGAAAGAAAAGCAAAGACCAGGGAAGAGACATACGTGTGTCTACATAGACCGGCTCCTGCCTGTGTTCTTCCTCTCCTAGATTTCCATGGTCCTATAAGGGATGAAACCAGAAATAACAGCTAATATTTATGAAGCATTTTCTACATCCTACACTCTTTACATATGCTGTCTCATTTAATCTTTGCACATAATACAAAAAATAAAATAAAAATAATATTTGCACACTCTATAATTTAGAGACAATTGTTATCCCTCTTTTATTCATGAGAAAATTGGTTTTTAGACACATGAAGAAACTATCCCAAGGTCACTCAGCCAGTAGTTGGTGAACTAGATTCAAATCCAGATAGCCTAAATCCAGAGTCCTCACAGTTAACCAGTGTTTGAACAGCAAAGAATCACCCCAAAGGGATTGTTAGAACTGTTCTCCCCAAATGCCAGTGCTCTCCTTCCCATTAAACGATGAAAGAGTTACCTATTTTACTGCTAGGCACCACGTTGCGATGGATTTGGATCCTCTATGAAAGAGTTATCTTGTGAAAAACAACTTTAGTGCATAAATCATAATGCAGACATATGTATTTTTCTTTTCAAATCAGCTTGATTGAGTTTACTTTTTTTTTTTTTTTTTTTAAGATTTTATTTATTTATTCATTTATCCCGGCCCCTGCTGCCTGTGCTCGCTGGGTCAGCCAACCACGCCGTGCGGGCGGGCCCGCCCTCACCAGGAGGCCCCGGGAACCGAACCCGGGGCCTCCCATATGGCAAACGGGAGCCCTACCAATTGAGCCACAGCCACTTCCCTGAGTTTACTTTTTATAAAATAAGATGCGCCACTTTCAGTGTATAAACTGATGAATTTTGACAAATGTATAGAGCTGTGTAACCTCTATCCCAGTGAAGATATAAAATATTTTCATCATCTCATGAAATTCTCTTGTGCTCTTTTTCAGTCAACCAAACCCTACCACCACCACCACACCATCTCCTCACTACCCGCCCCAGGGAACCACTGATCTTCTTTTTGCCATTACAGATTATTTGTAACTATACGTGTACCTCAGATAAATGGGGTCATACAGTTTGTAATCTTTATATCTAACTTTATTAGTTCATTATGTTTTTGAGATTCATCTTTTTATTTTTGCATGTAATTATAAATTCCTTTTTATTGCTGAGTATTTCCACTGAAGATCTATCCTACAGTTTCTCATCCTGTTGATAAATATTTGGGTTGTTTCCAGGTTGGGGCTATTCTGAATAAGCTCATATGAGCATTCATGTATAAGTCTTGGAGTGAAATGTGCTGGGTCATATGATAAATATATATATTCTTAACTTTCTAAGACACTGCCAAACAATTCTCTTAAGTGGTTGTACCATTTACACTTCCACTAGCAATGTATGAGCATTCTAACTATTCCACATCCTAACCAATACTTGGTGTTATCAGTCTTTTTAATTTTAGCCATTCTCATGGGGGAGTAGTGGTATCTTGTTTTTGTTTAAATTTGTATTTTACTTATGGCTAATAATGTTGAACATTTTTTGCGTGTATGTTTATTGGCTATTCCTCATTCTTGTTAGTTTTTTTTTAAAAAAAACAACTTTAAAATGTATACTACAAAGGTAGCAAACAATGCAAATATTTTCCTTTCAACAAAAACCAAAGGAATGTTATCCGCATACTTTCTACCTTTTTGGGGGAGGAGGGAGAATGGGACCCTTTCATCAAGTTTTATTTACAATTATTCATTCTTATAAAAGCATCATTTTCTACATATTAACTTGTCTTACATTTCATCATTGACTGTTTGATGCCCTTATATACCATAACAAAGACTAATAGACTATGTTTGATTCAGAATAAAATCAGTTACAATCTACCAGCTTCTCTTAGGTAAAAAAAAAAAAAGAAAAAAGAAAAAAACTTCTTTAAATCTGCATGCTAACTGCTATTGGACTCATTTCACAAATTCCTTGACTTTCTGTGCATTACACAGGTGGGCTGAATTGGGAGCATTTGACTATGGCTTACTTTTTTCTCTCAGGCTTCTAAACTCTCAGATGCCAGTGGTTTCACACTGCTTCTCAGTGACATAAGTCTCTCAACTACAGAACTCACTTCTATCCAAACTCCTCAATCCCAGAGCCCACACAGGATCTGAAATTTAATATAAGTAAATACAAAAGTCTTAACAACTCTCTATTACTTATCTGCCACTTTATTCACCACTCTTACTGAATAGTTTTTTTTTTTTTTTTTAATGGTAGCAATACATCTTTTATCCCACAGGAGTAAAGATTGAAATTCACAGGCTGTATGGGAGGACAAGATGATGGCTAGGAAATTTACCAACTTGAGCCCCTTTTTCCATGTGGCTAACATGACTGCAAATGCACCATGTCAGGTCATGTTCAAACTCCCCACATAACCTCTTATTTTTAAAAGGCAGCAATCAACCCTTGGGAAAATGCATACAATCTTTGATTTACTCCATGTAAATATTTCAGTAACTTTTAAAAAGTAGGAAATGAGATACCCCTTGTTGCTCAAATGTGGCCTCTCTCTAAACCAAACTCAGCATATAAATGCTTTACCTTCCCCCAGTATGGGACATGACTCCTGGGGACCTTGGCACCAAGAAATTCCTACCAAGCACCAACTAGCAATGTACCTGGAGAAAGACCTTGGCCAAAAAGGGTAAAATGTAAAGACAAATGAGTTTATATAGCTAAGAGATTTCAAAGTGAGTTGGGAGGTCATTCCAGAGGTTACACTTATACATATCTCAGGAGTATCTCATTGACTGCTAAAGTAAATACTGCCTCAAACAGCAGGTCTCCTGAAAGCTCTGGAGACATCCAGACACTATATAGTCAGGGCAGATAGTTCAGGAGTTTGGTGCCTTGCCAGTGGGCCCTACTTTGGAATTTATGCTCCCCAGTGTGACAAAGTTAGACTCAGTTGTGGTTTCCCTGCACATGGCTCTTCTGACCCTTCTACTTGAACCTTTAATTAGTACTAGAGTTGATAGGTTTACGTTCAAGAGACTTAAATCTTTGGGCTGTCCATGTACCAGCTGGGCCCTGAATCTCAACAGAGTTGCAACATCTACTCTCCAGTTCATTAGACTCACCTAGGACAACTAACAAGGAGATGATGATGGATAATGACCATCCCAGAGAACCAAGAGAGTCTACAACTGCAAGCAAGAGAGTTCCATCCATCTGCCCTATGGGATTGAAGCCCCCTCTCAATTAAAGATAGAGTGGGCATCACCATCCCAGAATCCTCAGGATTGGGGAATGAGCTATGGACCAAAGTAGACCTACTGGTATTCTACTATAGACATATCGTGATTCTAGTAATGTAAGAACTTATATCATTGATGTAGAGGCCGTGGCCACTGGAGGTTCTTGAGGGCAGGGAAGGGGAAAAATAGGTGTAATGTGGGGGCATTTTCAGGCCTTTGGAATTGTCCTGAATGACATTGCAATGACAGATACAGGCCATTATATATCTTGCCATAACCTACAAAATTGTGCAGGAGAGAGTGTAAAGTACAATGTAAACTATAATCCATGCTTAGTGGCAATGCTCCAAAATGTGTTCATCAATTGTAACAAATGTACCACACTAATGAAGGATGTTGTTAACGTGGGAAAATGTGGGAGGAGAAGGGAACAGGACATATGGAAATCCCTTTTATTTTTTATGTAACATTTATGTTATCTAAGTATCTTTTAAAAAAAATAAAAAATATTAAAAAAAAAAAAAAAAAAGAAGTAGGAAGGACAAAATTCTGGAGATATTGGATACATATGCCAAGGTAGGCCAGTCACAATACCATAACCTAACACTGCATAGAAATTCCATGCCATCTGCAATTTCCTAAATACACCTAAAAATAATGGAAAAACCCATTTGAAATTGTGGTAGAAAACCCATATAAAGCTTCTGCAAAGAAGAAAACATAATTTTTAACCAATGTTTTCTTTAAGTGTCTATTATTATGTTATGAAAGTATGTTTTTGCAAAAACAGCAACAAAATCTAGTAGGAAGAATATTAGGATGAGAACCAGAAAACCCACAGCCTTTGTCTCACCTCTGCCATTCACTAACTCTGAAATGCTGGATAAATCATTCTCTTTTTTAAAATATATTTTTTATTTAAATCACTCTTTTCTACATATGAAATGGGAATTGTAATAAATATCTCTCCCTCCTGAGAAAAATAGGAAGATAAATACCTGCAGCTGTACCTTGAGTTGCAACATAAATTCAAAGTATTATTATTTTTAATACAGAAAGACTAGAAATAAACGCCATGCAGTCAAAACCTTTTTGTAATTTTAATTGGTCCAAATTATGGTTTCTTTTTGTGGTACTTTTATTTGGTTCCTTGTGCTAGAGGTAGACACAAAAGAAAGAAAAGTCATGTAAAAAGAGAGAAATGAGAAGAGGAAATAAAAGAGACAACTTTGATTAACGTATTATGCTAAAAATTACTGTGAAAATGAAAGGGAAATTCTAAATTTGATAGCTTCAAGACATGAAATCCCCTTCCTGAGCTATTTCAAACCAAAGCCCTGTGAGAGAGACTGAAGCTAAACAAAGAACATAAGTCAGTGTAAAAATGAAGTTTCAGAAAGCTCAAATAGCTAAATGGTCTCCATGATTGGAAATAAAGAAGGCATATTATCGAGTAAATGGATCCCATTGTCAAGAAAGAGTATATAGATCTCCCTAAGGGTCAAGATGTTCTCTACTGATTCTCTTTCAAAGTAAAAGGCTAGACATCAGAAGTTTCTGGTCCTTGATTTAATTCTGAAACCTTCTGGGGCCTGGGGCTAACCACTGAACCTCAACAGTCAGTTTCATTTTCTATCACTAAAGACAACTACTTCCAAAGGCAAAAAACGTTCAATATTAAGATCTTATATCTAGATGGTAAAAATCCATTTACCACATTTTAGGATTACAAACGGCAACTATTGTTTTATTTTCATACTTAAAAAAGACAAAAAGATTCAGTATCCTTAGTCTGAAAAAAATAAAGGCTAAAAAGATATAAAAGTTCATGAATTGTATGAATAATGAACAGTGACTTTGTCCTTAACATGCTAGGACAAGAGGACCTTCTTTGAGACTTGAGCAAGGTACACTTGGGACAACCAAAAGAAGACCTTTGAATCATGGGTAATGCATCTGAGGGATTCATAGGCAGAAGGTGTACCACTAATCACACAAGTACTGTACTTTTCTGATTACTTGTTTAAATGATCAGTTCCTTGAAGGCTGGGTCTTAGTCACTGTTGTGTCCCTAGCACTTAGCATAGTGCCAGGCACATGGGAGGTGCTCAATAAAGGTAACTTCTCTGCTATTGCCCTTCCTCTCTCTTGGAGAGTCAGTGGTTGTGTGACCCAAATACTAAGATTTCTTCCAGCCTGGGAAGATTGTGCAATTACTTTCAAGTTCCAGGACTCGCTGGAGAAAAGGAGAAGAACAAGTAAGTGTCACATACTTCGATCACTTCTGCTTTATTTGTTCTGTTTCCATGGCAATAATACTTCATCTCTGACTCTTGATGATATAGAGAATCTGGGAAACCGTGGTCCTGAGAAGATGCAACGTGCAACTTTGGATGGGCACCTCAGATGTTATTTTCTCAATTTCTGCTTGTCAGTCTTTAGCATATGTTTATTTAATCAACGATGCTAAGTATAATACTGCTTTTGCCTGTCAATGCCCAAAGTAATACTCATATTACAGAAATTAATCATAATTCCAACACAGGGCACAACATGGCAAAGGCGGAATTAAATTGGGGAAACCTGAGACACTGAAAAATGACATTAAAAAAATAGACCTACCACACAGAAAATAGCGCAAATATATATTATGTGCGTATGTGCGTGTGTGTGTGTAAAAATATATCAACACTTTATAATCTAAACTGTGATTAGAATGCCATGGACAGAAAACTAAAACCAACCCTCACTAGTATCAATAATTAATAACATCCTAAGCCAGTGGTTCTCAAAGCATGGTCCCTGGATCACAACATCAGCACTACCTGAGAGTTTATTAGAAATGACCATTCTTCGGTCCCACCGTAGATCTCAGAAAGTTTGAGGGCGAGGCATAGTAACCTGGGCTTTAGCAAGCCTTCCAGATGATTTTTTAAAAAGATTTATTTATTTATTTATTTATTTATTTATTTATTTATTTACTTTTAACCATTTTTACACCCCACCCCTGTTTTTGCTGTTTTTGTGTCCATTCACTAGGCAATTCTCTGTGTCTGTTTCCTGCCCTCTCTTCTCATCTTTCTCCTCCTGTCTTCACCGGGACTCCATCCTGGGAAGCTCCGATGTGGGAGAGAGGCATCCTACTGCCTGCGCCACCTTAGTTCCTGGATTTTCGGCGTCTCATCTTACTCTCCCTTTTGTCACTCTCCTGTTTCATCATCACCTTGCCACGTGGTACAGTGGGGCCTGATGGCCCACTTGCTCCTGGGGCCTGACGGTGCATCCAAGCACTGGGCCTGGAGGGCTCACCCGCTTGCGGGGCCTGACGGTGCACCCGCACACAGGACCTGGCGACCCGCACGCCTTCTATATTTTTCTTTATATGGGAGACAGACACCCAACCATGTGAGCCACATCTGCGCCCCCCCTCCCCATGACTTTGATGCATACACATTTTGGGTACAACTGACCTTATCTATGTATATTATTACCCTTAAGTTACCAAAGAGGAAATGTGGGCCCATACATCACCCAGCTAATGGAAACTGGGACAACAACCCAAGCCTGGTGAGGCCTAATCCAATGCACAGTGTTGGAAGAAAAAAATCAGCTTAAGAATCAGAAAATTTCTGGTTCCTAAGGTGGATGGATGACTTCCTAGCTAAGGTTAAAACTTAGGCCTTAGGTTCTTCATCTCTGAAACACGGATGATACTAATCTTGAAGAGTTTTTTGGTGAGAAACAAATTAGAAAATGTATGTAACCAGGATTTTAGGCCACAAAGAGCTATTACGTTGTTGTTGTTTGTTTGTTTTTTTCAGTTAATCAATATCTTTATTCCCATGCTGAACAATATCTGAATTTTAGAATGCTTTGCTTCTTCCCACTCCTCTCCAATCATGTGCTACTGTCCAGTATTTAGAGCTATTACATTTTGACCATCATTATTTTTAAGGCCTTTTCATTTTATGAAAAAACATGGTCTCAGTTCCTATTCCACAATTTTAACTACAGGATATACAGTGAACTTTTAAAAACAATTCACTTCTAATTTAGGTTTCTGCTATGGTAAGTTTGCAATTTTATATGAGCTATAACTTTACTCAAGACAAAATTACTGTGACCCATATTTTTGTGTAGGAAAAAGCTAGTGCTAGATGGTATTTTCTAGAAAATAATCAAGTGATTTTTATATAACAACAACAAAAAAATCCCTAAGCTTAGATTGATGTATATCTTAGGCTTTTCAGCTTGCAAGAGTAATTTTCACAAGTTAATTACTGTTCTACATTTATTTTATACAATTGGCATTTTTAAAATGTAACATTTATTATATCCTAAGTGGCTTATTTATAATTACTTCAGAAACTATATATGTATGCATTCACTTTTTAAAATAAAAGAAAATAACTTTAATTTTGTTATCAAGGTGTTAGAATCCTAAGAAAGTAAATTTTTAAAATTCCTGTATCCTACCAATCAACAATAGCTGTTTTTTTTTAACATTTTGGTTTTCATCTTTCCAAAAATGTTTGTATATACACAACATAATCAAACATACACATTTTAACCAAATAAAAGCATCTGCTTTTTAACACATCAGTACATTATGAAAATATTTCCAGATAATTTTTGCTTCATCAGTTTAGATGGTTGCATTGTATTTTATTGGATGGATTGGATTTAATTTTTACTGGTTATTTCCATTTTATAACCAATGATTCATTGCACACTGCATCCTCATCTATTCTCTCAGAATATATTCTTAGAAGAGAAGCATATTTTTAAGGCTTTTGATTCATATCCCAAATTGCCTTCAGAAAGATTGTAACAATTTTTACTCTCACCAGCTCATCAGTAGTATATGTGTGCCAGTTTTCCAATATCCTCCCCTTTAGAAAAAAGTCTTTTCTATTCTAATATGGTTGTTTTAATTTCCATATATTTGATTACTGGTGAGACTGATCATCTTTTCATATGAGAAGTGATACTGATAGGCTCTCCCATATCCCTCAGCATCCACCTCTGTACAACTGGCTGCTTACTAGGAGGACCTGTGACTGCTGAGGACAATTTTCTGGCCTCAAGGCATGCCGAGCCTATGCTGAGAGGCAGGAAGTGCCACAGAGTTGACAGCCTTGGAAGCAGCCTCAACCAAGTTGGAGGATAAATCACCCCAAACTCTCCCCTTAGGTGGGAAAGTTCTGGGGAATTTTCTGCACTCTCCCCGAGAGTGCCCCAAGTGATCAAACCCCAGTTGCCCAAAGAGGAAACTGGCTTGATAACGTACACTTTATTAGCCTCCTTCCCTTCCCTGCCTCACTTCCCTACTTCCTATCCTTTGAGTTTTCTAAAATCATCTCCCACATAAACCACTTGCAGTTAAATCCTTGTCTCAGGGTCTGCTTCTAGGTAGGGGGAACTCACACCAAGACCACATGCTTTTTTTGTTTGTTTTCTTATTTAGTCAATTACCCAATTGTTCATTCATTTTCCCCATTTTGATATTTGGATTCAAATGATCTATTTAAAATATTAAGAAAGAAGACATATTTGTGAAGGACAACCCTGATAGATCACAATCACAAATCAGGAGTTTGATAAATAGTGACAGTTACTACCAAATTGTCTTATTAAGCAGATTAAGATTTAAGGTATTATAATGTATTAATGAAGGGGATGGATGTGGCTCAAATGGTTGGGCGTCCGTCTCCCCTATGGAGGGACCTGGGTTCGATCCCCGGGACCTCCCGGTAAAAAAAAAAAAAAAAAAAAAAAAAAAAATATATATATATATAATGTATTAATGATAAATGTTATAGTCAAAGTTAATTACCTCTTCTTTATCTTAGATTTACCATATTGAGCTAAAGGTTTCCTTGGAGTTATAATGAATTAAAATGTAGGAAAAGGGGGAAAATTAGCAAAGTATGGTGAGTAGAATATTTTAGCCAAAGTGTACTAAAATATGTTGATTGAGTGCTATAAGAAAAACTACATTTGAAAGTGTAAATATGCTCAAAATAGGCTGCTATCTTTGTTAGGGAAAGGGATTAGGACTCAGTGAGAAGTGTGTTGAGAAGGTTTAAAATGGAGAAGTATTTTGGGTCAAATGACATTTTCTAGTATCTAAAATCAATATGTTCTTAATTAAAACACCAATCTCCCAAGAAGACTCTGAAAGGCAGTAAACAATATTAAACTGAATTGGATCACAGCCCAGAAAGTCAGCCAGCCTAGGAGTACATACAAGTGGGGGGGCAGGGGGGAGCACAACTTTTCAAAAGCAACTAGCTATTTGGAATGGGGAGTGGGGCGGGGTAGGGGTTCAGACAACAAAAGAAAATTGCCAGTTTGCATCTTGCTCTGGGCCAGGAATCAGACACAAATCGCTCCAGAGGAATCTGTTTCAGGCCATTCTTCCAGCTGCACAATTTAAGCATTTACAAAGGTAAAACGAGGACAGTGGACAACCTAACTTGTCTTGTATGGGAAATGAAAGTTTTTAAAGAGGATGCACACAATATAAATCCACAGGAGTCAAACTTAAAAGCCTCTTTAGGGCTGTGACCAGACTACCCCCAAATTCCTTGCTATAGCCAGCAAAGTTAAATGAAAAAAATGTGTGACTCGGGCATTTTAATATATTTTATCAGGACAGGTTCTAATCTTTTTCTGAACCTACAAGGATACTTAGACTATGTGTCTACACAATAGCAAAAACCCAGAAGAAATGTAGAAAATTCAGTCTAAGTTAGATTCAGTGTACATCATGGTCGTTTGGTCCCAAATTTGTATGTTTTTGAGATTTATTAAAACATAAATACTCAATAATCCATCCACTCGGTGCTAGTCAGTATAATTGGACAGGAGGAGCCTCCCCGAAACATTTCTGTTTCAAACTAAAGGCTGATTCACTTGAATACTTTTATTAGGTGCTCATCATAATGATTATCCAACCAATATCCTTAAATAAAGGCAATTTATTATTTTGCCAGTGTCTATGTACTGAATTTTCTAAGGCAGTCAGCAGCCATCAACTAAAACATGGACAGGATTGGTTTGGGCAAACTTCATTAAAGCACAATATCACTTACTACTAGTCAGAAGACTTGCTTGTACTGTGATAACGAACCACTTCCAAATCTCAGTGGATTAACCCATCAGAAGTTTATTTCTTGCTCACACTATATGTCCCAAAAGAATCATCAGAGCTCTGCTCTACATAGTCACTGAAGACTCAAGCTGATGTAGGCTCCACCAGCTTTTGACGGCACCATCTGGAACATACGGGCAGGAAGGGCCATGAAAGGAAAGGGAGAAATTGGAGAATCTCACTCATGTCATTTTTGCTCATATTTAATTAGCCCGAATTGATCTCATGGCTCCTACCAACTACAAGGGGGTTGAGAAGTACAGTGTTACTGTGCCTGAAAGGGGAAGAGAACTAGATATTGGAGTAATTTCCACCACCTCGATGATCTGGGAATTTGGGTGATTTCCTAGCACAGTGGAGGGATGGAAACATATGTTAAGGGTGTAAGACTCAATCCTGGGATCTGAGAGCAAAGACAAGACACAACAAAAAGCAAGAGGTCCTAAGCCCAGGTCAAGAGGGAGGAGGTTCAAGAGCTGGGAGCAGAGGAAGCAAGCATAAAAATTCTGAGAATGTCTTCCAGTAGGAAAGGCCTATCTGTCATAAAGATATTTTAATGGACTTTGTACATAAAGTGACATTTTCCTCAGGGCAATTTAAATATGCCTCTTTATATCTGACATTACCCAATCTTTATTTCTCAAAGTATGGTTCTTGCATCATCAGGAACAGGTGTATATGAAGGCCTTCACAGAAGTACAGATTCCTAGGAACCACCCAAGACCTTATGGAAGGAGAATTTCTGAAGGTGGGGTCCAGAGTCTACTTTTTACCAAGCTCTCCCCAAGGAGATTCTAATGCCTAGTAAACTTCGAGAATCTCTACTTTAGAATTTTGCCAGCATCCAAGGCAAATCTGAGATGCAAGTTGGGTTTGGGCCTCAGGAGAAAGCCTGCACTAGACCTGCCCACCAGGTAGAGTTTGCCCTAGGTCCAGAAGGACTTGGGTAAGGTCAGGTTTATGCATTTAGGCTCCATGGGGACTTTCCTGGGTGAAGAAGTGTGAGGAGCATGGAAACTAGGTTGATTTTGAGATCCTGCTGCACTTGGTTGGGGAAGTACAGCAAAAGCTGTAGGAAGTTATCCAAGGGTTTGACAGTGCTGGGGATGGAGGATAGCCCAGAGTTCATATTGTTGAGGTTTTAGAAATGGTCAGGTGGAGCAGGATATGAGGGTCTTGGGATTTTCTAGGCACATGGTACAAGTGCTGCTTCTTAAACAGGCTGTGCTGAGCAAGGATGAGATAGCTGGTGAACCCTGAGCCCTCCTGGCTGAGATTGATTTGGGGGGGTGGGGCGGTGGGGTACAAATACTGCTAAAGTATAAAACGTTGTCATGGCTATTAGAAAACAAATTTAAATAACAGGAAAAGTCCATACCAGGGAATTATAAAACAGAGCTACCACACATTCTAAAGGAGGGAGGAGGGGAAGGGTAAAAGCAAAATGGAAGCACCAGGAAATTACTTATGGTAAGATCAAAGAATTTTAATCCATCATTCACCATTAATTTTTGTAAGTTGTGGAAGGTCCAAAACTTTATCACGCATCCATTTTGCTTTCCCCTTTCCCTATCCCTCGCCATTGTGTAGAGTGTATAATAGCTTTGTTTTAGAATTACCTGATATGTATTTTTCTCTGTGTTTTTAAAAAATTTCCAATAGCTATGACAGCATTTTAAAGTTTACAATAAGGGAGTCTACCTAAACATGAAACAGATAAATTATATCTTGGACAAAATAACTTGTAGAAATGAGAGAGAAAATTAGAGTAGGCATATGTTTGTGGTTGAGAAAGCATGCCTGTCCAAATATATGGGAGACTATCAGTATGGAGAATGGACCGTTGTACAGAAGGGTATTGTCTAGTTATTACATAAGCACTGAGAATTCTGGTATCACCCTTAACCTCTTTAGCTGACAAAACATCCTCAACTACCTGCCTGAGTTGGAAACAATTGATGTCAGGTGGGTAAAAGAGACGGTTGATTCCATTTATTTTACCACCTCATTTATTTCTGGGGCAAGACAGGCAAGCAAAAAATATATATATGTATCAGCATCAAATGATCAACATTTGTTTGCAAGGCTGTATATAGATATCAACATCGAAAACATCTCAAAATCTAAGTAAGAGCAGCCGTTTATTTTAAAAATTAATGTAAACCATATATTAGAATCAGCATAGAAAGCATTAATAATACCATATTTCAAATAACAAGCAGAACAGAGAACTGTGAAAAGAAAAATGAAGAGTTAAAGAAAATTCCAACCATGAGATCTTTATTAAAGTGAAAAGCAGTCCTACTATTTTGAGTTGATATTATTACTTATAAAAGTAACAGCTTTTCTTTCTTTCCCACACCATGGAGGTTTTACATCTTGTATTTGTCATCCCATCCGCTGTATTGATGGTTATTTAAAAGCTGATTTCTTTTTCTCCTAAAATAGAGTAGTGAGTCATATTTATGCAAATGGAAGAGTCCCCCTTGGCTGGAACTGCTGCCTTCTGATAAGTCACAATGTGGACCTTGACCTCTGACCGCTTTTGGAGAGTGACCAAATCAAGACTGAAAAATCTGATGTTGCCAAAGACCACATAGGAAGTTCTTGGCAAAGTAAGATGAGAAAACAGAGTTCATGAACTCCCAGTGCCGACTTTTTAAACTACTGCCTTTGTTCCTTGTTTTGGAACCCCGTTAAAAAAAATATGTAGAAAATTCTGGAATATTGCTTGCTTTTTTCCATTTTCCATGACCAATTTAATGGAGTGGTGGCAAGAGTTCTGCACTAGAAGTCAGAGATTTAGATTCTTTTTAAAACGAATAAAAGCTTTTCATAATGGAAAATTTCAGTGAACCCTTTTGAACCATCACACAGCTTCTAGAATCTTTAACTAAAAGTCAATTTTATTTCATCTATATCACACTGAATTCCTTCCTCCCATATAATTTTGTAGCAAATCCCAGACATCATGCCATTTCATCCATAAATGTTTTAGTATGCATACCTGAAAAATGTCTTTTTAAAAAAATATAATCATAATACCATTATTATACCTAACATATTTTACAAAAATTATTTAATATCATCAAATATATAGTCCATGTTCAAAATTTCATCTGCCTCATAAATATAATAATTTTTAACAGTTTGTTTGTTTAAATCAAGATCCAAATAAAGTCCATTCTTTTTTTTTTTTTTTTTTTTTTTTCTGCAAAGTCTTTATTTATGAATTAAGTCTTTCCCTTTGTCCATCATTCCCAGGACAAATATAAAAGAAGTGTGATCACAATGTGTTAAGAGTAATAAAGCTGAGTTCCCATCAACAGATTATAAATGAAAAAGCAAAAGCTCATATACATATATATGTATCATATATAAGGTCAGAGCTTCCACACCATGGCAACAGCTTTGCAGATGCCCACATCATGATAGTTGAAATAACAAAGACCAGCAAAGGATAAAGCCAAGAGTGTCACAAGGTCTGCCTTGGCAGCCTTCTGTAATGCCTTCCCAGGGACATAGTCAGTAATAACTTGTTCAAGGCCCCATTTACTGTGGACAGTAACTACTGCAGCTAGGGAGTAGTCCACCACAGAGCAAGGAGCAAAATAAGCCGCTGGAAGCAGGCCTAGGATCAGAATGCTGACAGCCTTCTCAGCAGTCCAGTGAAGAGATGCAGCCTTGGAACTAGCATAGCGGCTGGGGGACAGGTGAACGTGCCGCACTCCTGGGGTAAACTGGTCCTGAAGAAATGCTGAGACGTGAGCAGGTCTGATCACTGAGGTTCGGAGAAACAGAGCTCGGCCGCCCTGGGCACTGCAGAGGACACCCAACCTCCAGAGAACCGCCATCCTGCTTAGGCCTCAAGGTCATCCACCAGCCTGGAAAGGTCTTTTTTAATTTATAGGCTTTACCTCCATCTCTTCTTCTTCTTCTTCTTTTTTTTTTTTTTTTTAACCTTATTTATGTTAAAAAGAAGAGGATATTTGTGCTGTGGACACAGACTGGATTTTGCTGATTGCAACCCTCTAGTATTGTTTAAAACATATTTCACTCTTCTATATTTAAATTGGTAGTTGAATCCAAGAGGTTTGAAAATATTTAATTTTGGTTGTCTTTAGCAAGAGTACTTCATAGATGGGTGTGTTCTTCCATAAGGAAGCACTAATGTCTGATTATTTCTCATTTTATCGTGTTAGCAGGTGTTAATGTTCAATGTCTAGATCAATTAATTCATCAAGTTTGCAAAATGATGATATTATAATTCTTTTCGACGGTCTACATTTATTAGCCAGAATAAAAAGAAAGTTCCGCCATATACTATGCAGCTCCCCAGAAGTATAGTATATAAAACAAAGATGGGATAAATGCTTAAATCTTTCATTTCATTATCAGTTTTCAAAATAATGGGTTGATTTACTAATATCCTACAATGATGATCAATTAGTTGCTACTTTCAGTATCATTCTGAGCTCATAGATTTATATATTTTGTGTTTCAATCCATTGCTGTTAATAACCTTATTGATGCTCAAATTATTCCATCTTTGGCCAATGGGAGGCAATTTAAATCGGCTCCTGGGTCCTTCTGATATGACAGTACATGACTTTGTTAGTTTCTTTTATATCTGATATAGCAAGATGTTTCAAGGACATATTGTACTTCTCCTACTCTGGACCCAGAATCAACCATTTCTCTAAGAACCCCTAGTTACCTTTAGTGGGAACCATTATTTGAGATCACAAACTGAGAGTTAGGAGTGGTCCTTGATATTGGATTGGCCATGGATTTTAGGCCTTTAAAGTAGACAGATAGAGGAAATCTTTTAAAGATAAAATATGTTATTATTTCATATACTACAGCTATTAAAAATATGCTACTAACCTAAGTATCTTTTAAAAATAAATAAAAAATATAGTTTAAAAAATATGCTCAAGTATTTAAAGGAAAACATGGGCATAATGAGGAGAGAAACTGAAGATGTGAAAAGAACCAAAAAAGGGAGGCAGCTGTTGCTTGATCAGTGGGGCTCCCGTTTACCATATGGGAGGCCCTGGGTTCGGCTCCTGGTGAGGGCGGGCCCGCCCGAACGGCGTGGTTGGCTGACCCGGGCGGGGGAATAAATGAATAGATGGATGGACTCTTTAAAAAAAAAGAACCAAAAAATAAAATAAAATATGTTATTAATTCATATTGAAACTTTAAATTCATATCCCTGATTATGGGGTTATAGTGTTTTTACTTAACCACTCTTATATTACATGTATCTTCTTTCTCTCAGGCTGAGCATCACAGTTCTCAAGACTGACAGAGTTAGAGCATCACATAATTACTCAGTAACTTTATCCTACTATGCACATCTAACAGTCTCAGATTAACAGTACCAACACTATTACCAACAATATGATTATTAAAATAGTTTCAATTTTTTTCTATTTTGCAAATCTTTTTGCCCTCAGGGTATATTGCATTATGATTGTATAAAAATTATTATATTATAAATTCACTTGGAATAGTTCCTCTCTGTGTGATTATGCTACAAATTAGGTAAATATTTAGATTCATTAATTTGATTTGATGTTAAGAAACTGCTTTTTTTTTTTACCGGGAGGTCCTGGGGATCGAACCCAGGTCCCTCCATATGGGAGATGGACGCCCAACCACTTGAGCCACATCCACCCCCAAGAAACTGCTTTTTAAATTTAATTTTGTCCTTTAATTATGTAAAAGTTTTTATGGTTTTCAAAGTCAAATCTATAAAACTAGATATTTTCAGAAAAGTCTGGTTTCTATCCCTAACATTTATCTGTGAAGATTTTAAACTAACCCTCATTTTTGAAGGATAGTTTTGCTGGATACAGAATTCTTGGCTGGAAGTTTTTCTCTTTCAGTACCTTAAATACAGCATACCACTTTCTTCTTGCCTCCATGGTTTTTGATGAGAGGTCGACACTTAACCTTATTGAAGTTCTTTTGTATGTGATGCTTTGCTTTTCTCTTGCTGCTTTCAGAATCTTCTATCTCTGATATTTGTTATTCTGAGTAGTAGATGTCTTGGAGTAGGTCTATTCAGATTTATTCTGTTTGGGGTACATTGTCCTTCTTAGATATTGATATTTATGTCTTTCATAAGGGTTGGAAAGTTTTCGGTTATGATTTCCTCAAATATTCTTCTTGCCCCTTTTCCATTCTCTTCTCATTCAGGGACGCTGATAATGGTATGTTTGTGTGTTTCACGTTGTCATTCAATTCCCTGAAACCTTGTTGCATTTTTGTCCATTCTTTTCTCTTTCTGTTCTCCTGTCTTTTCCAGTTCAAATGTTCTGTCCTCAAAATCACTACTTCTGTCTTTGAGCAATTCAAATCTTCTCTTATGTGCCTCTGTTATTTGACTTTTAATCTCATCCATTGTGTCTTTCATTCCCATGATTTCTGTTACTTTTCTTTGCAGGTTTTCAAATTGTTCTCTATGCTCAGTCAGTGTCTTCTTAATATTTTTTTAAATCTCTTTAGTCATATTTTCCTTCAATTCTTTAAATTGATTTAGAAGAGTTGTGTGATTATCATTGATCAGTTGTCTTAAATCCTGTATCTCATTAAGATATTTAGTTTGTTCTTTTGGCTGGGCCATCTCTTCCTTTTTCCTAGAGTGGCTTGTAATTTTTTGCTGATGTCTATGTTGGTGAATTTACTTTGATGGTCAATTTCTCTCTCTTGCCTTGTGTGTGTGTGTTTGTTTGTTTGTTTGTTTTCCACAGTTCTTCTTTGATTTTTAGTTCAACATAGTCTAAGTCTTTGAAATTGATCTTAGAGAGAGGATGTGGCTCAAGCAGTTGGGTGCCCACCTCCCACATGGAAGGTCCGGGTTCAGTTTCCAGGGCCTCCTAAAGAAGACAAGCTGACACAACAAGGTGACACAATGAGGTGACAAATAAGCAGACACAATGAGCAGGGAGTGGATGTGGCTCAAGCAGTTGGGCACCCACCTCCCACATGGGAGATCCTGGGTTTGGTTCCTGGTACATCCTAAAAGGAAAAAAAAACAATGAGAGGACACAATGATCAGACAATGAGCAGACAGACAACGATGCCATCTTGGGGTTAGGGGAAGTGGGAAAAAAATTACCCAGCTTAAGTTATCAAAATTGGGCCAAGGGAAGCGGCTGTGGCTCAATCAGTGGGGCTCCCGTTTACCATATGGGAGGCCCCGGGTTCGGTTCCCGGGGCCTCCTGGTGAAGGCAAGCCCACCAACACGGCGTGGTTGGCTGACCCAGCGAGCACAAGCAGCAAGGGGGGGATAAATGAATAAATAAATAAAAATCTTAAAAAAAAAAAAAAATTGGGCCAAGGACTCACTAATGGGCACAAATTATCTCCCAGGGGTGGGGCTAACAAGAGACCTAAAAGCAGTTTTTCTTTTTGCAATTTCCTGGCCGGCCAAAAGATGATGGTTGTCATCAAACCTTTCCATGGATGTGTTTCTTTTAACCTCCGCTTTCCTGTGTTTCTGGTCTGGCCAGAGCCAAGATTCACAGTCGGCTCTGCTGGATGAATTCACTGAAGAGAAGCCTTCTGATGTACCCTCCCTCTTCCCTTGTAACAGCTGACAGGGATGAAGACATTTCTGCAGTGAGCCAGGGGTTTTATCCAGGCTTAACATCTTGAGGGTGGGGGATGGGAGCTCTTCCCGGCTGCTACAGAGGTTTAGTTACTCACATTTGTTGTTTCAGGTTCTTTGTCTCCCTCCTGAGAGGTGCACAACACTGTCCTGGTCTGCTGGCCCCCAAAGAAGGTCCCTCAGACATTTTGGCCCTTTCTCCATTGTTTTTTTGAGATAGTTGAGCCCTGCCTGTCTACTACAATGCCATCTTCCCAGAACTCCCCCCCCATCCCTAACATTTAAAGACATCCATTTTTTAATGCTATGGTCTGTCTTTCTATCTATCTATCTATCTATCTATCTATCTATCTATCTATCTATCTATCATCTATCTGTCTGCCTATCTGCCTATATCTGTATCATCTATGTATATCTAAATCTATCTAATTTCCTAAATAGTTTTCATTTCTCTAAGTTTCTGTTTCAGAGAACTCTATTGTATCTGTTAGCTCATTTTTTTCCTTTCTGCTGTATCTGTTCCTTTCTTTCAAATATTTTTTTATTTCTTTCTTCTGTCTTGCTTGGTTTAAAAATTTTTCTTCATCTCATTTTAATTTCCTAAGGCATTATCTGTTGTATTTACTTGCACTTATTTCCCTCATAGTTTAGACTTCATTATCAAAATTATTTCTTCTAAAAGTTCTAATATTTCCTAAGTTTTTCTAATTCTGATTTATGTAGTTACTTCATATCTCTTATTATTTTTCTGAACTTTAAAGTCATTTTGAAATATTCATTTACAATTTTTATCTTCTTTTTGGATATGTCTTTCTGGTGTGCTTTCCTTGTCTGTAGAAAAATTGCTCTGCTCCTCATTCTCTTTTTTATTATAAAAATTTTGTATGGGATTTAAATAAGATCATTTTTATGTGAAAGTAGGTTTCATTAACTTTTAGGAGATATGGATGGCTCAGGATAGGTCTTCTAGCTTCAGGACTCTAGAGCAGGAGTCAGCAAATCACAGCTCATGGGCTAAATCCAGCCTACCACCTGTTTTTATAAGTTTTATTGGAATACAGTCGATATTTTTTTAAAAATTTGTCTATGGCTGCTTTCATGCTACAATAGTAGAGCTGAATAGTTGTGACAGACACTATAAGCCTAAAATATTTTCTATGTGACCCTTGCGGTAAAGCTCCCTTGTCTTTTGTTAATAGCTCTATTCTCTCCACTACTTCTTATTGCTGGCTCTATTCTTCTCCTCTACTTTTATCTGGATCTTTTCTTTCCTTTGCACTGTGCTTTTCTTTCTGTTCTGCTCAATTTGGTCTACTCCCAGCAGTTTTTCCTCAGAATGGAGCTTTGTCTTAAAAGGTAGCTTCAATTGGTTAGTTTCAAGAGTTCATACAGCCCAGATTGTTCCATTACCTTCAGACCTGTTGCCATATCACCCACCAATTAGAATGTGCACAAATCCCTCTCAGTTTCAACTGCTCTTCTCTTATTGGACACTCAGCTTTCCAGTGAGTATCTATTGGTAATTTCAGGGTTCTGCTCTTCTTAGATGCCCCAATGCTTCCCTCTGCTTCTGCCCATATTGATGTTGATGTCATGGAGTACTTGTATTTGCTGGTAGCTTGTCCATACCTGTTTATACTTTGAGATTGGTGGCAATACATTTTCACTTAATTTTGTTGTAGATATTTTCTGTAGGTTCTGATTTCACTGTTTATTTTTGTGGAGTAGGGATATGGTTATCAAGGATTCAAGAACGAAAGAACTGTGCCAATACTGCTGCCATCTTACCAGAATTCCCAGGGTTTGTAGTTTAAACCTGGATGAAGTACTATCTAGATGGATGGAATGCCATCCAGGAATGGGACTGGATTTTCAATGATCTCCTTCTAGCCATAAAACATTGTTTTCATTCCAACGATAAGCTCGTTAGTTAATTTTGGCAACTAACATTTATTGGTCTTCTATTATGTGCCAGTGCTACGTATAGACTTTTATAATGATGAATAATCTATAAACCTTATTCTGAGGGAGTTCACAGTCTAGTAGAGGAAACAGATGTATATAGACAATCATAATACAAAGTAAGTAAATGGTTCTATGCACACCCAGAAGTGAGATTATCTAATTCTGCTTTATGGAGTATGTCAAAGGCTTAAGAGAGGAGGCAGTGCTTGAGATGAGTGCTAAGGTAATGGTTGAAGGTCACCAGGCAGAGGAAATCAAAAGTTTGTTCTCCCATGACTAATGAAACCTTAGCAGGGGCCACCTCTGTCAATAGCTCTAAGGTTTCTATCTGGTACAACTGATGGGGTGGTGAGAAACTGAAGAAATTCACTGCCAGGGAATGAAGGGGATAAGGAGGAGGATTACTTTTATGGAATGGCAACTGTAGGGATTGGAATAAGGAATTCAGTTTTCACATCTTGAGTTTGAGATGCCTTTGGAATATCCAGGTAGAAACATTTGGCAAACAATTGAAAATATGGTCCCAAACTCAGGAAAACCATCTATCTGGACAGGTCAATTGAAGATTCACCTGGATATTGTACTGAAGCATTGAAAGTGTATGAGATCCCTCAAGGAGAGTAGATTGAGAAGAGAAAGTGCGCTAAGACGAATCTACCACCATATTTAATGGATCTGTAGAAGAAAAGAAAATTTCAAGGGTACAAGGGATACTGAAAAGAAACAGAAAAGTAGGAAATAAAAAGGAAGTCAAAGGAGGGAAGAATTTCAAACCATGCAAACAGAGGACCAGAAAAACAGCAGCTGAAAAGTAACCACCAGGCTTTCAATTACATAGCCATTGGTAACCTCAGCAAAAACCATTTCAGTGGATTGGTGAGGACGGGAGCTAGATTTCAGTGGATGTAGAGTGAAGGGGAGATGAGGAAATGGAGACAGCATAGAAATTAATCTTTTCAAAGTTTGATAGAGTTTAGCAGTGTCAAAACTCATTATTATAGATTGTATCCTTTATATAGCATAAAATCAACCAACCAATAAATATTCATCATGAGCTTATTATGTGTAAGTCATTTTGTCACAGTACTACAAGGGTAAAAAAGATATTCATGACATAGTCCTTGCTATAAAGGATATAATTAAGAAGGAGAAAATATGTAATTTCATAAATGTAGTTTTTTAAAAAGACGCTCTAAGTAATCAGTGTAAATAAGGCACTTTACATGTTGGCATTTAAAATTGTACAAAGAATGCATAAGCATGATCATAAAAACCCAAGAAAAATGTATGCTGTTAAAAAGAGAAATATAAAATAAATCTGATGCACGAATTGTGTGGATCAATATATTCAGAAGTCTTTTCATTAGGAATACAGATAAGACTCTCCTATAGCTTCATTAAAAGATTAGGTTCATTTCCTCTGAATATAGAAAGTACAATCTCGTTATCTTTACCAACCACAGGTAGGCACGTATATATGTGTGGATTCAGTACAAATTCTGTAAAGTATTACAATAAGTAAATTCTTTATTAGCAGTTTCAACAAAGTCAGCCATGGCTATTGCTCTTACAATTTTAAATGCCCTGGTCTTCTTCTCAGCCTTTATTTTTTCCATTGACCTTCAGTGAAGACTTTCCATATTTAACAAAAGTTCCCCTCACAGTTCTATAAGTGTTTTTTACCATCCTGTTTTTTCACCATCCTGTTTTTCATTAATTTTCTCATCAGCGTCAATTTCAGATTCAGGTGGAGAATAAAATTGGCCAACAAATAATATAAAACCACCAGATAACATAAGTGCTGTCCTCTCAGAAGCATCCTGAACTATGAGGAGTCTTTTCTTCTGCTGCCTCCTATATCAACACTTTGAAATCCAGGAACCAGGTTTCAATACAGGCAAATGAGAATGACATCATGGGCAGCACAGAGTCAAATGTGTATACTGACTGTTAAAATAAGAATACTAGTTGACTGGCACCTCCTTTCTAAGGAAGGGATGCTTCCATTTACATTTAATTCTATTATTCACAGTAGAGTTACCAAGAAGAGGTCAAAGTTAACAAGTAGAAAGTACTTACATGACACTGTCTTTCCCAGTCCTGGTCTTGAGTTGCATAGGATTGATGTCTTGGACACTGTGTCAAGCATGTTTTCTGCTAGGCAGCTAACACCTGGAGGAGAGCTGAAGGAGCCTTTTTCTTGCTTCCCTTTCCCTAGAGAAAAGAGATCTCACTGGCACTGGGATTGTCCACCCCCATGGGCCCAGGGCCAATGTCTCTGCAGTCTGACCAGAGAATGGACCTTCTTGGGGAGCAGGCTGGAGATGAAATAAGCTTTCCAAATATATTGGTGCAATGAACTGCAGGTTGATTTGTGAATTATATAATAACCTTCTTTGCTTTATTGCCTGGGAGCAGATGATTAAGTAAATAAATTACAACCTAGTCCATTGAGATATTTTGACGATGGAATTTGAGATAATTTATTTAATCATCCATCCAAAGAGTCTCCATTGTATCCTGACCTAGAAGTGGGTATCTTTCACTGTGACTTTCAGAGTCATTTGGTGATAAGAGATTTTCAGTGTCAATGAATATAAATTCAGGTTTTATTACTGAATTTACTGGAAATGAATTAATGAAAATCTCTGAGTTTCATCTCACTGTGGAAGTAATTGATGACATTTAAGGATTGTTAAAGAATTGTAGAAAAATATAAAGGTTTATCGTTGTTTTAGTTTTAAAATAGAGATTCCAAAATTAACTAGATTAGAAAAGGGAAATTCAAAATTCAAACCCCCAACCCACAACTATTTTTCAGACAGCCAGATGCTCTTTATCTCCCTTTTACATTAAAAAATATCAAGTAGTTAGACAGGAAGCTGTTCTATTTCTGTAATTATAAAGCACTCAAAAATGAATACGGCCATAAAACACACTGTAAGGGCTAAATAGGAATTTCTGAATTAAAAAAAAATCCTATAAAACCAAATCATACTATTAAAATAAAGAAATATTCTTTTGGGATTAGCAATTGATGCTACATTAGATTGGCTGTATTATTGAATCAGCTGCCTCTTGAGAAAGCAGTTGACAATGATCAGAATCTTTGGTGCAATGAACTATAATCTATTTTAGACCAAGGTTCTAAACTGCAGCTATACATTAAAATCCTTGAGAAAGGGGATAATTGAAAAATATTGATGCCAGTTCCCACCTCAGAGATTCTGATATAATTGGACTATAGAGGATTCTAAGACCATATTTTTTCAAAACTGCTTCCATACCCACCCCATCTAGATGGTTTAATGGGCAGTCAGTTTAAAAATTCCTGATCTAGATGAATTGTCTAGCAGTTTATGATACTGAACCATTATTTGTAATTGGTATAAGGAATAAAGACTGACACTTATGCTTATAAAATATTTATTTTATGATAATTTATTCTAAATCACTATTCTTGGACTTATTGGCTTGGAAAATTAAAACTACTAAGCAAATTTAATATAACAACTACATACTGTTTATAACCAGTAAAAAATATAAGTATGTGTATATGTGAGGTATAGATGAGCCACAAGTTGAATTTTTTATTATGTTGTCCAAATCCCTCATTGCAGATAGAAATCAAGAACTTACCATGGTTCATCTCATTTATAATAGTTGCCAGGTTAGAATTCATGTCCCCTAGTTCTCATTGTAATGTTCTTTCAGATATCTCTTTGGTTTTATTTTTTTAAGTAAATGTTATTTTTGAAGAATAATCAAAGTTACCACAGCCAATTACCAGAAACCTCAATAAACATTACAGGGAGTTTATAGTATTATTTATCAAGACCAGGGACTCTGGAATCAGATTATCCACAGTCTAAGCCTGACCCTAACATTTACTACCCATGAGCCTCAACTTCCCCTTCAGAAAAATAAGAGTATTATAAAATAATAGCATGAAGTAGAAAAATGGGTGAAGGCAAATTTCATTTATGCTTACATCGTATTAGTTGTTTCCAACCCTAAGAAATAAGGAAAAGGTGGATAAACACAGATATCTCTGTTAAATGTGTTAATAAACAAACAATAAAGGCCTTTACAATGGCCCATCCTCTTCTTTAGTTCTTCCACATACATTTCAATGGCTGGCCTGATGTAGTAGGGTACTAAATGAGATAATACATGTGAATCAATTAGAGCAACACCTAGCACATAGTAAGCACTCAGCAATATTGTATGCTAGTTGCTACTATCGTGAATAACTTAATGTTGCTCAGTAAAGCAGATGGGAGTTTTTACAGTTAAACTGTATTTGCATCTTAAATATTTGGTATTATGTGACACATTCTTCCAAGGAGTCTAAACTACTTCAAGGTGCATAATTAGTAATATTATAAATCAGTCAGGCAGGCAGCATAACTATATGCAAAACGCAAAGGAAGAAGACAACATCCTTATCTTCAAGAAACCTATAGCTTGCTGAAGAGGGTGAGAAGGAAGATGATCTCTGTCACCCACATAAAGTAACAAGCTGATCAACTCACTGAGTTTATATTAGATGTTAGCTCTCCTGCATTACCCACTCTGTTTTTCACACCTGAGCTCATAGTAGCGCATGGAGAATTAAGAGAAATAGTACCTGTAGGTTTATTTTACATATCACTTCCACTTACATTGTATTTCTGGGGAAGCGGAATCAGTCCCACCAAGAAAAGAAACATACTGAGGCTCTTACTCATCAAATAAGCTGACTTTCTGCCAAATGAATGTGATCATGGGCCAAGGGTGAGCCTTCCAATCAGGAAACCAACAAAGGACAAGATGACTCCAGGCTTACTTTATAGGCTTTGTGTTTGATTAATAGCACTGTCAGAGATTTTTTTTTTTTTTTTTAAAGATTGTATGAATATGATGTCATCCACTTAAGGAAAACAATGCATTACAGCATCCCTGCAGTAATATCAAGGTTACAGCTGAGAAAACAGATAGTCTAACCACAGAAAAAGCAAATTTATCATCTTCATTCTTTCCCTAGATTACCTTATTTTCAACCAAAGTTTGAAACTATTCTATTTCTTGTTTTCAGAAAATTCCTGCAAATGGTTTGTATTGCTTGTAACTTCATTTCAGATAAATGAAACTTTCAAATAAAAAAATGAGTTCATTATATTCACTCATTTATTCAACAAATATTTTTATTGCAAGCCTACTGTGTGCTAGGCACTGTGCTTTGGAAAATAAAACAGACAAGGTCTCTGCCCTCACAAAAATTAAAATCAAGCTGGGGAAAGAGGCAATAGACAAGCAAAAATCTAACAAAATCATCAAGATTATTTATAGCACAATGAAGAAAGTAAACACAGGACTGAGAGAGAATAATGGAGGGATCTGCTTTAAATGGGCTCAGGGAACAATGGGACACCTAAACTGAGACCAGGTAATGAAGATGGTCCCATTAAAAGCCAGCAAAAGAGTTATCTAGGCAGAGAAAACTACACACACAAAAGTCCTAATGCAGAAAAAAGTTCTAGTAGTTGACAGAAAGAAAGATGCCTAGAGTGTAAGGAACAAGGGTAAAAAAGGCAAGAGGCTGGAGAAAGGGAGAGGTGTATACAATTTTCAGAGCCCTTTGGACCATGTTAAGGATTGAATTTTATTCTACTAGCAGACATTGCAGATGTTTAAGCAGGAGATGACACATTCAGATGTATGTTTATTGTGTGTATGTGTGTTTTTGACTTTATCTTGTACTAAGAAAAACCCAGCTTTTCTACAATAAATGTGGACTATCAGAGTGGCATCAACATTGGAAAGGCTCAAGTGCAGATAGGATAGTCTTCCTTCTTTGACTTAATCCCTAACTATTAACAGAAGGTGAGCTAGCAAAGGAGAAGAGAGATGTAGCACTGTGGCTGCCAATAAAACAATCTAGGAAAAAGGCATCTGAATGTAAGACATTTTCAGACTTGCCTTTTAAACTTAGGTACAGACTGATGTGACTTCCTGAACAACTAGATCCCATATTGGAAAGATACACCATGTCTGTTGGCCTCTTAAAGTCACTTACTTCCTTAGTTATTGGCCTAAAAGGATGCAGAGTCATAGAAAACCAAAACCTCAGTGTATTAGTCAGCCAAAGGGATGCTGATGCAAAATACCAGAAATCTGTTGGTCTTTATAGAGGGTATTTATTTGGGGTAGAAGCTTACAGTTACAGGCCATAAAGCATAAGTTTCTTCCTTCACCAAAGTCTGTTGCCACGTTTTGCAGCAAGACATCTGCCGATGTTTGCCAGGGTTCAGGCTTCTTGGGTTCCTCTCTTCCCGGGGCTCCGTTTCTCTCCAGGCTCAGCTCCTCTGTTTCCTCCACAAGGTCAGCTGTAGACTATGAGGCTCTCTAGGCTTTACCTCTCTCCACAAGGCCAGTTGTGAACTATCAAGTGAACGGCTCATCTCTTTTCCCGGGGCATTCTCTCCCTCCTCATCAGAACTCCAACATCAAAACTCCAACTCTGTCCTTTGCCATGTCTTTTATCTTTGAGACCCCATCCACAAAGGGGCAGGGCTCAATGCCCTACTGACGTGGCCCAATCAAAGTCCTAATCATAACTTAATCATGCCCAGATGAACAGACCAGTTTACAAGCATAATCCAATATCTATTTTTGGAATTCATAACTATATCAAACTGCCAAACTGCTACACTCAGGGTCAGAAAGAAACCTACAACAGTGTTTTTCAAACACAGGATCACCTGGGAACTTGTTAAAATGTAAATCCTGATTCAGGGGGGGCCTGAAATTTCGCATTGCTAATAAGTGCCCAGATGGAGCTTTACACTTTGAACAGAAAAGTAGGATATTGTGTTCAGCCACTTTTTGCCCCCATCCCCCTCCACCATCCAAATCTGAGTCCTCAAGACTAAGCTCCATGAGCTTGTATCCCTTTGTGGATATCACCACAGAAGCCCCCATTGTATCAGATATGCTCTGAGTATATAGTTGGTGTTCAATGCATATTTGATGAACAGGGCAATGATGGGTGAGTGGATGAAGGGACACCCCTAACGAATATTTATCAGCCTCAGATGAAAATCTCCCAACCTTAGAATCATCAAGCAAGGCAGTATTTGTTGGACGTTTCTAACCATTGGAGATTCCTTATTTACACTGAGCCAACATCTGTCTCTCTGTGAGACAAATTATCGACCCTAGATCTGTCCTCTGGTAAAAAGCATGGCAGCCTTGGTCTTTGCCGTAAGCACGACTGGTAGTTGTTTAGTTAATAATAAAGATTCACCTAAAGTTAAGGGCCCTGCCAATAGAGAGAGAGAGAGAGAGAGAGAGAGAGATAAAACATTTTATTTTAATGTAAAACATGAATGTACATTTGTTCAACAATCTTTGATGTACATGGAAGGCTGAGAACATGGATCCTTTGATGAATGTTATCAGTTTATGTTGTTTGTAGGCATAAATCACATTGATACCAACACATCCAGCACATAAGAGACAATGTGGAATACAATGTGGAATGGGAGGAAAATGCATCCACAGGGAGAAATAAAAACTGGTTTGGACACCTCTACAAGAGATGGCAAAGGTACTGGGTTGCATGAGGTGGAACAAAAGCTATAGGGAGCAAGAGGATCTGGAAGCAGTGGCCATACAGCTATGTCATGAGATCTTTCTTTACTTATATTAATATGTCAATGTGATTCAATAATTGCATTAAGTTAAGAAATCACCTATGGTGCTTTCAGACTGCACTACCCATATGATAAATGTCAAACAAATTATAAAAATAATCCCAAAGCTCCTAAAAACCAGCCAATACAAAGTGTCTGTTTTCCTTTCATCTAATGAGACATTTCAAGATATATCAGATCACCATTCATGGAATGCTCAGACTCCTCTGATTTCCATTTTCAGTATCAGTTTCCATCTCTGACCAATAAATTAACTTTCATTTATTGTATAAGTTGCATTGTATTATTTAATATATCAATCTGTCCTAAGATGTCCTAAGAAGCTAGTTTTCCTTAAATTTTTGGATCATGTTTTCCTTCTGTAATTCTATTCCAAAAGAGTTCATCTATTTCTTAATGCTCAACTTAAGATGTAAAGATGGAAAAGATATCTTAGTTTTAAAGTATGAATTTGTTCTTAATATATGGTGAAATGTTTTATTTAACAGGTAACACCTATTCCAAAATGTGAATCCTCACACAAAGGACTTAACAATGTCTTATATTTGTGTAGTATAAAACGCTTTCACATCCGTTATCTTGCTTAAGTTTCAAAACAACTGTGGGAGGTGGGTGGTATAATTTCTGTTTTGAAGAAGACAGAATAAAACTCAGAGATGGTCAGTGGCTTGTAGTATATATGTCCCATAGTGGGTAAATGGCATAACTGGGGCTGAAAGGAATCTTGTCTTTTGACTTTTTTGGGCTTTTGTTTAAATCTCCCAAATGTGTCAACCAAGGCCAAAGAACAGTGAACAGGGCTTCTGTCCGTTCGCTCCACAGATCTGTAATGTCCAACATATTGACAAATCGAAAATATATTTTTGTTTATTTGAGTTAAAGTCCCTCTTCCTCCTTCCAAAAGTGTGTTAAATGGCTCCAAGATTAAAATGAAATCACATTAATTCTTTTTGGGAAGTGGATGTGGCTCAAGTAATTGGACTCCTGTCTACCATATGGAAGGTTCAATTCCCGGGGCCTCCTGGTGAAGGCGAGCTGGCCCATACAGGAGTGCTGGCCCAAGCAGAGGGCTGGCACAGCAGAATGACACAACAAAAAGAGACACAGAGGAGAGACAATAACAGACACAGCAGACCAGTTTGCTGAGGTGGCATAGGAGCTTGAGTGCCTCTCTCCCACTCCGGAAGGTCCCAGGTTCAGTTCCTGGTACTGCCTAAAGAGAAGACAAGCAGACACAGAAGAACACACGATGAATGGACACAGAGAACAGACAGCAACCGCAAAACAACCAGGGGGCTGGGGTGATGGGGATAATAAATAAATAAATCTTTATTCAAAAATTAATTTTTTCCATTTGCAGGTTTATTTATTTGTTTTAGGATTCCATAACACTTCTGGAAGTAGTTCTAGTCAATATTTACAAAGGGTTTTGAAACCTGAATTGAGGCACCCATCTGATGTTAGGTTAGCTTTGGGGAATCGCATAAATAAAGCATGGCATTGGTCCTGGTTTATGATAAAGAACAAATGACAAACTCTTCATTTTGTTAGAATGTGCACTACTAAAAATTAAAGAGCTACTAAAAAGTAAACAATGGTTCAAATTTTTATCTAGGTCAGTGGATAAATATAGAGAGACTAAAAACAAAAAGGAAAAAAAATAAGTATTTTAAGCAACCCTGAATCATGCTCTGATTTGGATCAGTCTTTGGTAGCAACTTTAATGCCCTTTCTTGACACTCAAGGTGGGAAATTCAAAATTCAGAGGAAAAAAAAAAATGTAAGCGCAAGCCTATGAGTCATTTAGTGTGAATTTGGTTTAAATTTATTTTACTTGAGGGAAATTTCGTTTATCTAGGCAAAGAGCTGGTCCTAGCTTTAGATGTTTTCCTCATCTCCTTAATTATAAGAAAAATATAATCTGTAATTGTATATGTAATCTTTGCAGAGAAAATTCAAACACCATATCTTTTTGAGCTCCAACTAAAGAGTGAAATAAGAAAGACCTGAAAAATTCCTATTTTGCCAGAAGCTTTTAGGTTTCTCTCTCAGTTACTATACAGGTCATTTCCTCTGTAATGTGGACATACTTAGTAAGCTTTTTATGACTATTATGATTTTCTTTGTGTTCAAGATGACCTTCTGACCCTGCTTCCTCCAACACAATAAGTATAAACTAATATGCCCCTTAATCTTTTTTAAAAAAGAACACCATTAATGTTTGACTAAAGATCTGTGTTTACTATCATTTTCATGTGGTTCCTTTATTCATCATACATACTCAAAACTTGCCTTCCCTTTTCTCCTGTGATGCTACAAAGCTGTTCCCACCCTTATCCCTGACCCCACCAAAGGTCTGTATCACCTGAAGGATTAAATTTTGACTGGTTGAAAAGGTTGATGCCCTGCAAAATATATCCATTCATGTCTTCTCACCCTAAACAGTTAACTGCATGGCAACAAATAGTTATTATTAGCAAAGCAGGTGAAGCTCAGTGGTTGAGTGCCTACTTTGCATGTATGAGGGCCCATGTTCAATCCCTGGTACCTCCTTTAAAAAAAAAAGTTATTATTATACTATCATAGGATGTTTATTGTAACATGTAAACTATAATTACATTTAATTCAATTTTCTAAAATAACAGATTTGCATTACAATGATCCTAAGTAAATACAATGAATCTGAGGACACAATGAATGTCCATTTCCAGCTCCAATGAAATCACAAGTAAAGAAATGATGTAGATAATCGGTGGCACTTTGTTCAGGGCATTTTTGGTAAAGCTGGGATGGAGGTGGACTCTGTCTGTGATACCCACACCTCAGATGCTCAGTGACTTGGTTTTTTCTGCCGGCTTCCTGGGATACCCCACTGTCTATTGAATGGAAATGGAATGTAGGGAGCTCCAAAAGTGGAAATGAGGTCTCCAGGCAGAAGCCTCTTGCATCATTTAATAGAGATGATGGTGACTTATGATGGTAATGATGGTAATGATGGTGTTTATGATGGTGGAGATGGAGAAGAGTGGAAGAATTGTGGATGGATTTTGAAGGTAGACTGATAAATGTACTGATGAATTAGATTTAGGGGATGAGGAAAAGGGAAGAATCAAGGACATTCTTTAGTTTTTGTTCCTGTGCTGCTGGGTGGCTGGTGAGGGATTGGTAGGTACAGATTTTGAATATTAGAGAGGTAGAAGTTAAGAGTTCAGATTTAGATATGACATATTTTAGATGTCTAAGGTATCCAAATAGAAATTAGTGTGGGAATTTTGGAGCAGTGGGGGAAGGGGGGAGGGTTGGGGAGATCAGATATTTTGAGCAAGTAGACCTTTCAGGACTTACTCAAATCCTTTAACGTGAGGTACATCCATGGCATGATGGTTCTGGTGGGGCTGACATATCAGGTAGAGGGAGAGAGGGGGAAGAAAGTTTTTCACACATGGACAATTGAATTATAGAAACCACAGCTGATATTTTCCATTGCTGGCTGTACCTACTTGTCTTTAAATCACAGAACAACTTGGGAACACTCAGCCCTGAGGGTGAGTCAGTCTGACTGGAGAGGGTGGAGAAAGCATCCAAATAGGCCTCAACCCTGTCTGGTGCATGTTCCAAGTGCTATGTAAGAGATTTTGGAGGATTTGGATTTTCTTTTTTTATCTCAAAATCATCTTTATTTGAACTCATAAATACATTAGCTCAATAGGTTAATCTACTTTGCTCTTATTCTCAGAATACATGGGCCATAATATTTAGTACATTAGATATTAAAACTGGTATAAGGTTTTGGGGTGACCTGAAAATTTGCATTTCTAGGCAATTTCCATGATTCTGTCCTCAAGGCTGGAATTCTTTGATTTACTCAGTTTTTTAAAAAGCCAAACATGGAGACAAATGTGTGCTGGTTTTCAAATCCTCCATGATCATCTTCAAGATAGTTAGCATCCACTTCCCCACCTCGTATTTCAACGTCAAGACTTTGTTCCTCTTTTCTCCTCAAATCTGAGGTATTTTAGAATTCTTTTGAGAATTCTCAAATCTGAGGTATTTTGGAATTCTTTTGAGAATTCTCAAACCTTAGCTACTTTGGAATTCTGAGAGAATTCTGAATATAGAAAACCACCGGGCAGTAAACGTCCTCTAAAAGCAGGATTTGGATTTTGTATATTGAGTGTCTCTTAGTTATCATGGCATGTCTCTTAATATCTCTTGAAGGCAGGTGAAGTCTTTCTCACTACACGTTTGATCCATGATCATTTAAATGACTGGAATTCTCACATCAGCCTACTTTTCCTCCAAGGTAGCCCCCAGTGATCCTCTCCTCTTTGCATTTATATCTTTGTGTAGTCTCCTCCCACATTGAATCAGGACTTAGGGCTGGTCCATGTTACCAATAGAGTATGGTGAAGTGAAGATGTGTGGCCTCAAAGGCTAAGTTATAAAGACAGGACAGCTTTTTTTTTTTTTTGAGGTACCAGGGCCGTGGATTGAAACCAGGACCTCGAATGTAGGAAGATGGTGCTCAACCACTGAGACACATCAGCTCCCCTGAGTTGGTTTTTCCCTTTGTTTGTTTTTTGTTTTTAGGAGGCATCAAGAACTGAACCTGGAACCTCCCATGTGAGAAGAAGGCTTGTAACCACTTGAGCCACATCTGCTCCCCAGCATCAGAGTTTCTAGCATGTTCTCTCTCTCTCTTTTTAAAAAGATTTATTTTATTTATTTATTCCCCAACCCCCCTCGTTGTTTGTGCTCACTGTCTGCTCTCTGTGTCCACTTGCTGTGTGCTTTCTGTGTCTGCTTGTCTTCTCTTTAGGAGGCACCGGGAACCGAACCCAGGACCTCCCATGTGGGAGAGGTGATCAATCGCTTGAACCACCTCAGCTCCCTGCTTTGTTGTGTCTTTCATTGTCTTTCCTCTTTGTGTTTCCTTGTTGCATCATCTTGTTGCGTCAGCTCACCATGCCTGCCCATTGCACCAGCTTGCTGGCTTGCTCGTCTTCTCCAGGAGGAACCAGGAACCGAACCTGGGACCTCCCATGTGGTAGGCAGGAGCTCAATTGCTTGAGCCACATCTGCTTCCCTACCATGTTCTCTTGGATCACTCATTCTGGGGGAAGCCAGTCACTGTATTCTGAGTACTCCCAAGCAGCCCTAGAGAGTTCCACATGGAAAGGAACTGAGACCTATGAACAGCCAGCACCATCTTATGAACTTTTTTTGTTAAGAAGGTGAAAAAGCAGCCTACTCAAAGGGAGAAAATTTTTGGAAACCACATATCTGACATGGGTCTGATTTCCCTGTTATACAAAGACATCACACAACTCAATGACAAAAGACAAACAACCTAATTTAAAAATGGGCAAAAGACTTGAATAGACATTTTTCTAAAAATGAAAGACAAATGGCCAAATAGCACATGACAAGATGCTCAACATCACTAGCTATTAGGGAAATGCAGATCAAAACTACAATGAGGTATCATCTCATACCTAACAGAATGGCCATTATTAAAAAACAGAAAACTACAAGTGCTGGAGAGGAGGTGGAGAAATAGGAACACTCCTTCACTGTTGGTGGGAATGTAAAATGGTGCAACCTCTGTGGGGGACAGTTTGGTGCTTCCTCAGGAAGCCAAATGTAGAACTGCCATATGATCTGGCAATCTCATTACTAGGAATATATTCAGAAGAACTCAAAGCAAGGACATGAACAGATATTTGCACACCAAAGTTCATAGTGACATTATTCACAATTGCTAGAAGATGGAAACAACCTAATGCCCATAAATTGATGAATGGATAAATAAAATATGATATATATATGATGGAATACTGCAAGAAGAAATGAACTGGGTAAGCACATGACAACATGAATGAATCTTGAGTATATTATGTTGAGTGAAATGTCATACACAAAAATATGAATATTATATGGTCTCACTGATATGAATTAAATATCATATAGTAAATTCATGGAGTTAAACTATAGGGTATAGGTTATAGGAAACAGAATGTGAGTTGAGAAGGAGGAGCTGATGCTGAATGTATGTAAAATGTTTAATAAGGTTGATTGTAAATATGTGAAAATAGAGTTGATGGTAGTACATTATAATGAGTGTAACTAATACTGATGATTTTTAAATGTGATTATAGCTGAAAGAGGTAGTCTAGGGAGGTTAATGTTAATTGAAAGACAGGAAGAGGATAATCTAGGGATTGTATAACAGTGATTTTGGTGGTAAACAAGGATTGTGGTTAATTACATAAATACAAGAATGTTTCTCTATTACAATATGTTAAAAAATATGGTGAAACATGGGAAAAATACAATTGATGTAACTTATAGACTGTAGTTAACAGGAATACTGTAATATTTTTGTAGCAAAGGCAAAGTAGGTACTGTATCAATGCTAAAGGTTAAAAAAAAAAAGAATATGGGATTTAGTTTCATGAGATATGAATATGATCAAGTATTTTTTTTTTCATTTACTTCATTAACAAGGACACCTTAGTCATGCCACTTAACCAATCTGTGCTCATTTATGTATCTTTCTGAACACTGGAGAATCAGTTGAGTTTGTTTTTGGGATTAAATGAGATAAATGTGCCAGGACAGAATTTTCTAAAGTAATGCTTACAGAATTTGTTAAGCGATCTTTTGTCTATTTTATTTTTTGAAGTTGAAATAAAGTTGACTTTAAAAAAAAAAGGCATGGAAAATAAATTCACCGATGAGTTTTCCAAAAGAGAAACATTCAAACAATCAACCCACAGACTCTTGATTCCCAAGCTCTGTGCTAAGGAACCCATAGAGCAGACCTTGTGATTGGTTTGTAAATAAAGAAGACAATTTAACTTTGTTGAATTGTGGTGCCTGCATGACAAAAGAAAGCACAAAAATATTCTGGATCTTTTGTTTTTATGTCACAAACAGTTCCAAAGCTCAGAGGAAGGAACTTTGGTGCTTCCTTTACATAAAAGCATACTGAGCTGTGCTATTTTATTTATCTGAGATTAGGAAGTACTGTGATTATAAATTTAAATATGAGTCAGAATTTTTCACAGCAAAAGCCTTGTAGGATGTAACTTCTAATCAAAACCTACTTAGAAAGATTTTTTAGAGGAGTCTGGAAACTTGGCCACCTTTAACAAAAATCTGAGCTAATATAATCTATTAAGTCACAAATTCATTTTCTGAGCAAGCACCCCAAAACTTAAAATTTGTCACCGTGGTAGTCTAGCCTGACCCTGCTGTTGTTAATATCTGGGAGTCCCTTTGTACCCAACACAGTGTCTACGTCACTAAATACTGACATTCTTGTACCATTTTAGTAAGTTTCAAGTTTATTTTGCATCTGTCATCTCATTTTAATCTTAAAACCAACCTGTAGTTGGGCAGGTATCATCACCCCATTTTAACAGAAAACTGAGGACCAGCGAAGTTATTAACCAGTCTCGTTTCCTTGAACAATTTACCAAGTTACTTTACCTCTCTGAGAGATGACTGGGTTGGACTGTTTTCTGAGGTCTCTTTCAGTCATAAAATTCCTTTATTCCAAGAGACTTAGGCAAGATCAAGTCAGTGTGTGCAAAAGACAAAGCACAGGCTTGGAGTTAGATGATCTGAATTTTGGTTCTATCATTGCTGGTCTTAAATACGGGGAGGAATTATTTAAACTTTCAGGGGTCAGTAGCCTTATCTATTAAAGGGTGTGTCTTTATTTTCCAGGCTGCTGTGACAAATACCACAAACTTTTTTTGGCTTAGCAATGGGAATTAATTGGCTCACAGTTTTGAGGCTAGGAGAAGCCCCAAATTGAACGGTCAACAAGGTGATAGTTTCTCCCCAAAGTCTATAACATTCTGGTGCCGGCAACCCTGGAAGTTCCTGGCTGGAAACCCTGCCTCTGGTCACATGGCAACATCCTCCCCTTTCTCTTCAGGTTCCAGGGACTTCCAGCTCCCAGCACCTCCCCATGGCTTTTCTCTATGTCTGAACTTCTGCTTATAAAAGACTCCAGTAATCCAGATTAAGGCCCATCCTCTTTCAGTTGGACCACACCTTAACTGAAATAACACCTTGAAGAAATCCTATTTACAATGGGTTCATACCCACAGGAATGCAATTAAGATTAAGAACATATCTGAATCAGGGTATATAATTCAAACTACCATAAGGGATTAATAAGATATACCTCATAGAATTACTTCGAAGGCTAGATGACATAAAAGGTGTGAATCACGTATTTGCTCTGCAACCTTTCTCTAGTTAATTCCCCCAAGCCCCAGGTTCCCATTCTTAAAATGTGGGTAACAGGCAGGAAGCAATTCCACTTTTGGTGAAGCATAGTGGATGCTGTAGTGCTCCCCGCAATCCTCCAGGACGGCAGTGCCTCTTCCCCCAGCTGCCTGGAGTGTTGACGGCTAAGTGTCCCCAGTTTAGTCCCTCTGGAGAACTGCTTTCATCTGAATACAGCTGCCTTCTGCAAAGCCACATCCCCTTGCCAGAAAGCAGACCATGTTCAGCGAGCGTTAATGCAGGGCTTTAAAGGACTAGCCCTCTTGCCTCAATTTGGAAAAACACTGAAGAGTTGTCCTGGCTCCAGAGCGCCTTCTAAGATGGACCGAGACCTTTGTTTTATAACTGCATCGCAGTATAGTAGGACCTTGTTTTACATGAACTTAACACACATGAATTCAGGTATACAAGATTGGCAATGGAAAAAAATAAAGGCAGACAGAAAGAGAATTAAATTTTTAAAAATTATTTCTATGATTAATTTTGTTTACTTATTGTTACTAAAGTAGTTGTTTGTCTTACTTATAAAAAAGATGTGTGATAGGTATGTTCGTATAAGAAATACTTATTAAATAATGGGGTTTGTTATGTGCAATTTTCAATTTACACGAAAGGTCTTGAAACATATTGGTCATGGTAAAATGAGGTCCTACTGTATAACATCTCCCTCTGCATAGTTTTGTTTCCTTCATCCCTCACAGATGTTTATGAGAGTATCCTACCCTGCCCCCCAAAAACTCCTTTTCATCTCAGAGTCTGTTTACTGGTAACCCAACCTACATACAACATGATGAAAATGAGGTAACAGATATGAAAGTACTTTGAAAACTCTAGTTACCTGCAACAGTTTGATATCATTTACCATAGAATAATGGAGATCATCTAGAAAATATTGATGTGGTTTTTAAAAATTATTATCATTATTTCCATAAATTGTGTTCCTCTGAGGCTATTCTACCATTACAGCCCTAAGGAAGAGAATGGGTAGATGCCACCTTGCATAGAAGTAGGCTATGATGTAGCCCCTTCCAATTAAGAGGAGAAAATTCTGGGAAATTTTCAGTTTAGGGAGGGTAGAGGAGAGATGGGGGAACTAGGGGGTCAGATGCTGATGTCCACACTTTTAGCACTCTTGGGGTCGAATCTGAGTAGGGAAATGACAGAAACATCCAGATAGGTTCAAGTGAAACTGAGAGCCTTGGGGTTAGTGGCTGGCTTCTCTGGGAACAGGCAGAGGGAAGCTGCAAGAGAGGGCAAACTCCATTAGCACCGTGCAGCCTAGAAGCAATAGCCCAGCAGAGGCAGAAAGAGGTCTAGGTGGACTAACCAGTTTCCTGTGCTGGGTTGTGGTTTACAGGTAATCCAGAAACTCAAGATGCCCTTCCCCTCCTCTGACCATGGGGAGGACAGGATCCTGAGGATGGGGGCAGAATGCCAGAAGCCTGGGGTTAGGAAGAGAAGGCAGGAACTGCAAGGTCATCAGAGCACTCACGGCTGCTGAAAATACGACACACTGATTTCATGATGAAATCGATGAGATAATGCCAATCTCTAGAAGAGGGTTTGAAGATTGCAAAATAGTCAGGGAGGTAGGGAAAAAATCACTATATGGTGTAGTCTAGAAATATTTTCCTTTTTAAAAAATTATTAAAAACATAGATGTATGAATTAGTAGAAAGTGACTTACATCCTTTTGTTTGTTGTCTGTTCATGTTATATATTTCAGATATGTTTACTTCATATCCTATTCAGGCTTAACAGCCTCGATTCTTTGGCTTTGCTATGTATGTATTCTTTATTTAGAGTTCTTGTAGCTTTAATTTTCCAGGAACTCTATCTATCAAATTTTATCATCTGTTCTACTTCGTGGGAACTTTAGTGGAACTCATCATTAGTGATATAGTAGTTATGACTTGTTGACACAGCCATTGTAAGCTCTAATTTCGAATTGTGTATATATCATTGTGGTTTTACCTCGCATTGGGCTGAAAGTTGACAGAATGTCAGATACCCTTTGTGAATGATGAGTTAGGTTCATTATGTACACCAGAACCACATTTTTTATAAGAGCATGGAAAAAAAATTCTTGCAATCTGCTCTTATAACTAAAAACACTTAGCTTTATTTTTTTAAAGAATAAAGTTTAGTAGTAGTTAATACTGTGAATCAGATTCTTTTTGTTTCAAAAAAACTGAATTTTTTTAGATTTTGAAGGTTTTAAAAGTTTGAATATTTTAAAAATAACTACTTATTTGTAGTTTGAATTATTTGAATATAATGGGAAAAATAATTGAGAATGTTATGCTTTGCTTTTAAGGATTTATATCCTTTAATTTAAGGCCTAAAAGAATATTGTAATGTGTAGAATGAAACATTGCCAACATGCATTTTTTTCTAATTATATTAAGTAAAATAATTTGAGGGCTTATCTAATGAACCTTAAGTGGTTCCTTAATAAATCACTAGACAACAGATGTCTTTCAATTATAAATGAGTTAATATTTTCTCAAGATATAAGGGCTTACAGTCATTAAACAAAGACTGCCCTAATATCTGGAATTAAAACTATGCCCTTCTAAGGTCATTTTGGATATTTTCACACTAAAAGTTTTATCTAACTGAAGTGGTGATTTTTAGAAAAGTTAGGATAGTCTTGATTCTGTTCCACTAAAAGTATCTTGATGCTAAAGATTTCATAATATCACTGTGGATTTAATTTGGTTTCATTATTTCTTGAATTTTAGACTTTTTAAATTCACACTTAAGTAATCACATATGTATTCACTAGCTGGTAGTTTTATTTTTTTGTTTAGACATGCTGGTATAGTTATTATAATAAGACTTGGTTGGGGGTGGATGTGGCTCAAATGGTTGGGCATCCCTCTGCCATATGGAGGGACCTGGGTTTGATCCCCGGGACCTCCCGGTAAAAAAAAAAAAAAAAAAGACTTGGTAATTTTGAATGTCAACTTTTTCCACTATTGGTTTAAAAATCTAGTCTTGACCATGTCACTCTTTAACACATGGCATTTTATCACCTACCCTAGAATGTCCATACTTGGCAGAAAATAGACATTTGTGATGCTAATATGTTAATTGCTTGATAATAAATAAAGCAAAATCATTATATTGGTATTTATATAATTAAATAAAATAAACAACTTTTTGCCAAACTCTTAAAATAGGGCAAATTTTGTATCTATATTTAAAACATGATGTGGAATTACTTTAAATTATCTCTTTCAATATCCTGGTTTGATGAAACAAGAGATAATTGTTGCATTAATGGTTCTTAGATTATAAAACAAAGCAGGGAAAGGTTATGTTTACAGAGGGCTTTATTAACGTGTATTTCTGAAATGTAAATATACATTTACAATACCTACTTAAGTAATATTTAGGGAAATGAAACAAAGAAATGAAAAACTGCAGCGAAGTACATGCTGTCATTAACAAATTAAATCATGGGTAGTCTTGACATCTACTTTTGATCTAATATAAACTTCAATGCAGTAATTCTTAAAGTATATTTTTTAATTTAATATAAGCCTCTGAGAATTTAAGAAGTGCATATATGTGCATAGAAAAAAATTTGTCCAAAATGTTAACAGGAGTTTTTCTCTGCGAGGTAGAATTACAGTTGGATATTACTTCCTTTTCCATATTTTTGTGCTTTCCAAATTTTCTACAATGAGTGTGCCACTTCTTGAGTCAACAAATAAGCCATTAAAAGCTTACAAAGCTTTAGAGGAATGACCATCTTATTCTTTTGACAAAAAATCCTCTTTGATAAAAGGACTAAAAAGCAGGCAGGAGGAGATCATGGATCTTATCTCAGAATTTAAGTAGAGCTAATAAAATATTTGATTCTGGCAAAGATTTGAGTCTGGCAAAGATCACCGTAGGCATGGTGTGAATAATGGATTAGAAGGGCGGGCGTTAGAGAGAGGTACAAAGTCTAATTAGTAGGCAGTTACAAGAAACGTAAGGGAAAATTATGAAGTTTTTTTTATATTGAGACCCAAACCTTGTGGATATCCTTAGATGCCCTGACAGCCTCCTCCGTCTTTCTCTGGGTTAGAGTTCCACCTATGCCAAGTTATGGCTCTACTTTTGAAGTTGGATGAAGTGACATACCTTGGGCATGGGATCTGCCTTCTTGAGCAGCCACCAAGGGGGCAGGTGATACAACTCAGGAGTTTGGTGGCATTAGCTCTCCAAGGGGTAAACCTTCACCAATGACAGAGGGAGGAGAGGGGCAGGGAGATATATTCCCCCTTCTTTCTCTCTTTTGTGGTTTTGTCTGAGACACACCTCCTCCTTGTTACACTTCCAGAGAACTCCCACCCTGCTGAGGGATTTGTTGTTTTACTACACGGCAGTAGCCAGTGTAGTAACGCAGTGCATCTCATTTCACCCCATTTTCTCTTGCTTCATTCCCTCTTTTCCCCTCACTCTCACCATCCTAGTCTTGCACTCTTAGCTAGAGTGCCTCAAGGCTCTCTTTTCTAGAGTAGCTGGACTAAGACTGCCTTTACTAGCATGCTGGCTCTGGAAGTGAGTGCAGAATAAGACAAAAATTCAAGAGCAGTTTAGAAGGCAGCATTGCCACCAATCTGATGACTGGTCAAATATGTGGAGAATGAGGGAGAGGGTGGTACTTAAGTTGACTCCTAGGTTTCCAACTTGGCCAACCAAGTGGCCAATACTAGCACAGTTCCTGGCACATATTAAGCCCTCAGTCAATATTTATTGAATGAATGAATGAATGAATGAATGAATCATGGTACCATAACGAAGGTAAAAAACTATAGGAGCTATGTTTATTAATGTATCTTATATAGATCAACCTCAAGGAGATTTTAATAAACATTAGTCGGGGGAGGGGGTTTCCAATCCTTTCCTAAGAGGCCATGATATAGATATGTATGAATGATCAAGGCCTTGATTGAGAGTGATGAAATGTTAAGCCTAGAAGGGTGCTAACAGTCTGCCCACAGTTCAAACAGATTTTATTCTTGTTGAACCTGAACGTGAACTTAGTCTGTTCCAGATAATACTGCAGAGTTTAAAACATCACAGTTGTCCATGATTCACAGAGCAAGGAGGCAGAGTTAACACAGTGCTAAATCCTGAAACTCTCATTTCTGAACTATTTTTTTTTTTTTTTTATGAAAACCATAGAAAAACAGAGTTAAGAGCCTTCTAGAGACTATCTGGCCCAACTCCCCTAGTTCAGGGATGATTTGGCACACAAATTTAGGATAAGCACTGATATTTGTTTTTCTGTAGTGTTGAATGACACTAAACTACCAAATAACAATATTATGTTATAAGAAAGCTGGCCAAAAAAAGCTTACAGAACTGAGAAGTAAGGAACATCTTTTGTTCAATTATAATAGGGTGGATGACCCCCTGAAGGTGCAGTTTCTTTTCTGCAAAGTTAGGGATATTTTGGCCTAAACAGAATTTGTGGGTAAGCATAAATACTAGAGTAGAACAGCTGTAAAATAATCACTGTGCTTGGTGCTAAAACTAAAATTAATGATCTGAAACCATAACAAAAACTACAGTGCCAATAACATGGAGCTGTATCTCATGATATAAAGTTATCAATAAAGGGGAAAATCAAGTAAGTCAAACTTTGAAAATGTATTTTATTTAAAAATACTCATAATATTGCATATATAAAATATTTTTCTTTGAAACTGAACAAATATAAGTTAATGTTACAAGATGTTATATCAGACAAAAAACCATTATGCTAAGTAAAAGAAACCAAACATAAAGTACTACATATTGTATGATTCCATTTATATAAAATGTAAATATAAATCACTTTTTAAAGATGGAATTAGATTAGTGGCTATTTAGGGCTGGGAAAGGATAGAGGGATTAAGAGATGACTGCTAGGGTATGTGGAGTTTTTCTTTTTGGAGTAATGAAATTGTTCTAAAATTTTTTGTGGTGATGAATGTACAACATTGTAGTTATAATAAAAGCCATTGATTGTAAAAACAAACAAACAGACAAACAGCAAAACCAAACAACTCATATATAACTAACTATGTTCCAGGCATTGTGCTAAGAACTTTACAAATATTATGCATTCATTTCTAATAAACATCCTATGAAGAAGGCACTGTTATTACTTTATAGATGAGAAAACTGAGGCACCTGGAGGTTAATTAACTTGATATGGTCACATATCAATGTGGTGGACCTAGGATTTAAATTCACTCCACAAATGCTTTGCATTTAAGGGCCATGAAGCCCAAACAACCAGCATCTTTAACTACCCAGCTTGGCAAATTGATCCATATGAAAAGCACAGGGAAACTGAGAGCAACTGAGGAGAAAGCAGATTATTGCTGAATTCACTTAGTGAGTAAAATGGTATACAGAATTACCCACACAATTTGCATAGTTCTTTCTTTCTTTCTTGTTGAGTGAATATACATTGATCCACAAATTTAAATGTGTGTAGGGTTAGACTCCATTCTAACAGGGTCCATTGTGGAGCATTAGCTAATCAGGAATAATCAGATGACTGGGGAAGACTGGAGTTTTCCTGAGCTAAGTCTGGCTAAGGGAGACCTTATCTCCCTTCTGCTTTTCCAAGTATGAGTCTCTCTTCATTCATTCAGGTCTTCATCCATATATTTATTGGGTGTCTTTTACATGTCAGGTTCTATTTTAAACTAAACATGTGGGCGGATGTGGCTCAAATGATTGAGCGTCTGTCTCCCATATGGAGGGACCTGGGTTCGATCCCCGGAACCTCCTGGTAAAAATAAAGAAATATATAGAAGGTGCATCAGCTGCCAGGCCCTGTGCATGGGTGAGCCACCAGGCCCCACTGAGCCACGCAGAAAGATGATGACATAACCGCAGAGTGACACAAGGAAGAGCCAAGGCGGGACATGCCAAAAAACCAGGAACTAAGGTGGCACAGGCAGTAGGACGCCTCTCTCCCACATCAGAGGTTCCCAGGATCAAATCCATGTGAAGACAGAAAGAGAAGGATGAGAAGAGAGGGCAGGGAACAGATATAGAGAATTGCCCAGAGAATGGACACAAAAACAGCAAAAATGGGGGGGGAGGTAAAAATGGATAAGAGTAGATAAATAAATAAATCTTAAAAAAAAAAAAAAAAGCTGAACATACTTTGTTGAATAAGATTGACAAAGTGCCTACTCTCATGGAGCATACATTTTGAAGGTAAAAATGTTAAGAGCTTTGATATGAGATATGAAGGAAAATAAAGTGAGGTAATTGGCTAGAAAGTGGCTTTGGCTATGTTGTGTCTATAGCAGATGGGATGGTCAGGGCAGTCCTCTCTGAGGTGACATTTGAGCAAAGACCTGAAGAAGGTAGGGGAGAAAGCCAGGTGACAATCTGGGAGTTAAGGGAGGACAATAATCTACGATCTTCACAGAAGAAAAAGCAAGTGCAAAGGCCCTGAAACGAGTGGACTTGACATTTTTGAGGAAAAGCCAGAAGGCGGGTGTGACTGAAGAGGTATGAATTCTAAAGCAGGAGAGAATTAGGTGAGAGAATTAGGCAAAGAGTCAGATAATTTGGGCAAGATTAGGAGTGTGGATTTCATTCCAGGTGTGATGGGCAACTACTAGAGGATTCTGAATGGGAGAGCAAGCAGATTTCATTCATATTTTAAAAGGACTTGCTTTGGCTGCTGTGTGGACAATAAAATGTAGGGTGGTGGAACAGAAGCTGTGAGAATAGTTAGGAGGCTTTTGCAGTAGGTTGGGCAAGAAATGATGAACTAGATTGCTAGTGTAGGAAGTAATATGAAGGGCTGGGATATCTATATCTATATTAATACTTATACCTATATCCATAGCTATATATTAGAGATAACAGGAGTGGCTGATAGATTAGCTGTAGAGTGTGATGGAGAGGAATCTAGGGAGCTGCATTATTATTTGGAAAATATTTCTCAGGGAAGATGATGAAAGAAAAAATGCATGGAAGATATCCTGAGGTAAAATGGGACTGTGCCCCTGATCAGAAGGGCCATGGCCCTCCTCTCCTGGGGGACTTTGTTGGTAACATGACAGCAGGCCCACCAGAGGGCGTGCCTCTCTCTTCCAGTGCCAATCATGGTGACCTGTTCCTGTCTCAGCCTCTGCTGTAAAGTCACCCCTCAGACTGCACTAACAACCAGAGGAAAAATTCCACCTCTTTTGCAGGTGAAAGAAAAAATTACTAAATGGGGGGATCCTTGTGTGTATGTATACTATAGCTATACTATAGATAAATACATATGTATCTCATTTTAAATGCATATAACATTTTATTTGAATATATCCATTGTATGCATAGAAATATGTAAGAATTTACCTGGTTATAGGTACTTTACCTTGCTTTTTCGTTCATAACGGGTCTGAGTTCTTAGTTAGCCTCCCTTACACTCCATGATGATTTCTCAACTTCACAGTCTCTCAAGAGTCTCCTCCCTCCCCTTCCCTGCACTGGGATCTATTATTCACAGAAAATATCTGCTGGACATAGATACTTTAGAAACCTAAGAACGTTAGTGCAGGAAGAAAGCACTAGTCTAATCCTTTTCCTTTAAACCTGAGGACACTGAGCCTGGAGAATTGAAAAGACTCACCTAAGTTCCAATAGCTGCCCTCTGTACACAACAACCCTGACTTTTTCAGAGTTAAGTTTTATGTTCATCTAAAATATTTCTACTGTCCCACATTTTCATTCAATGCAGAGGTTCCCTAATCAGATTCCTCTATAATTAGCAAAGGGTGAAGGAGATGCATAGAAAAAGGAAGGGGAGGAAAATCAAGAGATGTTTTTGACATACATCTGTAAACATGTCATCCCCCTAGTAAACTTTTCCCAGAGAAGTGTGATCTTCTCTGGGAAGTGGTTAGAATGGGAAAATAACAACAGAAAACCCAGAAGTCAAATTCATGTTCACAAAAAGTCATATGATGGTGAAAGCCTACATATTATCATTTCATCCAGTTTCCTCTACTTAGACTGTTGTGCCAGGGCATGGATAAGAAATGTTACAAGAGTGTTGTAGGTTTTAAATGTTGAACAGATGTATTGAAACTCGAACTCTTAAAGGAGTGGCCTCTGGAGGCTATCTTTCTTGACTGTTCTGCCGTTGTCCACAGCTTTCATTTGGTGGTGGGTTTACTTGTGTACCCCAGGTTCTTGCTATTGGTCTGCATTCTGGTATGTGTGGACCCATTGTAAATAAGATCTCTTCAAGATGTTACTTCAGTTAAAGTGTGGCCCAATGGAATCAGAATGGGCTTTTTTTTTTTTTTTTTTGATACTAGGCGATGGGGTTTGAACCCAGGACCTTGTATGTGGGAAGCTGGAGTCACATTGGCTTCCCTGAGGTTTTTTGTTTGTTTGTTTGTTTGTTTTTTGCTTGTTGTTTATTCTTGTTTGTTTGTTTTTCAGGAGGTACCAGAAACTGAACCCCCCATGTCGGAGGCGGGTGCTCAAGGGCCTGAGCCCCAGCCACTCCCCTAGAATGGGCTTTACTTTGGATTATTGGGACCTTTTATAGGCAGAGTGAAATTCAAAAGGAGGGAGAAGTCACCAGAAGCAGCCAGAAGCTGAAAGTTAAGGGAACATGAAAGAGAAGGAGAAGAGCGAGACATGAGGCTACCATGTGCATTGCCACGGGGCAGAAAGCCAACCTAGCAATCAGTCCCAGAAGGCCACAGTCTTCTGAGAGAAAGCATGACCTTACTGATGACTCAATTTTGGACTCCTTCCCTCACAACTATGAGCTAATAAATTCCCATTCTTTAAGCCAACCCACCGTATTGTATTTCTTTTAGCAGCCGGTAAACTAAAACCATGAACAAAGCCTACTCACTTTGATAGTGATATTAACAATTTTGAGCTCCTCCTATGTGACAGGCTTTGTCTCAAACACTTGATTTGCATTACCTCATTTAATCCTTAATCCTTGCACCACCCCAATGCTATAGGTACAGTCACATTTTAGAAATGGTGAAACTGAGGCATCCAGGAGCAAGACTTCAGTAACTTGCCACAGGCCACAGAGGTAGTCTAACCTTTGAAAATTGTAACCCGAGCACTTAATACTCTGTATTCTTTGGATTAATCTCAATGAAACTCTACAATCTTTGGGAAAGGAAACACTAAAGCTTGCTCAGAGTTTCAGCTGGTGAATAATGTGGACCGAAGAGCCCTCTCATGCCCTTGGCCTTAACATGGGAGAGCTACTAAAACTGGAAAGGGCTGTTGACATTTACGTATTTTATGTTAGTGGAGAATTTGTGACAACTAGGACTGCCAGATGAAAAAGACTAACGTCTTTTAACATCATTTTCCTGTCGGTTGTGATTTTCCTTTTAGAATATTTCCCCCTTTGGTTTTCTTTATTGCCACAAAACATTCACCTAACTGACCTGAGATGTTGTGACACCCTTAGGTGAAAATCTACGGACAACTTGGATGAAGGAAAACTTTTAAGTAAGAACACGGTCTGCCCTGGCCTTGGTTAAACAAATTGAAAACGATTTGTGCAGATTGCAGCATCCAGTAGAAGCACGCTCTTGGAAATAGCCCGGACGCCTTGGCAAACACTCTTGCTTAGCGAGAAGTCAAAACTCTTATGAGCAAACGTCCGAGAGCGGTTCTGCCCGCGCGGCGCAGACGTCTTCTGACAAGCTCAGGTTTCGGAGAAAGTCGAGATGGCACTTGCAGCTTCTCCTTCTCGGGGTTAGAGGTCTTGGGACGAGCGAGAAGGGAGAAAAGAGAGGGCTCCGCCGTCTGGGATGACGCCTCTTGCCATTCTGGGAAGGTGCAGGGGGGCAGGGGCTGGGTCGCTCCGCGGGAGGGAACACTTGCGCCTCAGCGAGAGAGCAGAGCGACAGAAAGGGCGGGACCTCGACCCTCTGGTCCACCAGCAGCGCGTCCCTCCCCTCAGGAAACGACTCCGCCGGCCCTTCCCCCCGCCACGACCTCCTGGAGACCCGGGTTGTAAAATCCCACGCAGTGGGGAGGGCTCGGCAATGCGCCCACTCTCACGGTCCGACCCTCCAACCACTCCCCCCGCCCCGGCTCTTCTTCAGCCTTCCTTTGGCATCCCACCCCTCCCCTCACCCCCAGCGTGGACCAAGCATTACCCCCAACAGGTCAGCAGCCAGCCGGCCCAGCTCACGCCCTGGGGCGCCTCCCGACTCTGGACCAAGTTGCCAAAAAAGCAGAGAGAGGGAGCCACAGTCGCGGTAGCCCCGCCCCTGAGGTCTTTGACTCCCAGGAGAGACTTCTGAACATCTGGGCGTGGGCGTTAGGGCACCAGATGTGGCTCCTGGGCGGCCAGATGTGCAGCCCTTCCCTCCACCCCCACCCCATCCTGGGCGCAGCGGCCGGTGAGCCTGGACGGACTCTGTGGGAGGATCTGGGAGTTTTCCTTCGATGCCGACTTAAAAGCCAGGGAACCTCATCCCCCTCCGGTACCGGCATCCAAAAGGAAAAGTTTCTGACCCAGTCTCCTGTTCCGCCACCGAGCAGCCCTCGTAGCTTCTCAAATTAGGAAGGAAAATAGAGCAGCTCTACAGGATTCCCTAAAGAAAACCACTATGATTTGACCAGGAGACCCTAGTCATGGCCGTGGGACTCCAGCTGCACAGCCAGCAAACCAGGTGCGGTGGGAGAAGTTACAGTAGAGGTTGTACCTGGGGCTTGCCCTAAAACAATCTTTAACCAATTATGGGTTCCACATTTGAAGCTGGAGGTTATAGTTCACCTGGTACAAGGCAACTCAGGGCGGGAGAAAAACCAACTAAACGCCGTGACTCAACTCCCTTGGAATGTGCCTGGAATAATAATGAGGACTTAAGAAGTTTTTATGGCCAGGGTGGCTCGTGGAGGAGGCGAAGCTTCTGCGCCTGCAGTTGGCGGATGGCCGAGGGGGGCAGTATTGCCTCTTGCAGAGCAGCTGCGCCTGCGAGTAGGACAAGAACTGTCGGAGCGTCTGGTTTAGATCAGCCCAAAGGCATTTGTATCAGCTTAATCCATCGTCCTGCAGAACCGACAGACGAGGAAAAGCCAAATATATTGCCGGTTCTCTTTTAACACCCGGATAATAGCCAACCCCAATCACGCTTCGCTATTTCATATATGTTGCAAACTAAACTTTTTCTAGAGTTTAGTTTGAGCTTGCAAATGTAAACTAAATTTACATTTGCAAGCCGCTCTCTAACTACTTTGTTTTCTTTCTTTTTGGTAATCGGTGGTGTTGAACCGTGCGGTTCTAGAATAGAAAGTATCTGCGGCCAACACAAGTGTTTGCTTACACCCCTAAATATATAGCCGCATTTCCCTCCCTTAACTCCCTACTCAGAATTCCAAAGGCAAGTTGGAACAAAAGGAAAACGTGTCTGAGTGTAAAAAGGGAACTTGTGCCAAGAATTACAGTCACAGGGTAAATAACCTTGTTTTCTCCTTCAGCAGTGGCTGCTACCAAACCCCGTTCTTGGACGGTGGCCAACAGTCTGTCTGGTGGAGGGCGATGCTAATTAGAGAGAGCCCATAAACCTCTCTGTCAAAGAGGACATGTGACCTTCCCTTCAAGTCTAAACAATAACGCTGGTGAACTGCAGACTGCACTCAACACCGGCTGCCCTGCGGATTCCCTAAATAGGATGAGGATAAAGGCCAGGCTTAAGAGGTTACCATAGCGCTGCTCTCACACTTTCAGAAATCGGTCACTCCACTACCCATATAACTTGTTTCACTTACTTTCTGCAATCTATTTAGAGGAGAGCAGCTTGCAGTGAGAACAGTGTCTAATCTAAACGAGGAAGCAATTATTACTTGCCATAGTCTAATGTGCCTTGAGAACGTGGGGTCAAATATCAACCTGATCCCAAGTAACCTCACTTTGCACTTTGGAAGATACACCCCTTTAACGACAATAATTTGTCCTTGCTTTTCTGAAATGTTTCTTTTTTTTCTATTAAGTTTACAAAATTCAGGTTCCCGCCCTCTCCCCCCCAAAACTTGTCTTGTGTCTTTTCTAATTTTAGAATTTAAATTATTCTAAGGTAAAGACCACAAATTCTTATGCACATTGCTTAATGTTAAATAATTATTTTTAAAAAATTGGTTGGTTATTTTGTTTTGCTTTCTTATAGGTATCTTCTCAGTATATAGCAAAACACAGGTCCTTAAGTCTTCCCTTCTTTGTCTAATTTACCTCCCTGGAAGCCCCCTGCTAGCTTTAATTTTATCATGTTGTAAACTATAAATACAGTTCCACTTTCCTAGAACATAACATATGGTAACTGTCGTCTGCTATGTGTCCTAACTGTACTTGCTTTCAACTTAATGACTGAATAAAGTTCATCTCCTTGGTAAAATGGCATTTGCTCCTTTTTGTGTGCATGCTTTATTAGTTAAAACCCGGTATGGAACAAGGCACAAATTTTTCTTGTGAGCTGAGCTCATAAAAAGGTTTACAAGGTGTGGTTTGAAGGGAGGAAGCTGTGGAACAAATGCTTGTGGAAAGGAGAGGAAGGAAAGAAAGCACTACCTGAGAGGATACTCCTCCCTTTTAAGCTACATCTCCTCTTCAAATCTCTTCCTGTTTGTCTTAGCCAATAAATGATTTGTCTTTTCTATATATTCATTTCAAAAGGATGTTGCAGATGTTGCTCTCTCATTACTGAAGCTACTAGAAGAGGCAAATCTATTAATTTGAAAGGAATCAAAAACTTTACTCCATTTAATCTTCTGATACATAATCTGAAAATTTTTATAATACATTGTGATGGTGATTTTTGGTTCAACATGACTAGGTTATGGCATCCATTTGTTGTTCAAACGCTGGCCCAGATATTGCTGTAGAGCTATTTTGTAGATGAGATGAGCATTTACAATCAATTGACTTTAAGGGGATAATGTGGGTGGGTCTCATCCAATAAGTTGGAGGCCTTAAACAAAGAAGTGAGGAATTCTGCCTCAAGACCACATGCTCCATTCCACCCTGAGTTTCCAGCCTGCCAACTGCTCCTAAGAAATTTGACTCAAAACTTCAACATCAATGTTACTAGAATTTCCAGCCTCCAGCTTGTACTACAGAACTTGGACTTGCTAGCCCCTACAATCACTTGAGCCAATTATGATAAGTCTATGTATATACATTTATGTATATACACATATGCATAAGTCCTGTTGGTTCCTCTGGAGAACTTAATATATAACACATGTTAAAAATCATTTCTATGTTAGCTTTGTAAGTATTCTGTCATCTCCAAAATAACCTAGTGCAATGGAATTAACACAGAGTCTAAGCTTACAAACATGGTAGTTCAGTCCTAGGTTGGTCACTATTGAGTCTTAATATTTCCATTTGTGAAATGTTCATGATACCCCTTCTTAAAGTGTGAAGACAAACTAGCATATGTGTTAGGTTTCACAACTGAATACCAGGGGCCTTATAACTAATGTACCATTCTTCCTCTTCCAAATAAACGGTGTGCTGCAACATACCCTTTCTTAACTAGTTTATACTAGTAAGATCCAGGATTTGTATACAGTTCTATACAGAAATTAGTCAAATGACTTTAAATTTCAAGAGAAAGTTTCTTTTGGAACTAATTTAAGGATATGTACTGTTGACTCCTGGCACTATTATGTCTATTATAGCCCTCAAATTTTAGAGTAAATTAGTCCTAGCACTGCTGAGGGGGGAAATCCCAACCCATTTCCCAATACTTTGAGAGAAAGTCAAAACATGCTAGAATTCAGCCAGACATGCTAACTTGGCTTCATCATCTCTCCTCACCCACCTTTCCCCATATCTTAGCATTGCTTTTCTCTCCCAAGGTGGATGTGCTAAACCATCTACATCTGCTTTCTTCACTCCCCTTCCTCTTTAAAACCTTCTCTCTTTTAATAAGTATTCTTCACTTATACCACTAGTAAAGATAAGAAACAGTGACAGTCTTATAGGACTCAAAGTTAAAAGTCATTTTGAAAATTTTGCAAGGCTAAAATGTAATAAGGTTTCAAAATATTCTGCTTTAAATTAACGTTATACCCAGAGTACCCCCAGGCAAGAGATGATGATGGCTTAACTAGGGAAGTTGAGGTGCAGTGAGTAAAATGATTTAGGATATATTTTGGAGGGGGCCAAAAAGACTAATGTATTGGACAGAAGAAATAGGGGAAAGAAGTGGATGCATGATTAAAAAATAAATCTGTTCTGAGAGAAACCAAATAAATTATTCAATAATTTAGAAGAAATCTCAGTATAATACGCAAATCATCTGAAGATTGATTTGGTTAACAGTGAATTTTTTTTCCCTACAGCAAGAATTATTTCCATTAAAATAAGTGTTAGGCTTTCCTACTTGAATATGGGTACTGTGCAGAAACACACTGTGCTATTGTACAAAGTTGGCACTCAATATTTTTTTTTTTTTTTTATTATGGGTAAAAATCAAAATTCTCACAATACATACAAACATTTGTAAAATGATATATAAATATATATGCATATATGTGTATTTGCTTACAAAAATGTTATTTATATATATATATATACACATATATTTTAAGAGGTGCTTAGATTACCTAAAATATTACACGGAACCCACTGGGATTCCCATGTTGCCTACCTCCCACACCTCGTGTGGGCACTCAATATTTTTGAATGAAAAAAAAAAAAAGATGTTAATTTGATTTGCACCTAATGCCAAAATATACTTTCCTTTTTCTTTCTCCTTCCCCTTGCCTTTAATCTGGGATTGCCAGGTAAACAAAGAGAGCATGGTGATTTTCCTGCTTTTGTTGAGCATAATCTTTTAGCAATTTACCCATATAGACAATTATCAATCTTGTGTTTTAAAAATTTAGTTCAAAGCATTATCATATAAAAATCAATTTGAAAAACATTACCATAGCCAGACTATAAGGAGAGTGTTTCAATGCTAGAATATTGATGGGTAGGTAAAAGAGGGCAGAATGTTTTCCAGGGAATAATGAATCAGCCTCTGACATGATTTCTGTTCCATGAATCTCTTTCTCAAGAAGATGAACCACTTAAAGGAGACTAAAACACTGAAAAGAAGTGCTGCAGGGAAGCGGATGTGGCTCAAGCATTTGGGCACCCACCTACCACACGGGAGGTCCCAGATTTGGTTCCGGGTGCCTTCTATAGAAGACAAGCAGGACAGTGAGCTGACATGATGGGCTGGCACAGCGAGCTGACACAGAGAGCTGACACAATGAAGAGACACAACAAGGAAAACACAATGAGAGACACACCAAGCAGGGAGTGGAGGTGGCTCAGGTGATTGGGCGCCTCCCTCCCACGTGGGAGTCCCTGGGTTCAGTTCTCAGTGCCTCCTAAAAAGAAGATGAGCACACAACGAACAGACACAGAGAACAGGCAGTGAGAACAAATGGTGGGGAGGGGAGAAATAAATAAATAAAAACAAATCTTTAAAAAAAAAAAAAAAAGAAAAAGTGCTGCAATTCATATATTCACTGTATACTTTTGAATTTTTATTTAAATTTCTAGCCTCTTTGGATCATCACAAGGATATATTTCATAATAAAAATGAAAATATAGCTCCATTTTAAACACTGTCTGGAAATACTTTAGCACACATTACATATCACAATGAAGTAACACAAAGAAACTTTTTGTAAAGATAGGATTTCTCTCTAAAGTAGAAATGCAAGGCAGGCAGACAGACGTCTGACTTTAAAACAGATGGAACCCCAGAACGTTTCTATGATATATAAATCTGAATTTTGTGTTATAGTATATGCCTGAGACAGTTAATCATTCCAAATTGATGGCTAGGGTGTCTGTAGTTCATTGTTTTCCCTATCTTCCCTTTCTAACACCCAAATTTAACGATTCAGTGATTTTTTTTGTAATCCTATGGTTAAACATGACAGAATTATATCATTTTTGTAATTCATTCTGCAATTGATAGTTTTAAGTGTGTGTATATGTTTTCCAATATTTAATCAAGACATAATAAATAGTATCAATTCATGGACTCCAACATATATAACCTGGCACGAGAACAAAAAATAATAGAAAGTTATCACTAATAACATTTCATTTATTTCATACTGAAGTTTTAAAAAAACACACTTGTAAAATTATGCACATATTGGGTTTAAAGATAGCCTTTACAAAGGGATTAACAATATGCAAAACTGTTGTTTCTCTTAATTATTAAAGTACACAGATTAAAAAGGTGTTAGAAGAGAAAATGTTAAGACACGGTCAATGTTTAAAAAAAAGAGTTAATATACATGAAATCTGCAGTATAGTAGAAAATTACATCTTGAAAACATTTAAGGAAAAAAGTTGTACTTTCCTTTCAAAAAGCTTTTAACTAAAGTGATGTTTACTAAGAAACACACACTGCATACCACAATCACAAGGATCTTCTCAAAATTTACTGAAATGCTTTGCAAATGAATCAACCAACACAGGAGAAAACACAGGAAATTGTTTTCAAATACATATTAATCCCTTAATTTTCCTGATAAAAGTGATCAGAATGAAAATTTAGTACATTCCAATTAAAAATATAAATTACTGATATTTAATATAAGATAGTATTGTATATTTTTAACAACACAAGATTTCAAGCATTTTCCAAAAACATAAAGCTGTGGTATTATGGGGGGAGGAGGGGGAGAGAAAATACATTTTATCTAAATGTTTCATAGAAACCTGGAATATTTACATACTTCATAACACTGTGGAAATCTTTGGTGGTGACATATGGATTAAATTCCATCAATCAGTGTAGTCAAGTATTTATAATAAAAATGCTAGCAGTATCATTTTTGGTATATATAATAGTGAAGCATGTAGAGGGGATCTTACCCAGGACCTAGGTATGTTTCCATAATTAATTACTTAGCAAAAAGGCTCATTTCTGGCTGATTTTTATACCAGAAAAAACACGGGAAAGAATAGATCGAGTCTTACTTATAAACAAACTCTGAAAATAGTTACTATTAATATTAATTAAGAAATTGAATGAATCTATAAGAAAATAAAACACTAGCTACAACTTCTGGATAAATTTAACTGGCTACCAAATAATGTCATAAATAGGCTTGTGCATCTGATGCCCATGCACCAAGTGGAGGTGGTGGGAAAGCAAGGCACTGCGGTTCTACAGATAACTTCACCTCTTTTAAAACCAGGAGACTTAAAAGCAGAAAAACAAAAAAAGAGTTGCCCTACCTTAAAAGAAAAAGATATATAACAGTATTTATGAGTTTACCATAATTAAAGAATAGGTTTAATACTGAGATTAGACTTGAAAAAGATAAAATGGTGCAAATTAGCCCCCATAGACAGTGTTTTTGATACAAGGCCCTTACAGTTTACCAGGCAATCTGAGATGACACCACCTTTGTGTAGGAAAAACAGCATGTAAAAATTTCTATTGATAAGTATAGTATTAGGCAATATAAATAAAACTCTCTTTCAAGAGTTTATAATCAGAATTTGTAGGAATTGTGAACAGAAACTGTGAACAAATTATGAACAGAAAGAGTTTTTGCAGAAACTAAGAGGCTAAAATTTAGTCAAGGTAAAGTAGATGAAAATATACATAGAGTTAAATTTTAAAGGGAAAAAAGTTGAACGAATTTTTATTTGGTGTTATAACTCAAGAATGCAAGAGAACCTAGAAAATATTTTAAGACTAGTATCAAGAGACAATGTATGAATTATACTATGGTACTCCTGAGTAAATATTCTGTTCTCAGCCAATACTCTGAAGAGGTTCTGAATATACATTATCAGCTGGTTGCTTCATTTCAAGGTAGAAAGGTTAAAGATTGCAAAAATCTCATTTTTTCCCCCTTTTGAACAAACAACTAGAACAGTCAAATAAATTATCTGAACAACATAATTGTGAGAATTTGATTATTGATTACTAAAACCATCACCAAAAATACATTGGCTTACGGTTCATAATGCATAGCTACCAATGCAACCTAAAATGTCTCAAAGCTCAATTACTCAAAATCCTTTGTATTAAAAAATGCTATTTTTCTAATATGAAAGATTAACAAGGTTGGTATTTTGCATTGGCACTCATCTTCAGGAAATCATCGCCCAAAGAGAAGTGATTCAATGATTCTAGTTAATGCCAGATTTATAAACCAGTACAATGCCAAGTTTGTGAAGTGGCTTGGCTGTTGGATAATTTCATAAACTAGCAGAGGCCTAAGTGCTATACTATTTTCTGTCTCTGACTATATTTCCCAACAGCTGCCATTTAAAAGCTGAAAATGTGACCTGTATGAATAAAAACATGCTAAATTCATCTACAATATATAACTAAACATGGAAAATTGGTTAATGTTTAAAATAAGTTCTTATTTGTAAAGAAGTTGATTAAAAAAGAGTTAGAAGTTCTGATACATACAACAACATGGATGGACCTTGAAGACATCATGTTGAGTGAAATAAGCCAGGAACAAAAGGTCAAATATTTTATGATCTCACAATATATGAAATAATTACAAGAAACAAACTCATAGAGTCAGAATCTAGAATATAGATTACCAGGGGATGGGTTGGAGGTAGGGAATAGGGAGTTAAGGCTTAAAATGTAGAGTTTCTATTTGGGACAATAGGAAAGTTTTGGTAATGGGTGGTGGTAATGGTAGCAGAGCACTATGAATGTAATTAACAGCTCTGAATTACATATTTGAATGTGGTTAAAGGTGAAATTTTAGGTTATATATACATTACTAAAATAGAAATTAAAAGAAAATTCCATGGAATTGTACAACACAGTGAATCCTAAGTTAAATCATGGACTACAGTTAATAGTAAAAGTATAAAAATGTGCTTTCATCAACTAATAAATGTACTACACCAATGCAAGGAGTTAATAATAGGATGATATATGGGAACCCTGTATTTTTCTGTAAACCCACAACTTCTCCGATAAAAATAAAAAGGAAAAAAATACAGAAAACAATACCAAAAAAAAAGACAAAAAAACAAAAAAACCCCACTTAAAATGGAATAATAAGCTATATTTTTTATATTATTAAAAGCAAATGAATTAAGTGAAATCCACAGAAAAAGAGAGGATGCAATCCAAGGCATAGATGTGAAATGTTAGAATGTGACAAACAACAATAAAGGTAGTGCCAATAAAATTTAAAATAAAAGGTATAGTTGTAAAATAAGTAAACAATTTTCAAATGTGCAAAAACTATTCAGGAGTAAAAGTGCTAGGTGGATACCTGGTTTTCAAATATTTGTTTAAAAAATGTTCAGTTGATGGTGGAAAAATTAGAGAGTAGTATAAAGATAAAAATTTAAAGAATATATAAAACATACTTTATATCTTACATTATGCCCTTATTTTATAACTGATAGGTCACAGGTCTATTTAATTACTATCCTCATGTGATATATATATATATAACATAAATGGTTGGTTAAACACAATACAATATCACAAAGGCTGATGTATCCTGAACTACAAAAAGACTCTTTTCAAGTATACTGTGAGTTTGTTTTTCATCTTATATCTCAGGCATTCGATGCTGTTGAATTCAAAACAGATAACATGATTTCCTAGAATTTTTGATATACATATTAATAAATTTTACATAACTACCTTCAGTAGTCAATTTGAAGTAATTGTTAAAGAAAGAACTATTTAAATTAATGAAAGTAAACCCTATCACTGCCACAATTTAAAGAATTATTTTAATGTATAAATCCTGAATAATATTTGAAAATGAAGTCACATTAGTGTAATTTGTCTTGGGTTACTTCAAGTGTAGATGGCTAAAAATATACCTGTGGTCTCTTCTTCACTTTATATTTTAGTGACCCATACCGCACCTGAAGAGAGAAATGTGTTATTATTATGAATTAGATGATTATTTTTAATTTGATAGGATTAAATAGTTTATAATCATACTAATAATTTTTAAACTTTTCTTATATAAAAAATCAATTATCCTTTAAGTATGTACTCAAAAGACAGCACTGCTTATGTATTCATAAAAATGTAGTTAGTTAAAAAAATAAAATAAAAAAAATAAAGAAAAATAAAACTAAAGAAAAAAAATGTAGTTAGTACTATGTCAGATATATGCTGCAGATTAGCACTACTACTAACAAATAAAAACATTAAGTCGTGTTTGCTTAGTACAATGACAATGCACCTTGGTCATCAAGACCTGAGGCTCTTCAAAATCTCCCACTGTTTTCTGGGTACAAACTTTGGATAAACTTTTACTGTGTAATCTTCATGTAGGGTTGGTTCAAAGTATAACTAGGCAGTTAGTTTTGTCCGTTGCTTTCCTTGCTTATGCACAGGGCTGGCACTGGGTATTCATGATAACCATATTATTTGCTATGTGAGGACACCATTTTCTATCTACCATGGAAAACTAGGAATTTACAATTTTCAAGTTTTCAAGAGATCCTAATACATCTGATCTGAATAAAAGAAATGTAAATATCACTGCACCTCTGACATTCCAACCCTTCATTTACAGATCATTAATATCCTAAAAGATAATGCAGCAGGGAAATCCCTTAATACTAATCATCAGGAAAACAACACTAGAGGCCACTAACCTCTTTGCGGCCTTTGATGGTTTTCACAGATTTCATGCTTTGCGATCTTCGAAGCCCTTTGTGTGTTAACATCTCATCATCTGAATACATCCCATCCACTTCTTCATCTGTTTTCTCATCTCTGTCTTTCAGTGGAATTCCATAACCTAAATATGTTGTCAAAAACAGCATGTCTTGGTAAAAGGATAGCAGCCGGCACTGCCTCCTCATTCCAGCAGAATGGGCTGTTTATGGTTTCAGGCATAGTTCACGTTCGCCAGGTGAGTAATATTCCTCTCCCTTTCTCATCTGGAGTATGCTTCCTGCCCGCCGTGAGTCTTTGCTCCTTGCACTATTCTAGATGAAGCTCATGACTCATTTCCTCCAGGAAGTTTTCTCTGACCATTCTTATTTTTACTATGCATTTTTCCGAATAATTAAAAAATCATTTGTTTTTGAGTGGGTAATATATTCATTTTGTACACATATAAGTAGACATACAGAGAGAACATACATAGATATACAGAGAAAAGTCTCTTCCTACCCTGTCTCCTTTTTGTGAATTCTAAATGATCCAAGCATTGAGTGTTTTAAGTTTGTCATTTGTACCTTTTTGAATTAATTAGAATTTAGGGGCTTTTTTTTTTTCCTCTTATGTGTCAATCTTTTCAAGATAGGGACAAAAATGTGCATTTCTAAAAACTTCCCAGGTGATGCTTATTGTGCTGGTTGGGACATAAAATTCCATGCTGTGGGAATCCACTGACTGAGATCCTGAAGAGAGCAAGACAGGGCCAAGGCTGAGGCCTAGAGTGCTGGTGGGTTATGAAGACATTAAGCTTCAAATTTTCTTTTAATGAAGATTAGGAAAATAAATACCTAAGTCTTCAGGTGAGGAAAAAGGAGAAGGGTTTCCAAGCTCAGGAGGCAAAGGACGGACTCTTTGCTTATCAAGAAAAAGACTAATTATTAACCTGCTCTCTCAGTACAGGAATAATTTGAGAACCACTAAGCAAACCACGAAGAGTTGCTAATATGCTTTTTATTTTCATAATAACATAAACACCTCTAATTGTAAATTAGGCAAGTCCAATTTTATGCTGCCAATCTTCTAGACTAGAAATGAAGGAGGATTAGGAAGCAGAATCGGTCTGCCACTATTTAGGTCTAGATCCTTGTTCTATCACTTTGTTTTCCCACAGTAGTCCAAGGAGAGTGTTCGAGGTAGAGGAGAGCCCTTGCAGAGGCCCTGGGCAGGGAGGAAGTGAAGGGGGTCTGTGTGGCCAGGAGTCATACAGGAGGTGGAGTTGGTCATCTTGGGAAAATGCTCCTGATGTGATATGAAGTGGGAAAAAAATGTACATACAGAAACACACAAAGGAAAACCATCAAAACAAACTATTGTATCTTTTGGAAGTGGGTTTTTAGGTGATTTTTAGTTTCTTCATTTTTCCTCTTTTTATTTGCCAGTTTTTTATTTTAAAATTGTATTACTCCTATAATTGAAGAAAACAATCCAGGAAAAAAAACCAAAACATTGTTTTTAAGTTGTCACTTCTAGATTTTTCTCTATTGTTGTTGCTTACACAATATTACTGATCCTAATATAATAAAACTAAGGTAAAACATAAGAATGAGGAACCAAGGACAGGATCAGAAATAAAGCAAATGTGATAAAAAAGCTAAGGCCACAGGTAAATTATAAGACTACACTTCAATAAACATAGCCCTTGATATTTTAATTCCCTCTCATTTTGTATATTTAGGAATTTGAATTTTATTATAAAGCTGGTAATGCTGCATTATATTTTTCCTCGTTTCTTCATTTCAGTTTAAAAAAAAAATCTTACTAGCTTTCTAATTAGTTTCAGGAAAAGTGATGGCTTGATTCATTATCCCACAAATATTTTTGAAATACTACTATGTGCAGTAAATAGTGTGCTAAATTATGGGGATACAATGATGAAAAAGATACAACTGTCTTTTTCTACCTTCCAGAAATTTACACTCCAATAGGGGAAACAGACTCTAATGGAAAATACGATACTGTGATAAATGCTACAAATAAAAGTTAAGGACAAGATGCTATGGCAGCACACAGGAAGAAAAGTAACTCAGCCTGGCAGTGGTGGGGGAGGGAGGGGGAGGGAGAGGGTAGTTCTGAGAAAGACTTCTTGTAGACGGCGGATCTAAAGAAAATCCTGAAAAGCCTATGATTCTATATAGCTAGCACATGATAAGGTGGGAGACGAAGGCTAGAGAGCTAATATATCATGCTTTGGAGTTAGGACTACATCAGAGGGCAACGGGGAATCATTGAAGCATTTTAAGCAGAAGAGTGAAATGATTAGATCTGAGTACTTAAAAAGATTCTTCAGGTTGCACTTTGGAGAATAGATCAGAAGTGGATCAGACTGGAAGTAGCAAGGCTATTGCAATCTGGCAGGTAATAAACGACAGAGTCCAAGGATCAAGGAAAGAGAAAGTACCCAGACTGGGGATTTATGAGGAGGTGAGACTGAAAATTTTAACCCAGCAACGTATTAAAACAAACCCTAAATCAAAAAGAGAGAAGACAATAGAGTCAAGCCAAGTTCTTCATTAAAATATGCATTTTCTATTCAACTTAAAAACTGAAAAGGAGTATCTTAATTATTTTTCAAAATAAAAAGTATTGTTTTATTTCCAATTTCAAGAGTAATAGGTTAATTTAAAAAATCACTAAAATCCTACTACTTAGAGATAACCAATGTTAACATTTCAGTAATACTCTTCTAGAATTTCCTCTGTGTATACATGTTTAAAAAATAACTTTACATATATTAATCTATTTCATCATCTATGAATTCTGCTTCTATACTATAGGATCATAACACACATGCTGCTTTGTCGTTTCTCTTTTTACAATCTGGATATAGTTTCATGTCAGGAAGTACAGACTGACATTAACATTTTTCCTGGCTAATAACCACCTTTATTTTCTTAATTGTTTTACTTAGGCATTTAGTTTCAGAACATATCAATTACGGTACATTCATAATTTACGTTAGAATATACCCACAAGTTAGCTCTTGAACTAGAATATGTAATTTCTACACATTTCCCATTGAAGTAATATTATTTTCAAACTGAGTCATCTTTCATCATCTGCTTAAAATTTTTAATCTTGTGAGTCAATATCCTTATTTGTTCATGGCTCTTACAGTAAAGAGGGTTTACTATAAAACTCCTTAGATGTCACTACACAGTATGAGTAGAAAGGGTATTGTTCAGAGGTCAGAATTAGCTCCTAAATATTTATAGTAGCACAAGAGGCCAAGGACACTTTCTTAGTGTCTTAGATGATCTCCAGGGGCCAGTGAAAGGCAAATACTAATCTTATTTAGAGAAAATGTAGAGAAAGAGCATTACAGTTAAGTGTAAAACTGAAAAATGAAAGCGCAAAAACAAATTTTGCCTACCAAAATTCAGGCAGTGTACCATGTATTTATTTTACCCATCTTGGCCCATTCATGAAAGAACTATATATTAAAACAAACAAGCACACCTGCTGTTTCACTGGGTAATGGTTTACTTTTCTTTTTTGCTTCTGGTAGAGGCTGATATGGTCTTTGTCCCACGGGCTCATCACCTTGAATAGCTGTTAAGTCATGCATACTGAAACTTCTTAAACGTTCAGTTATTGCTCCTTGGCTCTAATGAACAGAGAAGTGATAGATCCAAGAAAAAAAGATACTTTAAAATATTTAACCTGCTTATATTGAACTTTTTCATTAATGTTCATTATGACATTTTTTTCATTTGGAAACTTTCAGAAAAGTTGAAAGAATTGTATAAGTGAACACCAATATATTGTTTATATTTTGATATATTTGCTTTAACACCTATCTACCATCTATCCATCCATCAAGCCACTTATTTTTTTATGCATTTCAAAGTAAGTTGTAGACATCAGTACATTTCACCCCTAAGCATTTCAGCATTACATTTAATTTTAAAATGTAAAAATCTTACAATGAGCTTCCTCAGAATAAAGTGTCCACAATTTTGCTCTCTCCTAAAACAAGCACTTTGGGGCTTAAGCTTTTGCTTTAGAGAACTTTTGATGGAGTAAAAGAGAAACTGTTTTAACACTAAGTCAAGACAGGAGCAGTAAAGGCTCTACCTAGAACAGGAGGAAAATTTAAGAGCCAAAGAATTTGGGTATGGAATAGTATTCTGTTAATGAATTCACTGCCTGGTAAGGCATATCTACCACTATCCATTTTGACATTAAGTCATTTTGTGTTAACAATATTGTAGCCACTAGTCATATGTGGCTACTTAAACTAAAATTAATTAGAATGAAATGAAATAAAAAATTGAGTCCCTTAGCTGCATTATCCACATTTCAAATGCGCACCAGCCACATGTGACTAGTGGTTATTCTACCAGACAGTGTAGATATAGAACATTTGTAACACTGCAGAAAAGTTCAATGATTTTCATCATTGTACAGTTCTGAAAGGGATCTTTCTGAATTTTATCAGCCATAGTTACATTTCCCCCTAAAGTATAAAGCTTTTTAAAAAGAGGGAAAAATCACTTCTAAATTTACCCACTTTGAAAATTTACATAGCAGATAGATGATTCATTTCTTATTTAAAGCTGGACTAAAAATATTCTTCTAAAGGTTTTTACACTTATTATTTCTTTTCAAACATGTGAATTTATGTTGCCTTTAGTTATAACATTACCATAGAAACTCATCTATAATGGTTCATCTATAAATTTCCAAGCCTAAGACACTACAAACATTCTGGGTGTTACTGTTAACATGTATTTTACATAGAAGAAAAAGGTCTTGATTCAGCTACTCAGGTTTAGGAATATCATTTATGTCAAAACCCAAAAGCTATTTTTATACCCCACTGGAGCTTTTTATTTGTACTGTATTTTTTGAATTGTGAAAAGGAGTTTTTAAACTAAAGGGTTTATATTCTCTATAAAAGTCATACCTAAATTGGATTTCATGCTTTTAAACCTTCTGGGCATGGCTGAATTCATCAGATATTATTTACTTATTAAAAAGATGGCTGATAGAAGACTTCAGAGTCACACTAAAAAGAAGTGACCAATGCTCTTCTTAAGCAGATGCCTGATTTCTTCAGAGACAATATCCTTTGTATTTCTCTGCCCTCTCTTAGCAATTCTTGACTTTTTTCCTATTGCCACACAGATGACAAAAGTCATTCACATCCATGCTACCGTCTACCTGAGTTAGGTGCCATATCCAAAGCTGACTGTACCTCTCAAACATGCACCCACTCAAGAAAGCCCGTAGCAGAAAGCAAATGAGTCAAAGTGCCATTGAATCAGTCTAGCTTTATAATATCATTCACACATTTTGGAACTTTTAATGACTACAATCAACAAATTACTGAAGTTTTACCTCACAAATGAACGCACACATTATTGTAAGTTCTATTTTTTGTGCTATTTATATTTTGCTTCTAGAGCAAGATTTTAAGAAACTAGAATGGAGCGACAAATCTTAGGTTTCTATTTTCCCACTGAACCTGCTATGGTACTGATACTGAGCATGTAATAAGGAAACTAAATAAGTTTTTGATGCCACTTCTTTCTGTTAACTGTTAGAGAGTTCTCCATAGCATGTTTTGGTGTAACATTGGCATTTATATGCAGAGGTTCAGCAGAAAATTACAGGTATGGCTATGGGTACCTTTTAGTCCGGGGGTTCTTAATCAGGGTTCCATGAACCAGGTCAGTGGAAAGATTTCAGGGGGTCCGTGAGCTTGAAGTGAAAAAAATCAACTTCTTGTCTTTATTTTCTTTGACCTCTAACTGAAATCTAGCATTTCCTTCACGTATGAATGTATGCAATAAATAAGTTACAGTAGTATTCATTTCACCTGACTGACAAAGGGATCTGTGGAACAAAAAAGACTAAGAACCCTTGTTCTAATCTATACCTTCTACCAGTTTGCTTCCAGTTTAGATTAAAGTTGGACACAGAATCAATGTCCACAATGCTTCCAGGAAGGCCAGGCACCATAGAGAAAAGCAAAATGGGGCTGTGTAACCTCTTTAAGGACCCTCAATACTTCAATATCCATTATCATCTTGAAAAATCTTTTCCATTGTATTTTTTTTCTTTTGGGGCAGGAACAGAGCTAACATGAGAAGAGAGAATTAATGTAAAACTTTAAAACATGACCAATGTGACCACTTTAAAGGAGAGATGTAATTATGAAATATTCATATTCATAGGCAGACCTATTCCTTCCAGTTTTTATATTTTCAGCACAAAAAGCCCATTAACAAAGGAATTATGTTTGTAATATAATGTTCTTTGAAAACATCTCCCCTCTACTCCAGAATTCTAAATCATACATATAATGTGTTTACAAGTATGCAGACAAGTAGACAGGGAAAAGTATGCAAGAATGAAAACAGTCTAATGTTTATGCAGATGGGATGGGGTTACTCTTTCTGTTTTTTCTACAACTTCTTTAATATTATAACATTAGTTATAGATGATATAGTAAAGTTTTAATTATAATGTGGTGTATTATAAGAATTTCTGATTCATTTCCCACTCATATTTCCTGTGTCTAATATTTTATTCCATCATTAAAAGAAAAACTGTTTATTTTTAGGGCACAGATAGGGTATTATAGTCACCTGTCAGTAACAATGCTAAACGTGTTTTGAGGTCTTGTTTAAATTAATAGAGCTTTGCTTATCTGTCTTCCTCTATTTTGTTTATGCAATATTAAACCAAAAGGATAAGAAAAATGAAGAAAAGTATTTTAGTCTGAGGGAGGAAAGATGTATGAAAACAGCAGTCTTAAGTCAATAATGAGGAAGGGGTTTACCATCCACAAGGTAAGTCTATATCCCAGCATTTTAGGTGCTATTCTCTGAAGAGCTGTATGTACAGTTTTATTGTTCAACTAGATCATAAAGTCAAAGAGGAGGGAAGAGAAAGATTCTGATGAGAATTCAAAAAGCAAAGTAATGAAAAAGATTTCTGCAGTATATTTTACATTAAAACTAAGAATTATTCCTAAACTTCAGGTGGCTCAATGATCTTTGGATTTGGATTGGATGGGCCCAGAATGTCCATTTAAGAAACTGAGAACATTGCAGGGGTTGCTGGGCAGGGGCAAGGTGGGCTTTCATGCAAGAGGCCTGCTCTCAGATCTATCACATTCAAGCTCTGGGAAGGATCCTTCAGCTGAGAAGCAGCTCCAGGAGCCGGCCCCATACAGAACTCATTTACATCCAAGAGCACAAGGACATCTGAATGTCTACTCAAGTATCCAAGGACATGGTTGACATTTGTAAAAAGGAAAGAGTCTCCCACTCTGTGTGTATGAATAATTCTTACTTTTTACAGCCAAATAATTCTGCCTTTGTAAAAATACTTAATTTCCAGGTTAAACATCACATTAACATGACTATATTTTGTGCTAAGAATTTATTGTCCTTATCTGTATCTTTGTATAAAACCTTTAATCTATTCTTTTCCCATTTTTTATTAAGAATTAAAAAATATAATTAGCAATGTTTTATAATCTTATAGGAATATTAAAATTCCTTTACAGAGTAATTCTTATACTGTTCAATAGTAAATAGCCATTAAGTTATATTTCTTGTTGATCCTTGATATGTTACTTTATAATTGCACATCAAGTTAGTTCCCAGGTTTAGGAAAAATCTCTTTTTCTATGGATATTCAGTAATTAATCTGATTAAACCCAGAATGGAATTGATTGTAGTTGCATTTACTGAAGAATATATTAGTGTTTTTAAGATTAAAACAATATAAATTTATTGAAGAACATATGTAACCTAGAAAAAAGCATGAATAGGAAAATAGAAATTATGTATAAGCCACCTCCAAATCTACTGATACATATTCCTGTATCCTTTCAGTTTTTTCTTACTCATCATATTTCTAGTGCAAGGTTTATTGACCTCAGCGTTACCAATATTTGGGATGGATAATTTTTTGTTGGGAGCAAGCTGTTCCATGCTTTGTAGGATATTAAGTGACATCCCTGGCCTCTACCTTTAGATACCAGTAGCACCCCCACCCCAGTTAAGACAACCAAAAATGTCACCAGACATTGTAAAATATTCCTTTAGAGTGAAAAGCACCCTCAGTTGAGGACCACTGTTTTAGAGATAGAGGAGCTTTAGAAATCAAGTTTTACCTCTTAGTTTTAGTGGGGAGAAAATCAACATTTAGAGAAATCAGTGAAGATGATTTGTACTCATGGATTAAGATAATTAGTTAAAATTATTATTAGTTAGTTAATAATTATTATTTCATTAAATTTTATTTAAAAATTAGATAACTTTTAATTATCTTAAAAATCCAGATAACTCGACTGCTATAGGATCCCATGTCCATTATACCATTCTTCCTCCTTAGATTGATGGAAAATAGTCTGACTTTTCTTTTCCAATGCCTGAACAAACGCTTACTGTTTTAGAGGATGATACTAAGCAGCTGACTGTTCCCACATCCTTTCACAAACAGAAAGCCATTAAAACTGACAGCACGATGTTAGAAAAATCAATTAGTTTTAGAGATTTACCTGTAAGGCTCTCATTTCTGTGATAATAATTAGTTTTGCTTTTTTTAAAAACAATATATGCTAAAGAATTCACCAAGAAAAGAGTGGCAGAGAAAATTCAAAGAGATGGTCAATAAGGCTAATAACACTTTTGTTCTCTGTCCTTCATCTGGCAGTAGTGTCGTTCATCTGTACAAAAACCAGCTGCATTTCTCACGTGAAAAGCTATGGAATGTTGAAAATCCTCAGCATAATCCTTGAAGGTCCTTCATATGTTTATGCTTTGCTCAGCCAAAATAAACTTGTACAATGACCTTGCAAAAAGATGCCTGGTAATGAGGTCACAGAACTGAGTAACATTTTCAGAAAATTGCTTTACGGTGTCATTAATATTCTGATTGGATTCCTATTTTCATCTTTAATATACTCAGGTAGTTCAATGTAGGAAACCCAGTTAGGAGTATTACTTTCTTTGAAGGTCACATTAAGACTCCAATAATTTTTGCTTTAAAGTTAGTTTTAATAAACCATATGTTGTAAATATTTTAAATAATTCTCAAGTCTTACTATTGGCTTTCTTACAGTTTCTCCTTAAACTTGACCTACTTCCTATTTCAGTTTTGATTTACTTTTGGTTGCCTGATAAAAATTTCAATTAATGAATATGGACATTAGCTGCAGCCAGAGAGTAGTCTGTGAGCATTGTTTATATGGTTCATTGCTGCATTCCTAGCACCGCACCTAAATAAATAAAATAAACAGAATATTATTTAAATAAATAGAAGGTAAGTAAATGATAAGGAGGATGATAAATATTGATGGCAGTCAAGTATAAAATAAAAATAAAGGAAGGGGGAATGAGAATAAAATAATATAGTTGGGATTACTCATTCCCCCAAATCAAAATAAAACGCATATCTCTGACAATAGGCAAAATTTGTAGAAAGGTGTCTCACCTTGTAACAGGATTACAAATTATTCTCCTATTCTCTAAAACAATGTTCTAAAATGCCTATATTTTCTAAACAGTTTTTCAAGTTGAAACTTAATCTTTAGTTTTTCTCCATGGAATTAAGTTGAATGATGCTCTTAAATATGAAAAATTCAGAAAGCATCTTCTTTAGGGTATAAATAAATACATGCACTTAGTCAGATAATGCTAAAAATTTAAAACCAAAATAGCAACAAACCCGTGGTCCTGTCTCCTCTCCATCCACATGCAGATGCAACCTCTTTAAACCCCTTAATTTCCTATTATGGCACACAAGGATTTTAACTCCTTTCACCTCTCTTTCTCCTTCCCTCATCCCCCTGCTATAGCATAACCCTAGCTATTATTATATCCATAGTTAGTGTTCTCACTATTATGATGATGCTCCTTGCTGAGTCGAGTCTTGCTCCATTATTATATGTCCTTTTTTATAGACTTTTAGGTTCTTCCACAGTTATGGTTATGTCTTTATTTCTTTTTCATTTGCTTAATCATCCTACCCTCTCCCTCTTCACGTTGTCTCCAATACATTTGTCATGATGCTCAGGGCTGATGTGCAGATGCATTGGTACTAGCTGATTACAGCTAGTGGGGACTCTGATCAAAGCATGCACTCTGGTTTAAATATCATCCCTGCACAAGATTAGACCTATTAGAAATTCTCAGCTATGTATTTTTCCCCAGAAACATCCCAACTGGCACCCTTCATCTACTTCATCCAATTTTGTATGGCTGTTCTCTGGACTTGCTGTGCAGTGCTCATTTTGTGAATTCTCTTATCTGCCTGTGTTGCATACCCAGTTTCCCGGATCCCATAGATTTGCTTTCTCTCGGATTATTTTCTAATTTTGGCAGAGCATGTATGTCCTGGTAAAAGATAGACAGGAGATAATTTTGTGACTTTCATGCCTAAAATAAAAAATATATATATATATTCTAAGCTCACACCAGAGTGAGAACTTGACAATTATAGAACTTCAGGGTGGACATCACCCTAAAATTTACTCAGAATTTCGAGGGTATTACTCTATTGTCTTTGAGCTTCCACTGTCACTAGGTAGAAGCTTAATGCCATTCTAATTCTGGATCACTTGAATGTGATGTGCTTTTTCTCTCTGGAGAATTCTCTCCCTAACTCTGGTGTTCTGGAATATCTCAGTAACTTTGCTTAGAGTCGAGCTTATTGTCATTCATTGTGCTGAGTACTTTGTAGGCCCTTTAAATCTGGAGATTCGTGTCTTTCAGTTCTGGGATATATTGTTTATTCGATAACTGCATCTGTTTTCTCTGATAATTCTCTTCTTAGACTTTTCTAGTTATTCAATGTTAGATCTCCTGGATGATCCTTTTTAGTAGATACAGAAATTAGGGATGCATTTTCATTTAGCAAGAAATGACAAGCAAGTAATTCTCTTCTAAAATGGAAAATAATTTTTAAAGAAGCTAAAATACTGCTATTTTAGTATTTACTTATATCAACTCATAAAAGAAAAGGCCTTTAAAAGCCAAATAACAGGCAAACTATACTATATTAAGGTGCTAATAATTAACAATCATTAATAATACAATTATTGTACATGTATAGTGCTGCGTAGTTAATAAATTCTCATTTAAACCTCAGTGCAATACTACTAGGTATACAAATTGTAATTTTCATCTTGTTGGTCATATTAATTGTGATAATTGAGCCAAATATAACTTCACATCCCTTCACCATTGCTATTATGCAAAATCACCACTTAACTAGAATACTTATTTCCACAGTATTATTGTTTTAGCTTTAAGAAACTAAAAGAGCCTAACTTGAAAGCGAGAATACTTAGTTTCAATTTAACTTAATAGTAACAAACTCAAGTTTTCACTTGAATTGAGATAGAGAGACACATTAATGTTTATTGGGCTCCTACTATAAGCAAGTAAATGCTGTGATTTTATATACATTATTCAGGTAGTTATATTATCCCCATTTTATACATGAAACAACTAAAGAACAAGAAGTTAAATAAATTGCCTGTGTTTACTTAGAATGTTATACTCGGCACCTTCTGGATCTGAAGCCTGTTTTCTTTTCATATACTATACACCAAAATCAATTATGCTAAGGTATTTAAAAGAAACCACACTAATTACCCCATGCAAAGAAATCCAAAAGCCATAATGCAATTTTTCCCAGAAGGCACTCATTTGATAATTTGGCTCGCAAAACACAACAAATGACATTAGTAGTTGGCTAAGTAAAATTTCAAGTTTTAAGAATAGAATTTTTTCATGCTTTATTTTGAATAATCAGTTACCTCAAATTGATTGAAGTAGAGGTGCAGAAGCAAGCCAGATATCCTACCAAGATATTGCCATCGAGAGAGAGAGAGAGAACACCAAAGACAGAGAAAGAAAGATCATCTTTATTAAGGTGATGTATTCAAACTATTTTAAGATTATAAAGTGGGAAAACTGTGACAAAATGACATTTTTAGTCAGGTTTTATTTATTAACTAGATCTTACTTTGTGATCAGTTAAAAGATCCTTTCAAACTATTGAGTAGTTATAGAAAATACAATGTTAAAATGTCTTTAAAATTACCTTATTCTCTCTAGTATTACAAAAATAAATACAAAGCAAAACTGTCAAAATTTTGTAATGGTCTGAAATAAAAGCCACTCCATTTTATCCATTGACTTAATATGACATTGGATAAAAAACGAAAATGAAAAATTACCTTTACTGCTGCAGTCACAGCAGCAGTAGCTGCTAAGTTTAAACCTTGCCGTCCAAAGTTCACCATAGTCTCATAGCCTCGTTCCTTTGCTTGTACAATGTAATCATCAATCTCCTGGGGAAAGAAAAACCCATACATGTTAATTTTATTTAAAAATAGTGTTAAGAAGCCAAATACTATAACTTTTCTCCCATTATATAATAGCTTCACTACTTTTATAGCATAAAGTGTGTGGCATTGTACATTTTTAGTAAATGATATTTGGAAATAATTTATATATCTTACCCTTTCCTTTGAAGAAAGAAGTGGATGAAGGAATTTTCTATATATTAAACTTGCTCCTTTGGTATAGGGAGAGAGCAGCCATATGACAAAAGCAATCTTAAGTTCATAGTACAGGGGGAACCTAACAAGAAAAAATTTGAAAAAGTATACCAGTGAAAATAAACTACAATCAATAAGGAAATTACAAAAAATCTCTTTAAAAAGTTCAGTAACTGTGTTGTTTTCATAAGTAAAAGTTAGGGATCAGGGAAACAACCATCCATGAACTGAATTAATCTCACAAATACTTTAGTTAAACTAGAGATCAGTTAGCCAAAGGGTGACCTGATCCCCCAGTCATAATTCTCACATAAGATTCTTCCTTTTAAACAAGCACAAGTAAGCTGCCAAACTGACCACAGCAGTTAAGAGAGGGCATTAATTGCATTTAACCAGGGCCATAGGGGACACCCACCTTGCCTGTGATGTATAAGACACCTGAACACAAAATATACAAGACATGATACATGATGTACAAGGCATGACACACATGAACAATGACAGATTTCAGAGTCAGAACACAATATAAATGCTCCAAGTGTACCATGTTTATCCCTTACACATATTTCCTTCTTATCTTACTGAGAACTCCAGAAAATTTCCCGTCCAATCTCTTTTAGCCAAAATTGTAGCACTTCAAGGAGAATGGAGTTACCACTGTGGTAGATTGAGAATTAAGTGCTTTTCCATGATTTTGTTATGCCTTTCCTATAGGTGAGATACTTCCTCACCCTATGACTGTGGGATTAGCCATGTGACTTGTTTTGGCAGCAGAATGTGAATGTGACCTACGTGACGTGCAAGAAGCTTTAAAATGCACTTGTGAGGTCTGGCTCTCTAACCCCACCCCTCCTTGTCTTAAGCTGCTTCTCCAGCCTTGGCCCCCAAACCAGAAGATACTTAAAACTGACCTGAGTCCAGCAAAATTGCAGCTGACCATTTGCTCTCATGAAGCTTGAGCAAAAATAAATGTTTGTTTTTCTAATCCACTGTGCTTTTGGGGTGTCCACTGCCACAGCAAAAGCTAACTAATACATTATGAGGGACCAGTACCTTCTGGTCCATGAAGCACAAAGATACATGTTAACTGGGTTCTTCTGGCAAGGCAGACAGTTAGGGAGTAGTGAGGAATGACTTCTTATGTGGCCAAAAAGAGCCTCTGCCACAGTGCAATTACAGAGGAGTTTCTGGACTTTCACTATTCATGTTAAACTTTTTCTACATTGTTCATTTTTTAAACAATGTGTATATGCTGTGTTTCTAATCAGAAAAAAAACAACAACATTAAGTCTTTTAAAAAATGAGCTTTGAAACTTAAAGAGACATCAGATGGTTTAGAATCCATGCTCTGTCACTTAGAAACAAACAAAATCCTCACTAAAAACATAACAGGTAAAAGAGTGAACTTTTAAACAGAGGAAGGACAACTTTCATTTTAAATCAAAAGAGAAAGATGGCTGCAGATACAGAGAAGTTTCTAAGTAAGGACAGGTTGTTAAGAATATTTAAGTCTGATGACTTCTATTTTATTCCAGCAAATCCAAAGTGACCTAAAGTGCTAAGAATGAGAATAGCAAAGTGGGAAAAGCAGTTTAAGGAAAGAACAATAAAGGCTTGAAATAGACGAAGGACAGAACAGAAGTAGCAGCCTACCAAAGGCAAGTAAAAGGAATGCTGAGGATCAAATTGATACCCAAATAAGTAGCTGACTGGTTTTTTTTTTTAAAATGCATTTGGTATCCTAGATAAGGAAATAAAGAAGAACAATTGTTGGACTAATTTAGGCTGAAGGTTTATGTGGGAAGAGTAGTTGAAGAGACTGTCAAGGTAGTAACTGAAGTGAATGAATATATAGGACCAGGCTGGATGAGAAAAAAAGTTTTGTAAATCTAAGTAGAGGCAATAGATTAAGGGATAATATAGCAAGGATGGAATTACAGGTCTCAATGAGGTGAAAAGCAGGTAACAATGGGGAAAAGGGGTTAAGAATGTTGTGAGAACATGAGACTGTGATAAAACAGAATTTGAAGATTCTGAAAGGACTTCTCCAAGTGATAGCAAAGTATAGATGGAATTCACTACTCAAATATAGCACAGGTTTTGTTGGAATAGAGCAGCTAAGGAGATGGTGTTGGGTGGGTTGTCCATGCCAATGTTGAGTTGAAGAGAGTTTTAAGGATGCTGAGGAGCACTAAAGCCAGATGCTCTGGGCTTCAAAAGAGGAGCTGTTTAGGAACTGATAAAGAAAAACAGTCAGAAATCATTAGTGCAAAAAAGGAAAATGCAACCAAGGCGGCCTGTCCAAGATAGTGGGGGAAGTGTGTGAGAGTTGGGCAGGCAATGGCATGTGGGGAGAAGAATGAACTGCTTTATTTGAGGGGAACTATAAATACAGTTATTGTTCTTATGGGAAAACTATAAATGAGACACTGGATAATTAGATAACTTAAGCAAGCTTACCTAGCAAGAGCAGGACAAGAACAAAGGACATGTAATCTGGCCCTGTCTTGATACTAAAACTTACCAAGCAACGGTTTGATCTGCCACTGTTTCAATCACAGTATAGAGAGCAAAAACAATCCAGTACATCATCCATCGAACCTGGAAATAATAAAAATACTCATGTAACAGACTAAAACTACTTGCAACTATGAACAATTATATATATAGTTCTAGATATATAGCATGCTGAATTAAATTTGCAGAAGGTGATGGTTTAATTTTCAACAGGTTTATGTTTGAGTTCCTCACATTACTACATCAACAGTCTATGGATACAAGAATCAAGGAATAAAAAAAATCTCTGGAGCCTGATATAATATAATGTAGGACTCTGAATGGAGGATTCAGATTTCCTTAACTGGAGGAGAGTTCTTTAAAAGATCTTATCTATAAGCTTTTTTAAATGAAGACGATTAGCTATTTAATTATTGTTTAAACAATATAGTATAAAATGATATGACATTTAATCTATATTAAACTTTCAAATTTTGTATTCCTTATTTATCAATATAGAGAACTTCAGAAACCAAAGTATAATCCCGAGTTTGTTACGTCTATTAATGATATATCTAGAATGCTAGCCATCCAGTTTGAAAGCCTAAGGTTAGAGTCTTCTTCTTCCCCTACATTTAAGCTTACACTCTCTCACTCATCCTTCTCCTTCTTCCACTTCCAATACCACAATGGTAGTTCAGGACTTTATACCTCTTGCCTGATACTCTGGTATCTCCTTGTATCAATTCATTTCAGATGATGCTACCAGATTAATTTTTCCTGAACTTGTTCCCCAAAATTTATACCTCAGTATAAAGATGCTCTTGTCTCTCAAGTGGGTTGGTAATTCATTAAGGATTAAAATCTCTTCCCTTCTGGCTCAATAATTAATAATAATAGTAGTAGTAATAATAGTAGCTAACATACAAAACCATGTCAACTATGTGTTAGGGATTTGGTTAAGTGTATCACATATATTAATTCATTTAATCCTCACAACAATGTTATGAGGTAGGTACTATAATTACTTCCATTATAGATTAGAAAATGGTGGCACTGAGAGGTAAAAATGAATTGTCCAAGGTCATTTAGTTGGGATTTTAATCCAGGCTGCCAAACTCTGGAATTAGTGCCGTTAACCAATTATATCAAGGAGCTACAGAAAAAGAGAGGAACTGCTGGATAACCTTCATCTCCCTTGTTCTCATCCCAATTAGTAACCACAAAATTTAGGTCCTTAGAAATAGCTAGAAAAGTAACCTAACTATTTAGTTTTAATACAGATGCTTTTGGGTATTCTATAGACAATGGAAAACTAACTCAAGCAATGGTTAGTTTCCTACTTAAGTGGATAGATGAATGAAAAAGTAGCCATAAATAACTTTTGCAGCAAATTTATTGTGAAATATGAATAATGCCAATTTACTCTAATTTATAGAGAATTCTGACAGTTTAAAAAAAATGCCCAAAGCAAATAATAGGGCACATTATCTGCATATGAAAACGAGGAAATTGATTTATAAGATTATTATCTCAAATTCTTTTAAAAAATGAAAGACCAAATGTCCTTAAGTTTTTCACTTTTCATGAGTTCTCTTAAGTCTCTCACTGATGCCAATTCTAAGCTTTTGTCCAAGTATGGGGATTTTCTTCCAGGGCTAAAATCCTGTGTGTCTGTGAGTCTGTTTTCTTTTCTTCCTCTACCTCCCCTCCACCCCCCCCCGGGGTAATATACTTTTTTATTTAAAAAAAAAAAGATTTATTTATTTACTTTATCCATTTTAACCTGCCCCCCTTCCCCATTTGCTGTTTTGTGTCCATTCGCTGGGTAATTCTCTGTGTCTGTTTCCTGCCATCTCTTATCCTCCTCCTCTTCCAGTCTTCACCAAGATTCGATCCTGGAGACCTCCGATGTAGGAGAGAGGTGTTCTGCCACCTGTGCCACCTCGGTTCCTGGTTATCGGAGCTTTCGGAGCATCTCGTCTTGTCTCTCCCCCGTGTCTCTCCCTGTTACGCATCATCTTGCTGCATGGCTCCCGGGGCCTGGTGGCTCAGCGGCACACAGAGCCTGGCAGCCCATGCGCCTTCTATATATATATTTTTTATTTTACCGGGAGGTCCCAGGGATCAAACCCAGGTCCCTCCATATGGCAGACGGACGCCCAACCATTTGAGCCACATCCGCCCCCACCCCCTTTCTAAAAAAAGGGAGGTGATGCTCTCAAATGAATTCATTCACATAATCTTTTCAAATCCAAATTCTAATTTAGTAATTTTACTTTTCAATTGTATTCACAAAGTTATATTTGACCCTGATTGACTATAGATCTCCCCCCAAAAAAGAAGAAAAAAGGAAATGAAGAAAAAACTGCCTATAAACAGTATAGTGTTTTTATAGAGCTAGAAGGGATCTTAGAGGTGTTCAAACTTTTTAAAACTACACAATCCTTTACTGTAGCTTAATATGAAAAAAAAAAAAAAAAAAATCTACCTTAGGATTCCTGAGGAGACTGAAAGAAACTCAAGCACTCCATGGAGTAGAATTTGAAAAAAAATAATATGGTGAACTCCCCTCATTTTACTGAGGGCCAAAAGAGCTAAGTAAGTTGTAAGTTGTTCAAGGTCACTGAGCTAGGAAATGCTGAAGGAGGGTCATAGTTCACCTTGAAGCCTGAATGGTGCAGCTTTCAAACAAGCTGCTGACATCAGACCAATCTCTTCAGTTCTCTCCCTCACCCTACTCAGCACAGGAATTTCAGTGTGAACATTATCACCTTCTCTCCCAGGAAAGTGGAGGTTTAGAGTAAATTAAATTTGGATGTCCTCATAGAAAGTTTAGAAAAGTCTCAGAAAAATAAAAACATTTAAATCAATGTTAATTTGTTTTCATTATTTTACAATTACATTATTTTGTTATTTCATAACCATCATTATGGTTGGCTGTGATCTTCCAAATGGATAACAACTATAAATAATAATACTCTACAGACAGTCAAATTTACCTGTTAACAGAGCTGAGTATAGGTGAAAGGGACTGTACATATAGTAGCTGTTTGGTGATATTCCTTGAATGACTAGTTGTCAAATATGTTAGAGTTGTAGCACCTCCCAAAGATTTCAAATGAAGTCATTAAATTAATTTTAAAACCTACAAAGTAAATAATTGCCTTAAAGTATATAATGCATATATTTTAAAAAAACATATATCTATTTAGGTATGATAATATTTAAGAATGCCAAAGGCTAAAAGAAGGAGAAATTAAGAAGAAAAAGCAGATGGGATTTTTACCTTTTTAGTTACAAAACCAACAAACTATCAAATCAATAGGATATTCCTGGACATTTTCCTGGGGTATTGACTATAATTTTATATAAGGAAACCCCACGGTTTTAATTTTTCTTTACTGAATAACATCTTTGACAATCTGCGCTCTTGAAATTATGGATTTCTCATTTTCTTTATAAACTATGACTGTAAATAGAGTTGAACCCAGGCAATATTTAAATGAATTTGATAAGCATGTGTTATTCATGGAAGCAACCACAAAGAAAGTTAACCTTGAAAATATATTGCTTTCTTCTTTTCCATGAATGGATTTTGCTGGGATTTTATACCAAGTGATTACTCAACAAAACTTTTATTAAAACTGTACCTCAAGGCCACTTAGACTACTGTTTAAGTTTTGCTGAAAGGAAATAACAGAAAGTAAAAAAAAAAGCGTAAGCCACAAAAAGGTTAAATCTGTAAGTATAATTAAATATATGGGAAGGTAAAAATCTCCTACAGATCAACAGAAAACATCAAAAACAAAATGCAATATTAATATCCCCAAATTGGTAAGAAAACGGTCACATTAATAGTCTTATGAGGGAAACAGATGTGGCTCAAGAGGTTCGGCGTCTGTCTACCATATGGAGAGACCGGGGTTTGATCCCCGGTACCTCCCGGTAAAAAAAAAAAAAATAGTCTTATGAATGCATACTGTCAATATAATAGAAATAATTGCTATAAAAATATGTTATACAAATAAACTTAACAGGTGACTTTAATAAATAACAACCCACAATTTAAGTTACTGGAAAGGGAGGCGGCTGTGGCTCAATCAGTAGGGCTCCCGTTTGCCATATGGGGGGCCCCGGGTTCGGTTCCCGGGGCCTCCTGGTGAGGGCAGGCCCGCCCAGATGGCGTGGTTGGCTGGCCCAGCGAGCACAAGCAGCAAGGGGAGGATAAATGAATGAATAAATAAAATCTTAAAAAAAAAAAAGTTACTGGAAAGCAATTACACACATCATCTTTATTAATACAGATTTATGTTCTTGGACAAGTGGGAACATATTTCTTTCTAGCTGAAAGACAATTGGTAAGATCAATAAACTGCTGTTGTTTAGTGAACTATTATTTTGCCAGGGCTGCTATGGCAATTACCACACTGGCTGGCTTAAACAACAGGAATGTATTGTCTCACAGTTCAGGATGCTGTAAGTCTAAAATCAAGGTGTTGGCAGGCCATGCTTTCTCTGAAGTCTGTAGAGTTCTGCTGGTGGCTTGCTGGCAATCAATCCCTGCCTCCATGACATGGCGATCTATGTACTTCTGTCTCCTCCTCTGGCTTCTACTTCTACAGGACTGGAAGTTAGGGCTTAAACATGCCTTTGTGGAGGACATGATTCAACCTGCTACATCTAGATATCTTAATGAGAACAATGAGTAATAAGAAATCTATACCCAACCTTTTCTTAAAGTCGTTTGATCCCAGAGAATTGAATTCTCCAACAAGGTGAAGCATACACCTATAAGCACTAAGATGGACACATGGACACACACACACACCCTCCCTAGCTCAGATGACCATCATTTCTTACCTGGATTATTCCAATAGTATCCTAACTCTGTGTCTTTAGTATATCTCTCTAGAACATAATTCAAATTATGTCATTCCTCTGTTCAAAACATTCCACTGATGACTTTCCAGATGAACCATGGCCCTAGGAATCTGGTCCCAGCTACTTCTCTGACCTTATCTGCTACTCTTCCCCTTCCCTCACTCTGCTCCAGCCCAACCAGCCCTTTTGCCTTCCCTCGTATGCTTTAATATGCTCCTGCCTCAGGGCCTTTGTACATGCTATTTAATTGTCTGTAATCCTCTTCTCCAAGTTATCCATATGGATAAGTTTTTCATTTGCTTCAAGTCTCTGCTCAAATATTATCTATCAGAGAAGCCTTTTCTGATCACTGTTTGAAATAGCAATATCATCTTAGCTTCCTTGTCCTGATTTATTTTTCTGTCAAGCACATATCACATATCATAATACATATCTAACAGATTTACATTTTTCCTGCCCTTCCCTACTCACAGGCAAACTCTAAGAGAGCAAAGACTTTTGTTTTGTTCACTTCTGAATTCCCTATGCCTAACATGGTAGCTGCTCAATAAATGTGTTGATGAATTATTGAATGAATACAGGGCTGCACAGAGCTTAATGTGCTCCTTTTTGTAAGGATTGCAAAAGGCTGGTAAGTAGATAGGAGGTAGATATATATATATATATATATATATATATATATATATAAAGTAAATATAAACTAGTTTTTAAAGTTATCTGGTTTAAAAAAGAGGAGGGGAGGAGAAATGAGGCAAAATTAAAGCATGTTTATATCCTCAAGGATTTAACATTTTCCTGGGGAGATAATGAAATTCAAGTCATGAGAAAGCAGAATTATTTACTGGAACAAGATCCTGGATGAGACTGACAAGAATAAGATTAAGAATACAGAAAGAAGAGTCGTTTCAAGAAAGAAGTGGGGTTGCATCTTGCTCTGAGACAGCTGGAAAGGAAGAGGAGTGAGTTGAGCTGGCTCATAGTTGAACACCTCCATTTTCACTTTGCAGTAGGAGGGCAGGTCATCCATCTGTTGAGGCTGGTGATGGATGGGAAGAGGAGTGGATTTGAGAAGAGCGGTAAAGATTTAGAAAAGTTGTTTTTAAGAATGGGAAAGGGAGCAGTCTAGGGAAGAGATGGAACAGACTATGTGACCAGTGATGCCCTCAGCTGCTCTGGGAGTGAGTGCAAGGGTGTTGTGATGAAAGGTCGAGGACAATGAAATAAGAGCAGAGTGGAGATGACATTTGGCTATGCATCAAAAGCCATAATAACAGAAGTGTAGCTGGGAAGTGGTTGCCCAGTCAGGAACTGTACTTCTCAGTCTGTCTCTATAGGTAAGTGGGGTCATGTGTCTCACAACAGAATATGAGCTGAGGCCTTGGAGAAGTGGGTGTTTTTCCTCCATACACAGTCCTTGCCTCCTGATGGCTAGCATGGCAGGGAGCAGAGGAACCTTGGAAACTATGTGTTGAAGATGGGTAGCCACTGAGCCCTAAAATGGTTACAAGAGGAGAATTCTTTGCTGAAATAGATACCAACCCTAGACTGTTATGTGAGAGAGAAGTAAACTTTATTCCTTCAGCCATTGCATTACTGCTGCATATTATTACAGCAGCTTAGCCTACCCTAAACTGAGAAGTACTAAAATCCCTGTGGGAGGCAGAGAGAGCAAGGCCACAGTAATACTGGTTGGAGGCTTGGGCAGGCATCAGTCCCAGTGCTACGTGCTGCCACCTGTGGCACAGTTATGGCCCTGGTGGTAATGATGGCTACTGTTCCCAAAGGGATCTGGAAATGGAGATAAGGACTACCATTTTAAGAAATCCTGGTTGAGATATTCTCAGGGAATTCTCAAGAAGATTGGAAAGAAATTGGGGGTAAGAAGGATTGAAGTTCACATGCAGCAGACGGGGGCAGAGTCAGAGAAATATTATTTAAATTATTGTGATTCCTTGGCACATGTGGTTTCTCACTGTGTGAACTTATTCATTTGCTCTGTCAGTGTAGATGACTTCAGCAGCCATCTCCTACTTTTCAGTAGGCCAAGAAATCAGGTAAATAAGCTTGTTAGAAATATGCATGAAGTTTACAGTAAACATATTCTGAGAGAGAGGTCAAGGAGATACTCAAAGGACAAAGTGCACAGTGGGAAGATGACTTGGAAAATACTCTAGTTGTTTAGTGCCCTATTTTGCTTTGTCTGTTTTCTTTCCAGAGAGTGTATCTAATGCCTAATATAGTACATGGCATGAGATAGGTGCTCCAAAATATTTATTCAAGGAGTCAATGAGCTAGGTTAACTTATAAGTAAGATTTTATTGTCATTTGCATTTTTCCTAGTTATATTGTAATAAACTTCTCTTGAAAATGGTCCCAATGAAATAGCAATCATTCTTCTATTTTGAAGTACTACATTTTTTTTCTTGATTAGAAGATGTGATGAATACTTAATTAAATAAAAGATTCCTCAGATGAAATCTTAAAATCACTTAAATATCAAAATGAAATTATTTTCCTAGAAAATATACTCTTATAATTAGGCTAGTTCTTTTGAAGATTATGGAGTCATCTGTGATTAAAAAAACATAGTATCTAAAATTACATTTTGGTTTATATAGTACAAACATTAGATTATCCTATTTAACAAGCCAGCACTTGTTTTATTATTACTCAAAATCCATAAGGCTTATATAAAGTCTTAGCATTTCAGAAACCCAGACAGTCACATGATGGTGTTCTTACTTTGCTCTCTCAAAGGAACTGGAGGATATTTTAAGCCTGAGTGAATACTGTAAAATGAACGTACCCATAGGCTAAATTTACTATCAAAAGACCACGCTCCATTTAAGAGGTATGCATTTATCCACACCCAATGCTGAAAGAAAAGTAGGTCTCATTTCATGATCTTTTAACATTTTTCAATGAAACAAGTTTTTATGATTTACATTATTAGATAACATTTTATATAATTGATTTAGATCCCAGGACAAACAAAGCCAACAAAAAGTGAATGGCAACTGTAAAATGATCTTCATGATTTCCACCACAGAAACTCAGAGGAATGCAAAGGCTTCACGTATATGGGGGAATATCATGTTCTGGCAGGAGGCATGTTGCTGCAAATTTATGAGTCATGAATAATATTAGTAATGGCATATTAATGAAAACTATTTTTATTAAACTGTATCTTTATCAAGTTTATTCTTGATATGCTATGACCAGTTTGGCATCAGTAATGATATCAATAATAATATATATTAAATTATATTATTATATGAATTTACACTTACATGATGAAAAGAAAAATTAATGTGGTATATTAATATAATAAATATTATTTAGGATGTATTATGAACATAGTCCTTTGGCATGAAATAGTTATAAACTCTGATGCCACGGAGTTCCTACCTGCAAGATGGTTTTATGGGATGGACTAGTAAAAAAAGGAAAACAATGGGCGATTACTACGACAATGTTTGATCCAAACAGAGAACTAATATTGTATTATATATTATATATATATTCTCTTATCTTATATAAAATAAAATCTCTTCACTTTCTAAGGTAAGACTTACCTAACTAAAATAGCTAACATTTCACCATATCAGTTATAGTTTTCCAGGTTAAGGAACTTCTTTTCGGTTCCTAGTTTGCTGAGTGCTATTATTACATGGAATTTTTGGATTGTATCAAATGGTTTCTACTTATCTCTTGAAACGAACATGAGCATTTCCTTTTTAACCTATAAGTATAGTTATATAAATGATAAAATGTTATGATAACTCAAACTTGCATGTTTGGAATAAAACCACTTAATTATGGCATAGTAGAAAAAAAAAAAAAAAAAAAAAGCCTAATACCTCTACTCACTCCTAAGGCACTGTATTTTTCCTTTGTAGCCTATCTGTGTAATTGTAAAATGTCTGCCATAGCCATTTGACTATTACAACCATTAGGTTCTGAAATTGTCTTGTTTATCCTATTCCCAGCACCCAGCACCTGGTAAAGCAAGCACAGAGGAAGGCTTCTACTGAACCATTTATTAAATTTTAAGTCAGAATTGATACAAGGTTCAAACAAGTAACTGAAGAATAAACAGCAGATTCTATTTTGTCAAATTTGTTTTCAAAGTTATCAGAGATTAAACAAGGTTTATCTTAATTTCAGATTCTTTGAATAACAGAGTAATTAATGTTGGCCTTTAAAATAAAGTGAAAAATTACACATGCCTAAATGATTTAAATTATAACCACACTAAGTAAAGCCAGAACACAAAATGCTAAAATATGCTTCGCTGGAAAAAAAAAAATCTTTGCTGTGTCTGCTGAGAAATAAACATTGCTGAATTTCAGACCACCCAGAGGGAACTTTATTTTCTGACCATTATTCACTCAAGTCAATTCACCTTAAAGCATTCATTCAACATGGAATTTCAGAGAAACTAGAAAAATCTGCTAATATAGAATTCTTTAGAAATAGTATAGAGTTGAAAAGATTTCTCCTTCTGTTTCATTAACATTATACAATAATTTGGTGACTTCATTATGTTTTTTTTCCCAATTAACAACAAAGAACAAAATGTGAGAAATCAAATAGAAAAATTCCCTCTTTTATCCAGCCCAGATGGCTTAGTTATGGGATTTTCCCCAGAGTCCTGCCAAGTTAGAAGCAAGCTTGAAAGTTTAAATTCAATCCAACTGAACAATAGGGACCATAGCTGAAAAATACTTTTTAAAAAGATGGGTTATGTGTCAGGGGTGAATATGTTAGAGTAGGAATGACTGGACTTTCTCAACTTTGGGGTACAGCCCCCCTCCCCACTGCCCCTGTTTGAGTATGTCATAATTTTCTGCAGTTCCTTAGAGAGGACTGGAAGTTAAACTTTCAGATGTTGACCTTGCAAAATTGTTTACCTGTAGTTTCTAGTTATCACTGCAGACCTAACAAAATATTCTGTAGCTCTGAAGGAGAAAGCCTCACAAAATATCCTATAGCTTTGAAGGAGAAAGGCTTATACTATACAGCTGTATTTCTTGTTAAGTAAATTAAAATGGGGCAGATTATAATTAACAAAGAGCCTAGACATAGAAATAGATACCTCTGTCGCAACTTGCCTTGGCCTTCCCAGTGCTCTTGAATTACGGTAGCCCCAAATATCTTATCCCTGACCTCAGGAGAGTTTGAGGAACTTGAGAGAAGGGAACTGTGCACAAATGTTTAACAAGTAGATGGTAATTAAAAAGGAGAGTTGAATAGAAGCTGTAAAAAGGAGGAAATTGCCTATGTGAACTGTTCCCAGGAACAGAATTTAGGAAGCAATCAAGATGTCCTTTAATAGATGAATGGATAAAGTAACCATGGTATATGGAATACTACTTAGTGAATGACCTCTGAGTCTTGAAAAAACTTTCTCCATCCACACTAGCTGAGGAATCTCATCTCACTTTTTATATTATTTAAAGTCCTGTTGATTTATTTAGGATAATAAGCACTTGTAAGAGACAGCACCACATAGAATTTCCTAGGATTTTAGCCCAGGAAAGAACATATCCAGTGAGGGGGGAGAAACTGGGCTAAAAGGCCATCTCTTGGTCATGTTGTCAAAGTCTTCACACATTACATTTCCTATCTGAGGTATTCCCAAGGGCTGGTACCACTTCTTAGGCACCCAGATCTCCCAGTTCCTCATCTGTTTTCATTCTGTGAATTTTAGCCCCTAAAAGCCAAAATATATTGTTATCCCTATGTGTAGCTTCAGAGATACGCTGCTTTCTCCTGATGATTGGCAAGATTATGACTGACACAGTGAATGAGAAATTTCATTTTTTAGGTAAGATACCACTCCCTATATCTAAGTTGCAGTTTTATACTAGAGCCTGACAGCATACTTTAAACATACAATAAGCATTCAAACATTAAGATTCAGCCACTATAATATTAGGTAGGACCACATGATCTTTCCAAAAAAGCAAAGACATATAGAAAAGCCTCCAGGAAGAATAAATCTCCAGAATGACCTGTGTTATCAAATTACTTTGCTTCAAATGCATGTGCATTCAACCTCACAGAGAGAAATGAGGTTCAGATTTAGATGAGTGGCAAGAGAGACAAGTAATAGTGCACAGGGCACTTGGGATAAGGCAGGGCTGGCTGAGTACCACAGTGCAGGAAGAGCATGAAAGCCTTGGGAATTTAAAAGAGTTAGAAAGGAACAAAGAAGTTGGAAGAAAGTGCAGAAGGAGAGGTGGGTGATTCGAAAGGGCATCTCCATTGATGTAAAAATTTTCCGTAGGGCCAGTCCCTCAACTTGGAAACTAGGAGAAATTCCAGTTTCTTATCCTTATTGTCTGTGACAGTTCGGGGCTTTTTTGTGGATCCCAGAAAGGATCATGTTCTTGGAGCTAATCCATTCCTGTGGGGGTGGGACACTTTGGTTGGATTGGATTCAGTTAGGGGGCCTTTGTTGGCTTGCTTCAGTGATGCATGACCCAGGGTGGGTCTTGGTCCTCTTGCTGGAGTCCTTTATAAATAGAGGACTGAAAACAGAGACACATAGAAAAAGGCAGCAGAGACAGAGAAACTCTAAGAGGCTGAGAGAGAGACCCTGGAGGCCAGAGGCTAGAATCAGCGGAGCACAGAGGCTCGCGGCGGCTCGGAAAGAGGCCCCTGAGAGGCTCAAAGAGCTGATCCTGGGGAGAAAGTAAGCCTGGAGTAGAGACCCAGACTAGAGAGCTGCCACTGTGTCTTGCCACGTAGAAGGAGTCCAGGATCTCCTGCAGCTGACCTTTAGTGAGACAGTATCTCCTGATGATGCCTTAATTTGGACACTTTCACAGCCTCAGAACTGCAAACTTTTAACCTAATGAATTCCCTTTATAAAAGCCAACCCATTTCTGATTTGAGCTTTGAGCGAACTAAGACACTTTCCTAATTGTATTATATGGTCAATTTTGTTGAAACATTATTTTTCTATAACCATTCAATCAATTTACATACAAATATTTCTAAAACAAACTATTTTGTTTATCATTTAGTACCTGTCTACATAAATTAACTTATTAAAAAAGCACAATGTGATGATTATTCACTTTTTAAAATAAAATGAATAAAATGAAATTTAATAAAATGAAATTAATCAGTGGTTTTCAACTTACCTGTGGTAAGAATCCCTTAGGGGATTAAAATAAATCATATAGATTCCAAGACCCCATCATTACAATCTGCAGAGAGAAAGCAGCTGGGCATTTAATAAGCAAGCCCCATGAGTGGTTTTGATGTGTAACCAGGGTTGAGAACCTGCACAAAATCCTTGCTATTAAAATGTAGTCTACAGACCAGCAGCACTGACATCAGCTGGGAGCCTGTCAGACATGCAGAATCTTGAGCCCATCTCAGACCTACTAAATCAGAATCTGCATTTTAACAAGATCCCCAGAGGATTATTTCTAAGCTCATTAAAGTTTGAGAAGCACAGCAGCAGGAGGCTGCTCTGTGCATGTTCTGACTTTGTCAACTAAGACAGAAATGTATAAAAAGCCATGGATTTGGAGAAAAGATGAACTTTGTTTTGTGTGATAATTTGCTCAGTGTACACATTTAAAATGTGCCCTTATTTTTCATAGCACTGTTTAGGCACATCATCATTTAAAAAAAGCAAACCAAAGACTACAAAAATTGGGAGGAGCTGGGCCTTTAAGTTTACCTCTCAGAGGTACTCACTGTTCATGGTTATCAATTGAGCAGATAAAAGTATTGTGCAAACTATCCAGGGAAGAGTAGCCTGACTCTTCTACCTCTAAGTTCCAAGAGGAATGTTAGGGCGCAGAGCTATCTTGACATTTACCACTTGTTGGAGACTCCCTCCTTTCCCAAGGAGGAAGTGCCCTTACAGTCTCCTCCCTATGAGTAAATTGGTCTACTAGTAGGCTGAAATTATATTCAAATGTAATGTCAATGGCTAAAACTTCTCCAGTTTAAGATTTTTTCCATTTTACCCGAGAGTTTGACTCTGTGATTTAAAAAAAAACACGGAATCAGTGTATGTGTATTCTGATAGCCAAGAAACAGACAAAATTAAAGATAAATATTTGTACAACATATTATATCTCTTTATAGTTTTTCAAAAGAACTTCCTCTTCTTACATTTCTATTTACATTTCTGAATTAACCTTTTTCTCATGTACATTTTTTTGTTTAGGAGGTACTAGGAATTGAACCCAGGACCTTGTACGTGAGAAGCAGGCACTCAAACCACTGAGCTACACCCACTCCCCTCTCATGCACTTTTAAAGTTATATGAGGTTGGGGGAAAGATTTTATCTATCTTACTTAGTTAAAATCTTCAGGAACAGCTCTAGCTTTTATATTTTTAAGAGGACCTTTCACAGTGTGATGGCAATCTGGCTGACAATCTGATTATTATAGCTGTAGTTGTTAAAGCAGTGCATTTCTAAAATTATATCATAGAAAGATGATGTATATATCTGAACATTCCAAAGGCAGTTCCTGGTATTGCCTAAGAGGGAAAATTTCACTGAATTCCCCTGATTTCTATTTTATTTTTTTAAGATAGAAGGTATTTCTGTTTTTATGTTGTTTTATTTATCCTACTTTCCTTACATATTTCTAGTTTTGATATTTTTTTTGCTTTGTGAATTGGAGTCCTTCTTTTTCAAAGTAAAGACTTTTAAAGCTATTATATCCAAGAATATAAACTGTGATAGGTATTACTGTTATTTTTATTTTTGAATTAATTTCTACTGCACTTTTGATTTTCTCTTGTAGTCAATTATTATTTCTCCCTTTTGGAACTTACTGGTTTTCTTAAATGTAATGAGGTTATATTTTCTGAACAGCTAAGGAAGAGTCACCAAGGAGACAGGAGAACGCTGGCTGCCTCAGAATGTAGTTCTCTTTGCAGTAAGGGTGGTGGCATTTGAGTTTTTAAAGGTAAGATCTCTTTTATGATTTTAAGCTATTCCAACACTAGGGATTAGGGTGAAGGTGGCGAGGACTCCTTTTAATTTACTTCTTAGCAAACCTTTTCCTTTAATGGTAACAACTGTTTCTGTCATTGTTCTAAAAATTCATTTCTATTGGCACCACAGTTAGTAAAATTCTTCTAGATATTAGCAAAAGCCTGGCTTCATCTCTTAGGTGTAAGTGTTACTGTGAGATATTTTTTTCTTTGTGCATGTTTTCCAAAGCATACTTGTATTGGAAGCTATAAAAGGAAAATCAGGTGCTGTTGGCTAGCTACATCTCAAGATGGAAATTATGGCAATGTTTTCAATGGTGACTCTAATTTGCATTCTAAAATTTTAGAAAAACTATGCTAGCCATTCATATAAAACCCCTCAATTATATAACCTTATTCAATGTAACATACGTGTCCTAAAGTGGATCTGTAGTAATGATCCTGAGATGATCATGAAGAAATATAGAAAATGTAAGGAAGAGTATAAGTCTGGGGATTATAGCAGCATCAGTTACTTTAGTAATTAAGTTATGTACTGATGCATATATGTAAATCACCAAAAATTAGGTTTACTAAGAATAATCACTGTCTTTAAGAAAATTTAAATAGAATTACTTTAATAAAGGCTAGTGAAAAAAGGACTTCATTTGAATTATGATTTTATTTATCAGAACAATTTATAAAGAACTGTAGCTCAAGATAAGGTATATTTGTACTCTTTGTATGTCAACTAAAGTTAAATTTTAAATTAGTTTCAAGGATTGAAAATATAATGATAATATATATTACTTTAAAGGTGTCTGCTATGTGAACACATTTTTAAAAACTAATGTTAATGATAAAATAAGTCTTATTTGCTTGATATCATAGTATAATTCTACTACAAGATCCCATTTATGAAGTCAATTTGGAAATTTGGGTAAAGATGGTAGACTGAATATATACATTTAACTCCGTTCCCTTGCAAATCTCAGGAAAACAACAGTAGAGTGATTTTTTTTTCTCCAATTCAACAAATCTTTATTAAGGTTCCATAGTGTGCATGAATTTCTGATCTATAATTCATATAGGTGGAAAAGTGTTACTTTAGCCCCTTTCAAAAAAGCAAATTACAACTTCTCTATGTATTTCAAGTGAAACATTTAATGTGACTGAAGCTCAATTTGATGTTACTGTAGTAACAAGAGTAGAAAATGGGACAGTATAAACATTTTCCCTTCTACCAAAAAGGGTTTGGTGCCAGGATAAACTAGCTGGTTGGTCTAACAACAGCTGATCACAAAAAGACTATTGAATCTGGAAGCACTGTCCTCTGAGGGCTCATTCCCTTAAGGGCAGCAAAATGCTGAAGAAAATAACTGACTCAAAAAATTATATTGAGAGATCAAGAAAGGAGTAATTCCAGCTTGGGGAAAAATTCAAGAACAGAAGATACTAAATGTAGCTAGATGCTAGACTAATAATTCTGAAGTTTCCCTGGAGTTATGGTAGCATTCTGAGCTAAATGAGGGGGCTATAGGCATGCCCCTTTGAACAAAGTGTTTTTTTTTTAAAGATTTTATTTATTTATTCCCCCCCCCCCCCCGCTGCTTGTGCTCGCTGGGTCAGCTAACCATGCCGTGCGGGCGGGCTTGCCTTCACCAGGAGGCCCCGGGAACCGAACCCGGGGCCTCCCACGTGGTAAATGGGAGCCCTACTGACTGAGCCCAAAGTGTTTTAAAATGATAGATTCTCCAGTGCGCCAACTGTATTTTCAAGTATAATTCTGGTATTTGTACCAAGCACTGCAGAAGAAAAAAACAGCAAGAAGGAAGTAAAACGTATATAGGACATAAAATGATTTGGCAGTCCTAGAATCCCCAGTTTGAGTTTTTTTTTTTGTCAGTAAAAGCAAATTCCGGCTCAGTACAAGATAACACTGGAAGCACTGCTGTTGATGGCTTGTTGTAAGCAGGAGGCAACTGTGAAAGTATTGAATTCTGGTTTGCTCTTACATCTATTTGAAGAATACATGGGACAATAAACTGCTTGTTGATGGCCTTTTCTCGGGATCTTGTTGCAAACAGAGTTGTTCTAAGCGAAAGAAGACAGGAGAGAAAGTTTTTGAGGATGGTGTCTGCAGTCTGTCACTATTTACTGTGCATAGTCCACTGGATACAAGTACACTTTTTCCAATCACAGAGTCTACACTCCATTGGGAATTTTTTATTCTGGATTCTGAGGACAAATATTGATACCCAATGGGTTTTAAGGAGGACCTTTCCATTTTTGTAACTTGCGCACAGGCTAATTCACAGGCTGTAATCCCAGCACTGTAAATATCTGACTTCACATTATATCATGTAAGTCCTGTCTCAGTAGTTCTGGACTCAGCCGTGGCTGCATTTATGCTGAACTGTGGGAAATTCTTTCAGGGGTTCTTCAGTGCAGTTTTCCAGATTTGTAATTTTTATAGTCACCAGTGTTCCTGTAGGAGTATGCTGTTTTTGTAGACAGAAGTCAAGTTGTCAAATCCCCTTCCTATTCATTCCACTTGGAGTTCATAATGAGAAATGTTGGTGGAACATATCATGTCACTGGCTCTAGTAGAAGGAGGAGGAAACCAGAAAAGAGTTGGATCATCAACCTAAAGGTTTGAAGGGTTCAAGCAGCACCTGAACAAGTTTAAATTCTAGGCCTCTCTCTTGGTAACAACATGGAGAAGATAACAGATGCTTAGCTCTCTGAACACCACATCAACTTTCATAGGGATCACATTGTAGCTGGAGAGACATATATATGAATCACAAGTATTGATGGATACTGGTGTCAGACTGCTTTTCAGGTCTGAGTGATTCAACTCATGTTTGTAAAGCGCAGAAACAATCCAAAAGAGACACTGATTTGCTTTGGTTCACAGAAAGTGACAAAAATCCATCTATTCCAAAGTAGAAGATTTTTGTTTTATCTATAAATTGTAGAAATATCCCTGGTGGCAATCATGGCCAGTGACTCATCTCAGGTGGCCAGTGGGCCCAGGAGTCTGGCAGCCAGGTCTGCAGAGGGGTGAGGGGAACACACGAGGGCTACTCCCTGCACATTTATTTTTTAGATCTGAAAAAAAAAATAAATGTGATTTAAAAAAAAAATAAAAGTGATTTTTTAAAAAAAAGGCAGAAACCCACAAGGATATAGAAGAGAAGAGAAAGAATCAAAGGTTTGGAGCTAGGAGGCAAGTAGAAGAGTAGTAACTAACTTAGGAGACCCGAGAAAACTAAGTATTATGCTAGCAGTGGGGAAAGCTGAGAAACAACCCAATTTACCCTGCAGAGTCCCCCAAAGGCTGCAGAATTGGTGACAGAGATTCTTTTGGTAGCTTGGGACAAAAAGGGCTACAGACAGAAAGAATGGCTGTAAGTCTGCTTTCCCAGTAGGTAGGACCCAGATGCCCTTCCCACTTGAGTAGCCTGGTGATGCTCCTCATTCCTTTAGCAGAACCCAGAGGCTTATTTTCTGGGAAGGGTGAATGAAAGAGTCTCTGGATTTGCAAAACTCTCACACGGTAGAGAGTGGGGCTATAAGGAATAAGTAAAAGTTTATGAATTGAATGTTGAGAGTCCCCAGCCTTATTCTCTCACTAGAATTCTGGCAACCAAGTGCCTTTAGTCAGAGTCTTCTCTGAAGGATCTGACTGGCACAGAAGATGAAAAACTCAAAGAAAAGAGATACTATGTAGGAAGAAGAAAATGTCCAAAAAACTATCATTAATATCCTCAGACATAAGAGAAGATATTGTAAGCATAAAACTAGAATAGGAACAGAGAACAAAAGATGCTCTTAGAAATTAAACATGAGAGTAGAAATAAAGGTTAGAAGAGTAAGAAGATAAGATGGAGGAACTCTACTAGAAAGTAGAGCAAAAAGACAGAGATGAGAAATAGAAGGGTAGAGATCAGAAAATTAGAGAACTAGTCCAAGTAGCCTTATAACTGAATAAAAGGAATCCCAGAGAGAACAGAGAAAATGGCATAGAGAAAACCCTTAAAGAAATAATTTTAAAAAGTTTTCCCGAGCTAAAGGACAAATGATTTCCAAATTAAATGAGGGTTTAGTAAAATTGACTACCTGATTCACACAAAGACACATCATCATAAAATTTTAAAATCATGTGGACATAGAAAAGCTCTCACAAGCTTCCTGAATGAGGAAAAACAAGTAAAAACCAGAATGGCTTCAGACATCTCAGCAGCAACACTGGAAGCTAAAGGAAAATGGAGAAATACCTTCAAAATTCTGACGGAAAATGACCTGCAACCTAGTATCTCAAAAAATTTGCCTCTCATACAGCCTTCTCAGGATGGATACCTTTCATCAAAATGAGGAAGTAAAATAAGAAGAGAGGGGATTAAGAAATCAGAGGGAATGAAGGGACTAGGATGATGAAGGATGTTCCCAAGATAAGAGCTGTGCCGTTGGTCCAGAAAAGAGCAAGTCCAGAACATCTAAGAAATATGAATGCAGTGAGAAGAAATTTATACAACTGGGGCAGAGTTTGGGTTTGACTTTGCAATAACAAATGAGAAGAAAAGTTAATAACACCAGGGAAAACAAACTATTGTGCAGGTAAGGAACAATAATGACAGTAATGGTGGGATACTATAGTGATCAGCTGCAAATAGTTTTTACATAACAAAAACTACTTATATATAATACTTACTGTGTGTCAGGAACAGGCTTTATGTTCATTAACCCATATAATCATCATAACCACCTGAGGAGGTAACTACTACTACTACACTCATTTTATAGATAAGGGAACTGAGGCAAGGAAAGGCCAAATAACTTGCTCAAAGATGCAGCTAGTAATGGGTACCATGGGGATAATAATTCAGGCAGATATTCTGTTCTTAATCACTATATTCTATTGCTTATTTCTTGGTTTGAATAATGTAAATATTGAATAGTGATCTAATCCATATGATAATTTAATGACACTGGAAGGCTATAGGGATGGGAAATATGCATGAGTATAGCGGTGCTGGATAACTATGAAATCATCTTTCATTGTAAGAAGACAACTGATGATGCTCAAATTAAAAGTTAAGAAACAATATAAGCATGTTATTTAGACAGTGGGAGTAATTACTCAAAAATACACATAAAAGAGTTGAAAGTAGTTGCTTTTAGAGAGTGAGAAATAGGTGTGGGGAACTGCTGATTTTCATAACAAGCCTTTGAAAACTTTGATTCCTTAAATTATAAGCAAGTACAGTTTTCACAAAAATAAAAACTAAATTAAAAATAGATCAGAATGGAATAGAAGCAGATGAGCATGTGGCATGACAACACTAAATTTCAGTAAAAACCCTACCTTAATCAGGTTAAGCTTTACATTTTCAAATTTATTAACATCCTTGAAACAAATGAATACTTTCAATCCAAAATTTCAAAATATAGCTGGAGAACAAAACAATAAAGAAAAGTTCTTCAATATGTTTTTTTTTCCCTTTTCTATCTTCACCCTAAAACTAAGTAGACAATTTCACATTTATTTTTTTAGCAAGAATTGTAGAACTGGCATATTTTACATATTTCTTCATTTTTGTATCAACCAAATATTCAGCCCCAAATTAGGTCACTTTCAAAAATAAGGTCAGTGGGGTTTAGAGTACTGTTTCTAGGCCTTCTAAAAAGTAATCTCCCAGATTTTTCCCTGTTCTTTGTTCTTGCTCACAGTAAATCTCAGGACCGAATGTCTGATTTTGATTCTTAAGTCCTGGTAGTCAATCTTCATGCTGCAAATAAGAACACTAGTTTCCTAGAAAAGCTACAGCAATTACACATGACTTAGAAGTAAACATCTATCTTCAAGTCATGAGATGGTATAAGGTTGAAAAAATTTGCAAAACCATAATAATTCTTCAGTAAGTTTACATTTCAATTACTGCAACCTGAAAGCCTTTAAGTAGGCCAGACCAGCCACACTATACAGGAAATTATATCCTTGAAAAGCTGTTTTAAAAATAGGTAAAGGAAGAAAGGAAGGTTGCCAAAATATACAGCACTTTCCATTTGTTTTGATTTGAACACAGCATCTGTTTTATCAGGTGCAATCTACCATTTGCTGGCTTAAGGGGAATGGTAGTAGTTAGAATGGGAAGAAGTAAATTAACTGAAACTGTTTGCTTTCTGAAAACAATTTTGAAGTAGATATCAATGGAATTTAGGTCATAACCAAATGCCACAAAGAAAATGAGCTTTGGGATAAGTGTTCTGGTTGGACTGCATACTGCCTAATGCAGCAGAATCATAGCTGAGAAACTAGACCAATCCACTTAAGAAATGTATGTGCTCTTGTAAACCTAATTTAATATTTGATATTGACTTTGAGGTCCATATGAAATCTGGTTCCTTTTCTCATTCATTCATTCACTAAAAATTATCAAATAGGGGAATATAGCAATTAACAAAAAGAGAATACCTCCTTTATGGAGCTTACAGGACTATTACAATATTCCCTTTTTTTTTTTGTCAGAAGTACATTTAGGCAGGAAGTACTTGAAGGATAGCCAAGTCTTTATAGAACTTCAAAAACTTCTAGTTTCATATTTAACTTATTTATTCACAGTTGACTTAGATGTGTATAGGTCCTGCCGTAGTTCTGTTAAGCTACCTGATTGCTCCCCTGAAAATGTCCATATGGTTGTGGCCCCTTTGGAATTAATCAGAAGCACATTCAGTGGCTGCTTGTGAAAGCTGTTCCAACTTTTCGTAAAGCTAGGATCCTCACCCACTTTTCTATAAGTAATCGGGCAGATTAGAAAGAATAAAATATTAGAAACAGAAGACCTCCAATCTGGTACTATTCCTGCCTTTATGATCCATGTGACGCTGGGCAAATTAATTCACTTCTCTGAGTCTGTAATACTGGGATATTTTCCCTGCCTCCTTTATAGAGTTGTAGTAAGGATCAGTGAAATATTGTGGTAGGCTGAATAATGTTCCCACCAAAGAGGCCCATGTTCTGGTTCCTGGAACCTGTAAATATATTAGGTTACATGGAGAAGGGGGAATAAGATTGCAGATGAAATTAATGTTGCTAATCAGGTGGCCTTGAGATGAAGAGATTATTCTAGATTATCTGGGTGCACTCAACATAATCATAAAGGTTTTTAAGTGGAAGAGGGAATATAACACAATAGCCATAAATAGCAGCTATGTACAGCAGGGAAACAGGGAGATTGTGAGGTGAAGAATTTTCTTGTTTATTTATCTGTTTTTTGTTTGTTATTATTGAAATAATGAAAATACTCTAATAATGCTTGATGTGATGAATATAAAACGAAGTGATTATACCAAATACCACTGATTGTACACGTTGAATGAATTGTATGCTTTATTAATATGTATCAATAAAATTGATTTGTTTAAAAAAAATAAGTGGAAGAGGGAGGCAGAATAGAGAGAAGCAGGGAGATGGCAGTGTAAGAGGGGCTCAGCCCAATGTTGCTTGCTTTGCTGATGGAAGAATGGGGTCACAAGTCAAGGAATGTGAGCACTCTCTAGAAACTGGAAAAATCAAGGAAAACAAGATCTCCACAAGAGCCTCCAGAAGAAACACAGCCCTGCAGACCTGTTTTAGGCTTCTGACCTCCAGAGTTGTAAGAGAATAAATCTAGGTTGTTTTAAGTCACTACATGTATGGTAATTTGTTATAGCAGCATAGAAAACGTTTAACGTTATATACAAAAGTATTTCTAAATTGGTAGGAAATTACATGAATGTAAGATGTTGTTATTATTATTGCAAGTTGCCCACCCAGCTTAGTGTCTCTAGCAGCCTTGTTGTCAGACAACTTGGTTACAGGGAAGTTTTCAGAGGTATATTTTCTTGTCAAAAACAGATGATCGGCCCTTCCTATTTTAGTGTCTAACCATTTTTGCTTTTAGTTCCCATTTTATTTATGAACTAGAGTTGACTGCCATGTAATTATCAAACCAGCTCTGACCACTTACATTTCTACCTCTCCAGGTTCTGTTCACTCACTCATTAATCTGGTCCCCTCAAAGAGAAGGTTAAGAAAATGGTTTACAGGGTTACAATACTACCACAATATTATGTATAAATAATTCCCACTTTCTTTATTAATAATGAGTTATTCTCTAAAACATCTGTGCAAGTTAATATACTAATATATCTAAATACACATTCATCTGTCTGCCTGTCTATCTATCTCTCCCAACATACATCAAGTTTTAGAATTTTCTTATCAATTTGAGTAAGAAAGTTAATGAATTTTCTTCCATAGGTTAAATTATCTTTAATTTATGAAGCAGAATTAAAGTTTCAGGGTTAGACCATTCTTATTAATCCCAAATTCCAAAATAATCCGGTAATGAAAATTTGAGTGTTCTAGTAATGGAATAAAACACACAAATCTATGTTTTAAGTTTTTAAAAATTAACATTAGGGAAGCGGATGTGGCTCAAGTGACTAGGCTCCTATCTACCATATGGGAGGCCCCGGGTTCCATTCCCAGTAAAGGCAAGCTGGCCTGCAAGGAGAGCTGATGGCCCGTGCCATGGAGAGCTGGAGCAGCAAGATGATGCAACAAAGAGAGTCGCAGAGGAGAGACAGTGAGAGACACAGCAGACCAGGGAGATTGAGGTGGCTCAAGGAATTGAGTGCCTCTCTCCCACACCAGAGGTCATGGGATTGGTTCCCGGTGCCTCCTAAAAGAGAAAGATGAGAAGAAAAGACAAGCAAACACAGAAAGCACACACAGAGAATGGACACAGAGAGCAGACAGCGAGTGTAAACAACAATGGGGGGGCAGGGAATAAGGATACTGTTAAAAAAAAATTAACATTGACAAAGTTAAAATGATGCAGAGTGATGAGGTGACTAATCTTTTTATAATGATTCTTGGGCAAATCCCTAAATAACACCATCTTTTCACATTCATTTATATATGATATCTTTTTATTACAATTTTTTAAAATTTATATTTCTTATTACTATCCTTTTACCTCTTAAGTTTTATTATTGGAGGTATTATTTGGTGTCAGCTGATCATATCCTTTATATTATTAGAGCTTCTCACCTAAACTTTCTTTTCAAATTGTATTTCACTTTTTCTTTTTATAAAAGCAAGCAGATTTGGGAAGCGAGATGGGAAAATATCTTATACACAAAGACACACAGAGTCACACCAGTTATTGGACATCTTAGGTCTCTGGAATGCTTTATAGGTGAAATGGGCCCAGAGATCAGAGACATATTACCTTGTGCTTCATCTGTACTCCTAATTATTTTCAGAAAAAAGATCTAATTTAACAAGAGAATCACAAATATTCCAGAAAGGAAGGAGAGAAGGCTCACATTAACTACTGGCCAGTAGTATACTCCTCCCACTCTTATTTTCATGTTATTTGACAATGAAGACCAACTCTTATTTTTATCTTTCAAAAGAGAATTCAATTAAATTAAAATATTACACAGGAGGACAAAGTGCTGTCCACGGCCAAGTGTAATGCTCTGACATGTTAATTACTGGTTTGTGTCACTACAGTACAAAAATTGACAGAACCATTGCTTGCCTACTGAATCTAGTAATAAATACTCAGGTTGTATTTTCTATTTTGGTTTTTTAAATTTGATATTCTAATAATACTTTTTTTTTTTTTGCAAAAGTACTGGTCTGTGGCTTACTGGAAATAAAGAAACTGGTCCTTTACTACAGGAAGCTTGAGAAGCACTGTTAAAGAAGATAAGTGCAGCTTCTAAAAACTAATGTATGACAGTCCTGTGAAGTAATAGTTGATGTATTTATCACAACATATATTAAAATACATCTCTTCAAGCCAGTTATAAAATGACTTAAAATTATTGATAAGATAATGTGGTTCCAATTCTTAAGACTATTTCATTAATCCTAAATCCAACATATTAATTTAACAAAAGAATAGAAAAACTGCAGAGCTCAATTACATAACTCCTTTACTTCTGCTAAATGGTTGATGTATTTTACCATTCTAACTGATTTGTATGTACTTCATTTCAAAAACTATTTTAAGAGAAAGAATGACTAAAAGTTCAATAGAGCAGTTTAGTTAAAAAGGTTTCAGAGTTTTCCCCAGGTAAAAAATGAAATAATAGGATAAAGAATAATGATTTTATTTCTGACTATTTGATGAATTGGGTGAGAAGCTTACTATCACCCAAGATCTCTTCAAAGAACTATGGCTACTAATGATTGATGTGCATTTCTCCTGTACTAACTGCTTCTCTTTGCTGATGATCCCAAAATAAGACATGCTTTTGCTATTCTCTGAAACTTCACTCTAGCATACCTATGCCAAAGTAGATTTACAGGCCAGAAGACGATTTACTTATTACCAGTATGGACAAATCCAGGACTGAAAAAAAAAAAAAATAGAAATGAGGGGAAAAAAAAAAAAAAAAAGAGGAAAGTGAAAAAAAATAGTAGGGAAAAGAGAAGAGGAAACTGATAGAAGAAACACCGAGGATTAAAAAGGAAACAATTACAAATGCAGTCTGATTCATGAAGGAAAAACTACAATTCTCAGTAGTGACAGAATATCTACACACTTGAATCAATCAGAAAGTGATGAGAATGCTTTGAAATAAGAAAAAGCCTTTACGGCTAGAGATCTATATTCTCAGTAAACCTATACATTTATAAAGCTAGAAAAAAGTAAAAAGAAAAAAATAAAAGAAAAAAGCAACCAATTAAAAAATAAAGATCCTTCAACCTCTTATTACACTGGAATTTACAGACTAAATTAAGAGCCATCCAATTACTCATCTTAGGAACCATATGCTTATTTATATGTCAATGACAGTGAACTATTTTTGAAACTCTACTTTGGAGTTGTCTTCAGAGCAAGTTTTTTTAAAAAAAGACTATTTTCATGACTTCACATTTACAACATATTTTAACCCAAAATATTACTCCAGCTGTTTCTAAAAAAATGATGGTTTTTCTAGCTTTGTCCATCATGATACAGGCAATCAAAATTGAGTACTCATAAAACTATACTTACATATTCCTTCACGTTTTTTGTTTTCACAGCTTTGTATGAATAATATGCAGGATAAAGCATTCCAAACACCAACCTAAAAAGTAAAAAGTATGAGAAGACTTATCAAATAAAACATTATTTTTAACAGCACATAAAAATTTCACCTAAAAGTGGAAAGTATATGGAAAATTAATGACAGTGTAAATTTACATAATTGCAAATTGTGTATAAACTAGATTCACTCAGAAAACAGATAAGAATAAATTTCTTTTCACAATAGGATGATTTCAACATTTTAGATGGCAGTTTCATGTAAAGAAAATGTTTATTTTTTTCAAAAAATATTGATACTTGAAATCTTTTTTTTCCTCCCAATCACACAAAAAAATATTCCATGGTTTCTGGAAGAAAATGTAGAAAATCACTCAAACCCAAATTGGCCCCAACTTTATCAGTCAGAGATAATCACAGGCAACATTTTATTGTATAAATATCCCACTTTTTATCTATGTGTGTAGTATACCTAAACTGTAGAAAAACACACTCAGGCAAACACATAAATCTGTGGTAATAAAGTGGCCCTTTACTGCCATTAGTCTGAGAATCATTTGCTTCTAAAAGTAATGTATAGGAAGTGGATGTGGATCAAGCAGTTGGGTGCTTGCCTACCATATGGGAAGTCCCGGATTCAGTTCCTGGTAGCTCCTAAAGAAGACGAGCAAGACAGTGAGCTGACATGACAGGCTGGCGTGGTGAGCTGATGCAATGAGATGACGCAAAAAAGAGACACAATGAAGAAACACAATGAGAGACACAAGTGGGAGCGGAAGTGACTCAAGCCATTAGGCGCCTCCCTCCCACAAGGGAGATCCTGGATTCAGTTCCTGGAGCCTCCTAAAAAAGAAGACGACCAGGGGGTGGGGACGGCGGAGAAATAAATAATATAAATCTTAAAAGTAATGTATAATGTCAATGTTTTGAAATAACACAGATAGGCATAACATGGTTGACAATCAGTATTTTCATTTACAATATTTTCAGTGTCATGACATATTATTCTACAGTATTATTCATAATGCCTGCATTGCTTTCCTCATCCATATTTGGCTAGTTTATTTAAACAGTCCCCTATATTTAAAGGCTTATACTTAATTTCTGAGCCTTTGCTACTATACATAACACTTCATAGAATATTTTTGTGTACAGTGATGTTCGCTTCCTGGTTGTGATGTTGCTGTTTTAAACAATACATACATTTTTTTTTTTTTAAAGATTTTATTTATTTATCCATTTATCCCCCCCTTGCTGCTTGTGCTCGCTGGGTCAGCTAACCACGCCGTGCGGGCGGGCTTGCCTTCACCAGGAGGCCCCGGGAACCAATCCCGGGGCCTCCCATATGGTAAACGGGAGCCCTACTGATTGAGCCACAGCCACTTCCCCAATACATACATTTTTACCTACTACCAATATACCCTTTACATTCCCATGTATTGCCAATAATGGGTATCATTAAAATAAACAGCTTAAACAGCTGGATAAGAGAAAAATAATACTTCAAACCTGTTTTTTATTTTTTGCAAAATGATAATTTATTGGGTATCTGCCATATTCCAGATATCCTGTTTAGTTTTAAATTGAATTTTGCAAGAAAAATAACAAGTAGTGGTAAGTGTTGTACAGAGAATTAAAATAGATGATGTGGTAAAGAGTTATGGGTGACTGCTTTAATTTGTGTGGTCAAGAAAGGCCTTTCTGAGAGGGTGACATTTAAGGTAAGATCTGTATGGTCCAAAGGAATTGGCCCCAAGAAGAAGGCAAGAGGATTTCCAGGAGAGGGAAGTGCTAGTGAAGATGTTCTAAGTCAGGGATTCTAGTAAATGAAAGAACAGAGTAGTTGAAGTGTGATGAGTTAGAAGAACAGTTCATAAGACATGAAGGTTGAAAAGATGTGCTGGGACCAGATAGAACAGGATTTGTTAGTTCATCTAAGTGATGGGAAGTCATTGGAAGGCTTAGAGCAGGGAAGTGGGATGATCTGAGCATTCTCACTGCTAGTTGGAGAACAGACAAGAGAGGGAAGGAGTGGAATTAGAAAGACTTGTCAGGGGACAGTTGCAGGGACAGGGTGAAGATGCTAGAGGGATGAAGTGAGATGATAATAGTGGAGATGGAGAGAAGAGGACAGATTATGATTTGGAAGTAGATGAGGTCAACAGGACTTCTCAAATCTGTTTTAATTTCTATTCTGAATAACTATAAGTTTGAATTTTTTCAAGTGTTTACTGGCTTTTTATGTGTGGGGTATGGGTATACAATCTGTAAATAAGTTGTATGTGTGTATGATATTCCTTTGTCTATTTTTAGAAAATAACCTTTTAAATTTCAAATAGTTTTAGATTTACAGAACATTTGCACAGATAGTACAGAGAGTTCTCATAAAGCCCAGACCCAATTTCTCCTATTATTAACATCTTATATTAGTATGGTACATTTTTATAAATAATGAACAAATATTGATACACTATTACTAACTAAAGTCCATACTTTTCTTAGTTGTGATTTCCTTAGTTTTGACGGTTTTTCAGACTTTCCTTGTTTTTGATAACCTTGACAGTTATAGGAGCGTACTGGTCAGGTATATTTTAGAATATCCTCAGTTGGGATTTGTCTGATGTTTTCTCATGGTTAGGCTGGGGTTATATGTTTTTGGGAGGAAGACCACAGAGGTGAAATGCCATTTTCATCATATCCTATCAAGAGAACATACTGTTGGGACCCTGAATAGCCAAAATAATTTTGAAAAAGAACAAAGCTGGAGGCATCACACTTTCCGATTTCAAATTATACTACAAAGCTACAGTAATCAAAACAGTTTGAAATGGGATAAAGACAGACCAATGGAACTGAACTGAAAGTCCAGAAATAGACCCACACATCTACAGCTAATTGACATTTGACAAGGGTGCTAAGGACATGTAATGGGGAAAGAACAGTCTCTTTGTTTTAATTTTATTTATATTTTCGGGGGAGGTACAGGGTTGGGACCTTGTATATGCAAAGCAGGCATTCTATCACTGAGCTACACCCACTCCCCAGAACAGTCTCTTCAATAAATGGGGTTGGGAAAACTAGATATTCACATGCAAAAGAATGACGATAGGCCCTACTTCACATCATATACAAAATTCAACTCAAACTGGATCAAGGACCTTAATATAAGAGCTAAAACTACAAAATACTTAGAATATAACATAGAGGCAAATCTTCATGACCTGGAATTCAGCAATGGATTCTTAGATATGACACTAAAAGTATGAGCAACAAAAGAAATAATAGTTAAATTGTATTTCATCAAAATGAAAAACTTTTGTACATCAAAGGAAATTATCAAGAAAGTGAAAAGTCAACCTACAGAATGGGAGAAAATAGTTGCAAACCATATATCAGATCAGGGCTTAAAATACAGAATATAAAAAGAACTTTTACAATACAACAACAAAAAGACAAATAACCTGATTAAAAATGGTCATAAGACTTGAATAGATATTTTTCTAAAGATATGCAAATGGCCAATGAGCATATGAAAAAATGTTCCACATTATTAGCCACTAGGAAATGCAAATCAAAACCCCAATTAGGGGAGCAGATGTGGCTCAAGCAGTTGAGTGCCTGCTTCCCACATGGGAGGTCCCGGGTTTGGTTCCTGGTGCTTTCTAAAGAAAATGGAAACACACAACAGCAAAACAAACGTAAAAACCAACTCAGGGGAGCCAATGTGGCTCAGTGGACGAGCACCGGCTTCCCACATATGAGGTCCGGGGTTCAATCCCCGGTACCTCAAAAAAAAAACCAAAACAGAAACAAACAAACAAAAAACCAGTTAAATACCACTTCACCTCCACTAGGTTGGCTGTTATTAAAAAAAATGAAAAATAACTGTTGGAGAAATTGCAACTCTAATGCATTGTTGGTGGGAATGTAAAATGGTGCCGCCACTGTGGAAAGCAATATGGTTCCTCAAAAAGTTAAATATAGAATTACCATTACGACCCAGCATTCCACTTCTAGGTATATATCCAAAGATGAAAAAAGGGCCACAAACAGATATTTGGACCCAAGGTTTATAGCAGCATATTCATGATAGCCAAAAGGTGGAAACAACCCAAGTGACCATCAATGAATGAATGGATAAACAAAATGTGGTACATATACACAATGGAATATTATGTGACCATAAGAATAAAGTTATGAGACATGCTGCAACATGGAAGAACCTTGAACACATTATGCTCAGTGAAAGCAAGGCACATAATGACAAATATTGCATGATATAATTCATAATACATGACTAAAAATAGCAAATTCACAGAGAAAGAAGATATGTTAGAGTTTACCAGGGGATGAGAAGTTGGGAAGGGGGAATGTTTGTTTGGGAAACCAAACAAAAAAACCCTCCCACCCCCGCCCCCCAGAAAAGAGTACATACTATCAACATGACTTATCACTGATAATGTTAATCTTGATCACCTGGTTGAGCTAGTGTTTGTCAGGTAAATTTACTAACCACTACCTCTCCTCTTCTCTTTCCATACCGTATTCTTTGGAAGGAAGTCACTAGGCACAATCCACACTTAAGGAGTGGGGAAATTTGTTCCATCTCCTTCAGGGTGTAGTATATACCTAAGTTACTTGGAATTCTGTTTAGGATATTTTTCTCTTCTCCTCTAGTTATTGATTTATTAAATTATTAATTTATATCAGTATGGACTCATGGATATTTATTTTATACTTTGGGGCATAATCCAATACTATGTTGTTGTTGTTTTTCCTGCTCAAATTATTCCAGCTTTGGCTATTGGGAGCTCTTTCAATGAGCTTCTGTGTCCTGTTAACTTATCCCATCATTGTGTGTATGTGGCGTGTGTATTTGTTAACAACAAAACGACAAGCACTTCCTTCATTTCTAGCAGTACATGATGCTCCAGGCTTCTCATTTTGTATATTTCCTGCTCTAGTCCTACCCACTCTCTATTTTATATAACCAATTATATAACCAATACTTTTCTAGGTTATTATTACCTTGAGATTTTGTCAAAATGCATATATTGCATTTTTGTGGACCTTTATACTATGTTTGCATACACTTTCCTAACCCAAGACCACGTAAACATACACACATACACATACATACACATTATGTGTGTATGAATAAACACACACACGCACATTTTATTTGTTTGGGGTTGGGGGAGCAGTAAGTTCCTGTTGTCTTTCTTATTCCTAAAAATGTTGACCCTGGGTTTGGGGCTTTATGTTATAGGGTCAGAGGAACACTAAATCTTCTTGTTTGGTGGTTTTTATCCCTTATCATCTGGAAGCAACTTTATTAACAATCTCTACCTTACCTAATAAAACTACCCTGTCAACCAAGAGCCAACCCCCAGATTATAGATATGGGATTTCTAGCTGTATCACAGGTTTTTCAAATTAACATACAGTCCCCTTACAACTTAAGAAAGGCACAGGGGCTTTCTAACTTAGAGACTTCTAAGAAAGCAGAGACTTTACTCAAATAAATGACTAACCTTAAGAACAGAAGTGTAAACAAGAGTACAATCCCTGGTCTGCTATGTGTCCATCCTTATTTCCAAAACTAGGTATAATTCCATAGTTAGCCATCATAGTTATATTTTACTTACTTATATTAATATTTTAATCCATACTGTATTTTTCATTAGAATGTGAATACAATCAACATATTGTCTTCCACATTCTCATACAATCTAGCACCACTAGATTTAAATTCAACCTAAGAGTCTTCATTTCTATAACAGGATGCATCTTTGACTCCCCCTTTCCCTGTTAAACACATCCAAACAATCTGCACCTCTTCCTTGGTGAGAGTATATGCATCTACCCCATCTTCTATTTTCAAAGCATGGCTAAAAATGCATGTGGGCTCATGCCATCTCATCTGACTTACTGAATAGTTACCCAACACATTCCTCTGGCTCTACTGTCACATCAATTTTTCTAATATATCTGCAGCACTGCCTTGAGTAAAGACTTCAATAGCTGGCCTCCTCATCTCTATGCCAATTAGGCCTCATTAGAATATAATTTGAAAGCCATTGCCTTATATAAATCATCTGTCCCAACATGGTTTCTTCAATATGCCTCTTTTATTTCTACTTCAATCTTGGAGTATATACTTCTTGCCTAGAATGCCTCCCTCCCTACCCATCTTTCCTCTTCCCCTTTCTTGCCATCCTTGCTTAATAAAATCCCATCTTTTCTTCAAGATTCAACCCTCCTCCACAGACTTATAAATTACTTTTATTTGGAATTTTAAGAGAATTTGTCAGGATTAGTAATTTTTCATTTGCAATATTCTGTTTTAGAAGCTTGATGTGTTTCTAAAGTATATAACTGATTTCTAAAGTCATTTTTATCACATATAGTAAGGGATTGGTGCTAGCTGGTAGTATGCATACAGATTCTTTTGTCTTTATTTTTTAACCTCTGCATCGAATAGAGTAAGGCAAATAAATAAATGCAATATCCCTAACACCTAACTCTCTTATAAGAATAGAAAACAATAATGTATTTCATTTGGAACATGGGAAAGATGCCTTAATGAACAGTGGGACAATTTTTAAGGACTATCAGCTATTAATATTATAATTTATTACAGCTCCAATGTGAATATTACTTAGTAATTTATTACTAACACCGGTGATATTTTCTAGTTTTTAAAATAAAAAAAATATTTTTAACATTGGGCCTACTTGAGGTATTTGGAGCCTGGGAGGTCAGACATAAAGCCAAAACATTGAGCACAGTGTATAAAAATCAAATAAAGTTTATTTTAAAAGGCCACCTACAATACAAACTCAGGTCTTTTTAAGGTGAAGACTTGTTACAAATAAAATTCACCTATAAATTTGAATATTGTTTCAGTTACAGTGGCAGGAAGAAATACTCATTTCCTTTTGGTCTAATTTCTGCCTAAACTTTGCCAAAATACTCTTGATACTCTTCCAGCCCAGTAAGGTGAAGTTGCCTACTGAAATGCACAAATATTGGCTATGTTGAATAATTTATGTTATTTTAAAAAGGAAGAAAAAATTATTCATGGGAAAACAGAAGTGGAGATGGTCTTTTTTTTTTTTAAAGATTTTATTTATTTATTCATTTATCCCCCCCTTGCTGCTTGTGCTCGCTGGGTCAGCTAACCACGCCGTGCGGGCGGGCTTGCCTTCACCAGGAGGCCCCGGGAACGAACCGAACCCGGGGCCTCCCATATGGTAAACGGGAGCCCTACTGATTGAGCCACAGCCGCTTCCCTGGAGATGGTCTTTGTACCATTTTTCATATACGGAAAATGTATGTTCTGGACAAATGTTTAGATATAATTTATTATTTGCCAAATTTTTTTTGGAATTACAACATATTCAAAGGCAAGCCTACAAAGCTACTAAAAAGACTGCTCTCATCTCTAGAAGTAATATCATTAAAGCATAAAAATTAGCATGATTTCAAAAAAGGTTAAAACTTTTTTTTCTGATGAAGACTTTAACAATAGCTCATAGCATTTATAGAAAATGTAGAAAAAAGAAGAAAATAAAAATCACTAGTGATGATGTTACTATGTGAACCTTATTTCATTTTTGTTGAAGGTTTTTCTAAACATTTAAACATTTCTACTGTAACTAATAAAATTCTTCACAAGTCAGATATATTCTCTTAAATGCTTTAAAAACCATAAAAAAGCATCAATAATAGTTTAATAACAAAACTGATCTTTTTAATTTATATTTATACTTAAGCAAGCTACAAAGTGATAATACTAAGGATTTAAACATTTTTAATCCAAACCAATTGCAAGAAAACAGGAAAGCATAAGTAGTTAAAATGTAGTAGTCAGTGTAATTAGACACAATATTCAGCTCTAATGTGCTGGAAAACCAAGCAAAAAAAAAATTCAGTTTAGATAGCTTGTGATTGGGAACTAACTGGCAGTTCCCCAACCTAGCCACATGTCAAAATCACCTGGGGAGCAACTTCTTTAATAAGATTTTTGTTGTTGTGGTCACAAATTTAACATAGATAATTAATTTAAGCAACAGAATAAGGTAGATGATGTCAAGCAAAAGTCTTCTCCCATTTTTAAACAATCTGTTTCCCCAAAGATAAGCATGGGAACAGTTTCTTGGGTATTCCTACAGTAAAATAATTTATACATGTGAAATATATTAAAAAAACAAAGGCAATATATATTCAAAAACTCATCACTTCCCTCAACATCATTATTCATTAGGAAAATGCAAATTAAAAACACAATAAGATAACAAACCACTAGAATGACAAAAGTTAAATGAGTGAGAATACAATTTTTGGCAAGGATATGAAGCAACTGTTGCTTTGATAAACAGTCGGGAAATCTTAACAAGTTACCATACATCCCAGCAATCTCATTCCTAGATATTTACCCAAGAGTAATGAACAATTGTCTACTCAAAGATTTGTACTCAAATGTTCATATTAGCTTTATTCACAACCCTTGACAACTCTTTGAGAAGTATTCTCAATAAATTGTCACCTGGTTCAGTGGTTCCCAAACTATCTGTGTGTAAGAATCACACAGGAATGAGAAGCTTTGGAAGTGAGGCCCAGAAATTTGAATTTTCAAAGTCTGCATTTGCAATAAAACTAAGGTATAACAATAATAATATTCTTACTTTGATTTTGGGTTAAAACTGATTATAATTTAGCAATATGCTGTCAATATGGTAAAATGCTTTCAGTCTAACTGGATTTTTAAAAGTAATGTGAAAGTGACTGTGGGTTATCTTGACTTTTTGCCAAACCCTACCCTTTACCTAGATACTAAAATAAATGTAAGAGATCAATGATGAGAGAAAAGAGAGAAAGTTACGCAGAGTATACTAAAGTGACAACTTAACAAATCTTTGAAAATAATGAATTTGTGCCAAGTTTAAGACCAAATGATTACAACTGGGGAATCTGGTGGTACAAGGTCTAATGATAATCAATGTACCTGTGTATTTTCCCTCTGTGATAGAGTTCCTACATGAATCGTTTTGAAACTGTTTAAGCAGCCATTATGCAGCAAAAGTTCCTGCATGATCACTGTCAAATATATATGTACATATGTGTGTGTATAGATATTAGTTTTGCTATATAGAAATCTCAAGACTTCATTGCCAAAAATCAACTTGCTACCAGGCTACTATAACCTTAAAGAAAAACGTATTTTCCAGAGATGAAAACTATATAGGAAAAAAAGTAAAAAAAAAACAAAACAAGACCAAAAAAACCACAATCCTAAATTCTATAACAAAGGTACAAGTTTAAAACTGACAAGGAAAGACAAATACAGTAAAAATTCTTTTGAAAGACGTAAGTTTTAATACAGTTTTCCAGAGCTATGAAGCTGGGAATTTTCATGTTGTCAGTGTTCAACTTCTAATTTTACTCCAGGCTTCTAATTTCTACTCTAAAAGGAAAAGCTAAAGATCAACTTGGGGGAAAAAAAAATCAAAACACAGCAATTAAGACTCACACTTTATCATCCCCTCCCTCCCTTCCTTCCCATCACAAGGGCCGACTATGTGGTAGACCCCAAACCAAAGAAAAATGTTTAAAACGAATGCTGAACTGAATACAGATTACTCTATAGAACTAAGGGCTATAAACCTTGAAACACTCAAACAGGAAATCGGCAGAGTTCCACAGAATAAGCTCATAGAGTTGAAAGAAGACAATAGTCCCCACAAACCACAGCATTCCACAGTTTACTGGTGCAATTTTCCATTCTGATTGTCATAAGCACCATGAATAAGAAATTTGTAGGTGGAGTAGGTTTTATTGTTCTCTTTCTATTGAAGATAAAACTAAGGCTCAGAGAGATTAAGGATCTTATGAATCAAGCACTCAGCAAGTGTGAAAGCCAGAATACGAACTTTTTTTTTTTTTTTTTTTAAGATTTTATTTATTTATTCATTTATCCCCCCCTTGCTGCTTGTGCTCGCTGGGTCAGCTAACCACGCTGTGCGGGGGGGCTTGCCTTCACCAGGAGGCCCCGGGAACCGAACCCAGGGCCTCCCATATGGTAAACGGGAGCCCTACTGATTGAGCCACAGCCGCTTCCCGAATATGAACTTCTGATACAAAAACCAGCACTCTTTCATCTATACCAAAAAATAAACTCAACTTTGTATTTCTTAGAATGCATAGCTCACAGCAGATCCTCAATTAATAGTAGTAGTTGAATGAAATCAACATTCAAGTTATCTACGTAATTGTAATTGTGACCCACCAATATACTTCTGTCATATTTTAAAAAGGTATCAAAGACCTATTTTTGGACTATGTACTGAATCTGCATTTTTCAATGAAAATTCATCACAGTCTTTAATTCCTACCAAACTAGTTAGGTAGCTTTACTTGAAGGAGTTAAGATTTACTCATGTCATCTGACCAGCCCCTGCCACCTGATTAACACTTTACTCAGAGGAACTGTTTGCTTTATTTAGCCCCTTAAGCACAGGATCTGTCAAAACCCAAACTTAACTATTAGGCCCAACAATATGAAAGATAACTCGAGAGTTCAGCTGTAATCTTAAAAAAAAAAAAAAAAAAAAAAAGCTTCTGGTGAAGAAAAATCATACACAAACCACTTTTAAAATGTTGAGAAAATTTCCACACCTAAAATAACAACACATAAACATGAATTCCATCCTGTTCTAAGAAATTCATTTAGTACATGACCACATGTGAACTTCTCTGCCTTGAACTCAGGTCTAAAATTGCTGCTAAATCCTCCCATAGAGCATTCATACCTACAGTGCAATCCAAGCTACAGTCATCTCACAAATAAGCACTACAACTCTCTACGAGGGTTTACCCAATCTTAAGTGAATTTAATATTTTTGTTTCAAAAATCTTGTAATTCCTGCCCATTAAACAAAATCAAATATCACTGAAATCATAATTTGTTTCAGGCACTGTTTTTTCGAGGACCAGGGAAACAACAATGAAATCACTGTTGCTTTTTAATTAAAACTAAAATTTGTGATGTTGATTTCAAAATCAAACATACTACTGTTATATTTCTGAAACTGTTTCCTTCATTTCATTTATTCAAATCTTCCTAATACCTCCAGTATCTACGACTCTAATTTTTTCCCCTGCCACTCCCTACAGCCAGAAAAATCTCCCTCTTTATGTTGAGAACTCTCTTCTCACACTACATTTACTATCTTTCATTAATGAGGTAGAAGGAAAGTTTGGTCTCCTCATTTGGTAGAGCACACAATAATTAAACTGCAACAATAACCAGAACAAAGATGAAAACATTGTAAAACCATTTAAATATATTCTCCATGTTTTCTTGAGATGGACAACTAAGGGAGGGAATGTCTAAGAACTTTCTTTGTATAAGAAAATCAGAGCAGTGGGAACTTTATTTCTATCTTGGACAAATTAACAAGAGAAGAAGAAAGTGAACAAGTGCCACAAAAACTACACAGCCCTCAAATTTAATTCTGACATCAGTAATTACAGTACAAAACCAGCGTGGTGCCTGGTTGGCACTACCAAGCCTTTTGCATCTTATAAAATGTTACTCACTGTTTCATGAAAAGCAGTTTTGGATGATCCTGCTCTCACTCTTGGGAAATGATGCAGTCTCCACCAATCCTAACTTTGCTACATGCTCTCCTCCCCGAAAAATATATACAAGTGAAGGATGTTAAAATTCCTCATCATGAGGGGGCTGTTCTATGTTAGAGGAGACTAAAGAGAAATGACAACTAAATGCAAGGTGCAATCCTTGATTGGATTCTGTATTAAAGGCAACAACAGTGCAGACACAAAGGGCATTATCAGGGCAACTTGGGCAATTTGAATATGGACTGTAGCTTAGGTGTAGATTTTTATCAATGTTATATTTCTTATTCTTAGCTGATATTAGTCTTGTGGATATTTAAGAGAATGCCCTTGTCCTTAGGAGATGTATATACAAGTAATTAGGACTGAAATGTCATGATATATGGAATTTTAAAAATGAGCTTTAAAAATTTCAGAATAGTTTTAGATTTACAGAAAAATTGCAAAGGTAGTATAGATGGTTCTCAAATACCCTACAACAAGTTTCCCCTATTATTAAAATCTTACATTAGTACGGTACATTTGTCACAATTAATAAGTCAATATTGATACATTAGCTAACGTCCATACTTTATTGGGATTTCCATAATCTGCACCTAATGTTCTTTATCTGTTCTAGGATCGCATCCATGATCCTACGCTATATTTAATCATTATGTCTCCTCAGACTCCTCAGAATGACTATTCTCACTGTAAAGCTCCACCAGTGAGAAACGGGCAGTTAAGTATTCTAGTATATTTGTATAGGGGTTTTTCAGAATTGTTAACCGGTACTCCATGGAAAATAACTCCATCAACTAGAGTACAGCAACTATGTACAGTTCTTTTTGAATTTAGTCTTACAGATGCCAGTTAATTTCCAAACTGACTTAGGTCAGCATCTTCTTCCATTCTCTTCAGCACGTTGTTTCATACATGTGAAATACAATTAAGGTTGTTTTGTCACGTTCTGCATATGATCCTGGATCCCCAACCTCTTAAAATCTTTTTTTTCCCAATTTTTAAATTGTGGTAACATATCTATAAATTTTGTCATGTTAAATTTTTTTTTTTTTGGGTACCAGGGGGGCTGAGGAATGAACCTGGGACCTCATATGTGGGAAGCTGGCACTCAACCACTGAGCCACATCGGCTCGCCTGAGTTGGTTTTTTCGTTTGTTTTGCTTGTTTTTTTTTTTTTTTTTTAGGAGGCACCAGGAACCAAACCCAGGACCTCCCATGTGGGAAGCAGGCACTTAACCTCTTGAGCCACATTCGCTCCCAACCATTTTTAAGTGTACAATTCAGTAGAATTAACTATATTTAAAATGTTGTGTTACTATCAACATCACCCAAAACAAAATCTCTGCACCCCTTAAGCAATAACTCCCCTCAACCCTGGTAACCTCTATGTCTCTGTGGATTTGCTTATCCCAGATATTTTACATAAGGGAAATCATACAATATCCTTTTGTATCTGGCTTAGTTCACTCAACATGATGTCTTTAAGTTTCATTTATTTCGTAGCATGTATCAGACTTTATTTTATGGCTGAATAATAATATATATATCACATTTTGTTTATTCATTCATCTGTTGAGGACCATGGGTTATTTCCACCTTTTGGCTATTGTGAATAATGCTGCTACAAATATCAGTGTACAAATATCTTTCTGAGTCCCTGCTTTCAGTTTTTATGTGTGTGTATCTAGAAGTGGAATTGCTAGGTCATACAGTAATTCTATGTTTAACTTCTTGAGGAACTGCCAAACTGTTTTCCCCTAGATAAATTTGCATATATTAAGGTTTACTCTTTGTACTGTAAAGTTGTACTGGTTTTGATAAATGCTACCATTACTGTATCATATAGTTTCACCGTCCTAAAAAGTTCCCTGAGCTTCACCTATTTAACACTCCCCTCCAACCCCTGACAACCACTGCTGTTTACCATTACTATTGTTTAACCTTTTACAGAATGTTATGTAAATGGACTCAAATAGTATGTTGCCTTTTCCCACTTTCTTTTTTTACCTAGCAATATGCATTTAAGATTTATCCATGTGCTTGTGTAGTTTGATAGCTCATTCCTTTCTATCACTGAATAGAATTCCATGGTATGGATATACCACTGTTTGTATATCCATTCATCTGTTAAAGGACATCTTGATTGCTTCCGTTTTTGGTGATTATGAATAAAGTTGCTATAAACATTTATATGCAGGTTTTTGTGTGGAAAGAATATTTCAGTTCAGTATAGTAAATATGTAGTAGCATGATTGTTGGATTGTATGGTAAGACTATGCTCAGCTTTGTAAGAAACTATCAGCTGTCTTCTAAAGTGGCTGAACTATTTTGGATTCCCACCAGCAATGAATGAATTCCTGTTGTTCTGCATCCTCACCAGCAATTGGTAGTGTTTGAGTTTCCAACAGGTATAAAGAGGTATCTCATTGTTGTTATAATTTGCATTTTCTTAATGAAATATGATGTTGAACATCTTTTCATATGTTCATTTGCCATCTGTATATCTTTTATGGTGAGGTGTCTAGTTCTTTGACCTTTTTTTTTTTTTAAGGGGGTGGTTGTTTTTTTTTTTTTTTTTTTTTTTTTTTTTATTGCTAAGGTGTAAGAGCTTTGCATGTTTGGATACAAGTCCTTAATCAGATATGTGTTTTGTAAATATTTTCTTTCTGTGGCTTGTCTTTTCATTTTCTTAACAGTGTCTTTCATAGAGCAGAAGGTTTTAATTTTAATAAATTCCAATTCATCAATTTTTTTCTTCCATAGATTATGCTTTTAGTGTTGTATCTAACAATTTATTGCCAAACCCAAAGTCATCTAGATTTTGTCCTATGTTTTCTTCTAGAAGCTTTATAGTTTTACATTTTATATTGAGGTCTATGATCCATTTGAGTTAATTTTTGTGAAAGGTGTAAGGTCTGTGTCTAATTTCATGCTTTTGCAATATGCACACCCAATTGTTCCAGCATCATTTGTTGAAGCAATTTACTTTTAAATGGTATAGTTAATCCAAGAGCAACATAAAGCTGTTGCTATTGTAGAATACACAGGCAAATGTGTACACACACACATACAGGGAGAGAAAGATGAAGTAACTACAGTCAATTCTCATTATTAATGGGCTTAGTATTTGTGAATTTGCCTACTTGCTAAATTTTATTTGTAGCATCAAAATCAATACTTGTGGTGACTTTGTGGTCATTTGTGAACACGTGCAGAGCAGTGAAAATTTTGAGTTGCCTGATGGGCATGTTCCCAGCAGAGGTAGAATGCGGCAATGTATTTGTTTCAGCTCTCATACTATAAACAAATGTTCTTTTCGTAGTACATTAAGTGCCATATTTTTTGCATTTTTATTCTTTTTGTTGGTGATTTACTGTTTAAAATGGCCCCCAAAAATAGTGCCGAAGGGCTAGCCAGTGTTCCTAAGCACAAGACAATTGTTCATGTACCTTATGGAGAAAATACCTGTGTTAGGTAAGCTTTGTGCATACCTCAGTTATTCTGCCATAAAGTCTGCTTTGTGTGATTTAAAATATTTCAGCTTTCTTTTGTTTAGAATTTAACTTTACATACTTCACTTACATTTTATTTGATTTTTCACACCATTACATCTTAGAAGTAAAATTAAATCTATATCTTCTTGTAAATATATAACTAGATTTCTGTTTTGTTATGCTAATATATATATTTTTAAACTAGAGTGTTAATCCATTTAAATTTATTGTAATTATGATATATTTAGGTTTAAATCTAACATCTTATTATGTTCAATCCTTATATTTTTCCTACCTGTTCTAACTTTATCTTTTCTTGTCTTCTATGGAAATCAGGCTGTTATCAGGACTAAAGGAAATAAAGTGGTGATACAGGAGGGTCCCTGTACCTGAAGTGAAATATATAAATTAATCACCTGCACAACACTTTATGCATGAGAGTGTCTAACACTATTTGATGCTTATAATAAAAGAGCTTTTCTTGAAACAATCATCCCTAGGTCAAGAGTAATTTTTTTTTTTCTTTAAATGTACAATCATTTAATTTTTTGGCCAAATTTGAACAATCTCAATTCCTTTTCAATCACAAAGATTTAATAGTACAAAATAAAAACATAGGAGGCTCTAATTTTTCCTCAAAGATATATAAAGAGGATGAAAATGTGGTTCAGCATTACATAATGTTGCCACCCACTCCAGAAACAGAAATGAGGGCCTAGCAACAGTAAAGGGTCATCTCAGGAGAGTGCTGATTGCTCATTGGAGCATTCTAAACGCAGATGCTTTTCTATCCTAATCACTTCCAGTCCTGTTCTAAACACATGCTGGTTATCTTGGATCCCAGTGCCATGCCAGGAAAAACTTCCTCCTGTGACAATCAATAACTGACACTCAGGGCAGTGTCTACCTTTGGGTTACATCCTTGAAAAAAAAAAAAAGAGGCAAAATAAATGTGGAAACATTATAAGAAAATATGCATTCTGTGGACAGAATAGTATCTGCATTCTTCCTCCCCAGTAACCATATATTTTTAAGATATGAAATGCTATTTTTCTTGGTGGTAGTTTTCTGACTTCATCCATAACATAGGTTTTAGCAGTGAAGCTGTAACATCCAGCTCTTAGTAGAGGGTGTACATGAAAGAGCCTGATATAACTTTTGCTTATGGTAGTACACTTTTCTTAAAACAGTAAGCCCCTGTTCAAGAATATATTTTTATTTTCTTGAAAATAAAATGTACAGTCATTCCATTTTTAGGTCAAATTTGAAATTTTCAGTTCCCATTCAATCCTGAAGAGCTAGGAGTACAAATAAAAATCCAGGAAGCTTTAGTTCTTTCCCCAAGGATATATGAGGAAGACAGAAATGTGGTTCAGCATTATATACTGTTGCCTCCCACTGGAGAAAAAGAAATGAGAGCACCTCTTCATGTTTATTGGTTATTTTCATACTCCTCCAAACTTCTTTTATGATGTTAAGTACCTTGTCTAAGTTTTGGCCAATTTTTCATTACATATTCTGCGTATGAGCCCTTTGTTGGTTTTATATGCTACAAATATTTCCCTCATTCTGGTTTATCTTCCCACTGTCTTAATGCTGCTTAATTTTAGTCTACTCCAAATTATCAGTCTTTTCCATTATAACTAATACTTTTTGTGTCCTAAGATTTTTTTTCCTTATCTCAAAGTCATAAGGATATTTTGCTATATTATCCCCTAGAAACTTTATTTTGCTTTTCATCTACAGATGAAATTGAGTTTTTGTAGACTAGAATGGTTTTTTGCGTATGGTCTGAGATTGGGAACCTGGTTATATAGATATATGAATATCCAATTGATACAGTACCATTAGCTACAAAGAACAGTCTTTCCACACTGCTCTTTATTGTCACCTTCGTCATAAAACAAGTATCCATATATATATGGGTCTCTTTTGAGATTCTATGCTTTTTTTTTTTTTTTTTTCCCTTCAGGTACCAGGGCTGGGACTGAACCAGGACCTCATGTGGGAAGCTGGCACTCAACCACTGAGCCATATCGGCTTCCCTGAGTTGGTTTTGTTTGTTTGCTTATTGTTTGTTTTTAGGGGGTACTGGGGACTGAATCCAGCCAGGACCTTCCATGTGGAAAGCAGGTACTCAACTGCTTGAGCCACATCTGCTCCTCTATGCTATTTTTTTCCCCAAAGATTTATTTATTAATTTACCTCTCCCTCCCCACGGCACTGGGAACCAATCCTGGGACCTTCCGGAGTGGGAGAGAGGTGCTCAATCTCTTGCACCACCTCAGCACCCTGGTCTGCTGCATCTCTCATTGTCTCTCCTGTGTCTCTTTTTGTTGCATCATCTTGCTTTGCCAGCTCTCCGTGCAGGTCAGCACCCTGCAAGGGCCAGCTCGCCTTCACCAGGAGGCCCCAGGAATCAAATCTTGGTCTTCCTATATGGTAGACGGTATATGGTAGAAGGGAGCCCAAGCAATTGAGCCACATCTGCTTCCCTTTATACTTTTTTTTTTAAAAGATTTATTTATTTACTTATCCATTTTAACCCCCCCCTTCCCCATTTGCTGTTCTGTGTCCATTCGCTGGGCAACTCTCTGTGTCTGTTTCCTGCCATCTCTTCTCATCCTTCTCCTCCAGTCTTCACCAGGATTCGATCCTGGAGACCTCTGATGTAGGAGAGAGGCGCTCTGCCACCTGCGCCACCCCGGTTTCTGGTTTTCAGATCTTTCGGAGCATCTTGTCTTATCTCTCCCCTGTTACGTCATCATCCTACTGCATGGCTCCAGGGGCCTGGCGGCTCACCGGCACACAGAGCCTGGCAGCCCATGTGCCTTCCACATATATATTTTTTATTTTACCAGGAGGTCCCAGGGATTGAACCCAGGTCCCTCCACATGGCAGACGGTCGCCCAACCATTTGAGCCACATCCGCCCCCCCCCATGCTCTTTTATTGGCCTATTTTTCTATCCTTGCTTCAATACCACATTGTCTTAATCACTGTAGCTTCATAATAATTCTTGATTATCTAATTGAGTATCTCATCCATTACTGATTTCTAATCGAGTTAAGTCATTCCACAATTTTTGTTCTTGGTTCTTCTAATTCAAGAGTGCCTTGGGTATTCTTGGCTCTTTGCATTTCTACATAGGTTTTAGAAATAACTTGTCAAACTCTTCTGTTTATTTATCTGTAGAATGCAATAATTAAAATAGTGCCTACCTTATGTGAATATTAAATGAGGTAAAGCATGTAAAGTACTTAGAACAATGCTAGGCACATGGTACACAGTCCCTACATGTTAGCTAGTATCACTGTCATCATACAGTATAATGTTCACTGACTTATCCATCTGTTACTTGTGTGTTAGGTGTTCCTTTAAGGATACAAACTGTGGCATGTTTAGTTTATATATCCCCAAGGCCTAGGACACTCCCTGTTACACAGAAGGTGTTCAATAAATATTTTCAGAAAGAAAAAAGGAAAAAAAAAAAAAAAAAAAAAAACCCTTTACTTTATATGGACAGAAAGAACTGAAGTCATTTGTGCACATAATTCTAAAATATAAAGATAGCCTAAGCTCAGGTCAGAAAATGAAAAAGTGACAAAGAAACTGTTAAAATACTAAATATTCAAATCAATGGTTCTATGATTTTCTTGATGACTTTTTAAAAATGCAAAGGTCAGGGGGACGGATGTGGCTCAAATGGTTGGGCGTCCGTCTCCCATATGGAGGGAACCAGGTTCGATACCCGGGACCTCCCGGTAAAAAACAACAACAACAAAAAAAACCCGCAATGGTCATTTAGGATTAGAAAATAATGACATCAGTAACTTTTTTGTGGGTTAAGAATTATCACCACTTATAGCTAAAACATGTATCAGCAATTTTAATTCTCAAACTGACACACAATGATATCTTTTTATCATAATTTATTAAACCACAAAGTAAAAACAAAACAAAACAGTAGCAGATGTTAAACTTCCTTCAATAACAGAAGTCTCAACATTAATGTACATATAAAAACAGTCCTAATTTGGATTGAGTGTTATTTTCCACCTTTCAGATTTATCCCTATTTTGTGGAGAATATCTACCTTCAATTTGTTAAAATGTACTTGCTTCATTAAGGAAATTTCTTTTCACAGAATGTTTTTGGTATTGGTTTACAGTCAAAGATTTACCTCTTATTTCCCTTATTTTTTAGTTTCCATAGCAACACACTGAACTGCACTTTAAATGCTATATAGCTTTTCCCAGGACTTACTTAGGGAAGGGACAGTGAAGAGAAATTGGAGAAATTCCAACAATTTCATTAAAAAAAAAAAATATATATATATATATATATATATATACATACACACACACACACACACACACACACACTTGTATCAGCTACATAGAAACAGGATTCACAAAATGAACACTCTCCCAAGCATTGTTTGCTAGAAATTGTATTGTAATAAATTATGTGTGCCCATATTTGTAGTTCAGAAAAACTCACATCTTAAAAATATATTCTCTCCATCCAAATGTTTAAACCTCTTAAGAATGTTTCCTAAGAGATTTATTCTTTATCAAAGCAACATTTTTTGTAGTATGAGTCAGCTCATCTAAGGACTGATCAGTTACCTATTTTCCTTTTCACTTAGAATCAGTTGTACTTTCTTATTGACAAAACAGAGACAACTTAAATCAAGTCATCCTAAAACCTGAGTGAGTTTTGAAAGCAAAAACAAAAATGAAAAATAAAAACAAACACCCAAAGCCCCAAAACAAAACCAAGCAGATTTACATACAGGAAAAGAAAAAAAGGCTTCAGTTAAAAACTTAAAGATGATTCCTGTAAATTTTGTTATTCCATCATTAAATTTAAGACTTTAGAACTACTACTGCCGGAAAAAAGTTTAACATACCAGAGTCTTTCTGAGGCATGAAATGGCTTTAAAAATTAATTTCAAACAATATAAGTTTGCTGTGTGATCATAATACTAGAAAGATTAAAAGAAGCCAATTTCCTTTGTCATATAGAGCAGAATTGAGAGAGATAGTAAAATGGAGGTTGTTTTAAGCCACTAAAGTTGGTAGGTGCCACAGTGGCAAAAAGCACAGACTCTAGAAGGCCTAGAAGTCAGAGGTGAATCGATACTGCTTGATGGATGGCTTCAGGGGGGTGACTATAGAGGTAATAAAGCAAAAAGGAAAGTGGCATCCATGGTGACACAAGGAGCAGCTAAAGCAAGAGCTCCGCAGGGCTGTAGGTAGAAAGTCTGATTATATGAGTGGTCTTACATAAGTTAGACAGGTTAGGTTATTGATCTATTAGACTCAGAGACAAACTGTTAAAGTGACCTTAATTAAGGTCTGCAAGTTGGTGTGTAGAGGATATTAAAATATATGACAGGGAAGTGGATGTGGCTCAAGCGATTGGGCTCCTGTCTACCATATAGGAGGTCCAAGTTTCGATTCCTGGGGGCTCCTGTTGAAGGCAAGCTGGCCCATGCAGAGTGCTGGCCCACGCAGGAGTGCTGGCCCGTGTGGAATGCTGGCCCTTGCGAAGAGCTGGTGCAGCAAAATGACGCAACAAAAAGAGATACAGAGGAGAGACAATAAGAGATGCAGAAGACCAGGGAGCTGAGGTGGTGCAAGAGATTGAGCACCTCTTTCTCACTCTGGAAGGTCCCAGGATCGGTTCCCCGTGCTGCCTAAAGAGAGGACAAGCAGACACAGAAGAATACACAGTGAATGGACATAGAGAGCAGATAGCGAGCACAAAAACAAGGGGTGGGGGTGGAGAAATAAATAAATCTTAAAAAAAAAAAATGACAAAACCAAAACTAATAAAAAGATTTTAAAACTCTATTTTTCCACATCTTTCATTTCTTTAGAATTCTAAAAATATTTATAAAAGGGCTGTGAGTCTTAAATACTCATTAGTGCTCTGCTGTTACACAAATGGACTGTTATAAAGGAAAAAGGACATACATATTTCTGTATAGGCTGTATGGGTATAAAGGACATTCATGTAGAATATCACATTTGTGCATCTCAGTAATCTCTGTGTTAATCAAGAATAGAAATGTCCTCATTTTATAGCTGCAGTAAGGTCACACAACTCTTAAGAAGTAGTGATGTCATTTGTATTGACATGAATCAAAGGATAATAATGATGTGTGGTTACATGTATATTTGTTTTTTTAGTAGATACGGGGATTGAACCTGGGATCCCATACATGTGGAGCATGGGCTCAACCACCGAGCTGTATGCGCTCTATATGTGGTTATGTTTTATGAAAATAAATTTTGTAAATTTGAAACAATGTGAATCCATCAAAAAAATTTGTCAGGAATTGCATAATTTCACAGCTGCCTGGAAAAAAGAATGGAATTCTGCTTTTATACTAATACCAAATGGCAGTGTCATTGAAGCTGGAAAAAAGAAATACCATCTATCTTTTGTCGAGATATTTTTACTATGAGATCTTTAAGAAATTAGCTCCCCTGTAAAATGCTACTGGTTGAACTTTAAACAACAAAGTTAGCATTCAACTCTTTCCCCAGTACAAGTGGAGTTTATTAATCTTTCAAAAATACCTCTCTGTATAAAATAAATATGTTAGAACAAAAACCACCAACTTTTGCTAAGTGAGTAATATAGTGCTAGGTGTTAGTACCTCTCTAGCTAAAAAATATTGTATATTTGATTTAGATGTTATCACTTTGTTTTTGTTCTAATATAAAACAGATGCACAATTTGTTCTATTTGGTACAGTGTCTCATTGTCATATTATTCTTTAAGAAAATGAATTTAACCTAGTAAGCAAATCTGAGGGTTCTATGGCAAATCCAGAATCATCTGAAACATCTATAAGGATAAACATTTGTGCTAGTATTTTAGCCTGTTTTGTATACATCGTAGCCCTTCTAAAATGATAACTTAATTTTCAATCATGGTTGGTATTGTAGGTTGAAACTATAAAATAAAGGCATTTATTATTCTGAGGGAAAATGAACTAAGTCATTGATTTAAAATAAATTTTATTTCTTTTAAAATGTAAATGCTTAATTGTTTAAAGAATAAATGTTCTGGTAGAAACTGATTCATATTTATTGTGGAAATATTAACAAAAATAACAAAGACAAAATCCAAAACTCACCCTCTATCTACCACCCTGAAATAATCCATGCTAACATCTGATGATCCAAACATCTCTTATGAATTATTATTAGAAACAGAAAGATTGATAGAAGATTGTATAAAAATAGGATTTAAAATATATATCATTTAAAGTAAAAGCCCTTAAATTACATTTTGCTAAAATGCAAACAAGCAAGTAAAACCAAAGGAATAAATATAATTTTATTTCAACAATACAAATTTCAGCACCTAAGATAATCCTTTGATTTTAAGGTACAGATGATGAAAGGCAGGTGTTTAAACTCGAACATCTGTCTTTCTGCTATGAAAGATGAGAAAATTTGTCCTTATGCTTCCTCCTATATCCCTTTCCCCTTCTCTCGATTTTTATTATGTATTATTTTTTAACCAAGATGTAGAACACATTCTATTCTGTAATCTTAGTACTGTGGATGTCTTTAAAGGCATGGAATGATTTTGATGAATTTAACTAAAAATAAACATAAAACACCACACCAACAAATTTTACAAATGATTTTTTTGAGGCAGCATAAACGTATACTGCTGCAAATGTGCTATTCAGCCATCTCACAAATGTGATATTTTGGTTTGCTAGACTTTGTTCACATGCTAGCTGTGAAGCTGAATTTCATGAGGTACCGTAGAGACTGCTATAATAAAATACAGACATTCCATCCACTACATTCCTTTCTTCTAATACTTCTCAATTCAATCCAAAAAGACAAATCAACTTTGTGAGGAAAAATTACTTCTTTATAGACTACTAACTCTGCTTATTGCTTATTACTTCAGATATAGTCTAGGATGGTAATCATATTTCCTTGCTTTAATATCATTAAATCATTGAAAACCAAAATAAGGATTTTTAAAATTAAATCAAATTTATTTATTTATTGCCATTTTTGTTTCCTTATTTTAAAATGGCAACAGTATTTGGCAACTCAATTCTGTGACAGCTTCTCAACACTACAAATTCTCAAAAAAAATCATGAGCAGACTTTCAAACTCATACCCTCTAATGTAATGACTTTTGACCGGGGCTGTACATTTTAGTCATCTGAGGAATTTTTAAAAATAAGGATGTCCAGCCCCCATCCCAGATCAATTAAATCAGAATCTTTGGGAATGGGGCCCTGGAAAGGTGGTTTTAAAAGCTTTTAAATACATTATAGTGCTTTGTGAGCTCTAATTCTAAATGAAGAACCCAAAGCATCCTTATGAAAATAGATAATTTTAATTTATCATGTCTTTCAGTACCAGTGAATATCATTTTGAGATTTTTAAAAAGTGACCAATATTATCAATTATCCATGTTTCTCAAACAGTAGCATCAGTTTTCAACAACTGGAAAGCTAGAGTATTGTTTTTCTTATTGAGAGCTGCAATTTTAAACTATCCCATTCATACAAAATTCCTCTGAAATTAGAAAAATCTTGTTTGTTATTGGGAAGGCTTAGGATTGGTTGGAGGGATTAAATGTTAGCAAAAGTGAGACTCTGATCAACCTATGGTAAAGCAAGAGTCCAACTAGGAGTAAAAGGAGTGAATTGTCACTGACATCAGAGCCCATTATCCTTTTAGGCCAACATTCTTAATGTTAAAAGTTCTAGTCAAACTAAAATTGGCAATTCTGTTGGTATTCCTGGGTGACTATTAGGATACAGGGTTATGGACAACTTTAAAAATTATATCTAGTAAATTTCTTTACCTTGCATTCTTGAACTAGAAATCTCTATGGACAGATCTGCAAATCTACTAGCTAATGTCTCATAATCATGTTCCCAAAGTGCTGTGAGGCTCTGAATGTCCTCTACTGATCGAGAGCACAGCACATGGAAAGATGAGAGAGCAAGGGGACAGCTCACAAGGCCAAAGAAATCCTGGTCATCCGTGGGGTGACAGATATCTTAGTCAGATTACCCTTACAGCAATGCTGACCACATGGAAAATACACAACTCTCCACTTAATATTTTCCACCTTCTTCCTCTTACCTAAATGATGCCCAAACTAAAGGCCCCTGTTTTTTGAGCATGCAATAGGAATCGGAGCTACACACCTGTATAAAATAATAATATTAGAGATTTTCTCCCATTGATAGTTCAGACCATGCCAGATTCTGGGAATAATGGTACCTCCTTTTTAATAATAGGGAATTGTGTTGAAACAGATAATTTAAAAAATAAATTATTCTTATGTAGGCATTAGGGAGTTTAAGCAATGCAACATTTTTGACCTGCTAAACTCAAAATAGACAAGCAACACCATTAAGAATACAAAGCAGAAGCTGGTAAGTGAGGGATATTATTCTGTATTTCAACATCAATACAATCTCTTAGGCCAATCTCAATTGGAACTAGCTATCGTGATGGCACATAGTCTATAATTTTTTTTTTAGACATTGAGTTATTTTCTTTTCATTTTTTATTAGAGAAGTTGTGAGTTTACGAAACAGTCATGCATAATGTGAAGAATTCCCATACATTACCCCTCCACCAACACCTTACATTGTTGTGGAACATTTGTTACAGATTATGAAAGAACATCATCAGACTATTACCACTAACTATGGTCCATAGGGTATACTAGGTATATTTTTTCCATACACCCATTAATACCATTTATTAGTACTGTACATTTATTACAGTTCATGAGAGAATACTGTTAATCACAGTCCACCTTCCACCACATGGTTCACTGTGTTATACATTTCCATAGACATTGAGTTACTTTTTATAGAATAGCCCATATATTCAGCAGTCAGACAAGAAAACAACCATCATCTGAAAATAAATGGGGAAAAAAAGAAAGCTTTTAAGTAGCTTTCTATGCACCTACTGTTAGAGCCTCAAAAATCTTCTGGGTATTTGGAAAAATAAGCAATTGGATATTCTTCATTAAGCTCATACCAGCTTTGAGAAAAAGAAGAGACAAGAATACAGCTTGCCTGGCAATTTCTCAGAGGTTCTGGACTTATGTTCACATACTCATGACAGGTGCAGCCTGGCTCCGTTTGTAGCCTGGCTAAATACTAAAACTAACCTCTACACCAGCAAGAAGCATATGGGCTGGGGCAAGACCAGCATCTCCTTTCTTTTGGTATCTGCTCCCTGCTTGCCTTGGCTTCTCTAATTACAGTAGATACCTTGGTATTGACTCATCTGACTCACTTGATTCACCTGACTCACTGCAAGTGTTAAACATTTTTAATGTAATAGTTGGTATATATAAAAAAAAAAATACATGACACATACTTCTAAATTATGAAACATAATAAAATAAACCCATCCAACTTAAGTAGGATATCACCAATAACACTGTTCCAGATCCCTTTCTCCTGTCATTCCCTCAGAGATAACCTCTATCGTATATTTTATCCTTCTCTTTTAAAAAATAGATTTGCCATATACATATATATCTCTAAAGTAAATATTGTTTAGTTTTGCCTATAATGCATTTAAAGTGCTATCATACTATATGCAATCATATCTGGCTATCTTTTTAAAAACACACTGTAATTTTTCTAACATTCATTCATGTTGATGTTTGTAGTGTGCTTCATTCATTTTCACTGCTGTACAATATTCCATTATACAAATACATCGACTTTTTTTTTTTTTAAAGATTTTATTTATTTATTCATTTATCCCCCCCTTGCTGCTTGTGCTCGCTGGGTCAGCTAACCACGCCGTGCGGGCGGGCTTGCCTTCACCAGGAGGCCCCGGGAACCGAACCCGGGGCCTCCCATATGGTAAACGGGAGCCCTACTGATTGAGCCACAGCCGCTTCCCAATACATCGACTTTTTAAATCCATTCTCCTATCCAAGTAAATTAGTATTCTTTGTAGACTTTTGCTTTAAGAACTTTCCTATAAACATACTTGTAAATGTCTCCTGTTGTATATGTCAAATTTCTACTATGGTATACACCTAGTTGTGGAATTGCTGGGGTATATGGTATGTGAAAGAATAACACCAAATGGTTTTCCAAAGTAGTTTTATCAATTTATCATCACAAAAAGGGTCCTGTTGCTTTACACATCCTTGCCAATGTTTGATATTTTCAGACTTTTTGGTAGGTGTGAAATGGAATTTCAAAGTGTTCTAAATTTACCTTTCCTGAAAACTAATGGGGCAGCAGATGTGGCTCAAGCAGTTGAGTGTCTGCTTCCCACATGGGAGGTCTCTGGTTCGTCCCCAGTACCTCCTAAACAAACAGACAAACAAACAAATGAAAAAACCAATATTTACTGGGGAGCGGATGTAGCTCAGTGGTTGAGCACCTGTTTCCCATGTACAAGGTCCTGGGTTCAATCCCTGGTACCTCCTAAAAAAAAAAAAAAAAAAAAAAAAATTACTATGTTAGGGATGGTGAATATGGTGGAAATGGACTTTCATCTAATATTGCTGAGAATGTAAACTGAATCTTAATTGAGATCATGATACATTCATGCACACGTTTTTATGAAATTATCGACATTATTATATGCAAATTAAACAAATTTAAAATGTAAAAAAAATAGATATGTCTGCCTTGCCAGCTTCTTCTGCCGGGAGCCATTTTGTAACCCAGGGCCTGAAGGCCAATTTAGAGTTTCTTGAATAGGTTATCCATTCCCAGGTAAGCAAAGATGTATCACGTGTCCGATGTGTTTTGATAGACTGTCTTGTTATTGAGTTTTAAAAATTTTCTCATTTTTGTTCTCATTTTTCTTCGACCCTTGGCTTACTGAGATCTGAGAAGCTCTGTTTTGAAACATTGGGGTTTTTGTAGTGATCTCGTTAGGGGTGATTTCTAGTTTAATTCACTGCTCTTCTGAGACTGACTCTGCCTGGTTTCAGTTATTTGAAATTTGTTGTGAATGGTTTTGACCCAGCATAAGGACCATGCTTGCTACGTTCCAGGTAGACTTGAAAAGAGCAGGAATCTATCCTTCTGAGCAGTGAAGTCTATAATGATCTTGTTCTTGATTTTTACTGTCCTTCTTGACATTTTTCTCCATTTTTCTTCTCTCTCTTCCTCCCTCTTCTCCATCTCTCCCCGCCCCCTCCCCCTTTGGTTGCTTGCTCTGATGCCTATGGAAAGAATGGTGATGATGATTATTCTGTGATTTTCTTCATGCAAAATAAATACTTGCTTTTAATTGATAAGGACTAGAGAATGGTATATTTTTGGATACTTCATTTTTCTTTTACCCTTTCTTATGCAAAATAGTTAATTAAAATAATCCGCTGGATCAATAATGATTTAGCAGGACAACTGTTGAAAAAGATTTTGAGTTTTTCTTCCGCATAAAATTATGAGTTGGCATATTGTTATCTGCAGTAATTCATTCCAATAAGATATGAAGAATTCCCAAATAGGAATTTGATTATCCAGAAAGAATTATGGCCTAAATGGAAATTAAGTAACTAAATCAGTAATTTATTTCATTCTTAGAGATTATTATGTCCAATCATTAGGGCTGCAATATAAAAATTAGAATTATATTATAATTAATTTCTATTATATTAGAATTATTATTTACATGTATAAATGTTGCTATACCATCTATTTCTTATAATGGATTATATTACATCTAACCTGCCCTTATGCCCTCTTTTTTTTTTTTTTTTTTTTTTTTTTAAAGATTTTATTTATTTATTCATTTATCCCCCCCTTGCTGCCCGTGCTCGCCGGGTCAGCCAACCACGCCGTGCGGGCGGGCTTGCCCTCACCAGGAGGCCCCGGGAACCGAACCCGGGGCCTCCCATATGGTAAACGGGAGCCCCACTGATTGAGCCACAGCCGCTTCCCTGCCCTCTTTTAAAATTTATAATTTCTTTCAATCTATTTTCTATTTCATTTATAATTTTACAATAAAGGTCTTATTAATAGCTGAAAAAAAAAAGCCATTGATTATACACTTTGGCTAGATCATATAGTATGTGAATATATCTCCAAAAAACTGCTTAATAAACAAAGAAATAATTGTGTAAGAATAGCCAGAAAAGCAGCTATGTACAGCAGGGGAAACAGAGATATTGAGAGGGGAGGCATTTCCTTGTGTGTTTGACTGTTTTTTGTTTATTATTATAATTGAAATAATGAAAATGCTTTAATAAATAATTGAAGTGATGAATGCACAAATATGAGAGTATACCAAATACCACCGGTTTTATACTTTGGATCAATTGTATGCTTTATTAATATGTATGAATAAAATTGATTTGTTTAAAAAAAGAGTGGGTTGGAGGAAAAATACACCAAATTTAAGATATTGACTATAGTTAGTAGTAATATTCTGATGATGATTTGCATAGTTTATAAAAAATGAATCACAACAATGCAAGGTGTTGGTGGAGGGATGATGTATGGGACCCATGGATGATGTTACGTATGTTTATTTTGTAAGTTGACACTTTTACTATATACTTAATGTTTATATATGTTCATGTATGAATAATATACTTCAACAAAAAATATATAAAATTAGGTGTGAAATATAACACAGGAGGCAACATAGTATATTGGCTAAGATTTGGTTTTGCAACTAGACTGCCACTTAGCCCTGTCACTTAGTTGTGTAACTACCTTGAGCAAGTTATTTTGCATCTCTAAGCCTCAGGTTTCTAATTGGCAAAAGGGAGATAGCATTATCTTTATCATTTAGGGTTGTTGCAAGATATAAACAAATTAGTTCGAAAATACTTAGAACAATTGCTTGACATGAAATGAGCATCAGATATGTTGAGCTATTACAAAATATAGACACAAAAAACAAAAACAACAAATGATTTTGTTAATCATTTCCTCTATGGTTTTTTCTTGGGGCAAAAAAATTCTGACCGGATCATAATCATTTTTTCCTAAATTTTCTTTTAAAAGTTGAAATACTTTAGTTTTCACATTTAGGCAGGTAATCCACTAAGAATTTAATTTTGAATTTGGTGTGAAATAAGGATCCAATTTATTTTTTTTTGTGGAGATAACCAAATTGTCACAACACTAATTATTAAATTATCCATCTTTCCCCCATGTATACCTGTCACATCAAGTATTCACACATGCCTGGGTTAGTTCTGGGTTCTTTATTTTGTTCTGCTAGTCTGTTGGTGAACATTGTCTAAGTTACTGAAACATTATAGTAAATCTTGATACATAATAGGGCAGTTCTTCCTTGTTCTTCACAGCTGTCTAATTGATTCTTGGGTTTTTGTTCTTTCTTATGAACTTTAGATAACTAATCTATCAAGTTCCATGAAAATAAAAATAAAAAATCCTGTTGGAATTTCACTGAATTTTTATACTTATTTGTGAGGACTTGACAATCACTAGCTAACATTGGTCCATTAACATGGACTTTCCATTTACTCAGATTTTCTTTTATATCTTTCAGTGATGTTTCATCATTTTCTTTATAGTTTTTTTCCTAGTGTTAGTTTGTCTTTTAACAGGAAAGTCTCATATGTTTATATTTTTGCCATTATTGATATAAATGAACCCATTTCTACTATCTTATTTTGTCCATACATCCCTGCTCATCTTTTTTCTTTCCTTTTTTCCCCCTTCTATTGGTTTGGAAATGATAGAACATATTTCTAATTTTTAAAAATATTTCTCTGCATATGATAGAGAACATACCACTCTCTTCTCACCTTTATTTAGACAGAAGGGGAAAAAAAGAAATAAAAACTAGAGAAAAGGCGAGCAAAGGATAAAAGAGGGCAAAAGAGACAGTGATGTTATACTCTGCAGTGGGGGAACAGAATTGAAGTCTTCAAAGGAAGAAACTGACTGCTTTCTTATCTCATCAGTTCTTCCCCTCCTTACACACTTAAAATGCATCTAGGCAGTGTCACTTTTAAGGTTATAGATTATAATTTTCTGCATTTCCTTTACTTATGTTTTTCTGATTTTAGTTTTGGGTAAACTATTTTAATTAGAGACTGTAAGAATTTGTCCTTAGCAAAAATCTAAGCTAATTGGGTAGAGGCTTACTGGAATATATTACATTTCATTTCTTTAACATAAAGACCAATTGAAACAAATTAGTATTTGCATCAAATTCACCACATAAAATAATACAAGAGCTGGGATTTAGAAATTCATTAAAATTATTTCATCATAATTAAAAAAAAAAAAAGCTATGTGGGGAAAAAAGTTTATTTCCAATTTGCAGTTCTGTCATTTTTACTTGGCAAGGAAAAGACCAGAAATGCTTTCAGAATATCTTTGTACAAAGCTGTCAGACTATTTTTCTCATACTTTATTTAATACTTTAATATTTTCAATTTAAGATTTACACAATTCCAAGGCCCTTTATATGGATGTAGAGGTACTTTAAAGAGTACATTTTTTCCTATCCATGAATGACCTATCCAGCCATTATCATTAAAAAAAAATTTTTTTTAAAGATTTATTTATTTACTTCATCCATTCTAAACCCGCCCTTCTCCATTTGCTGTTCTGTGTCCATTCGCTGGGCAAGTCCCCGTGTCTGCCTCCGGCCATCTCCCCGCACCCTCCTCCTCCAGTCCTCACCAGGACCCGACCCGGGAGACCTCCGATGTAGGAGAGAGGTGCTCTGCCGCCTGCGCCACCTCAGCTCCTGGCTTCCGGAGCATCTCGTCTTGTCTCTCCCCTGCGTCTCTCTCTTGTTGCATGGCAGAGCCTGGCAGCCCATGCGCCTTCTATATATATATTTTTTATTTTACTGGGAGGTCCCAGGGATTGAACCCAGGCCCCTCCATATGGCAGACGGACGCCCAACCATTTGAGCCACATCCGCCCCTATCATTTTTTTTTAAAGATTTATTTATCTCTCCCCACTCCCTCGTTGTTTTGCACTTGCTGTGTCTGTCTTCTTTGTTTCTTTAGGAGGCACCAGGAACCAAATCCAGGACCTCCGATGTGGGAGGGAGGTGCCTAATCGCTTAAGCCACCTTCATTCCCTGCTTTGTTGTGTCTCTTATGTTTTTCCTCGTGTCTCTTATTGTATCATCTTGTCATGTCAGCTTGCTGCACCTGCCTGTCGCGTCAGCTCGCCGTCTTGCTTGTCCTCTTTAGGAGGCACTGGGAACCTGTGCTCCCTGCTCTGTTGTGTCTCTCATTATGTTTTTCTTCTTGTGTCTTGTTGCATCATCTTGTTGTGTCAGCATGCCGTTCATGCCCATTGCGCCAGCTTGCTGTCTTCTTTAGGAGGCACCAGGAACCGAACCATGGACCTCCCATGTGGTAGCTGGAAGCCCAATCACTTGAGACACATCTGCTTCCCGGCCATTATCATTTCTATTTGCAAGATTAACTTAAGTATATAATGCTTAAGGACTTGGCTTTACTCTGAATAAGGTGGGAAATCACCCAATAGTTTTGAGCAGTGGAGTGATTTAATTGACTTGTATTTTAACATAAAGGATCATTTTGGCTGCTGTGTTAAGAATAAACTGTAGGGGGACAAGAGAAGAAGCAGGACGCTATTAAAATGCTATTATAATGACGCATAGAGTAGAGCAGTCTAAGTAAAAATAATGAGAAGTAGGAGATCCTAGATATATTTTAAAAGGTAAAGTCAACAAGATTTGCTATAGGATTCCATATAGGGAATGAGAGAGAGAGAGGAATTCAAGGAAGATCCTAAGGTTTTGGCTTGAGCTGCTGGAAGAACGGAGTTGCCACTAACAGAGCTGGGGAAGGCTACTGGAAAAATCAGGTCAGGAAGGAAAGTCACCAGCTCAGTTTGGGATATCTTAAGATGACTTTCTGCTGTTTCCAAGTAGAGTTAAGCAAACAGCTGAAAATATGAACCTGGAGTTCAACAGAGAGGTCTGGGATGGACATTTAAAATTACAGGGAGAACTCAACATAGAATTGACTGGATGAGACACTCAAAGGAGTCTAAGGTAGAAAAGAGAAAAGGTCTAAAGACTGAGCCCCTGGGCACACCAACTTCAAAAGAGATTAGGAAATGAGGAGGAATCTGTAACAGAGCCTGAAAAGGGAGTGGCAGAGAGGTATGAGGAAAACAACAAGAAGAACAAGGTTTCCTAGAACCCAAGTGAAGAAAGAGTGAGCATCTGTATCCAAAGTTGCTAGGGGGAGCAGGTGGAGCTCAGTGGTTGAACGCCTGCTTCCCATGACAAGGCCCCATGTTCAATCCTGGGTATGTCTTAAAAAAAAAAAAAAAAAAAAAAAAAAAAGAGCTGCCTGTAAGTCAGATGAAAGGACCAAACAATTTGGCCAAGGGGAGAACACTGTTAACCCTGAGAAGGGCAATCTCAGGGGAGTGGGAGGCAGCAAAGCCCAGGGAAGCAAAAGTGGAAACAGCAAAAGCAGACAATTATTTTGAAGAGTTTTGCTTTTGAGAGAAAGAGAGAAATGGGATGATAAAAGATTTACTAGGTTGAAAGATTATTTATTTATTTATTTATTTATTCTTAAGATGGGAGAATTAATACCATGTTTGTAGGCTAATGAATAAGATCTAGCAGAGAAAAACATGATGCTGAAAACATGATGCTGGAAAGAATGGGAAAATTGCTGGAGTACGATTTTTAAGGCATTTTATTTAGGTTTGAAGATGCCCTTTTAAATAAACTTGAAGAGGAATGATTCAAAAAGAGGACTGAGGTTTTTACTAGTACTGCCAGATAATAAAATTATGGTAAAACAAAAATTAAAATGTGTTATTAATACATAAAGAGAACTATAGATACATGGAATTAAAGAGGAAGTCCCCAAATTGATCCAATTTTATTTGAGAAAATTGTACCTATCAAATACTTGGAGTAATATTTTATATTTCAAAGTAATAAAGTAAAATATGAACAAGTTGAGCTGTACTGAAAGTATAAACTCTACATAATAAAAATAAAATACATAAAAGCAAACTGAAATTAGATTGTGAAGCATATTTGTATCAAATATAACATAAGTTTAATTTCTTTATTTTTCTTATTGCTCATACAAAACAAGTAAAGTATCAAATCCCCAAGATACAAATGGGTAAAGTAAATACAACTGATTTGCATAATAGGAGATACAATTAATAAGCAAATACTGGATAATGACTTTGCTAATCAGAAATAAAATGCAAAAGAAAACAATGAGATCTGTTATACCTATTAGGAAAGTATAAAAAATTAAAACCCCAATGTTGGCTATGTTGTGATAGATAACATTCACACCTTGCTGGGGGCAATGTAAATTATTAATATCCTTTTGGAAAGCAATTTGGCAATTCATATCAACAGTCATAAAAATGCTCATAGTCTTTGACTTAAAAATACTCCTACTGGATATTATACTAAGGAAATACTTAAAAGAATCACTATCAAAGTTATAAATGTTGGCCTGATGAAATATTGGATATTAAACAAGATTTCAAAGCAACATGGACGATACTTATAATATAATAAGAGTAAATAATAGTATACAATTTTTACTATACTCTTTTTACTACTATGCCACATAGAAAGAGAAACAAAAAACTCAAAGAGAGAATGTATATTGAAAACAGTTTAAAAGTTCAGTATACTGGAATTATAAGGGAGTATGTGCTTCTTTGTTCTGATAACAACTGCTAACATTTAGTGAAGACTTACTCTGCACCAGATGTTGGGATAAGGACATTAAGTACATGAACTAAAATAATCCTTATGGAATAGATTATAGCCAGTATAAATGGAGGAGCTGATATTGAACCCAGGCAATCTGGCTTTAGTTCTGATCTTAACCATGATACCATATTATATGTAATATTAATAAATTAAGAAAAGTTAGGAAAAATGGATTTCCTTCTATGTGTGAGTCAAGTTTCAACGGGTGTGACATATGGGTATCATATCTGAATGTATTATCATTTGGTAATCTCAGATTACTATCCATTAATGATTGCTAACCTTGAACTTTGTCTGTAAAGTTAAAGTAAGCTGATTTTAAATAAACTAGAAATAATGAAAAATACTTTCATACCATAAACAAAATGCTAGAGCTGGACAAAAGAGCTTGGAGTCACCTGATGTCTTTATTTTTACACAGAAGGAAACTGAAGTCTATACTCAGTAATTGGCTGATTCAAGGTCATTCAGCTAAATTCTAAATTCCAGGTTTCCTGATGTTAGTTCAATGTTAGCTCTTCCTCTACACCATCTTGCACTCCTATGCCATAAAATAGTTATCTATATAACTAATAAGTTTAAGTACATGTTAAATAAGTGCAGAACCACAGTTGGCACGTTTTAGTTAAACGTGCCAATTAGTTTAATTGTTACAATAGTCTTATTGTAAATATAACCATTGTAAGACTATGAGACTGAAGCTTGGGTGGGTTAAGTATGTTGCCCAAGACCACACAGCTATTAACTGGTATCCAGGTCTTATTCCAAAACCAGTGGTATTCCCCTAATGTAACACGGTAAGGGTAAGATGTACTGAGGTCTAGTGAGGAAGTATTTATGCACACAAGGGAGCTCTGTTTCTGGAGGTTCCTTATGTTCCTTGCTCATCCCACCAGAGGTTCACCTTGAGGGAACTGTCTGATCTTTCTTCAGGCTCTGGTCGAACTGGCTGTACCAGTGGGCCAAAAAGAATGTAAGCAAATTCTATCTCCCAGTGTTCTAAAGGGTTCCAAATTTGTACAGATTCTGGGATTAATCTTTTGAGTCCTTAAAATTATGATCAAGAGAGTAGACAACATCCTTGGGCTTAGAGAGGTGGAAACTGAGGCACAAAGAGGCAAAACATAATGATGCTTATGTTACCTGACAAGCATGCTTTCTAATATACTAATGGTTCAAAGGCTGGTGAAACACATTTCCTGAATTTGATAAATATAGATCTTTCCATGACATTTTTCTTTCACATTTTTGCTCCTTTTCCTTCATTACTCCTCCAGTACTTAAATCCTGTAAGTTCTAGCATCACAGGCTTTAATACTTTCTGGTTAGTAGGCCTCCTAAACAGTCTCTCTGTCTCCCATCTTTCTCCTTTGCCAATCATCTCATACACCAAGGGCAGAGTAATCTCCTAAAGTAAAGCCATAGCTGCCTAATAAAATCTGTCACTTTTCCTGAAATTCCTCGAAAACTGGCCCCAGTCTACCTTTCCAATTTTCTCTCTGCCCAGTCCCTCATATCACTGTAATTCCTCTGGGCTTTGCCTTCTCTGTGCTAATCCCTATGCTTGGAATCCTTTCCATTTTCACTTTGGCTGTCCAGATTAGGCACAAACTTTAAGGCCCATCTTAAATGTAATCTCCTTTGCCTTTTCTGATTTTCCAACCAGATATGATCCCTTCCTTGTCTAACCTCCAGAGCACGGGGTGTATCTCTTGAACATTCTGATTTATACTGCAGGTACATGAGTACCTGAACTGTCAGTTCCATTAAGATCAACTATATGTTACTGACTTTTGGGTTACAGGCAGCACCAAGAACAGGCATTTACAGTCAGAGTCAATGATGAAAAGAAAAAAGTTGTTTTTTATTTTTTAAATATTTATTTGAGTAACTCTAAATCAAAGTGCTTCATAACCCAAACTAAATTGAAGTGCTTCACAATTTCTATCAGTTAAAGAACTGGTCAAAGGAGCCTAGAAAGTTAGGGAAAAAAAAAAAAAAGGTACAGTCCCAAGAACAGTGAAAGAGTGTTCCTATATCTTCACATCGTCTCTAGCACTTGAAGTTTTCTATTCTTTTAATAATGGCCATTCTGTATGGTGTGAGATGACATCTCATTGTGGTTTTGATCTGCATTTCCTTAATAGCTAGCAATGTTGAACATCTTTTCATGTGTCTTCTGGCCAGTTGTATTTTCACTTCAGAAAAGTGTCTGTCTGATTCTTTTGCCCATTTGTTAATAGTGCTGCTTGTCATTTTGTTGTTGTGTGATCTCTCTATATTTCACGGAGATCAGTCCCTTATCAGATATGTGGTTTCCAAAGATTTTTTCCCATTGAGCAGGCTGCCTTTTTACTTTCTTGACAAATTCTTTTGAAGAACAAAGTATTTACCTTTGAGGCAGTCCCATTTTTTATCTATTTTTTCTTTTGTTGCTTGTGATTTGGATGTAAGGTCCAAGAAACCAGTACCAAGCACAAGATCTTGAAGATGTTTCCCTACATTTTCTTCTAAGAGTTTTATGGTTCTAGTTTTTATATTGAGGTCTTGATTCATTTTGAATTAATTTTTATATAAAGTGTGAGATAAGGGTCCTCTTTCTTTCTTTTAAATATGAATATCCAGTTTTCCCAGCACTGTTTGTTGAACAGGCTATTCTGACCCAGCCGAGCGGGTTTGACAGCCTTGTCAAAATCACTTGACCGTAGATATGAGGGTCTATTTCCGAACTCTTGATTTGATTCCATTGGTCAATTGAATGTGAAATGGTGCAAATTCTGTGGAAGACAATCTGGTGGTTCCTAAGTAAACTAAACATAGAACTGCCATCTGATCCAGCAATCCAGCTACTAGGAATATATTCAGAAGAACTGAAAGCAAGGATGCAAACAGATAAGATAGTCACACACCGATGTTCATGGTTCAATTGCTAAAAGATGGAAACAACCTACATGTCCCTCAGATGAATGGATAAACAAGATGTGGTATATTCATATAATGGAATATTACTCAGCTGTAAGAAGAAATCAATTGGGGAAGCACATGACAACATGAAGGAACCTTGGGGCTATTATGTTGAATGAAATAAGCTTGGCACAAAAGGAAGAATATTGTATGGTCTCACTGATATGAACTAAATACAATGAGTAGACTAATGGAATTGGACTACGAAGTGTAGGTTCATGGGAGATGGAATGTAGGATCAGAAGGGGGAGAAGATGCTGGATGTATGTAGAATGTTTAATAAGGTCAAATGTAAATATGTGGTAATGGTTGGACTTGCTGGTAATACATTATAATGAATTTTACGAATACTGTTGATTTATGCATGTGATTGTGGCTGAAAGGCGTAGTCTGGGAAGATTAATGTTAGTTGGAGGACAGCTAGAGGATAATATTGGGAATGTATAACAATGATTTTGCAAGTAGATGAGGATTTTGGTTACTACAAATACAGGAAGATTCTACGACAGGGTGCTAAGAATGTGGTGATACAAGGGAAAACATAACTAATGTAATTTATGGACTATAATTAACAACAACATTGTAATGTTTTTGTAGCAAAAGCAAAGTTTGTACTATATTAATTCTAAAGGTAAAGAAAAAGAATAAGGGGTTTGGTTTTGTGAGGTATGAATACAATTAAGCATTTTTTCTCTTTTTTTTTTTTTTTTTTTTACCGGGAGGTCCCGGGGATCGAACCCGGGTCCCTCCATATGGGAGACGGATGCCCAACCAGTTGAGCCACATCCGACCCCTCTTTTTTTTTTAATTAATAAGGAGATCTTGACTATGTGATTTAACTAATCTGTGTTCACCTATGCATCTTTCTGAACACTAGAACAACAACTGAGTTAGGAATTGGAATTAGATAAAAGTTCCTGAAAAAGAACTTTTTAGGAATATTGTTTCCATAACTTGTTGAGCTGCCTTTTTCTGTTTTCTTTTTTTTGAGAATTTTAGTCAAGATCTCCTTATTAATGAAAAAAAAAATGAAGAATTTGAAATAAAGTTGTGAATAACTAAAAAAAAAAGGTAGTTTCTTAATGAGACACTTGATTTTCTTCCTGCAGACAGGACTCCAAGGAAGGTATGCCTGTATTATGTAAATGACAGACTCAAAGAGAGGCCTGAAAAGGCTAAAAACCAGAAGGCATCTGTGATATGTATGTGTTTATTTCTTGATTTAGTTTGGTACAGGTGACAAAGGCAGCCTAGGGGCTTTAAAAATAGAAACTGTACTGAGGAAGGACGAGAGGCATTAAACAAGCAAATGACAATTTTTTTTTTTTTTTTTTTTTGCAATTGCTACTTGAATCACTCCCAAACAAAATAAAACCAAAATCTCATAGAAAATTTAGTCCCTTTTCCCTATTTGATAACGAAATGAGACATCTGGTTATGTTATTATTATTAGCAAATTCTAAAGTTAATCAGACAAACCTATTGCCCCACAAACATTTTATAAAGATACTGAGATAATATCACTCTTAAAAAGATCATGAATAATGAATCCACGAGTCCTAGCTTTAAGCAGGCACCCGACCTTGTTTACTTGGTAACTTTTTTTGTTTTAAAGTGGAGAGATGGTGAGGGGATAAGGATGGGGGAAATCAGTTTAAATTCCATTCAAACAAATACCTATACAGAGTCAACACCACAAATCAACTACTTACTGTCTTACGGACCTGTAGCACTTTGTTAATTTGAACAAAGGCAATAGACACCTGCAGCCTCTCAATCACTTAGCAAATATCTCCAACTAGACAAGACAAAATTCGGGGCTCCTTTCTCAGTAACTTGTAAATCTTAGGGCAACTGGGACTCTTCCCGGGGATCCTGAGCTGGGACCTGCCTCAGTTTTTTAGAGAACTTTCTCCTCCTACCACACGTGACTGAATGGCAATCAGGTGCCGAGAGATACCGCAACGCAACAGCCGCGGGATACAAAGGGTCGGCGCAGGCCCCGCGTCCTCAGGAAGACCGTGTAGCCTCCCGCGCTCGGCGTCTGCGGAGCCTGCGCAAGGCGCTGCCGCGAGACGCGCCGCTCTCGGGCCCGCAGGGCGGTGCCGCGCCACGCTGGGAGCGGGAGCGGGGAGCGCGCGCCGTCTGTCCAGCGCGCCCGCCCACCCAGCGCCGCGGTAGCAGGGGCGCCGTGCAGTACGCAGCCCGGCCGCGCTGCAGCCAGAGCTGCAGCCTCAGCCATCCGAGCCTTCGCCAGCCGCAGGGAGCCCCACAACGACGAGGACTAGGGTGAGAAAGCCGAGGGTCCCCAGTTCCCGGATAGGCCCAAGGCCAGGCCACCCCACCCCCGCCCAGGCCTTCTCTTCTCCTCCAGCCCCTCCCCACACCTCTCTCTCGGGCCTCGCGCTGGCGGCAGGGCGCGGTGAGCGACACTTACACCACGGCTCTGGAGATCATCCAGGACACCATTTTCCCGGGGGCTTGGGCTCCACCACCGGGGCGGGTGGGCGCGGAGCGCGGAGGACCAGGCCGCCAACGGCAGGCCGCGCGCTCGCCGGCTCCTCGTACAGCTTGGGGCCGCGCCGGCGCCTTCAGGAGCCGAGCCCGTTGTCAACGCACGGCGGCCGGAGCTGCACAGCGGTCCGTCCCCCGCCTGCCTCCGCCTGCCTGGCGGAGCTGCTGCGGACCCCGCCGGCCCCGCCCCCGCGCTCCGCTGATAGGCGGTGGCGGCTGCACGTTGGCCCGGGAGAGGGCCGGGCGGCCGGGCTCCCGGGGCTGCGCTGTAACGCCTTGGAGTCCGCGGGATCCCGGGCCGCGCCGCGCCGCACTGCCCCGCTGCCCCGACTCCTTGAGTTCAAATCTCCACTCTCCCTCCTTAAGTCTCTGAGACGCCCACCGGGGGCCTGGGGCTTAGAGTGGGGGTGGAGAGGCTGAGGAACGGGACTTGGAGCTAATATAATATGAAAAATAAAATATTAGCAGGAGCTCTGTGTCCCGTAGAATCCTCTGGACCAGGCTCTAGATTCTGGAGAACCAAGATTTTGAGACACGTTTGGCCACATCCCATCCCCTCTTGGTTTTCCGAGGCACAGTTCCAAAGTCATCCTCAAAGTACTGCATTTTAAGGGAAGGGTTGCGAGGATCCTTGCCCAGGCCTGAATGTGATGCATGGTGCAATGCAGGGTGGGGCAGAGGAGGAGAGCATTGCATTTCTTATTTGCAGCAGTGGGTGTAGTGATACTACTGTTCCGGGCCTCTTAGGGCACCTTTCCATCCGAGCATCTGCAAAGCATGTTTTAGAGACACAAATCACCAATATTTCCCAGAGCCTGCCAGATATTCAAAGTAAAAGCTGGTCCTGGGATTTCTGACCTGTCTTGCTTTTTAATAGCCTCTTTTGGGGAAGTTGGATTATTGCTTATACTTGCAAATACCATAATTTCAAGAGGTAGAATTAATTTTTTTTTTTTTTTTGTCGACTTACCAAATTGAGAAAATGATCTTAAAGCTTAGTCTAGGTCTTTTTTGTTTGTTTGTTTGTTAAGACAGTAAAAGGTAGTTCTAGAATTCAGATGGTATGAGGAATAAAGGCTGAAATATCGGCATGGAGCCTTTAATTAAAGTCCTAGAAAATATGATGGTCATATTGTAAAAAATGTGACTATACCGTAATTTATTCTTGTTGTTCCTCAGTTTCTCTGTAATAAAAAGAGGTTAATAATATATAGTCTACGACTTGCCTTCCAGGGGTGCCACCATTGCTAAATAACATGTTTAGGAAGTGACCCGATTTGCTTGGAAGAAAATCAAGGGACGTGTATTATCCTGCATTCTTTTCAGTTCCAAGGGTCATTAAATTTAGTAAAATTTTGATTGTTTAAGAAATGAGCTCTTTTTGTTTATTTCTGCACTTGGGTGAGGTTCTTTTTGTTTATTCATATTAAGAATGTAATATATTTCAGGTATCTCAATGATAATTTGTATTGTTTGGAATTGTTTATTTTTTAACCATTATTAATTTTATTTGGGGATCAGGTGTGCCCGTAAGCACCAGGTTTCTGGAAAACTCTCTTGCCCAATAAAACGCAAACTGATTTGAATGATATTCACATCTCTCCATGATCAGGTCTCAAAATCTTTACAGCTTTAAATTTTACTGTCATCACCCCCAATCCCTAATGTGCACTGCCCCTACCTCGCTTCTCTGAACCAAGTTGAATTTTCATGCTTCAGTGCTTTTGCCTCCCTGTCTTCATTTTTCCTTTAATGCTTTGCTCCCCATTCTCTATACCTATCAGAATCATAATTTTTCAAGGTCCTCTGCCATAAAAATGCTCTTGATTTTCCTCACTTAGAATTATTCATTATTTTCTCTGGGACCCCATAACTTATTACTTGTATTTCTTTTTAGTACCTATGTCATTCTGCTTTATGTTATGGTTGTTTTTCCCATGTCTAGTCTACTGGATGGTAAAAATTTTAAGGATAGATATAGTATGTTAGACATCATCGTGTTAAAGTGATTGCTCAGTAAAAGTTTGAATAATGTTTTCTAGATTCAGTCACCTTCTTAAGTAACAAAATTTCAGCCACGTACAGTGGAAGTTTTTAAAAGATGTATGTCTTTCCTTCTTAATTTGGGGTCACCATTCTGCATACTAATTATTTTACTACCCTATAATGCCTTTAGCGGTTGATGAGATATGTTGGTGAGATATTTAAGACCGTGGGCTGCTCTCTGAAATGTCCCTAGATACTGTGTGTTTAAATTTCGTTTTGTATGCTTATTATATCTTCTGCCTCCTCCACATTCATATGTTACTTATTGTTGCTCTCACTGTGCTTGGATCAGCCCCCTTCTTCACATCTCAATAGGGCATGAGTTAGAAATCACCTATATTGTGCTACACACGTTGTTGATATCCTGAGAACCCAAAAAGCTGTGATGTTTATTCCCTTTTGATGTTTAGGGAGATTTACTCACTGGCCAATGATCACATTTGTGACACCACGTTTCCCAAGCATACTTTACACTGCAGGATTGTATTTAAAGCAGTGTGTCCAGATGGGGATAACCCTCTAGGAGGGGTTTGGGGGCCTGTTTTTGGTTGTTGGAATGATTGGGCTCTGGGTTTGTTCGAAATTGTTTATAGACAATATAGAATTGAGTCTGTTATGGTTGAGAACTATTATTCTAAAATAACTCTATCTGAGGAGTAGCTACTACTCATGAAATTAGCCCAGACTTTAGTGGTGGGTGTTTTCAAATTTCTGTATATTAGTCTGTGCCTCTGATAGTTGAGCTCTGCTAACAGATGGCTGTTATATAAGTGCTTCACAATAAAGGCAAGGCTCTAGGGGAAACGGGGAAAAAAGGAAATATCTCTGCATTATTTCCTTTTCTGTGATCTCATTTGGCATGCTTGAGATGCTTCTTGTAAAGAAGATAGAAAATTATTTCTTTAAGTTAATTGTTTTGTTTTCTAATATATATCTCTAGTGTTAATTCATTGTGCTGTGCAGTGCTTCTGTATATTACCTTGTGCCAATAACACTTTTCTTCTCTGGATATTCATTATGTAAAGCAGCATATTTAAGGCAAAGGACTTATTGGGAGACCTATTTCTACCAGTAATGTGATGTTTAGCAAGCCACACTCTATATTTCCTGTTAATTGAGAATTATACTGTTGTGATGATGGGATATAAGTGGTTTTAAAATGTAGGGTAATTAGACTCTGTTTAAAAAAATAGCATTTTTTAAAAAATCTTACCTTAGATTTCCTTGGAGATGCGTGGAATGCACATCTCCTGCATGTTAAAGGGGTTTATTTATTAGCAAATGAACAGAAAGTGGGAAAGTACCTAAGAGCATGTAGTGAGAGGAGAAATACAGGTACAGAGATAGTAGCTAATCCATGTAATTATTAATGAGTATGCCAGTGAGACTGCATGCTAAGTCACATTCCCATTTCTGTTGGGAGAGTATTTCCAGATGCTTGAAAATATTTTCATCTGGAGAAAGGCTAAAATAACTCCATGAGTAAATAACCTTTAATTTAGAAAACAATGAGAGGGAGAGGATCTTAAAAAAAAACCCAGCAACCTGTTTTTCCATCTACTGTGAGATGAATACTACTGTTCTCTCAGTCTGTTTATGGTATAATGGTTACAACGAGGTCAAGATTGTCATTTGACACTGAAATTTAATTATTAAGAAATGATATTGAAAATACAGTGATTGGATTAGTAGAATAGAAAGATTAGATCCTAAATTGAATATTTGTATCTATTGATAGAAAAAGATGGTTACCCACTAGCAATGAAGAAAGTAAATCTGTGATGGCTGCACATGGAGAAACACATGCACTAAAAAATTGACCATAACTGAGGTTCATGTACTTCAGATATAGTAGCTTTTTCTATAACAATTAAGGATCTAGAAAGAACTTTCTTTTTTCCCTTCAGGGAAATGTGCATAGACATATTTAAGGCATTTTCACTATTTGTAAAAATATAACAGATCAAATCATAGTTTCCACTTTTAAATTTTAAATTCGAGACAGGTGTTTCAATATTTGTGTTTCAAATATTGTTCAGGTGGTTATGTGGGTAATGGTATTAATTTGCAGAAAGGTGAAATATTTGATAATTCCATCATGTCTAGTAAGCACAACTTTTAAAAATCTTTATTGAAGTTTTTGAGTGGCTATTCAAGCACATGGAACAGAATTCAAAAGGTTGAACAGTGAAATTCTCACGTCCAGCTACCCATCTCTCTTCAGAGGCAACCTCTGTTGCAGGTTATTTGCCAGAGTAAAGTATTATATTAGTCAGCCAAAGGGGTGCTGATGCAAATTACCAGAACTCTGTAGACTTTTATAAAGGATATTTATTTGGGGTAGAAGATTACAGTTATCAGGCCCTTAAGAATCCAACTCAAGGTACCATAAGAGGTACTTTCTCACCCAAAATCTGTTGCCACATGTTGACACAAGATGGTGGGCGAAGTCTGCAAGGGTTCAGCCTTCCTCCTTCCTCTTAGGCTCTGTGGTCCCAGCTTCTTCCTATCTGGCATGAGGCCTGTCTCTCTCCCCGGGGCTTCTTTCTTTCCCGGCTCAGCTTCTCTTTCTCTTCACAAGGTCAGCTGTAGACTATCGGATCAGGCTCATCTACCCCTTTTCCCTTCTCTTCTCCTTCTGGGACACCCATGACATCTATGCTTACACGCCTCTTGCTGTCATTTAGTTCCCTGAGGCCCTGTTCAATTTTTTCTGTTCTTTATCTTTTTTTTTTTTTTTGTATGTTTGCTTTCGGAGGCCCTGTCTTCAAACTCACTGACCCTTTCTTCTCCCTCTTTAAATCTACTGTTATATGCCTCCAGTGTATTTTTAATTTAATTTCATTCCCATAAGATCTGCTATTTTTCTATGTATGCTTTCAAATTCTTCTTTGTTCTCACCTAGTGTCTTCTTGATATCCTTAATCTCTTTAGGCATCTCATTGCATTTATTAAGGAGATTTGTTTGAACATCTATGATTAGTTGTCTTAACTCCTTTATGTCATCTGGAGGCTTAGTTTGTTCCTTTGGACCAAATCTTGTTTCTTGGTATGAATTGTAATTTTTTATTGGAGTCTAGGCATCTGATTTACCAGAAGTATTTATTCTTGGGCCTTTTTCTCTTTTTAGTCTAGGGTTTCCTATTTGATTGGCTCTGTGCTATAGACCCTCTTTGATACTGGATTTGACTTAATTTGGAACTTTATAGTGGCTCGTGTTTAGCCAGTCTGTGTTTTTTTCCACCTCTTTTTCATCTATTTCTTTCCCTTTCTCCCTTGCTGGTTGCAGAGTAGGAGCTGAGGATATGGTTGGTACTTGAAGCTCTGCAGGCTGAAGCTGACTGTGTTGCCCCAGGAACCGTTGATGCTTCTCCCACCTTTCTCCCCTGCTAGGGGTAGGGACGGAGCTGCAGCCATGTGCAGTAATCCATGCCATGCATACTAAGACCTTTTGTTGCCCAGAGAGATTAATGAAACTCTACGCCCTTTCCTCCTCTGCCAGGGGTGGGGATGGAGCCTCAAGTTTGCCCACCAATCTAGACCATGTGGTCCCAAAGTGCCTGCAGTTGTCCAGACAGACTGGTGCAGGTCCCTTCTGCATTCTCCCTGCTGGAGGTGGGGCTGGAGCCTAGGCTAGGGCTGCAATATGACCTGGTTGTAAAGAAGCCAGTCCCTATTGTCAGTGTGATTTTCAATTTGCCCCTCTTCCCATCATGCCAGGGGCTGAGTTAAAATGGAGGCTGCTGTCTTCTTTCTGACTTGGACAGGTTCAGACTTCAGCTGTTGTTAGGATTGGACTTCAGCCAGCTGAATTTACTGATCAGTAGCTGAAGTTGGTGCCCAATGGTCTCTTCCTCCCCTGTTGTTGGGAAATGGAGCTTTCAGTTCCAGCCAGGGAATAGCTCCCAAGGCATCTTGTGCCACCAGTGTGGGATGGGCACCAGTCTCCTTGGCATGGAGTGCTCTACTCATGAATCTGCAATGCAGGTGGGCAGTCTCCTTCTTCTGTTCTTCCAGAGATGTTGCAGGATGCTATTCTGGTCTCCTGGGTCCCCCAAATAGGTGCTTTAGATAGAGCTCTGAGTGATTATTAACTGTACTGTAGGACGAGCTGATTATTGGAGCTCTCACTCTGCCACTGTTTGCCACTCCCTTCCCCTTCATTTTTGAAAGAATAATTTTGCTGGATATAGAATTCTTGATTGTCAGTCTTTTTTATCTTTAGGGACTTTTAACTGTGCTATCCCACTGTCTTCTGGCCTCTGGTTTCTGATGAGAAATCCACTCTTAATCTTATTGGGAATGCTTTGCATGTGACAAGTTGATTCTCTCTTATTCCTTGTAGAATCCTCTCTGTCTTTGGATTTTGACAATTTCAATATAATATATGTATTAGTGTAGCTCTCTTAGAGTCTTTCCTGCTTGTAATTTATCAAGCTTCCTGGATGTGTATAGTCATGTCTTTCATCAGATTGTGGAAGTTTTTGGCCATTATTACTTCAAATACTTTCTCTGTCTTCTACTACTGGGATCCAGTGATGTGTATGTTGGTATGTTTGATGGTATACCACAGGTCCCTCAGGTTGTTTGTTTTTCTTCATTGTTTTTTCTTTCTGCTCCTTATACTGGATACTTTCAATTTTCTTGCCTTTACATTTGCTGATCCTTTCTTATTCCTGTTCAAATCTGCTGTTGAACTTGTCTAATGAGTTTTTCCATTTCAATGCCTGTGCTTTCCAGCTCCAAAATTTCTGTTTGATTCCTTTTTTATAATTTCCATGTATTTTTTTTTAGGCAATGTTTGCCTAATTTCCTCTAGTTATTTGTATATGGATTCCTTTACCTTATTAAACATATTTAAGTTGGTTGATTTAAAGCCTTTGACTATTAGTTCCAATGTATGAGCTTTCTCAGGAATGGTTTCTGGTAAATTCTTTTTTTCTTGTTGAATGGGTCATGATTTCCTATGTCTTTTGTAATTTTTTTTGTTCACAACTGGACATACTGAGTATTATGTTATTATAACTGGGAATTGAGTTCTTCTACTCCTCAGTGATTGCTAGATTGTTTTGTTGTTGAGGGCTGAATTTGTGGCTTTTCAAAACTATTTTTGCTTCTTAAGTGGGGAATGGAAAGAAACAATAGAGCCTAAGACTCCACTCCTTTCCTGGGTGGGAGGTGATGGGACAGTGACTGCCCTCAGATCTGGTGATCTCAAGTAGCTGATCAAAAACAGTGATCAGTGATCAGAAAACACACACACACATACACACACACACGGATTTTGGAAGACTGGGTTTTTATAGTCTACCCTGGCACCAGCAAACTTCACCAGAAGCCAGGGCTGCAGTTCCTACTGCTACCTACCTTGTCGTTGGGGGATGGGGGATGGTAGCCTCTGCAGGAAGCATGGAATTCACTGATATTTACTGTAATTTACCATCCTCTTCCTCTGGCTCTTCCCTGGATGCTACACAGTGTTCCACTAGCCTCTCGAGTTTCAAAATAGTTGATTTAGACTCCAGAGTTCTACAAAAGTTAATTCAGGCAGTTCCTTCCAGTTCAATAGTTGTTTTGGTGAAGGGACTGATTTCTGGAGCCTCTTCCTCTGCCATCTTCCCATAGTCCTCTGAAGATAGCCTTTTGAAATGAGAACACTGAACTTGTTAGAAGTATAATGATGTGTGTGGGGAAAAAAGAACATATTTACAGATAGTAACCACAGCTCTGTATAATGTTTCATGAAAAAATATTTACTGATTTTGAAGAAGTTTAAAGGAAAGGGAGAGAGTGCTTTGTTCACTAGCAAGGAGTCAGATGCTTTAGAAAGATGATACTTTGGTTTTGTACTAGTAGAGTTTTCTAAGACAAAAATTCCTTCGGAAAAGGGAGTGGTGGGGAGAGGGAGAGAAACTGTGTACTCAAAGACAGGAAGGCTGGAAAGTGCTGTGCTGGAATATAAGTCCAGGTGCTGTGGTGAGTGGCAGAACCTGGAGATTGTGGCCTTTAATGCCATACTAAGGTGTTTGGACTTCACCTCATAGGCTATGGACACTTAAAGCAGGGGAGTATTGTGATTGGAGTGGCCTTTGTGATCCTTCTCCAGGATAGAGGATGGATTTGAGGAAGTGCTGGGGGCCAGGTGACCAGTCTGAAAGCGATTTTATTAATCAGAGGGAAGAACAATCAGGGCCCATTAATTTTAGGGGTCCCTGGATAAAATTCAGGTAGCCCTTGAACTTAAGCGGGTGAAAAATGAAATGTTTTTCCTGGGAAGCGGCTGTGGCTCAATCAGTAGGGCTCCCGTTTGCCGTGTGGGAGGCCCCGGGTTCGGTTCCCGGGGCCTCCTCGTGGGGGCGGGCCCGCCCGCACGGCGTGGTTGGCTGACCCAGCGAGCACAAGCAGCAAGGGAGGGATAAATGAATAAATAAATAAAATCTTTAAAAAAAAAAAAAATAAAATAAAATAAATAAATGTTTTTCCTGCTAGCCTTTATATGAAATTTAGCATGTCCTTCAGTTATGAATGTAGGCAACAAACCACTGTAATATTAGTAGTACTTTTAGCTTTTTCTACAGGGGAAATCACAGATATATATTTTTTTCCACATTACAATTGTTGCAGATATCTTGAAATACTGTTTACATTCTTCCTTACTTTGAAATTATGGTGGTTATTAGATCTGGCTGAGATTTTGTTATTTAAAGAAGCATACACAATTATAATTTTAAAAAACAATTTAGTAACTATTTCAATAAAATTGGTTTCTTTTGTAATCCCATGCTTTTTATTTTATTTTTTTAACTAAAACTTTTTTTGATACCAGGTTTCAGCAGATCTAAAGGAGTCTATGGCACAAAAATGTTTAAGAACCCTTGGTGAAATGAAGCAGTGGTTCTTCCACAATGAATTGGTACTTTGTCATTTTTGGCAACTCACATTAACCAGTTTGAGCCATTGTTTACTCTAAATAAATTGGTAAATGATCCCATAATATCTCCTCCAACTCTAAAATTCTACTCCTGATTTCCTCCCCCTCCATGTCAACATCTTTCATAGCAATCCCGCCATCATTAAATCTTCTCTTGATTTTCCCCCCTCCAAACCAGCATCTTCTCCAGCCTTCACTATCTCATTAAATTCTACTTTTGATGCACACTCATGTTCTCAAGTTAAAAATCTAGTCAAAAATTCTTGACTTCTATTTTTTTTTCCCCTCACCTGCTCCATCTAATTTACCACATTCTATCAGTTTCTGCATCCTAAACTGAATATATCTGTGCCTTTTAATCTCTATCACTTCCTAGTTTAGGTAACTGTCATTTCTCAGCTACACTACTGCAAGTCTTCTAATGGATCTCTGTGTTTCTATTCCTAACCTGTTACAGTCTATCTGCATAGCAGCCAGAGCATCCTTTTTTATTTTTATTTTATTTTTTTTCCTATCTGGTTGCGTCATCTTCTTTTTGGTGCGCCGCTCCTTGCCTTGCTGGGGTCTGCACCTCACTTGGCTGGTCTGGGATGCCTCTTTTCTTTTTTTTACCAGGAGGTCCCAGGAATGGAACCCGGGTCCTCCATATGGTAAATGGGAGCTCAATTGCTTGAGCCACAGCTGCTTCCCCAGAGTATTCTTTTTAATACACAAATGAGAAGACTTTGTTTACTGCTTAAAATCCCCTCCCATGGCTTCCTTGAACTTGGATTAAACTCTATCTTGGCCCACAAAGCCCTATGTGAACTGGCCCCTGCTTGCCTTTGTAATTTGATTTTGTACTGTTCTGGCTCCTCCTCCCATGAGAGCAGGAACCTTGTCTGTCCTGTTTCTTTGTTATATTCTCAGTACCTAGAATAAATATTTATTGAAATATTTAGGACTGCACCAAGAGTTATGAATCAGGATTTCAAACTCAAAGGGCCTACAACACCTGGAAGAGTGAAAGGCCCTCAAAGCGTGTAAATGGGAAATGAGAAAGTGTTAAGCTGTTGATGTCCTGATAATGTAACTATATATGTAAATAAAAATTACTTCTAAAGATTCCAAGGAAATGAATCATAAGTTGGTTCAATCATGGAGTTGAGGGTGCAGGTAATGGGGCTAAGAACAAAATGTTCTTTATGATTTTTGAGTAGTTCCATTAGAAAAAAAAAAATCACTGCTTTTGATATTACACCTTTTGAACACAGAGTGCATATAGTATTTATCAAATATGTCCCTACCAAAATCAGCTATATAATAGAATTGTTAAAGGAAAGGAACGTTCTGGGTTTCTAGGTTCTTGGCTTCATTGTACGAAAGAATTCAGAGATGTGCCAGTTTAATGAGGCCAGTGACAAGAGTTTATTAAGAAGCAAGAAAAGAGATAATAGGGTGTGCTACAGGGTAAGATGCGCAACATGGGGCCCTGTGGTAGGTCTTTTTAAGACCTTTCCTCTTCCCCTCTTTCCATATTAAGGAGGGGTCTCAGCTATTTGCTGTCCTGATTGGTTGCCTTTCTACCTTCACCTGTTAGTTTTCAGGGAACCAATAGAGAGGCCTTTCTGTTTGGTGTTATTCAGGGCTTCTTTTGAGCCTGGGAGTTTCAAATGGGACCTCGTGACCAGGGTTTTGGCCAGGGTTTTGGCGGGCTTGTCAGCTGTAAAGGTTACAGCTGTGTCCTCAGTGGGTTCCAGGTAGAGTCTTGTGGCTATGTTCTGACCAGCGGCCTTCCCTTGTTTGATGTACTAACCTGCTTCAGAATGATTGATTCTGAGTGCCATGGCAGAGTGTAACGTGTAGCAGGTCAAGTGGAACTAACAAGGAAGCAGGATAGGGAAAACAGCACTTATGAGCATGTAGAGCCTGGTGGAGTTGGATGCTTCGTATAAAATGATCCAGATCTCAAGAGAGGGGGGCCAGGATGAAGACTCAATGACCATACACTTAAGCAGCCATCAGGGGGTGTTAATGAGTTGAAGGAGCAGAAGTAAGCAAGTGGTCAGAGGGCAAGCTAGCAAGTTATCAAGAGAATCAGAAAAGAAAAAAAAAGAGAAGAAACCAGGTAAATGGGAGAAAGAATCGCTCAGATTCACAGCAAAGAATAAACAAATAAATGTTGAGTCAACGTAAGCTCCTTTATTCAGTTCATCCTAGTGAAAGCTAATCTCAAAGCTTCCTAGTTCTAAGCCTGCCAATGATAATAAAAAGCAGCTGGTTGATCGTGAGTGTGGAATTAGAAGTAAGGGTGGACTAAACATATTTCTGGGGTAGGAGGGTTTGTTTGGCATCTTACCAGATGTTGTTAGATCCATAGCAGATCATTGAAGTCATAAGTCCAATGTCTCCCACACTTTTCACACAAAGGATCTCATGAATTGTTTTTCCACTATGAATCCCACATTATGAAATGGTTTTTCCTCAAAACCTTTATTTATTAATAATATGCCTCCCCATTTTTAACTAAAGATTGTAATTAGAGCAGCATATGCTATCCATACTAAATTGACATAAGTTCAACTAAAAACAAAATAAATGCCCGTGTGGCATTTTGCAGTTAAATGGTTGCTTACTTTAGATGTTTGAAATAATAAAAATGGCCTATGGCCTTCAGGTTGAAAAGTTTTGGAGCTTGGCCATTTGAAGTCTAAAATCAATTCTCACGCTCTTTCGCTTAGGATCTTTCCTTGTCTGTCACTTGGGAGATAAGTAAGTTTGCAAAGGACACTTAGTTCTAAAGGTTAGTCTCCCCATCTGCAAAATGAATATAATAATAATGTCTAACTCAGTGAGTTATTTTTGAGGATCACAGGAGATAATGCCTTTCAGCACTTGACATATTGTCTGGTATATAGTAAGTGCGCAATAGTCATTAGCCATTATTTTTTATTATTGCTATTGCTACTTAGGGTTTTGCAGCTCATGTTCTCAGAATTGTATTGTAGATTTTGGATTCAAAGCTTGATCTTTTTATTCCCAAGAATTGATTCTATCTCCTTCAACCCAAGAAAGATGAAGTTGAGCAAAGAATATATTATATTGGTAGTTGTGGGTCGAGGTGGAATGGAAGAGCTGGCAGGTTTTTTTTTTTTCTTCCTCTAATGTAGCAATAATTTTAATCTGCATATACATAAAACAAACGGGTGCAATTACAAAACCTTGAAGGTGACATGCATACTGTAAGGTGCAGTTGGTGTTGGGGAGGATGTTAGCACCTTCAATTTCCTTACCACTTTTTTTCCTAGTTCCTTATGCAAAAGCACTGAGCCAGGAAACTTCGTATCTGGAAGCTGGTAGGTTTTTAAAAGCCTCCTTACTGTACAAAAGACAGCTGTTCTCCATCCACTGAGCATGGGTGAGAGGAAAACAGGCTTCAACTTCAAGAGGAAATAGGTTACCTATGTGAAATAATGAGCGGCTGGTGATGATTTACTGGTCACTTTATGTGGAAGAGAGAGAAGGGATAGAATTCGCATATTGGCAAAATTTGAAAACATGATTCTGGCTTTAAATGTTTTTCAAGGATTTATTGCAACAGGTTTCACAATTGGATCAAAATAAAAATGAATGTACATAAATGAATAAAATTAATTTGCTTGGTAGCCGTTAACATGTAATTTTAACACCAGAAAAATATTTCCCTTAGAAGTTATAGTTCAGTCTTATTTACTAATTTTAGAAAAAGAATTGTTAAATTGTAAAATTTGGCTAAAAAGACATCTTTCTCCTCTCTCTGCCTCCTTTTCTTCCTCTTCTCCCTTTCCCTTCCTCTTTTCTTCTCTTCCTCCCTCCCTCCCAGTACCTCCAATGGTTTGTTCTTGTGTACTGATTATTCTAGAGAATTAATAAAGCAATCATTGGCATAGAGAGAAAGGGCTTAAAAATGTAACAATTAGTAATACAGTTTTTTTTTTATTGTAAAATAAAAGTATAACTGACTATCAGTACCTTTGGTTCAGTAATTGTCAGAAATCACTTTTTTGTCTTCTGTAACACCTTTGTAGCTGGTGTAAAACTTATAAATGCAATTAAATTTCATGCCTTTCTGCTTCTTATAACTAAAATATTACAAACTCCAAAGTATCCAGTAAGGTGGCATTGAATGAACTGAAGTGTCCTGGATAACCTACAGTGTCCAGCATGCCTAGGAGCCAGAAGACCTGGTTTCAGATTTGGACTCTGCCTCTTATTGATTGGGAATCTTTATTTTAAAAATACATTATCTTTACTAGGTATGGTGGTTCTTTACCAAGCCACCTTTGGCAATTAAATATTCTTCATGCACAGTTCTAAATAACACATGAATTATATGCTTGGCCTGTAGCTAACTCTCAGTGGTTATTTATGTTTACCCCTAGTAAAATCTTAAAATATGAGGAATTAAAGGCTGATATACTTGATAGGAAGGAATATGCTTAAATAGTTTAGTTACAAATTAGACTATTAAATGTTAGGTAGTAGGGTTCATTGAAACAATAGTATTATAGTAGGTAAAAATAATTTATAAATATCATGTGAAGTGTTTTTACATGCATGGCTTCACCTAAAACAAGTGAATATTTTTTTTAAAAGTTTGTTTTCCAGATTATTTTAACATGTCTCCTTTAATCATGTATGTGTTTATATATTTTTCATTTAAATACTTTCATAAAATATAGTTTGGAGGTGTGAGTTTACAAATCCTTAATGAATAGGGCTTGAGGAACTGAGATTCTACTCTGGGTTTGTTTTTAATTGATTTGACTTTTCAGCTTGTTTCTCAGTATTTGTTCTCTTAGTATTTGGCCATGGCTGAAAGAATACCTTTCAATTTTTTCTTAACTTTTGTTTTTTCCATTGTATCTTTGCTATTGAGACTTACTCTGAACGTCTTTTTCAATTGACATGAGGGACTTGATCTATATTAGTACGTTGGTCTTTAATCAGTCTTGCCTATAAATTTTCACAAATTTATAAGTTCTATTGCCTTTACTTTTTAGTGCAATCAAAGGCAGGGCCAGACCTAGATTAAAAATTAATAGTTTAAGACTTAGAAAGCTTGAATAATAATATATCTGTATTTCAATTTTTTTTCATTCAGGTATCGCACAATAGCCTGGTACTACTTTTTCCATGGTTTTTTTGGGGGGGTGGAGTGGGATTTACACTTTAAAATAAAATACTATGAGCCCTATTAAGAAAGCATATCATGCTAATTTATTAATATAAATCTTTTAATTACTAAACTGATAGCTAAAAATGATATGTTTTGAATTAAATGTCAATATATGATAACATTTCCTTAAATTTTCTAACAAATGATTTGAGGCCATCATAATTCCAAATTGTTAACTAGGGATATTTTTTATGCTCTTTAGTCATTGTTTTAATAAAAGTCAATTTTTCATGTTATTTTTTTCAAATAGAATACATATTTTGTTTATAAAACACTATTAATTAATCAGACATAGACTAGAAGTTTATATTAATTTACATTTTCTAGCCAGAGAGGATGTGAAATCTTGGGAACAGACTAAGGACCCCCCAAAAATGTAGTAATTTAGGTGTACAGTCAAACAGTCCTACACTTTAATCTCAGTAACTCCTGAGGGCATTGCTGTATTTTGATGTTTATAGTGATGACCTTGGTTAATTAAGGAAAGGCAAAATTAAATATACGTTCTTTGGGAAGGTTAGAAATGTTAGATATTTTGGAAATATTTCTTTCATTAGTGGTTAAAATAAAACTAGTCAGTGTTGACCAGATCAGGGAATTTTTCCAAATATTTGAAGTTATGTCAAGCCTCATCTTGAGGATGAGCTTGAAGGCAGAGAAGGAGTCACTATTGTGACCATACAGCATTTTGGTAAGCTGTCACTTACATAAACTGTAAGGTTCACCTTCATCCTCAAGGCTTACTGCCCTTGTTCTCCATCCTTAATGTTTTGGTTAGATAAGAAACTTGCTTTGTTTTCAGAGTTGTTTTTTATTGGCTTACTTGAGGAAGAACTCTCAGTATCTGACCTCTGAATTCCACTGCTTCTACAATATATGCTTGTGATATTTTTATCACAGAGAGCCTATCACCCTTCCATATGTATCTGTCTCCTTACAATTCGCCTTCTAATCCAAATATTGGATTAGAATATACTTTTAAAGATCTTTAAGCAATTTAATTTATTGATCAAGAGTGAGGATTTTGAAGTGACAGTTTGAATGCTGCCCCTACAACTTTCTATCGCTGTGATCTTTGGGCAGGTACTTTATATAACTTTAAAAGTTGAGTTTGTTGTCAAAATTAAATAAGCTATTAGCTAAATATTTGTAATGTGCTTAGTATAAGGCCTGGCACAAATTTTTTTTTTTTTTTTTATGATTGCCAAACTCAGTGACAATTTATACCATTACTTAATTGCCTGTTTTCTTTACCTTAGTTTGTAACCTTGATGAGATTAGGAAGAAGGTGTATTTTTGTGTGTGTGTGATACTGCCACACTTCCTATCCTAGTACTTTCTATGCAAAGATATATTAGATCCTTATTGTTCTTGAATCAAGGTATTTGTTTCAGCCATTTGAGAGAGAGAGAGAGACCTTGAAGATCCACGAGCTAGTAATTTTTTAATAACTTTATTTAGACACAAATGAGAATTTCACATGCTTAGGGACCCCGGTATACAGGAGTCATTCAACTAGTGAAGATGTATATCAAGTATATCATGATAGCCTTCATGAACCTCAAAGCCCACTGTACTCAATAAATATTTGTTGATTGATATTTCTCCAATATGACAACTTTACTTTCCCTTTGCTCAACTAATAGTGGTTGGTGACTTGGACATTTTACAAAGATGTTTGGATTGTCTTGTCTTTGTTTTCTGAAAGATTTGGTTTCTTGATTCTATATCATCTGAAGGTTATATTTAGAATCAGCTTTTTAAAAAAAACTTTGAACTTTTATTCTGAGCATTTAAAAAAGTTTCTTACTATTTTCCAAAGGACTCAGGGCTTTTTAGGTTGGTTGTTATTCCAGTAGTATTCTCCCTGTTTGCAAAGAAAGCTTGTATAACTTGAGAGCAGAAAATTGACATATACTTCATTTATAGTGATTTAACTTTTTTTAACCATCCACTCATAGACTTTTTGTAATAGCTTTATTTATAATTTATACACTATACAATTCACCTATTTGAAGTGTACCGTTCAGTGGTTTTTAGTATATTCACTGGTTGTGCATCCATTACTACAATTTTAGAAAATCTTCATCACCCCCAAAATAAACGCTGAACCTTTAGCAGTCACTTCCCTTTCTTCCCAGGGCCCCTGACCCCCATCCTTAAGCAATACTAATGTAATTTCTATTGCTATGTATATGTTTATTCTGAACGTGTAAATGGAATTATGTACTATATGGCCTTTTGTGTCTGGCATCTTTCACTTAGCAAAATGTTTTCTAGGTTTATCCATGTTGTAGCATGTATCAGTACTTCATTCCTTTTTATTGCTGAAGATTATTCCATTGTATGGATTTACCATATTTTATTTATAGTTTCATCAGTTGATGGACATTTGGGTTGTTTCTATTTTTTGGCTATTATGAGTAATGTCACTATGAACATTCATGTGCATGTTTTTATGGACATATGTTTTCATTTCCCTTGGGAGATGAATTTTTTATAAACTAAAATTAACTTTTGTAGGAAAAATAGTTGGGTATACTTTTAGAAGAATCTGTGGATAATTGAAAATAGGACGTGTCCTATCCTTTTACTTCATGTATTAGTTAGCTTTTGCTAGGTTATGCTGCACTAACAAACAACTCCAATATCTCAGTGGCTTATGGCAACAAAAGTTTGTTTCTTGCTCATGTCAATGTTAGTTGCCATTGGCTGGGACTCTGCTCTACTTGTCTTCTTTTATTTTTCCTTTTTTTAAATAAAGATTTATTTATTCCCCCTCCTCCCCCCATTGTTTTTGTGCTTGCTCTCTGCTGTCTGCGTGTTCTGTGTCTGCTTGTCTTCTCTTTAGGCGGCACCGGGAACCGATCGTGGGACCTTCTGGCATGAAAAGAGGCACTCAATCTCTTGTGCCACCTCAGCTCCCTGGTCTGCTGTGTCTCTCATTGTCTCTCTTCTTTGTGTCTTTTTGTTTTGTCATTTTGCTGCACCAGCTGTCCACGCGGGCCAGCACTCGTGCGCGGGCCAGTACTCCGCGTGGTCCAGCTCACCTCGTGGGCCAGCTTGCTTTTCACCAGGAGGCCCTGGGAATCGAACCCGGGCCCTCCTGTATGGTAGATGGGAACTCAATTGCTTGAGCCACATCTGCTTCCCTCTACCTGTCTTCTAACTCTAGGATTCAGGCTGAAGGAACATCCCCTCTTTGGGACATGCTGATCTTAGAAAAAGCAGCAGAACTGGTGGAAACATTGAAAGGCCTTAAAAACCTCCACTCAGATCTAACATAATGTCATTTCTGTTCACATTTTGTTGGCTGAGGCAAGTCCTGTAGCTAAACCCAACAATTGGACAGGGAAGTATAATCTGTATAGGTAGGCTCTGCATGTCACAGGGCATTGAATATATAGTCTTCTTACATGGGAGAAGACAAAAAGATTGTGAACAGAAATTCAGGCTATCATACCCTAGAAGAAATTAATGAAACTTATAGAGGAAAAATGAAAAAGACACACATGGCACGACCTCACAAATATGATATTTCTGGCACTAAGGTCAGGGGTTAGCCACTTTCAACTAGTATCTGGGAGTGAGGCAAAGTCCTATAAAGAAGATGGAAGGGTGAGATAATCATATTATCTGTTTTACGTAGGGGTTGATTTATCAGAGAAAAGAAGAAGAGACTTACTCCTGGGTGCAGTCCTTCAGCCAGTGTTGTTCCCTGCCTCCCCACTCCTCTCCCCCTCCCCTCCCCCTCCAGTCTCTTTACTTTGGGAAATAGAACTAGGAAGAAAATTTAGCAAAGTCTGCTTTTAGTCTACCTATTTACTTTGTCTCTAAAAAGGAGGTGTTAAAAGAGTTTTTTTTTAATTGCCTGCTGTACTTCAAACCAGTTATTCCCAGTCCTGGAAATCCTCAGATGGGACTTGCTGGGGTGAGAGTAGAGAGGAACCTCTGTCAAGCCAGACCCTACATAAATACATACTTTGCATCCCAGGTCAACCATCTGTTATTTCAGTGGTTCTCAAAGTAAGGTCCTGGGACCAGCAGCCTTAGCTTCACTGGGAATATTTTAGAAATTCTTGGGCTCCACAGTAGACCTGCTAGGCAGGGTCCTAGCAATCTATGTTTTAAAAAGCGATTGTGATGTACACTGAAGTTAGAGAACCAATGTATTATTCTGTGCTGCCTGCTTTCCTCTTTTCTCCTATCAATTTGTTCCCATTTCTATAGCCAAGACAAATACTTGTCTCAGCTTTCTCACCCCCACTAATATACTTCTCATGTTCCCAGGCTTTATAGCTTTTTTTAAAAAAATTATCATTACGGAAAATTTGGATTATATACAGATATGGAGAATAATAAGGAATATCCCATGTACTCAACACCTAATTTCAACAATTATGAATGCATGGCCAAAATTGTTTCATTTATACCCTCACCTACTCCCACTATGCCTCCAGTTTTGTTGAAGGAAATCATTTTAATTAGTCTGTGAATCTGTTAGTATGTCTCTCTAAAAGATAGGGCCTTTGTTTTTTTCTTTTTAAAAATTATAAACAGATTACCATTATCCCTCCCCTCCAGAAGAACCAAAACTAAACAATGATCCCTTCATATCCTCAGTTATCCAGATATTTTTCATATCTTCCAAATTACCTTATAATTTTCCCTCTTTTTGAAATAGTTTGAATTGAGATCAAATGAGGTCTGCACAGTGTGGTGCTTCTTAACATTTTTGAATCCGTAGATTTCTCCTTTCCCTGCTTCCTTCTTTCTCTCTCTCATTTCCTTGCAGTTTTTTGTTGAAGGAAGTATATTACTTATCCTGTAGGGCAGGGGTTCTTAACAAGGGGTCTGTGAGCTTGAATTGAAATTCAAAAAACATTATTCTTGGGACATGTTGGTGTGGGTGTGATATATTTATTAAATAATACACAGTATAGTGTGGACTTAGTAAGGGGTTTGTGGTTTTCACCTGACTGGCAGAGGGGTCCATGGAACAAAAAAGGTTACAAACCCTTGCTGTAGGGTTTCTTCAACTTGGATTTTGCTGATTGCTTATTCAGTGTCATTTAACATGTTCATCTGTACCTGTATTTTCTGTATATTAGTAGTTAGATTTAGAGGCTTGATCAGATTCAGGTTTGAGGTTTTTGGCACAAATAACCTCATGAGTGGTGTTGTGAACGCCCATCAAGTCACATAATGTGTGTTAGTAACCATTGGTTGTAATTGCTTAGATCAATTAATTTATCGGGGGTTGCAAAAATTTTTTTTAAAAATACTTTCTTCCTCATTTTAATAGCTAACATATTTAAAAATAGATAAATTTTCTCTTACCAACTATTTGATACCCTGACATATAGTTTAAATAGGAAAGTTCTTTCCCTTTATCAATTTCTACTCTTAGTTCCTAAATATCCTCCAGAGGTGATAAGTGAATTATTTTTAGTGTTTTTTATGGATTTAAAGCTTATTTGATATTTCAACCTATTATTATTCTTATTGATGTCCAAATTGGTCAATGGGAATCTCTTCAAGTTGGCTTCTGAATCCTTTTGACATCACCTTAATATTCTTTGATAGCTTCATTATTTTTAATATAAGATATCCCAGGATCATCTTGTAAATACCCTGGCCTATACCTAGATCTGGAATCAGCCATTTTCTCAAAGAACCTTGGTTCCTTTTAGTCGAAAATGGTATTTAGAGACCACAGTCTGGGTGTTAGGGGTGCTCATTGCCACTTGGCCTTTCAGTGAACCGATCCAGGAATTATATTTTTTTAATGCACTTGGTACTTGGAGAAATAGATATAAAACATGGTCCCTGCCTTTGTTAATTATTAAAGCACAGAATTATAAATACCAAAACTTCTGGCTTTAGTATGGAACCTCATAGGAGAGTCTCCTCACATAGAGAAGGGAAGGTGGGGGAGGGAGCATCAAGGAATACTTACTGAAGACAATGGCGTTTGAGTTGAGTTTTTTTTTTTTTTTTTTTTTTTTTACTTTTTAAAAAGTAAAGTTTATCATTCATACATGAGCATCCATAATCAATAAGTGTATAGTGTAAGTTGTGAACTTATAAAACAAACATGCATATCATCATACAGGGCTCCCATGCATCACCTCACCACCAACATCTTGCATTGTTGTGAAGCAATTGTTACAAACTATGAAAGAACATCATCAAAACGTTACTACTAAATATAACTAATATCTTACATTTGGTGTATTTTTCACCCAACCCACCTAGTTAATGACACCCTGTGTAAGTATTATATTCTTGTTATAGTTCGTGAGAGAATGTTCTCATATTTGTTGAGTTAACTGCAGTCAGTGTTCCACCACAGATTTCATTGTGTTATACAGTTACATGCTTTGTACAGTCCATTCAAAGTGTAAACTCAATGGCTCTTATATTCATCACAGAGTTGTGCTGTCATCTCCTCATTTTAGAATATTTTCTTATTGCAAAAGGAAAAAATCCCATACCCTTTCATACCATCCCATTGTTGTCCCTTAGAATTGTTATAATACCTTCTTTGCCATTACTGCAAAAATATTGCAATATTACTGTTAACTATAATCCATAAGTTACATTAGTTGTAATTTTCCTGTATATCATCATACACTTAACACTTTGTAAAGGAAGAACATTCTTATATTTATACTATTAACCACCATCCTTATTCACCACCAAAATCCCTATGTTATTCTACATTATTCTCTAGCTTCCTTTCAGTTGAAATATTACATCTACAGACTACCCTTTTTAGCCACAATCACATTTTTTTTCCACAATCACATTTAAAATCATCAGTGTTAGTTATACTCACTATAATGTATTACCATCAACTCTATTCATTTCCACACATTTACAATAAGCCTTATTAAAAATTCCACATACATTAAGCATCAGCTCCCATTTTCAATCCACATTTAATTTCCTAGTAACCTATGCTCTAGATTTTATCTCCATGAGTTTGCTCATCATTGTAGTTCATATTAGTGAGACCATACAAATACTGTGTCTGACTTACTTCACTCAACATAATGCCCTCATGGTTCATCCATGTTATATGCATCCTGATTTCATTTCTTCTTATATCTAAATAGTATTCCATTGTGTGTATTTACTACATTTAGTTTATCCATTCATGGTTGATAAACACTTGGGTTGTTTCCATCTTTTAGCAATTGTGAATAATGCTGCTATGAACATTGGTGCACAAATATCAGTTCACGTCTTTTCAGTTCTTTTGAATATATTTCTAGTAACGGGATTGCTGTATCATATGGCAGTTCTATATTTAGTTTCTTGCAGAATTGCCAAACTGTCTTTCACAGAGGCTGCTCCATTCTACTTTCCCACCAGCAGTGAAGGAGTGTTCTTATTTCTCCACATCCTCTCCAGTACTTGTAGTTTTCTGTTTTGTAACATAATGAAATGAAGATGCTTTGGAGAAGAGCCTGTTGAAGCCATATATGTGGTATGTCTTTGTCTTTGTACTAGTGATGTAACCAGTATGAGGTTCAGTTTCCTCATCTATAAATGTGTGGCAGTAGCATACATTTTGCTTGTCTGCAGTAATTAATACTGCAAGAAATATCGCTGTGTGTATTCTCTTGTACATTTGTCCATGTATTTTAATAGGACAAGATGCCTGGAAGGGGAGTTGTTATAGCGTATGTGCATTTTAAATTTTGTCGTAGGTACTGCCAAATCGCCATCAGAAAAGATTATAACAGTGTACAACTTTTGCCAATAATGGGCTAATGCCCATTTCTTTATACCCACAATAGTAAACTCTTAAAATTAATTTTTTTCATTTGTATTTAATTGTTTTGATTCCTTCCTATAATATCAAATAATTCTGTTAAAGGAACTATATGATGACATTTTAAATTAAAAATATTTTCACCACTTTTGGAACCTAGAAATTGTTTTTTTTTCTAATGGAGCTTTGTAATTCTTTACCATGGATAAATAACTTCCCCTATTTTGAAAAGTAATTCAAAGTCAGGATACAGAGAAATCATATAGCCTGCTTCTCTCAGGTGCAGGAAGAAAAGATTTCCTGATTTCTCTCACTCTTTTTTTTTTTTAAATGTGATCTGGAGATCTGGATTGGAAAGGAAATGTTCTTAAAATAGTTTGGGGGAGGCAGCTGTGGCTCAGTCGGTAGGGCTCCCGTTTGCCATGTGGGGGGCCCTGGGTTCGGTTCCCGGGGCATCCTGGTGGGGGCGGGCCCGCCCGCACGGCGTGGTTGGCTGGCCCAGCGAGCACAAGCAGCAAGGGGGGGATAAATGAATAAATAAATAAAATCTAAAAAAAAAAAAAAATAGTTTGGGAGCCTTCTAGTTGTACCAACTGAAAAAAAATTATATGTGTATTTTTTGCCTTTATATGATTTTATTTCCTCCATTTATAGTAGCCATTGGTCTGTGAAAATGCTGAAAATTGGTTTCTGTGTGAAAGTAGAACATCTATTAGATGCTGTTGAATTTATAATTTTAACAATATGTACTTTCAGAAATTCTAAATTAAAATATTAGAATTTTAAATAAAATATATAATACTATAGTCAGAATATATTAAAAATTTATAAATGATTCTTAAGTTTTCCATGTTCTTACATATATGTCAATTTATATTTTATTGTTATCTATTTAAAGTTTTCTGCTGCTATGAATTCTATTTGCATACATTATTTCATCAGGTTTCTATAGCCAGAGATTTTGTTTAAATAATGAATGGTGTCTCTTAATTTAAATTCCGTAGCTAACGTGAAAAAAGAAAATAGGAAAGGAATAAGGTAATGAAAAGAAGGAAGAAAATAGAAAGAAATCCAGATAATTTAAAATCATTTTTCTTTTGCCCTGTTAAAATGGAAAGTTAATACTTTGTTCTTCCCTTGATGATTTGACTTCATTCTAGACTACTAGTTTAGTCAGTACCTCATAGTTAAAACAAAGTAAAGACTTGAAATTTGTATTAGAGTTATTCTAACAAAACTTTGTCTGAATTATTTTCAATTGCTTTGCTTTTTTTCTCCCCTTAGTTTGGACTTGACACTTTGGCTTGGCATTTAAGTATAATTTTTTTCTTTTTCTTATATTTAAATTTTTTTTTTTTTTTTTTTACTTAATATTGGTTATTCTTTTCATTAATTAGCTTTTTCCTTTTGATCTTTAAAATCTTTATTGTAGATTAAAATTTCCTTTCCCGTGATTAACTTTGTTCATATCAGTTGGAATATTTTTATTTGGAGACTCAGCTTGCCTTTCAAAGAAAAAGTAATAATTCTATATGTTGTTTAAAGGATAAGCTCTCTACAAGGATGAAGAATTTCTGCTATGTTGGATTCCCGCCTCCCCCTTTTTCAGACTAGAATGAATTCTCTTTTATGGTGACAAATAGCTGTTTCTGAAGTTGGCGAGGAAAACTTCCTCCCGGGACTCTGACCAGAAGTGTTGTGTCAGCTATCTGATCCAACTGCTTAGAAAGCTGACTAAAAGTTGCCTTATTTGTCTGGAAAAGGTCAGGAGCCCAATCTGCTTTTTCCCATGAGGAGCATTGTAGCTCTAAGCTGTGATGGGAACAACCATGAAAAATTCTGTGGTGTCACACTGTAACAGAGCAATACCAAGGCATAAATTTAAATTTTGTAACTCCAAAGCAGAATTTCAGACACAGTAAAGAAGGGTTCTTTATGGTAAAGATAGGCTTGTATTTATACTCATATCCTCCTTCTCAGGAGACAAAGAGCAAAGGAGAGGAAAGAGAAGGAAGTGTCACTGTCATTCTTTTTAATTTATTCTAAGCGATGATGCTCAAGAAAGCTGATTGCTGTATGAGAGTCTTTATGCAAGAAAAGGAAAGAGAATCAAGAATTATTGGTGCAGATTTCCTTTTTATTAAAAAATGAAAGTGTAGATCTTTGTATGATATCTTAGTGAATACTAACTACCTTAATTAAAGTATTATGTATAAATATTAAAGTGCATCATAAATTTATTTTGAATTAGGTTAAGTGGAGAGAAGAAAAGGAATAGTAATTAAAAATAATTATGAGGGGGAGGGAAGGAAATGTGATAAAGAGCAAGATAAAGAAAAGCTATAATAGTAAAATTAGATGAGAAACATAAAAGATGGACATAGAGGGGTTAATGAAAAGTAGGCTTCTGATTTCATTTAATTAGTCAATTATTCTCTGCAAACTTTTTGGCTTCCCTATAAAGAAGCCCACAAACTAGGTTGTATTTCTTGTTTTCTTTTACCTAACGAACTACATTTCTTTCCCAAACTGACTTTATTCTAAGATCCTGTAAGAGTGGGCCTGAAATAAAACCCCTAGGCAATCAACGCAGGTTAGATAAGTAGCTTTAGAACAATACTATTTAAAATTGCATTTAAAGAGCTATTTTCCTTTCTCTAGGGAGACTCCATGTAGATTAGCTCTTTTAAGTTTGATGGATTCCCGGTCTGTTGTTTTGAAAGTAGGGCATATTTGAAGGGTCTTCAGTCTGAATAAAGAATTGTTCACATATGTAAATGTCTGATGTAACTATAAACTACTGAGGCTGTGAAATAGATACCTGCAAACATATGCCCCATGTCCTCCTCACTCTATTTCCCCTACCCCCTTATTTTAAAGCCGCTGCTCTTAATGTGATAGTTGTTAAAATTGGGATTTTGAAATCATATCATTCTGGAGTGAATCCCAGCTCTGCCATCAGTGCTGTGTGACCATACATACTTCCTTTCATCTCTTTGTGTGAGCTTCTTCGTCTGTAAAATGGGAATAATATACCTCTCTTGCAAATGTTAAATGAAGAGTAAGGGAGATAATGAGTGTGAAAAATATTAGCATCATATTTGTTCACAAATTCACAATAAATGACAGTTTTCTCTTTCCTCAACCAAGGTTGAAAACTGTCCAGTTTTGATTACATTATTCCTGAATAAGAGTAGTAATCTCCTAAATAATCTCTGCTGCAAACTTTCCCTGCCCTAATTCATCTCAGATGCTTGCCCCTCTTGATTTATCTTCCACCTTTGCTCTTCCCTACTAAAAAAAATACCAATAGATTTTCTTGGTATATAGGATACAGCCTGGCATAGAAGGACTTCATAGGATGGCCTCAGAACTTCCGGCCTTATTAACTATAACTTTCTCCTTCAGGTTAGCCAACTGTCTCCTTGGTGCACATTAGGATTTCCTGCCTCTGCCTTCACCCAATGGGAAGGCCCTTTCATTGGTGACATATCAGCCATTTACTCATTTCAATCCCAGAGGACTATGCCCTTCTCATTGGTGATGAGTCCCCTCACATATTAACATTTCTTTACCTCCCTTAAAATTCATGGTTTGTCACCTTAACTGATCTGTATATTTACCTCCCTTGTCTCATTGTCTGTCCGTTGATATAGCAAACCTCCTAACCTGGATTAGTCTCATTCAGGGTTTCTCAACCTCAGCACAATTGATATTTTTGGACTCAATTCTTTGTTGTAGAGAGCTGTACATTGTAGAATGTTCAGCATCATCCTTGGGTTCTACCTAGTAGATGGCAGTAGCAACTCCTTTCCCCCAGATTGTGACAACCAATAGTGTTTCTAGACATTGCCAAGTGTCCTAAGGGGACAGAATTGCCCTATTCGCCCCCATATTGAGAACCACTGGTCTAACTATGTGCCTTACTGGCCCCTTCACTTTACTCATGATGAAAAAACACAGCTAGATCAGTGTCACCATAATTCCTGATTTTCTCATTTCAACTGGTTTCTTAATTTTGCCTGGTAGCTTTTTAATACTTTGTTAGTCAACTCTGTTTATCTTTTTTTTTTTTTTTTTTGGTGGGACTATAAATCATCTTTACTCTCCTCAAATTTCCTATCTCATTACCATCCTCTTAGTTTCAGCAGATGATTTTATCTCCTCTTCAAAGAGAAAAGAAAATAGATGCTATTTGATTTGTCCTCACTCATATTTGTGGCACCAACCATGAACTTAAATGAATTTGGATTTTGGCTCCAGGATTTAACTAATTTTGTGACCTTTGGCATGTTACCTTTTAATCTTTACTTTCTTCATCCATATCATGGTTATCAGGATAGAAAATCAGCTTTTAGGATTGCTATTATAATTATATGGGTTAATTCATATAAGGTACTAAACATAGTGCCTAGCTCATCCTGTCAGGGGTGATAGGGTAGGGAATGCCAGAGCTGGGGAATGGATTGCTATAGAGGAAATCTCACTTTAGGATAATATTTAAGTAGAGACTTGAGGAAAGTGAGGAGTTTGTCATGTAGAGATATTTGGAGAAAGGGTTTTCGAGAAATGTGACTATAAGTCAAGAGATACATTATTAACTGAATGGGTGTGTGTGCCAGTATGGGAGTCTTGTGTGTACAAGTATGGCTTGTTGTTTTCTCGATGGGAGAGACACATTTTTAAATGACCATAGTAAGGTTATAGGAAGACACTTACGGCAGTAACCTCTTAATTAACCTCTTAATTATTCATCTTTATCCATTTTCCATGCTGCAGGTGGATTAATTGTTGTAAATGTAAATCTTAATCCATTAATAACTTGCTTAAAGTTCTTTAATGGTTCCATTAACCATTAGTCTAAGAATGAAACTTCATGGTACTTCATGGCCTAACTGATCTCTCTAACATGTCCACCCACAGCTCTCACCACTCTGTTTCCTTCTACTCATACTCTTGCTATTCTTGAATTTCTCCTGCCCCTACCACCCTATTAAGTGTTCCAAGCTTCAGTTATACTATACTTAATTTTTCTTAGTTCCTCAAATGTGGCGTGTTCTCTCAAGCTTTCAGCTTTTTATATTTGCCTGGAACCCTCTTTACCTTCCCCTTCCACATTTCTTTGGCTAACTTTCCTTCATTCTTCTGGCTTCCTTAAACATATCACTTCTTTGAGAGGTCTTTCCTGATTAGTCTCCCATTTGCAAGCCTGGATTAGTTGCCCCTCCTGTATACTGCTCTCCATTTATCCATTCATTTAAAATCTTCTCTTGGATTTCACACTATATTTTAAATTTCACACTTCTTAATGCCAAATTGCAAAGACCTGTTTACTCCTTTGTTTACCTACTAGGCTGCAAACATTGTGAGAGCAGGGCTCTGTCTATCCTGTTTATTTGTGGAGCCACATTCAAGGCAATAGTGCCTAGTATATGGCAGGTTCTTGACAGGAATATATTGAATATATTAATGGACTTAATTGCTGGTTAGATTGAAAAACATTCTTCATTTAACAGTTTTACTTACAGTTGCTTTGTGCTGGGCATTGTATCAGTTACTGTGGTGGATTCAAAATTGCCATTATCATGGCAGGGCAAGATAGCTGCTGATATCTGCCTTCTCTTCCAGGCTGCTTTTACTTTTAGCTAAGCTGTGGGTGATCAAGCACATGGCAGGGCTGGTCTCTTTAGTTGTGAACTGCTCAGTGGGCCTAGCCTCTTGGGGGCTTTGTTGCTACAGCTTTGGCTGCTAGAGATCCTTGAGTTCTGTCTCATATGGCAAGGTAAAAACTGTGGCTGTGTTTCTCTCTGTTTCTGCTTCCAGTTCTCAGTTTATATATAGATCCTAGCAAGAGGGAGGCGATCTAACCTGGGTCATATCTCACAGACTTAGTCCAATCAAAGGCCCTAAATAAAGCAATCTAATCAAGTGATCTAAGGTCCCTTAACTGAATATAATGCAATCAAAGGACCCCACACCCACAGGAATGGATTAGTTTAAGAACATGATCTATTCTGGGATTCACAAAAAAACCTCAAACTCACAATTTGTATATATTTTTAATACTTTTTTGTCAATTGTGATAATTTTATTTCTAGGATAAGCTGTGTTATACCTCTTCCCATTATTCTATATTGAGCTGTTACAGGCTTATAAAAAGAAATGAAATCAATAGCATTATCCCTGGGAAGGGGGAAAGGTTTTCTTTTCCCTGATTTTCTCTTCTTTTTCTTTTGTTATATTGTTTGTTTGAATAAGGGACTTGTGAGGCAGAAACTGAGGTTGTAAGCAAGACATCCTTGAAGGACAACCTAGTAGCAAGGGTATTTGAAAGAACAGGTGTGGAAAGAGGAGAACACAAAGTATTTCAGGGAGGACCACAGGTACTTTCCTTTGTGTTTTAAAAGTTTTAAATTAACATTTTCTTTTAACAACAACAAAAACATTAGACTTGCAATTGAATATTGACTCTATCATTTACTAGTGGTGTGATTCAGGCCTATTCTTCTATAACCTTAGTTTCCTCATCTAGAAGAGTGGAGATAATATGATTTATGATTATTGTTAAGATTAAATGAGATAATTAATGTTAAATGCTTATCAAACATGTTTGATTGATCTCACATGCTAAGCAATTCCTTTGTTAAAGGCCTGTGTCCATGATTTGCAACTTACTGTGTCTGGAAGATGTGATTGAAAATTTTAAGCCTAATGCAAAAGCATTTAAAATGAATCATAGTTTTAAACAATATATTTATTAGTATATTGTTTAAATATAGTACATCCTCGTGATTTTTGCAGGGAATCAGGTAAGTATTAAATGGACATCAGCTGCAATCTTATTGGTAAACATTATCAAGGTAATAAAATGCGTTGTGGACAGGCAAGCTATTTTTTTTTTTCCCATAGAAATGGCCAAAAATAAAATATAATAAGGCGGAACCCTGGTTGTTGCTATAACTTCCATTTGTTAGAGCCAACAAAATTTTTCTCACAGTCTGGACCAACTGGAGGTGATTTTGCCCATCAGGGGTCATTTGGCAATGTCTGCAGACACTTTTGGTTGTCACACCAAGAGGAGGGGTGCTGCTTTCGTCTAGTAGGTAGAGATCAGGGAGGAAGCTGCTAAACATTTTGCAATGTACAGGACCACCCTCCTAAACAAAGAGCAATCTGGCTCAAAATGTTAATACCTAAGATTGAGAAACCCTGGTATAGACATATGCAACAAATTACTAATGGTATGGCACATTCGGTGGGAATACTTTGTGAGAAAGACTGGATTTTTTTTTTTATCTTTCATGTTTTATCTGTAAATGAAAAGAGTGTTTTATCTTCTAAATTGTATGAGTTTTCATGCGGAAACTTAAACTAGCAAATTTCTTAGATAATTATATCATTGTCTTCGTGATGAGTTTTAAGAAACAATCCACTTGGCTTATTTTTAAAACCTATTTTGACTGATATAATTCCTTAACATTAGATTTTATGGTTATTCCAACTTGAGATGATTTCTTTATGAAGATAGTTATTTAGACTAAAGGTGTTGAGATTGACCAGTTGGATTAGGTCAACTGTTTATGGTAATAGGGTATTTAATTTTTAAAAAAAATTAGGAAGCATTTCATTGATTTTCAAGAATGAGCAAATGGGCCATTACTGACTTTGCTTGGCAATAGCTAATATTTACTGAGTGCTTCCTTTCTGCAACTCTCTTCTAAGCATGTTATATGCATTCACTCATCATATCCTCACAGCAACTTCTTAATACAGGAATGGTTAGCATTTTACAGATGAGGAAATTGAGGCACAGAGAGATCAAGACACTTGCCCAGGGTCACACGGCCAGTAAATGGTGGAGCTTGTATTAGAATTCAGACAATCCAGCTCCAGAGTTTTCTTCTTTAACCCCACTATATTACGTTACACTATCAACTGAGTATGTTAAAATATTTTCTAATTAATTACATCTCTCTAGAATTGATCGGTATATAGCCCAAAATGAATCAAAAGGCATATAATTTTTAAATGCACTTGTTGCATTGGAATGTATTGTACAGTATAAATTCATACATCTAGATTAGGATGTACAAAAATGAAAATTTGATGTTTTCCTCCAGTTTCCATGTAGCCACTGTGTGCACAGTCTTTAATCCAGGGGAAATCTGTTCTGTCTCTGACTTATGTTCCTCCTCTATCCCACATTGTTTATTCTAGCTCCAGTTTGTCTCCTCTTCCTTCCTATGTTTTATTACTTTCTTTTTTGGTTTTGTGGTCCTCTGATTTTTACTTTTTTTTTTCAATTCCCAAAATGGTCTGAGAAAACTGGAGAATAATTTGTTTCTAAAAGTAATGTTTCTGTCACTGACGTCATCAGAGTGATCCAAAATATGCTGGGTTGCAGGGAAAGGACAAATCCAAGATTAAAAAGTTACATCCAAAATATAGAGTTAACAAACCACATTTGAATAAACTATCATCAACTATGGTTTATTTCAGAAAGGTCTTTTGTTAAATGAAGCTTCTAAGGGAACTCTCAAAGCCACAAAATTAAGATGATGTGAGTAATGTGAGTAATGCTCATATTTATAAAAAAAAAAAAAAAAACAGTCTGTAAAATCATTTTTTTTTTTTAAAGAATCGAATGTCTACTGTTAAAAATATTTTAACAGTAGATAGGATGATTGTAATAAATATGAGTTTGGACATATTGCCATTATAATTTTCAAATGAAAATTTCTCAAACCCAACTATAGTTCTTTATTTTCTTCAAATTCGAAAATATGAATGATGTAAAACAAGATTAAAAATTATTTCATTCTATAGGTATTTTTCACCTATAAAGAAGCCTTCATATTATTTATAGCTATATCTATAGTAAAGGAGATTCTGTGTAGTTCCTGAAGAAAAATACTATAGTTCATTTCTCATTTAATTGCATAAATCATGTTTATATCTGTGTTCCTAGTTAGTTAAGGGGGGTATAGATACCCTGTGATTTGAAATTACAAGATGGTTTTAACTGTTAGAAGATAATTCCAGGGAAGCAAATTTTGTTTCTCACTTGTATGACTTTTTCTATTGCTTGCATTATTTTATTTATTGCCTTTGTGATTCTTCTACCTACAATATTCTTATTGTTTCTCTCTCTATATATCCATGCCTTTAAGTCAAAATATTTGAAAGGTTTTGAGGAAATTTTTAGGAGTGGGTAGGAAGTGCTTACTTGAAAGAAAGTGTAGAATCACATGAATTGCTTTGGTTTCTTAGTGCTACTCTTCTGTCATCTCTGACCAAAAATTGGTTGCCAGTGTTTGCATGAGGCCCTATTTTTGTTAAATTTACTCAATTCATTTATTTAGTGTTGAAAGTTGCCCATATTTAACATTAGCATTAATGAATCTGTCCAAAGAATTCTAAATATATTACTCTTTTCAGTTCCATAGAATTCAGCAAGATAACACAATTTAGAGATTAGTGTGAAAGACAAAAAGAAATTGAGGTTAATTCATATGTACGTTTCATAGCTTTGGAAGGTGCTAGATCACTAGTTCATTATTCTGTGAATTTATTTAAAAAGGGAAAGAATAAAGATTTTATCCTGTTTTCCTTTATAGACTTCATTTCAGGGTTAATAATTAGTTAATAGTTAATTACAGTGTAATAAATGTACTTGGAATGATAAAATTATCAAATCACTTTTAGGCAACCCCTAAGGAAATAATGGAGAATGATCATTGGGAGAATCAGTCTGGCAACACTTGAATATGCTAATCAATCTGAGCGTCACTGTTAGTGGGCCAACTAGACATCATGTATGTCCTGCTGTGATGGATTAAGATGATACGTCAATCACCTATCAAGTGTTCTTGCCAAAAAAACATCAAAAGTGAATTGTGTCTCTAGATCTAATAGAGGAAGAAGTTATTGATACCATGAGGAAATATCAGCTAAATTTAGAATGTGAAAAATTCTACAGGACAAATGACTTGTTACAGATTAAATGAGATTTACAGAGACATGTTAACCACATGCAATGTGTGATTCTTATTTGGATCCTGGTTTAGATAAACTAATGGTAAAAAAAAAAAAATCATTTTTGAGATAATTGAGGAAATTTGAACATGGACTGTATATTAGATGATATTGAAGAATTATTGCTAATTTTTTTAGATTGATAGTGATGTGGTATATTTTGAAAAGTTCTTAACTGATTGGAATATGTTCTTTACTGTTTTAGGTGAAATCATAGAATGTCTCAACTTTGCTTTAAAATACTCCAGTCAAAGGAGAAAAGTTGTGGGACAGGGAAATTGAGATTGGTAATATTTTCAGAACAGAAAGTTGAAAAAAGTTAAACAAAACCCCAAACTACATTCTAACATCCTATATAGAAAGAAAACTATATTGTTCATAGTGTCCATACAGTGAAAACATAACATTTACTGGAAAAACCCGATTCTTCCAGTATTAAGATCAGAAAGAACTTTTCCTTCATACCGATCTTTGTTTTGTTTTTGAAAGATTTATTTATTTATTCCCTCCCCCCTGCCCCCCCCCCCAATATTTTGCACTCGCTGTTTGCTCTCTGTGTATTCTCCTATGTCTGCTTGTCTTCTCTTTAGGCAGCACCGGGAACCGATCCTGGGACCTTCTGGAGTCGAGAGAGGTGCTCAATCTCTTGAGTCACCCCAGCTCCCGGGTCTGCTCATCTCTTACTGTCTCTATTCTGTGTCTCTTTTTGTTGTGTCATCTTGCTGTGCTAGCTCTCCACATGGGCCAGCTCTTTGCGCTGTCCAGCACTCCTGCATGGGCCAGCTCGCTACGTGGGCCAGCTCACTGTGCAGGCCAGCTTGCCTTTCACCAGGAAACCCTGGGAATTGAACCCTAGACCTCCTATGTGGTAGACGGGAGCCCAATCGCTTGAGCCACATCTGCTTCCCTCATAGTGTTCTTAAGGATACTATGTTATGTACTATGAAAAATGTTTTAAACCACATTCCATCCAATATAGACCATAGAATCTGTTTTCTGTAGTGTGCCTCAAAATGGCCAGGTGAATCCCATTCATGATTAATTCCAGTGAAAGCAGTTCTGTGGTGAGCCACTATAATACATTTTAGGAACTGCATTCCCTGTGTGTGGAGTTCCCCAAAAGAAACCATTGAAAGATCTCATTCTCATCTTTTAAAAACTTAAAAACAAATATAAAAACTTCTTATCTATTCATGCCTCCTCCCCAATTGTTTTTCTGCCCTCTTCCCCCAACTCTTTGATGTGAATTAGTAAATATAATAGTTAAAAGAGAAAAAATTCTGTAGATATCCCTGTTGTCCAGGAAGATTTTGTTTTCTTTGGTTTATATCTCAAAAACAATGGTCTTGGAGTGGATGTGGCTCAAGCAGTTGAGCTCCTGTCTCCCACATGGGAGGTCCCAAGTTTGGTTCCCTGTGCTTCCTGAAAGAACAAAAACAAATAACAAGCAAAACAAACAAAAAAACCAACTCAGGGAAGCCATTGTGGCTCAATGGTTGAGTGCTGGCTTCCCCCATACAAGTTCCCGGGTTCAATCTCTGGCCCGCGGTACCTCAAAAAACAAAACAAAACAAAAAAAACAAAAAAGGCAATAGTCTTGGGAGCAGATGTAACTCAAGTGGTTGAGCGCCTGCTTCTCATGTACAAGGTCTGGGATTTGATTCCCGATATCTCCTAAAAATCAACCAACCAACAAATGAAAAAAACCCAACCAAGCAAACAAAAAAACCAACTCTCATTGGGAGCAGATGTCCTTTAGTGTTGAGCACCTGCTTTCCATGTATGAGGTCCCGGTATCTCCTGAAAAAAAAAAAAAAAATAAGCGAAAAAACCCCACAGAAAAAAAAAACAGTAGTCTTAAAAAATATAAAAATACTGTATTAAACAGACATTTTCAAAATACCATAATCATCTATTCCCTTCGAGATTCTGATATTTAGACCCCTCCCTTGCCAAAGAATCTCAGTTTTACAGCAACTAGGATGAAGATAATGTGGCTAGGTATTTTTGGGTATTTATCTTGTTTGGGCTGTTCTAAGCTTTTTGAATCTGTGATTTGATATCTTAAAAAATTTTTTTTTGAAAATAATAAGAATTATCTCTTTAAATATTTTATCTGCTATATTCTTTTTCTGTTTATGAGATAAAATTAAAGTATATTTGTACTTGGTCCATTGTTTGGGTGTTTTTTCCCTGAGTTTCAGTTTTGGTAATTTCTATTGATCCACCTTCAAGGTTATTGATTATTTCTTCATTTCTTCATATCTCTTGCTGCCTTTCTTAATTTTACCATTTCAGTTTGACTCTTTGTAGTTTCTGTATCTTGGACATTTCTCATCTGTTTATGGTTGTATGTAGTATATATTTCCCATTAGAATCTTTATCATTATTCATGACTATTTTAAATTCATTGAATGATACTTCCAACATTTTAGTTATCTGAGCCTGCTTTTGTTGATTGATTGACAATGATTTGTTTATTCTTGAATTTTTGTGCATTTTAGAATTTTTAATTGGAGGCTGGCAATCATTTATAGGATAGTAGAGATTGAGATAAATAGTATGTGTGCCCAGAAGAGAACATGGCTTTTTCTGGTAGGCCATTAGCCCGGGGCCTTGAATCAGTCTTGTCTGGTGTTGGTCAGGGTTTGTGCGGTTTTGTTGTTCTGGTTATCTTTCATGTGTTGTCAACTTTAAATTCTGTCTTCACCTTGTGCTTAGAATTTTGTCTTAGTGTTTTTAGCCCACCTTTACCATTGTGCAATATCTGGGTACTTGTGCTTCAGAGAGGGTCTCTCTTTACTCTTTTGCCCCTTTCCTAATAATAGAGTGCTGTGACTTTTTACTGAAAGCTGATAAGCCTTGTGGTTGAAGGCGTAGGGCCCTTTCTTGTCCTAGACCAACGTTTGTCTCAGGTAGGCTCAGTTTCCCTGTCTCCCTCAGTAATAGATTTCTGTGGTTTAGACTTAGAATACTTACCTGTCCCTCTTCAGGGGTAGATATTATCATCTAATTTTGACAGAGTTTATTAACAGGTGTTTCACATCCAGTGTTAAAACTAATATCTTTGGAAGCCATCTTTGACCAGTACTTGAACTTTCTCAGATAGAGTCTACTATTTTCATGGAATTAGATCTTCATGATTAAGTAATGATGAAATTTTCAGTGGAGAAAAATGATAAAGACCAAAAGGAAGGATATTTCAGTATTCTCCAGGAAGTGTGTCTTCCAGTGGGGTTGGGTTGTGGGGTGGAAGCACAAAACAAAACTTGAGAGGCTTCATAAATGTGCTCATCCTGGAACTGAATCTTTAAGGGAGAAATAACATTCCTGACTCTGTTCATATGTTGCAAGCAATAATGTTGTAGTTTTTTTATCCTTAGGATGAGCAGTTTCTCCATTTCACGAAATAAATGGCAAGTCTGTATGATGGTTACTATATAAAGCTTACAGGTTGTCAACTATGATGAGTCTTTTTATCAAATTTTTTGTGAAAGGAGATATTTGCTTTGTTTATAACAATAAAGGAACAAATGAATGACCATGTTTACACCCACGAGTGCTTTGCAGCTTTTAATGTTGTCAACATGTTATTTAATTTAGAAAATCAATTCATTTATAAACATAAATACTTAATATTGAGCTACAGTTTTAGCTTCTATTTTGCTGCTCTTGTTCTTAAGTATGCCTAGCATCAGAAGAGAATAACTGTGTCAGGCCCCAGTACAGTTCAAACTTTATGATTGGATTGGCCTTCAATGTAATATTTTGTTTCTCCCTAATTTAGTTCTCCCTGTATTCTAGGCAATAGCTATACTAGAACCTTTCATTTATTATCTCACTTTCAGCAGTAACTTTATTTCCTGCTTCATGGGAAAAACCTTCTCATATATATCCCCTTTAATATCTCCTTTTTATTTTATATTTTCGTAACAAGGAGTGACTGGACATGGGCAGGTTGTATAGCATCCAAGGAGTAAAACAGAGACACCTCAGAAAGAAATGAAATTTATCTTTTGATCTGTGACACAAGTGTAGAGTTAGAAATGGGACAAAAAGCCATAAAGAGATAAAAAGCATAACCTTAGGAATGGAGTAATAGCTTTAGGGTGAGGTGGAAATGAGAAGGCCAGAACTTTGATTCTGGGCTGCTGTCTTACAAACAAGGTTGTCAAAGTGTTGGGTGGATACCGGTGATTTATTATTTGCCAAATCACATAGATTCTTCTTAGTGTTTAGTTTTTCAAAAATGTCTCAGCAATATTAAACACTGATAGAAAGTTGTTTTTATAAAAGATTGTATTAGTTTTTTCATATAAAATTCATTTGGGAAAATAAATAAGCCACATAGTCCCAGTATCTTAACAGAACAACTATTGTTTTGGTGTATTTTCTTATAATTCTTTTTTTAAATTTTTATATAATGTGTTTTATTTACTGAGAAACAGGAAAAAGCAACAAAACATGGATTAGATGGCAGAAAATTTGTGTTGTACAAAAAGATGACATTTGCTTACATGTTAAATATGTGACTAAAAATTGTTCTTATGGTATAAATTATTAACTTATATCACAAAAAGTGTATATAGGTGTGTATTTTAACTCAGTGGACCCTTAATATCAAAATTGTTGTATTAGATATTATAATGAATTGTTGGTGTTTTGTATTTTTTTCCAGCCAGTTTCCAGTGGCAGCAGGTGATAGCTTAAATTGAAAATAATTTGCTGATTTATTATACCAAAACTACATCTAGTATTAATCTACTTGGCCAATAAAAATGTCAAGAAAGATAAACACCTAATCGGATTAAGTAAATTGAAGGAGGATAGATTATAGCAATAAGAACCAGTCAACACAGACATCATCATACTCATGTTCATTATCTGTTATAAATTAGATTCTATACCATGGTATATTTTTTTAACTTTTAAAGTGAAGTTTATTATTCATACATGAACATCCATAAAAAAATAAGTGCATAGTATAAGTTATGAACTTACAAAACAAACATGCATATCATCATACAGGGCTCCCATGCATCACCCCACCACCACCATCTTGCATTGTTGTGAAACAATTGTTACAAACTATGAAAAAGCATCGTCAAAACATTACTACTAAATATAGCCAATATCTTACATTTGGTGTATTTTTCCCACAACCCATCTGGTTAATGACACCCTGTATTGGTATATACTTGTTATAGTTCATGAGAGAATGTCCTCATAACTGTTTGGTTAACCACAGTCCATCTTCCACCACAGGTTTCATTGTGTTATAAATTCCATGCTTTGTACAATCCTTTCAAAGTGTAAACTCAGTGGCTTTCCTATTCATCACAGAGTTGTGCTGTCATCACCTCAGTCAATTTTAGAACGTTTTCATTATTCCGAAAGGAAAAATCCTGTAATCCTTATACTCCCTTCTTTGCCATTACTGCAGAAGTATTACAATATTACTGTTAACTATAATCTGTAAGTTACATTAGTTGTAGTTTTCCCATATATCACCATATTAATACTTTATAAAGAAGAACATTCTTATATTTATATTATTAACCACCACCCTCATCCACCACTAAAATCACTATGTTATACCCAGTGCTTTTTTATGAAGTATGTTTTTAAAAAGTTGTAATCATTCTGGACTTTTCTTCTTTACTTTTAAATGAACATTTCAAGTATTTTACATCCTTTTACAATCATTTACATAGCCTTTATAATCATTATTTTAATATAATTGTTATTTTAAATAACTATAATTTTTCTTTGTGTTGTGTGGTATAAATTTACTTAACTATTCCTTTTGCCTCCACTTTTTCACTATTCTAAATTATTCTGAAATAACATGCTTTTTCTATTTTTCTGTAGTGTATTAGTCTGCCAAAGAGGTGCCAATGCAAAGTACCAGAAATCTCTTGGCTCTTATAAAGGGTATTTATTTGGAGTAAAAGCTTACAGTTACAAGACCCTGAAGAGTCCAAGTCAAGGTTGCTTTCTCACCAAAGTCAGTGGTCACATGTTGAAGCAAGATGGTCTCTGATCTCTGTAAGGGTTCAGCCTTCCCCTCTGGGCTTCCTCTCTCTCAGCTGCAGGCTGGTATAGGGCTTGTCTCTCAGGTCTTCCTCTCTCTCCTGACAAAGGGCTTGTTTCTTTCCAGGCCTTCTGTATCAGTCTTGGCCCTCTCTCAAGGTCAGCTGCAAGCTATCAGGCAAATGGCTCATCTCTCCCCAGAGCCCCAGGATAAAAAATGACAAAGCACTTTCTCTTACCATATGTCTTCTTGAGTGAGTATCTGATTTATATCAGCCCACTCAGGGGGTGGGGACTTAACCTGAGTCTCACCTTACTGATGTGGTTGAATCAAAAGCCCTAAATTGATTTTACCAAGTAAACTTAATCAGAGGCCCCTCACTGAATTAAATACAATGAAAGGGTATCACACCCAGAGGAATAGATTAGTTTACAAACATTATCTTTCTCTTTTTAGAATTCACAAATAATCTTAAACTGTCACATGTAGTTTACTTGCTTAGGGTAATTTCCAGGGAGTGGAATTACTGAGCCAAAGGGTATGATTTGTTTAATCCTATTGTTAATAAAATAGATAGCTTTCCAGAAGCTTTTTTTTTTTTTTTTTTTTTTTTTAAAAAATTTAAATTCCTTGCAGAGTTTATATAAACTTGTTTCACTGTATCCTTGTCAATACTTGGTGTTTTTCTGTTTTCATCTTTGTTAATTTGATAGAAAAGATAATATCTGTTTTATATTCCTTTTGTAATTAAGAAGGAATGCATTAATGGATTTAAAAACTTTAGTGTAAAATTTTGAATTACAAAATTACTGGCGGAAAATACAGGAGAATACCTACAGATTATTTTCTAAGCACAACTTCAGTCTGAAACGTAAATATAGTAGTATTTGGGTGTAAAAATTTAAAAGTTGTAAATAAAATAAAAATCGTAAAGTGGAGTAAAGATGTCTCCATCCAAATCAGATACAAAATTAAATGGAACAATCGATTTTAAGATAATTTTTGTAGTTAGATCTATTTAAAAACAGATTTTAGCTTTTGTATATGAAGAAAATAAAAACAAGATTAAAGCTTTCAGATATGAAAATTATTTGAAATGTATAGTATCTCAAGAATTCCTCCATTTGAATTTAATACTGAAAGGTTGTTTGTTTTAATATGATGAGTGTTAAGACCAGAGCAAAGATGAAATCCTACAGTGATGTTTAAAAAATTGTGCTGTTTAATTGAGAAATCTTTGCTCTCTATGATTGGTATGTATGTATTTTTTTTTTTTTTTTTTTTTTTAAAGATTTTATTTATTTACTCATTTATCCCCCCCTTGCTGCTTGTGCTCGCTGGGTCAGCTAACCACGCTGTGCGGGCGGGCTTGCCTTCACCAGGAGGCCCCGGGAACCGAACCCGGGGCCTCCCATATGGTAAACGGGAGCCCTACTGATTGAGCCACAGCCGCTTCCCGCTATGTATGTATTAATGATGATATATATGTTTTCTGTGAGACCTTTGAGAAAGAACAAATCTTGAAGTCTTTTTTGGCTAAAAATATTTGCTTTCCTAAGCAATATTACTTTGGTCAATCCTTTTTAAACATTTTTCAGATTTGAACCTACAATGTGATGGAAGAGTATGCTTTGCTCTACTTCCTGAATTACCCAGAAACCTTAGAAGCAAACTTTTAGGAACTTTAAAGATATGTCAGCCCCTACATTTTATATATGGAATACAGAGGAGCAAAGTAGTTTGCCTAAATCACATAGTTAGTGGCAGAAGTACAGATCAGTGTCTAGACTAGTCTTTCATTACTTCACATTCTGTGACTCCTAATTTCTAGTTTGCTACATTTGGGTCACAACCTAAAACATCCATTTGTAAATGACTCTGTGGAATGGGGATTGGCCAGTTTTCCTAAGTGGTTGCATATTTTGTGAAAAATGAAGCTATTTTCCCCTCTATTTCTTTATCCATTTAATCTTAGGTAATATCAAAATGTGTTCTATTATAGCAGATTGGAGAATGTTGATTTGAATTTCAAGTCTGTAGTTGTCCTTTTTGGGGTCTGATGTTCATATTTTGCCAGTTGTGACTTTTAAAGAAAATTCTGGTGATCCTCCAAATACTGAGCTTCTGGAACAAGTATTTAGAATTGGAGCATTATTTTAGACATTCTGTTTAATTGAATAAATAAATTATCTCTGATAGTGAAGCACATGTGGAGCTAGATAACAATACTTTATTTCATAGAGAGTAATTATTTTTATTACTTATTTGTGTTTATAATATGTTATAAATCTCATTAATCATGTGGCTTTTTCTGAATGTACCAAAGAAGGTAAGTCTTGTTTTGTTGTGTTCCTTTGAAGTCAAGTGCCATTGATTTGAGAAATGTGCTACACAGCTGTGAACTCTTGATCATAAAGGGCCTTCATTATGTAGAATTTAGCTTCATCTGTGGGGAAGAACATCAATGGAATATAGTTAGGAGGCTGAGATTTTGAGTCAGTATTATTTTTTTACCCTAGATTTTACTTTGTATTTCTTTCATTTGTAGTTTTTAATACAAATTTAGAAGCTCTTTCACTTAAACTTTCATGGAGATGAACAAAGCCACTCTCAGAACTTTTAGAAATCTTGGCAGACCAATAGGAATGTAAGCCTTTAGAAACCTAACCTATTCATAAGTAAGGGAGCTTATGTGCAGTTGAAGATGTAAGGTGCATATTGTCATGTAGCATATTTTAATGGTAATTAATAGTTGGAACATTTATGAGAGGGGCCATGATCAGAGAAAAAGTGCTATGGATATCCTGGGAAGACCCTTGCTGTGTACTCAAGGGAAACCTTTTCATTTCTTTGTTTCTTATAGGTCTTCATTAGCTAATAAAGTACTTTTCCAGTGTTATATGCATTCTTTCTAAATCTTTATTTTTTATCATTGAAAAACAAATTTAAAGTGCCTTTTTCGACAGAGAAGAGAAAGAAGGTTGAAAAGAAGTGGTAGGTTCCTGTGCAGCCAGAATTTAAATTGGGAAGAGAGTAACATGATGGCAAACATATAATTAGAAAGCCTAGCACAAATTTCTTCTTTTCTCCTTTCCTTCCTTCCCTTCATTCCTTTCTACCTTCCTTCTTTTCTTTCTACCTTCTCTCCCTCCCTCATTCCACATGGGACCAAGAAGACAGAAATTACGTTTGACTGTTGGCTCCATCAAGGGCATTATATGAGACTGTTCTATTTACAAGACTAAATAGACTGGTATTTTGGATATATACTCACAGAATCATTTTTAGGTTTGAATTAAATTGGTAGTTTGGTAATGAAATGAATGTATTGTGAATTGTAACTCTTTCTCTGTATATATTCTTTAGAAATTATCTTTAGTAACAAGTTAATTTTTCTGCAGACACACAAATTTTATGAAGGCTTACCATAATACCTCCATGATGAAATGAGATAATGTATTTAAGACATTATGAAGGTGATAAATAACCCTATTGGAAGAACATGAGCTCTTATTTGTGACTTATAATTTAGAGATTCCAAGTTCCTCTTAGTTGGATTGCATTAAAAAAATATATATTTTGTTATATTTGTTTGTTAATTTGTTGAATAACATTTATTGAATATCTACTCTTTGCAAGGCTTAGTACTTGCTTGTGGTATAGTTATGAACAACCCTTATGAAGCTTGTATTTTATTAAGAGAAACAGATGTAAAGCAACCAATTACACAATAAATGAGTGAAATACAGTTGTAGTAAGTACTAAGATAAATAGAAAATTCTGTGAAAATACATAATTTGATCCAGTCTAGGAATTGGGGATGACTTCCTTGTGGAAGATTTATTTGAGTTACTTTATCATTATTATAAATGTGATTGAGGAACTCAGTTTAAATAAATACTTAGAGAAATACTTAAATAAGAATTATTTAAAATTTAATGATAAACATGGTAACATAAATTTATATTCCATGCTATTCTTGGTCTTCCACTTACTTAATTCATTTGAAACCCTTGGCTACATTTATTTTAATATTGGCATCCACAATTCCTACGTGTACCTGTGTATATAGTGTAAGACTTTATTAAACTCATTTCAGTCTTCAATGTAAAGTTTTAATAATTTGAAAATTATTTGTTGAAATGCATTAAACATATTTTGTATGCTGTTCTATTACTTCCTTCAATAACTAAAGCAAAGCATTTCTTTAAAAAAATTTTTTTCTTTATTTTTAAAGAAGATTTAGATTACATAAATGTTACATCAAAAAATACGGGGGATTCCCATACCCCCCACACACACACACTTTACCCCATTAACAACATCTTTGATTAGTGTGGTCAATTTATTACAATTGATGAAAACATTTTGAAGCATTGCTACTAGCTGTGGTCTATAGTTTACACTTTGTACAGTACAATTTTATAGGTTTGGACAAAGTGTATGATGGCCTATATCTGTCATTGAAATATCATACAGTACAATTCCAATGTCCCCCAAATGTCCCATGTTACACCTGTTCTTCCCTCTCCCTTCCCTCAGAACCTCTGGTGACCACTGTCTTTATATCAATGTTACAAGTTAAATAAACAAGCAAAATATTTCTATTGTCTGTCTTTCCAGATAGCCTGTGAGCTTCTCAATGACATATCTCCAGAACCTTGCAAGATGTGAGACACATAGTAAGTGCTAAATAAATACTGAACAAGTCCAATTATGAATATTCTGTTTTAATGAGGTGGAAGCAAATTGGTGACTGCGCTTTGTGTTTTTTGTAAGCAACTTTTTAAGCATAGTGAGTGGTTAAGAACTGGGGGCTTTGAAATCACAGATCCTGGTTTTGAATCCCAGTTCCTTAATTTAATACCTGTGTATCCTTAGGAAAGTAACTATGTATCTTTAAATCCCATTTTCCTTGTCTATCAAATAAACTGAGATTATATGGTGTCAAGTACTTACCATTTTGTCTTCACACATAGGAAGCTTTCCATAAATGTTGGCTAATATTATTACAAGAGACTGTACCAAACTTTCTTCTACCTGTTTGGGTTTTATCTGTGAAGTTTAAAGTAGATAACTATAGTGGCATACAATACTGGTATATATGAGAGCAGAGAGATAATTGGCCCATCCCACAATTACCCCAAGTCATAAAATGAAGAACTTTTAATTAAAACTATTTACTTATTGAAATTAAACTTCAAGAATTTCTATAATCATTGGTAATTAAGTTGATAATTATGGCCCTTACCATGTGGTGAATACATTTCTTTCCTCTTTAAGTCTGTTTTTAAATAAATTAAATAGTCTTTATGAATAAATTTTTGTGGATTTTTAAAATGAAATTATAATTTCGTGTACCTTTTTTGTAGATTAAGATATTTGATGTATGAGGTTTACTTGAATTGATGTGTGTTTATAAAATCGTTTAGTGGACATATTTCATTTAGGGATTGAAAGGGTAGAAGATGTCTACATTTCTAATTTTCACCTTTTGTAAGTGAATTTAGTCATTTTAAATACTTCTCAGTTACTGTCTTTTTCTGTATAGTGAAAGATACTATTACCCTTCTCTTTTTCTTTTCTTTATGTTGATTAATACTGGCTTTTCCTGAGATCTTTATGAAAGTATAAGGAATGTAAGAAAACTCATTATATTTGTTAATTTGTGTTACTTGTAAAGTTATGATTTACTGGCAAAAGTAAAATATTATAAATACCCTCTAAAATAACGCCAAATAAAATTACCAAACAAAAATAACCTTTAAGGCCTTTTCATTCTACATTTAAAAAATCCATTTCAAGTTTCTCCAAAAGCAAAATAGTCAAAAATTTTTCTTCCTCTAGTAAACCCTAAGTGTTGGCGAGAGTCAGGAGATTTGTGGAAAATGATTTTGGAATGTAGTTCTAAGACTATATGAGGTTGATTAAAAATGTTATGGGAATATGTGGCTACCTGAAAAATTTTATTTCTGCACATTAAATGTTTTGATTTGATGGATTTACATGCTCTTCAGAAGTTATATTTAAAAGTACTAAATTCAGCATGAAGTGGGGGTTCCAAAGATTAATAACAGCTGACAGTTTCATGTAAGGCACCCTAACAACCTATACTCTTTAAGAATATTAGTGAATGGGATTTAAATAATAAAGTATTAAATTTGCATTTCTTTTCTCAAATGTTTTACTTTATTTCTCATTTGCTCCTAGAATGTCATTTAGAAATAGGAAGCAGACAATTACCATTTTAACAGTTAGGTCATGCCCCAGGTCATGGTGTAACTCAGTGATGATAGTTGACTGTGGGTCTTCTGGCTCTGTTTTTTCTCTTTCCATATGTTGGGCTATTTTCATCAGATTATGTTAGTGGCACCTTAATCCAAGCTGAGATTTTAGAAGTCTTAATCTGTAATTCTCATGATGACTTGCCACGTATATTATACATTTTGTACTGAAAGAATGAACTTGAAATTAAAGTTTCCCAAGTCAAATTAAATTTTTCTCTGAACTTGCTAATATGCATTTCTGTACACTGGTTTTCTTTTATGTACCTATTGCAATTCTAAATTTGCTCTTTAGATTAGCAAAATTGTTCATGATGATTAAAATCTGTCTTACCTGTAATTTTGGTTTTAACCTATTAGTGGTCATGGTTTTCCTCTTCAAACAATTCAGCTAGGGTGTTCTAGAGAAAACAGATATAAAAGCTTTATTTTTATTTTAAACCTTCACATAACTGGTGTAAACTTAAAACAGGTAATCTTTTTTTTTCTTAGAGAATTTTAGGAAAATCTGTAAGAAACTGAAATAAAGAATGTTTTTTTTTTTTTGACCAGAAGAATTTTTATTATAGTTTATTATAACTGCTAGGACCACTGGAAAACCACAATTGGGATTTAAAAACTATCTTTCAGAAATACTGTAAAATATGCCTGAAATCGAAGTGCTCGCTGATATTATCTATAATGAGGTTTTAATGTAAGGATCAAAGTAGGAGTAACTCTTCCAAGTTGGAGATCTGTATGTGTGTGGGCGATAAAGCCCTCTTGTGATTGGACGGGATGTAAGCATAATTTATTTTTTGAAATGTGATTGGCTAGAATTCTTTTCTTTTTATGATATTTCTAATTGAATTTGGAGCATTTCCCTGTTTTTATTATCAGACCACTCAGCTTGAGGTATGTACTAGTAGTAAAAGTACTCACACTGGCACAGACACAGTTTGAATTTTTAGGACGTTGACAAAAACTCCCTACGGAGCATTTGGTCATTCTTATAACAAAGTAGTGGCGAGGTATGAATCTGTGAATAACTCAATCACATATTAGTATTTATCGCAGCAAATGGGAAGAATGAAAGAATGACAGCGTTTCCATTTTCATTTAAAGTCGCAGACTGTTCTGCAGTGACTGAATCTCTGGGCTTTCTTTTCAATAGAAAGTGATGGCTCTGCTTTGCTGCTCTGACGGCAAGACTGTTATTTCGGGCTAGCACAGGCGGCGCCCTGTGTTCCGGAAAACATCGGTCTGGAGATGCAGCGTTTAACCTTGAGTTTATTCTGTGATCCATAGTGGAGCCGGCACACTTCACTTTCTCCTCCCTCCCCCACCCCGTGGGAACACACATAGACAGGGGGACCCCAAACGCTCTTGATAGTGTTGCTGAAGGACAGCATCCCTTTTCTCCCCTGTCTGCCCATCCTTGGTTTTGGCGCTGCCACTGCTGCGGAAGCCTGGCTGACCCGGCAGCCACCAGGTCTAGCACTACTTTCCGTCTGCGGTGGTTCTCCGACCCTCTTCCGTGGCTCCCTCCCTCCGCCCGCGCCGGCGGAAGGAGATGCGCTGCTCAGTAGCAGGCGTTCTAGTGGATGGGAAGGCGGAGTAGTGTTGGCCGCGGCTTTGAAGCGGGCAGGGGTTGTCTTCGGGTCTCCGACAGCCGTAAGGACATTTGTCAGCCTTTTTTTTTTTTTCTTTTCGTGGAGCCCCAGCCTGAGGCTGCAAGTCCGGGAGTCCGGGATAGACTTGGAGACCGTCAGAGACTGAGAACTGTGCGCTTTAAGGCCGGGCGTGCGGTGCGCGCCTTAGTCCGCGTTCACTCGCCGGGCTGTTGCGGTCTTCTTGTCGGCTCTTCTCAGCATGGGCGGCCGGTAGGAGCTGGGGTTCGCCGGTTTTCTTGCTATAGACAAGGCGGCGGCCCATTCGCCAGTAACGGGTATGGCGTTGGAAACGCGTCCGGACCTGGTAGGGAAGCGGTTCCTGTGTGTGGCTGTCGGTGATGAGAAGAGGCCAGAGCGCCGGGCGAGCGAACGCTGCCGGCAGGGTTGGCGAGCGGGGGTCATCCGAGCCGTGTCACATAGGGACAGTCGCAATCGGGACCTGGCGGTAAGACAGCGGGCTCCCCGCTTCTTCCTGCCGGCGTCTGCACACCGGTCTCTGTCATCTGTACCTTGTGGGATTACTTCTGGCACCTTGCTAAGCCCCGCCAATTGACGGTCACGCCCCTCTTCTGAGCCTGCCTCCCCTGCCCTTGTCGCCGCCTCCCAGTGACCGAACGGGCCTCCCGGAGCCCTCGCCCTCGCCCTCGCCCGGCACCCCCTGTCTGTAAAATAAAGAGCTGCTGTTCGGGTAGTGATTGCCCCTGCTGTGCAGATGTCCGTGAGAGGCAGATGTCCGTGAGAGGCGGGGCTGCAAACTGCACTGTGGCCAGGTTTGGGGGTGGGGGGAGGAGGGAAGGGAAGCTAGCCCGGGCGGGCCACTCGTGGAAAGTGGCCAGCTTCACTACCACATCTGTCCTTGCTAAAGTCTTAATAAAGTGCAGGGGTTTGAGAATTAAAACTTATTCGGGATGGTTGCTGAATGGGAGGGAAGAAAGTAAAGAAACAAATTTCCCAGTCAGGCCTGGGATGTAAGTCAATTTGTGTGAGGTAGAGGCTGTGGCAGTGGAGATGCCCTGATTGATCCTCTTTCTACTTAGTAGATGCTTGATTTCTAGCCGGAAACGATGGAAATGAAATTTCTTTGTATGGAGGATAATAGAAGTTAAGCCTTTTCTTTCTTTTTTCTTTCTTGATGTTATAGTGGTGTTTTATTGTTAGAAATGGATAATGAGTGAGAATGAGGTTTTATAGATTTTAAATGAAGCAAGATTATGGATTAGAATGTTAAATGTCCTGCAGAAATTTAAAGAAAATGCCCATTTCTTTGCTTTCTCGTTTTTATTTCTGACCCTGCCAGTATTTTCCTCCAGTAGTTTAGGACAGAGTATAATTTCGAGATGAAATAACTTCTGTTGTGTTTTAGGTACATTGTCATTGAGGGACTGGATGCAGGTAAGGGAGTAGACAAGACATTGACCTGGGTTCCCAAGGTTGACTTATGAGTACATAATCATGAAATTTATTCCTAGTGCCCTGGGACATTTACTTCTTAATGGAAAATTTCAAACTTGACTGTATTATGCAGGTTTACAATCCAAACCCACTTTAATATCTACCTATAAGTGTACACACCTATGTTAATGTTTTGTTAGAGTTTCTGAGTGTGTGTTTGTAAAAACCCTGTTTTTATAGTTATTGCGCTGACTTCATGTATATGTTGACTTGATATTGTAAAATAGGTTTGTTTTGCTAATAGGAATTTGTAATAGGAAGAAAATAAGCAGAATAGAGGAAGTTTTTAAGATTTTTAAAGTTTGATTTTTCTTGTTGAAAAAAAACAAACGAATCTTTCTTAAAAAATGTTTCTGATCTTAATTCTAGAAGTTCTGGCAATTCAATGCAATAAGTAACTTATTTTAGTTTGTGTAAAAGATTTATTTCGCCTTTTATTCTACTATGGAATTGTGGCTTTTATGTGGAAGTTAGTTGAATAATGATTTGGCTTTTTAAAAATTAAAACAAACATGAATTGATATTTTGTGTTTTCCACAGTATTTTGTTTTGATAGATATATGAAAATTAGGAAATACAGCTTTAAATTATGGGTATTATTGGTATAAGTCAAGTTTTCAAGTATAAATATATTGAAGACAATTATATATAGAGAAATTTAAGTGATATAAAAAGGGGAATTCACATGTGATGTTTGTAAAAGGCAAGATATTAAACTAAATATTTAAAAAATAAATGAAAAACAATTATCTGGATAGTGGAGATTGACAGGAAAGAGCAGGAAGGAATTTTCTCAGGTGATGGAGATGTTTTGTAACTTTGTTGTTGATTGCATGGGCTATATATACATTTGTCAAAACTCACTGAATTGTACACTTAATACCTGTGCATTTCACTGTATGCAAATTTTACCTCAGTTTTTAAAAAAATGTGTTTTGAACCATTAGTGAGTGAACATGAATAATTTTCCATTATCTAGCAGTCTTTATTTTAAAACGGAATGGTATTACTTACAGTATAATCTCAGTTTTCTTTAGCATAGAACCTATGATTTAAGTTATAACTAAACTTTCTTAAGTTCACATTTCTTAAATTAAACTTGGAATAATTTAGCATCAATATAACAATCCCCCTTTTATACTTTTCTTACTGCAGAATAAATTTTAAAGAGTTTCCTCAGTTATATGAAAAATGCTGGCACAAAAACTGTTTTTTTTTTAAGTTGCAAATATACATAATCTTTAAATTTTTTAGAATCCATGATTGTTATGTATATGTGGTACATGATTTGGAAGGATAATTATCAAAACTTGAAAGAAACTTAGTTAATATTGTGTATCATGTTAATCAATTGTTATTCTTAAATTTGGGCTTATGTATGAAAAATTGCCATGTATATTAGCTTCCTCTCCCTGTTGTAACTAATTACAGACATGGTGGCTTAAACAATACAAATCCATTATTTTACAGTTCACAAGTCCAACACAGGTCTCACTGGGCTAAAATCAAGGTGGAGGCTCTAAGGAGGAATTTCTTTCCTTTTTTAGCTTTTAGAGGCCACCCACACTCCTTGTCCCCTTTCCTCTTTCTTTATTTTTTTTTAATTTTTTAAATATATTTTTTACTTATTTTTAAAAGATACATAGGTTTCATAAAATGTTACATAAAAAAGTATAAGGAATTCCCATATGCCCCACTCCCCATACCTCCCACTTTTCCTCCCCACATTAACAACAACTTTCATTAGTATGGTACATTCGTTGCAATTGATGAACACATTTTGGAGCATTACCTCTAAGCATGGGTTATAGTTTACATTGTAGTTTACACTCTCTCCTACTCAATTCTGTAGGTTATGGTAAGATACATATTGGCCTGTATCTGTCATTGCAGTGTCACTCAGGTCAATTCCAAGTCCTGAAAATGCCCCCATATTGCACCTCTTTTTCCCTCTCCCTGACCACAGCACCTCCAGTGGCACTGTCTCCATCAGTGATAAGATTTCTTCCATTGCTAGAATCACAATAAGTCTATAGTAGAATACCAGTAAGTCTACTCGAGTCCATATTTTATTCTCCAATCCTGAGGATTCTGGGATAGTGATGCCCACTCTGCCTCTAATTGAGAGGGGACTTCAGTCCCATATGGCTGATGGATGGGACTCTCATGCTTGCAGTTGTAGACTCCCTCAGTTCCTTGGTATGGTGGTTGTCCATCCTCACCTCCTTGTTGGTTGTCCTGGGTGAGTCCAGAAAACTGGAGAGTAGTTATAGCATCTCTGCTGAGGCTCAGGGCCCAGCTGGCAAATGGACAGCCCAGGATTCAGGTCTCTTGGACGTACACCTACCAACCCCAGTACCAACTTAGGTTCAAATAAAAGGAACAGAAGAGGCACGTGTAGAGAAGTCACATCTGAGTCCAACTTTGTCACACTCGGGAGCACTAACTCCAAAATAAGACCCACTGGCAGGGCACCAAACTCTAGAGCTATCTGCCATGACTGTAGGACCTGGGTGTCTCTGGAGCCCTCAGGAGCCCCACTATTTGGGGTAGTAGCCACCATGGCCATCTATGAGATTCTGCTGAGACGTGCATAAACTTTACCTCTCTGATGACCTCCTGACTCACTTTGAAGTCTCTTAGCCATAAATATGCATTTGTCTTTACCTTTCCCCCGTTTTATTCAAGGTCTTTTTCCAGTTGTATCACCAGTAGTAATTTCCAGTAGTAATCACTCGGTGCCAGGAAAGCTCATCCCCAGGAGTCATGTCCCTCACTGGGGGGAAGGTAATGCATTTATATGCTGAGTTTGGCTTAGAGAAGGGCCACATTTGAGCAACAAGGAGGCTCTCAGGAGGTAACTATTAGGCACTCTACAACACTATGCTAAGTTGCAAATTCAAAGAGCAAAAGTCCCAGAAGCATGGTCATCAATATCAAGGGCCCATCAGTTGACCATCTTTCTTCACTAGTCATTGCCCCTGTACTTGGGGGATTGTTGCTGTTCCATTAGAGAATGTGGCAGAGCTCCCCAGGGTGGGAATTCAATAATCTTTCGGTTGTTGTGTGAGTCTCTCCCCACTGTGGCAATGCCCTATGAACATTTGAACTTATTTATATACCTTATATGTATACCCAGGTGAACTCCCTCCCATGTATACCCTGTTACTGACACCCCACCCCATTAATCATCCTCTGCCATAGTTGTAAACCTTCTGTGATCCAAAACTTCTTCAAAAATTGAAGCCAAGAATACTGCCAAATTTGATTAATAAGAAAATGAAATAATAATGATAGGTTTAAACATAAATAAAGTACATAATAATTTAGAGACACTAAAACTAAAATAAAGATTAAAAATTGGGATGTTTAAAAAAAATGAAAAACATTTAAAAAATACAAATTTTTGATGTTTTCCCTTTCATCACTGTAATAACAGTTTTCCTCTATGTACAGTGACATTTTCTTCCATTTCTTCACCAGTGTCTTTTTTTTAATTTTTTTTTTTATTTTAACATTGTCTTCAAAGAAGTTTTAGGTCACAGTAAAGTTTCATACAGAATGTAGGGGACTCCCATATACCCAACATCCTCCCCCTTTACCCTCTTCCCTGTGAATAATTTTTTTACACGTGGATGGTACATTTGTTACAATTGATGTATAAATATTGAAACATATCTACCAACCATGGTCAATGGTTTACATTATGGTTTACATTTTAGGCCATACACTTTTGTGATTTTTTTGATGAAATTTAAGATGGCCTGTATCCATCATTGCAAGATCCTGCAGAACACTTCCATTGCTCCTTAAATATCCCCTCTTCAATCTATTATATTCCTCCCTTCCCCTCCCCTCACGGCCCACAGCAGCCACCATGCTTCACTCCTTGAAAGACAAGATTCATAGATACTTGCAACAATGCTGAGGGTTGGACACATTAGTCTGTTCTCCCATATTAGGAACTGCCCATGCTCTTGAGAAACACCCTCCCTTCTGTTTGAGAACATATTGGGCCTCCCCAGCATGGGAGTCCAACTCCTTCTCACTCATTGTGTGGGTCTCCTCCCACTGATACAATACACTATGACAAAATGATCACTTGCACATTCTTTAGAGGACTGTCCCGGGTGCGCCCTGTCCCAAGTGCCCCCTCATTCAACACCCTAAACCAGTAACCCTTCTTTGTCATATTGCCATAGGAGTTTTCTCAATATTGTAGTTTCACCCATGTACCCACCAGTCCCCATTGTTCACCAGCTCCGTCCCCCAACCCTCGCCCCAGTTCCATGGACCATCCAACCCATCCTCCCCACCTTACCCCCCCCCATCTTTAAAACCAGCAGTGTTTCTTCTCTCTGACCATTCTTGCATAATATCTTTCTCTGACTCTTCTGCCTCCCTCTTCCACCTTTAAGTGACTTTAGGGTTATTGTGGACCCACCCATATAATGCAGGATAATCTCCCTATTTGCTGATTAATCACCTCAATTGCATCTACTACCTTAATTCCCTTTTGCCATGTGTATTAGACAGGGTTCTCTCGGGAAATAGAATCAACAGGAGATATCTGTCAATAATATGAAATTTTAAAAGAGTCTCTCACACGACCGTGGGGATGCACAAGTCCAGGTTTCGCAGGCAGGCTGCAAACCAGTGGCTCTGATGAAAGTCCGATGAGAGGTCGTTGATGAGTTTCTGGGAGAAGTTGCCTGTCCAAGGACGAGCTGGGAAATTCTTTCTGAATGTTGAAATCACTTCCCCTTTTAAGCCATTCAACTGATTGGATAAAAGTGCCACCCATTGATGATGAAATCTCCCTGATTGATGTAGATGTAATCAGCCATCCACGCAGTAAACTCACTGGTGATTGAAGTCCATAAATGCTCTTGTATTACAATTAGCCCAGTGCTTGCTGGGACAAACACCTGGACACAATTACCTGGCCGAGTTGACACATTAGCCTAACCATCACACCATGCAATATATTATATTCACAGCTTCTGGAGATTAGGACATGGACATCTTTGGGGTGGTATTCTGTTTACCATACCATGGTAAGCAATAAGTTGTTTCATAAAATATGAACATACATAATTTGATACAGATAAGACAAATGCATTATTTTCATGCCAGAAATTTTAGTATTACCACATCTGATGTCTTAAGTAAATTATTTTAATTGGTAGAATTTTTTAAAAGTTTATTGTAACACATATACCACAAAATTTGCCATTTTAACCATTTTTTTAGTGTGCAATTGAGTGGTGTTAATTACATTCACAACGCTGTGCTATTAATTGGTGGAGGTTTTATTAAACTGTATTTGGATAATAACTTTTTGGGTTATCTATGTTGGAATTATATTAATCAACAAAAGACTGCATCTGAACCGTTTTTACAAATGAAGACCAATTTGTTGAAGAAGTTGAAATTCATAATTTGTGACCCTCTCTGTGTTTATTTCTTTTTGTTAGCGCTGTTTACTTAGGTCTATTCTTGTTTTGGCAAACATGTTGAATTTTATTATTACTGCCCTCCATTTTCAGGAAGAATGATAGTATGGAAGAAAATCTGGCAGTTGAGAGGTACTGTTCCATAAAATTCATCCTTGAATAAATTGTCATGCTAATTAAAGAGCAAAATTAATTTACTTTCTGCTTCTTGTTTTACTTTTGCCTTATACAACCTATTAGCAACCTAATGATCTGTTTGCCCATCTACCCACCCACCTACCCACCTGGCCCCCCCACCTATCCATCCATCCATCCATCCATCCATCCATCCATCTATCCATCTATCCATCATCCACCTACTTACCTACCCTTCCCACTCAGTCACTCAGCCAGCTACCTTCCCACCCTCCTTTTCTCCATCCCTCCCTTGACTTATAAAGTGTATTTAAGAAAATGCTTTTTTTTTTTCCCCCGTACACAAAAGGAACAAAAAAAGGATACTGTGTTTCAAAGAATACAAACATGCGAGGTTCCTTGTATTTTGGGGGATTTTCTTGTGAAAACTTACAGAGTAGTAGCTAACCTTAGAATTCAGATTTTGGATAGTTCTCAACTGTGTACCTGCAGATAGATGTTATTTTGCAGAACTTGTGTGTCTTACATATAAACAAAATATGAATGTTTAGGAAATTTAAAGTGATTTATGATTGATGTCTGTTGGGAAGCCCTTTTCCATTTTTAGTGATATATACTTCTCCTTAGCTCTTTCCTCTTTTAAGTTTCATATTGAGTTGGTAGCACTTGATTGCCTTCTAATTTTTGTTTGTATAATTCTTTGGTCTGAAATTTATCTCATAGTTTTGCAGTATTAGTAATGCTAATTTCTGGTCTCTTCACAAATTGTTTAATGAATGCATGATTTTTACTTCATTAGTCAGTATGGCCAGTGAAGGGTAACCATAGGGAAAATTGGTTTAGCTGGTAGGTAAAAAGGCTTTTATGTCTTATTTGAATATATAGACTGTTTTTGCCCCCTTTTGAATTTGTTGTTATTATTGGTCCTGAAGACTTAGGTGTGGGAAACTGAGTGTGTAAACTGCAGCTATAGTGGCACCAGTTGTGCAATTGTAACCAAGCTGGTTTCAAAGGAAGTTAATCACATGGTAAATGGTGTAAATTATATGTTTCTGTGTAAAATTGAGTAAGATATTGTCATTTCTTCTGACCCAGCATGCATACATTCTGGTACCTATTGTGGTTCCACTAATTTAAAACGGAGATGTTTTCCATTCATCAGGGTAATTGGTCTAAGAAATTTTTGTAGTGAGAAACCAGGGCTTACCTTCTTCGTATGGAGGGGTCATTGCATTTGAAAGTAAAAATGGCCCCTAGATATTTCAATGTAATTGAAAGCATATTGGCTGTTTTTTTCTGTTTATAGATTTAATATATTAATTTTTCTGTAATTTCAGTTTATGGACAAAAAATGTGATCTCTCCAACTTGTTTATTTTCTTTACTCTTTGCATATTTAATATAGTACCTAGTATATTTTTAGGTGTTAAGTAAATGTTTAGTACACAGTAAATAAATGAAGAATAGATCGTCAGTTACTTAATACTTTAATCCATTCTAACCATCTCAGTTATCTTTTATTTACTCTTAATTTTGAATCTTTTCTTTCGTTTCATCTGTGACGTTATGTACCTTACAGTTTCCTCCCCAGTATCCATTCTATCCTTTATCCATTGTATGGTTTGACTGAAAGGTGGACCATGATTTTCCTAACTCAGTCAGAGAATCAAACTCCACTGGCCATATTCATGGGTGCAGTCCTAAATAGGTCCAATCAGAATGAAGCCAAGAATAGTATCATGTGGATATGGGGTTGCCCACTGGAATCATTTTCCTAAACTTTAAGGTAAATTAGTTTGAGGATAGAGCTGGCATACAGAGGCTAATAGAGCTGAAAGGATAGCAGAAAAATGTGACCAAGTTTTATCCTGAAGCCCACATACTGCCGTTCTGTTTTTCATTTATGGTAATAAATAAATTTATTTTATGTTTAAGACTGGATGGTTTTTCTTTCCATGGGAACCAAAGTTATCCTAACTGACACACATGGTAATATTTCATTCCATGGTTTTAAAAAAACATATAAAGGGGAGTGGATGTAGCTCAGTGGTTGAGTGCCTGCTTCCCTTGTACAAGGTCCTGGGTTCAGTCCCCGGTACCTCCTGAAAAAAATAACAACAAAAAACATATAAAGCAGTGATGTTTTCTTGACAGACTTTGTTACTTGATATTAACAAATAGTTGATTTTTTAAATAACTTCATGGATGACTTTTTAGAGGGGTTACATGTTCTGGTTTATTGTAGCTAGGTGTATCCCAAAGTTTTAAAAAATTAGGTTAAAGTTTATTTTAATATCTATATAAAGTATACATTAAAATAGATTCACTATTCCTTTTCTGCAATTCTGAAATCCATATAGTGGCAGCAACTAAATGTTTTTAAATGATTATTTGGAAGCAAAACCTTACTTACCAATTTCTTAGTAAATCCTAATGGAAATGGAATATTTTCATGGTTTATAAAAGAACTTTAATGTGTTTAATTTTAAAGCACTGCTGTAGACCCTGCAGGGTTCTATATGACATACACTATATTCCCATAATAAACTGGCATATTTAACTTCATAAGATCCAACAAATTTTGAACTCCAAAATATAAATAGTTGCAAGGTTTTTTTAGATGATGGATTACTTAAATACTATACTGATGTTTTTTAATGGTGGAAATTTAGTGGTAAAAAGTATTGCTAATTTTGTTTCAAGATTTTATAGTAGTCAAATTTCTACCTAATGTTGAGATAAAACAGTTTTTTCCAGTGTGGATTTTTGTAATCATGTGTTATTAATATAAAATTCTTTGTAATCTGGCAAAGAAATCTTAAGGATTATATAACATATCCTTTGATTAAGGTTGTTGCTTACTAAATTGTTAATGTTGCAGCGCACTCTGAAATTGTCTAATTGGATTGACTCCATGTGGAAATTACATTTACTGTTCTAACTTTTTAGGAAATTAGTTATTCTAGCAATCTAATTGCTTCTAGAATACAATTAAAGCTGTCTTTTTGGGTTTGTTGGCAATACACTACTTTAGAATTAATAAAATTTTTGAATTACATATCTCTTAATAGTTTGCAACTTTCAGATATATTTTTTTCCTTTATATTAATTCAAATTAATCCAACAAAATATATTTCAGTAGAGATTCTTTTGAGATTAGTTTGAATAAATAGGAATTGTGAATAAAAATATATAAATATAGGTGATAGAGCACTTAAAAGACCTTAGGTGGGGGGCGGATGTGACTCAAATGGTTGGGCATCCGTCTGCCATATGGAGGGACCTGGGTTCAATCCCCGGGACCTCCCGAAGGCGCATGGGCTACCAGGCTCTGTGTGCCGCTTCTGAGCTGTCGGGCCCTGAGAGCCATGCAGCAGGGTGATGACGTAGCAGGAGAGAGACAAGACGAGATGCTCTGAAAGCTCCAGAAGCCAGGAGCTGAGGTGGCGCATGCGGCAGAATACCTCTCTCCTGCATCGGAGGTCTCCAGGATCGAATTCTGGTGAAGACTGGAGGAGGAGGATGAGAAGAGATGGCGGGAAAACAGACACAGAGAATTGCCCAGCGAATGGACACAAAAACAGCAAATGGGGAAGCGGGGGTTTAAAATGGATAAAGTAAATAAATAAATCTTTAAATAAAAAAAAAAAAAAAAAAAAAAGACCTTAGGTTTCACTGAAACTTTTCTCAGAAGTACAATTAATATTTCACTTGATTTTATGGTTTGGGCCTCAGTTTTCTCATTTGAACGTTTAGTGGAGGAATTTGTCTAGATCAGGGGTTCTTAACAAGTGGTCCGTGAGCTTGAATTGAAATTCAAAAAAACATTCTTGTGGGGACATGTTGGTGCGAGTGTGATATATATTTATTAAGTAATACACTGTATAGTGTGGACTTAGTAACGGGTTCGTGGTTTACACCTGACTGGCAAAGAGGTCCATGGAACAAAAAGGTTAGGAACCCCTGGTCTAGATTCAGAGAGTTTTCCTTTTCTGTAATTTTAGAAATGTCTTGTTGATAGTTTTTTACCTGCAATGTCTCGGAAGAATGTGTTTATTAACCAAAATAAATTTTAGAGCCGTCTCAATCGCCTTTTTTTTTTTTTTTTTAAGATTTATTTATTTATTTATTTCTCCCCCTTCCCCCTTATTGTTTTGTGCTCACTGTCTGATCTCTGTGTGTTCTTCTGTGTCTGCTTGTCTTCTCTTTAGAGGACACTGGGAACTGATCCTGGGACCTTCCGTAGTGAGAGAGAGGTGCTCAATCTCTTGCACCACCTCAGCTCCCTGGTCTGCTGTGTCTCTTATTGTCTCTCCTCTGTGTCTCTTTTTGTTGCATCATCTTTCTGTGCCAGTACTCTGCGCAGTTCAGCACTCTGCGTGGGCCAGCTTGCCTTTTACCAGGAGGCCCTGGAAATCGAACCCTGGACCTCCTACACAATATGCAGGAGGCCAGTCCCTTAAGCCACATCTGTTTCCCCCGAATGCTTTTAATTCTGAGTTAACGAAACTTTATGGCATACCTCTTGTGTTATATTTCAAGAACACAATTCTCTTCTCCTTTCTAAATAATGTGAATTTTATGTTATTTGGTGGGGGGGAGTAGATGGTCAGAGTGTGTTTATAGGATTTGGAATTAACTATTTGAGAAATTGTGGTAGAATAAGTAAGTATCCTAAGGCTACAATATTGAGCCTTGATATGATCCGATAAATATTTCTTAATGCACTTGGAAGTTTTGGTCATCTATGTTTTATTTTTTGGGTGAAAATATTCTGTAGTTCTAATGGATTAAGAAGAGTCAAAAGAAATTTACTTGACAGATAATTAGCTGGACAATCATGGTGTTTGGTCTCTTTGATTGATAATCTGAGACTAGGAAAGGAATGCTGTTGCAGTTCTATTTCTAACTGCTGTAGCGGATCGGATATATTGGAGAGAAAAGGAGAAACCAGGAACTGAGGTGGCGCAAGCATCAGGGTACCTCTCCCACATTGGAGGTCCCCAGGATCGAATCCCGGTGAAGCCTAGAGGAGAAAAACGAGAAGAGAAGACAAAAAAAAAAAAAAAAAAAAAAGAAAAGAAAAAGAAAAAAGAAACAGACACAGAAGATCACACAGCGAATGGACACAGACAGTAAACAGCAAGGTGGGGGCTCGGAGTGGGGGAAAAAAAAATCGAGTTCTGAGGATCATCATGAGTTACATATTCAAGGAACTGACAAATAGTAGAGGTTTATTGTAATTCTTCAATTTGTTTCCTCAAATCCTGTGTAAGTGAGGAGGTGTACCTATGTTAATTGATGTATTCATTGTCTTTATGAAGGTACTTTTCTTCAATATATGGAAAATAAGAGAGCCCAAGAGCCTTCTGAAATCACACAGCCACTTAGTGACAGGGCAGGAAACTGAATTCAGTTTTTCTGATTCAAAGGTTAGTGTTTCTTGATAATCTACCAAATTGTTTTTTCAGATGGTTAGTAATTCATAGACTTTGAAAATCATAAATAGCCCCTTCAATTTCTATGACATGTCTTCTTCCTGAACCTTTCATAGTTCAGATCCTCATGGGCCCTTATTTCTCCTTTCTTTACACTTCCTTCATACTCTCAGTTTGATATTAGTGGTTAAGTCTTTTTCCTTTTGATTTTTTTTCCCCTTCAGTCTTTTTCCCTTTGGAGATCTCATTTAATTACTGCGTTTACTTGTGCATTACAAATCTACAACTTAAGCATTGGCTTTTCATCACTTTGTTTGAATCTGCTGTCTGTCTACCTTTTTCCTTTTGGAGCTTTAGATGAATGTCCCATCTTTGGGTCTGAGGTGTCTGAAATGTAATTTATTGTTTTCATGTGAAGTCAACTGCCCTTTTGGGACTCATCCTGGAGCCTCACCTAGGATTAGAAAGAAATTCACGTCATCCTTTACCTTATCCCCACCTTGATTGTAGGTGTTTTTTTGAATTCTGAAAATTTTGTTCTTTTGCCACTTCTTTTTACCACTTCATTGTCCTTAGGTATGTATTAAGTGATCTTTTTGTTTTTATTTTGTATTAAATTTTTTTTTATTGAGAAATTGTAGGTTTATAGAAAGCATTCATAAAATGTTCCCATATACCCGGCCCCATTTTTTAAAAAAATTGTATTGAAGTATATCATTCATACATGAACATACATAAACAATAAGTACATAGTAAAGTTGTGAACTAACAACCCCATACATCAACCTACCACCAACACATTTCATTGTTGTGAGACATTTGTTAGAAATTATGAAAGAATTATCATCAAAATTCTCCTAAGTACAGTCCACATCTTAAATTTAGTGTATTTTTCCCCCAAGCCTTCCTATTATTATTTTCTAAAATATCTTTTTATTACAGAAGTTGTAAACTTAGAAAACAATCATGCACATGTGTCGAAGTCCCATACAACACCCTTATACTGACACGCCCAACCATGGTCCATAGCGTACATTTGGCATACTTTTTCCATACTGCTCCATTATCAACACAGTACATCTTTGGCATAGATGCATGAGTGTTACAGTATTGCTGTTAACCACAGTACATAGGTCATACTAATCATATTTTTCCCATGCTTTTCCATATTCCCACCATCCTGCAATAGTGACATACATCTGCTCTAGCTCACAGAAGGACACTCTTCCACCTGTATCATTAACCACAGTTCTCACCCACCTCCAGGTTCACTGTGTTATTTATTCCCTGGATTATTCTCTTTCTTTCACTTGACATTTACATCCCTAGACTACCCTTTCCAGCCACATCCCCATTCATAAACCAGCTGCTACTCACTATGATGTGTTACCATCAACTCTATACATTTCCACACTTTTACAGTAAAGTTAATTAAAACTTCTACATACATTAAGCATCAGTAGTCTTTCTCAGCCCTCCTCTTGTCTTCTAATAACCAGTACTCCATGTTTTTAACTCCATGTGTTTATTCTTTGTATTTAGTTCATATTAATGAGACCATGCCATATTTGTTCTTTTGTGTCTGGATTACCTCACTTAGCATAATGTCTTCAAGATTCATCCATGTTATCATATGTGTCCCAATCTCATTTCTTCTTACCGCAGCATAGTTTTCCATCGAATATATATGTTGTATTTTGCTTATCCATTCATTGGTTGATGGACACTTGAGTTGTTTCCATCTTTTCGCAGTTGTGAATAATGCTGTATGAACATCAGTGTGCAGATGTCTGTTTGCATCGCTGTTTTCAGTTCTGTATATATTCCTAGTTGAGGAATTGCAGAATCATATGGCCATTCTATATTTAGCTTCCTGAGGAACAGCCAAACTGTCTTCCACAGAGGCTGTACCATTTAACAGTCCCACTAACAGTGCAGGAGTGTTCCTATTTCTCCACATCCTTTTCAGCACTTATTTTCTGTTTCCTGTTTTGTTTTTTTTTAAATGCTAATCTGTGCGGTGTGATCTCATTGTCATTTTGATTTGCATTTCCCTAATAGCTAGTGATATGGAACATTTGTTCATGTGCTTTTTGGCCATTTGTATTTCCTCTTTGGAAAAATGTCTGTTTAAATTTTTTACCTATGTTTTGATTGGATTGCTTGCTCTTTTATTGTTGAGTTGTATGAGCTCTTTATATAGAATGATTATTAAGCCCTTATTAGATATGTGGTTTCCAAATATTTTCTCCCATTGAGTTGGCTGCCTTTTCACCTTCTTGACAAAGTCCTTTGAATCACAAAAGTGTTTAAGTTTAGGGAGGTTCCATTTATCCATGTTTCTTTCATTGCTCATGTTTTTAGTGTAAGGTTAAGAATCCACCACCTACCACCAGGTATTGAAGATGTTTTCACACATTTTCTTCTAGGAACTTTATGGTTCTTGCTTTTATATTTAGATCTTTGGTTCATTTTGAGTTAATTTTTGTATAAGGGGTGAGATAGAGGCCCTCTTTCTTTCTTTTGGCTATGGATATCCAGTTCTCCCAGCACCATTTGTTGAATAGAGTGTTCTGCCTGAGCTGGATGGGTTTGACCGGCTTGTCAGAAATCTCTTGACCATAGATGTGAGTCTGTTTCTGAACCATCAGTTCAGTTCCATTGATCTGTGTGTCTATCTTTATGCCAGTACCATGTTGTTTTTACAGCTGTAGCTAGGGTAATATGTTTTGTCAGTCTAGCTAAGGGTTTGTTGATTTTGTTAATCTTCTTGAAGATATCCTGCTGTTTGGGGATGCAGTATTCTATATATGTCTATTAGGTTTAGCCCATTTTTCATATTATTCAAGCTTTATGTTTCTTTATTTATCCTCTGCCCAGATGTTCTATCCAATGCGGTGTGTATTGAAGTCTCCAACTGTTATTATACAGGCATCGATTTCTTTCTTCAGTTTTGCCCGTGTTTGCCTCGTGTTTCTTGGGGCATCCTGGTTAGGTGCATATACATTTATTATTATTATTTCTTCCTGGTGAATTGCCCCTTTGATTAATATATAATGTCCTTCTTTGTCTCTAACAACAGTTTTGCTTTTAAACTCTATTTCATCTGATACAAGTATAGCTACTCTGGCTTTTTTGTTGTTGTTTTTGCATGTGTGGATTATCTTTTCCCAGCATTTCACTTTCAGTCTGTTGATATCCTTGGGTCTAAGGTGAGTCTCTTGTAGACAGCATATAGATGGTTTATATTTTCTTATCCATTCTGTCAGTCTGTGTGTTTTGATTGGGGAGATTAATCCATTAACATTCAATGTTATTACTGTAAAGGCAGTTTTTATTTCACCCATTTTGACCTTTGGGTTTTATCTGTCATATTTTATTTTCACTGCTCTTGACACTTTTACTTACTTTTACTGATACAGTCTTCATTTCTAGACTCTCTTCCAAGCTTCTGTCTCCAGTCTTTTCTTTTCCAACTATAGCACACCATTTAGTATTTCTGCAAGCTGGTTTCTTTGTTATAAACTCTCTCAGTTGCTGTTTATCTGTGAATATTCTAAACTTGCCCTCATTTTTGAAAGGCAGTCTTGCTGGATCTAAGATACTTGGCTGGCAGTTTTTCTCTTGCAGTATCTTAAATATATCATACCACTGCCTTCTTGTCTCCATGGTTTCTGATGAGATATTAGCACTTAATCTCTTTGGGAATCCCTTATATGTTATGCATTGCTTTTCTCTTGCTGCTCTCTGAATTCTGTCTTCATCTTTGGCATTTGACATTCTGATTCGTATGTCTCCGAGTTGGTCTATTCACATTTATTCAGATGGGAGTACGTTATGCTTCTTGGATACAGATATCTGTGTCCTTCGATAGGGTTGGGAAATTTTCTACCATTATTTCTTCAAATATTCCTTCTTCCCCTTTTCCCTTCTCTTCTCCTTCTGAGACACCCATGATGCATATGTTTGCAGGTCTCTTGCTGTTGTTAAATTCGCTGAGATCTTGTTCAGAATTTTCCATTCTTCATCTGTTGTTTTTTATGTTCCCTTTCGGAGGTCATGTGTTCAAGCTCACTGATCCTTTCTTCTCCTGCCTCAAATCTGCTGTTATATGACTCCAATGTGTTGTAAATTTCATTTATTGCACCTTTCATTCCCATAATTAAGATATGCTATTTTTCTGTGTATACTTTCAAATTCTTTGTGGTCACCCAATGTTGTCTTAATATCCTTGATCTCTTTAGCCATATCATTGAATTTATTAAGGAGATTTGTTTGAACATCTATGATTAGTTGTCTCAACTCCTTTATGTCATCTGGAGGCTTGTCTTGTTCCTTTGACAGGGCCATATCTTCCTGTTTCTTGTTATGGATTGTAAATTTTTTTGGTGTCTTGGCACCTGGCTTACTAGATGTATTTATTCTGGGTGCAGTTTTTCTCTTTAGTTTAGGGCTTTCTTGACCTTTCTCCCTTGGTGGTTGTGTAGTAGGAGCCAAGGATGTAGTTGGTGCCTAAAGCTGTGGAGGCTGAAGCTGCCCGCATTGCCCCAGGGACCAATGAAGCTTCTCCCTTCTTTCTTCTTTGCCAGGGGTAGGGACAGAGCCACAGCCATGTGTAATAATACAACTAATAATCCAAGTCATTCGGGCCAAGACTGTCTGTAGTTGCCCTGAGAGACTGATGAAGCTTCACGCCCCTTCTTCCCTTATCTGGGGTGGGGATGGAGCTGCAGGTGTGGGCAGCAATCCATGATGCGTGGGTCCAAAATGTCTGCATTTTCCCAGGTAGACTGATATAGCACTGGCCCCCACTCCTTGCCAGGGGTGGGGATGGACCCTCTGGACTGCCCAACAATCTTATTTGTGTCAACCAAATGTACCTGCAGTTTCCCTGAGAGTCTGAGGGAGTACTGTCCCTTCTGCCCTTTAGGGGTGGGAATGGAATCACCAACACCCAACAATTCAGTCTGTGTAGGCTGGAAGTGCCTGCTCTTGCCCCAAGAGGCTGAGGAAACACCAGCCTCCTCCTATCCTATTGGGTGGTGGGGATGAAGCCACAGGCACCCAATAGTTCAGTCCCTGTTGGCCAAGTACCTGCTCTTGTCCAGAGAGGCTGAGGATACACCAGCCCCCACCTGTTCTTTTGGGGGGTAGAGGTGGATCCACAGGTACCCACCAGTCCAGGCCATGCAGGCCAAAGGTGCCTGCCTTTGCCCCAGTAGGATGAGGAAACACAGCTCCCCTTCTGCCTTACTTGGGGACAGGGATGGAGTTATAGGTATCCGACTATTCAGTCTGTGTAGGCAGAAAGCACCTGCAGTTACCCAGAGAAGCTGAGGAAGCATAGCTCCCCTCTTATCCTATTTGGAGGTGGAGATGGAGCTACAGGTGCTGGAGTATCCAGTCTGTGTGGGCTGAGAGCACCTGCAGTTTCCCAGGCCGCTCCTATCCTGTGGGTTTGGAGGGGTAGAGATAGAATTAAAGGTGCTCAACACTTCAATTTTGTGTGGGCTGAAAGTGCCTACAGTTGCCCAGAAAGGCTGAGAAAACACAGCTCCTCTCCTGTCTTATTGGGTGCATGGATGGAGCCCAGTTGTCCAACTATTTAGTCTGTGCCAGCTGAATGTACCTACAGTGACCCAGAGAGGCTGGTGCAGGTCCCACCAGCTTCCTCCCTGCCAGAGGTGGGTTAGGGTATAGGCTAGGGCTGCAGTCTGATCTGGGTGGAAAGAAGCTGGTTCCTACCTGCGCTGTGATTTTCAGTCAGCCCCATTCCCCGTCATGCCCGGGGATGGAGTCAAAATGGCGGCTACTGGCCATAGTTTACTTTAGGGTTCACTTTATTGTATGGTCCTATGATGTTTTATTTTTAATTTTTATTCTAGCAACGTATGTACCACCCCAAATTCCCCCCTTTAACCACATACAGATACCTAATTCAATGGTATTAATCATATTCACAATGTTGTGTTACCATCACTACTATACCTTACAAAACTAATTATGTCATCTTTTCACTTTCAAGTTTCTTCTTTTTTCATTCTGTTGCTGTTTTATTCATTACTCATCCTGAATTTTTTTAGCCCAAAAGTTTTTAGTTAGTAGTTTGACCTTTGTTTATTGGATCAAGTCCAAATTCCATTCTCTGGTTTTCAGACCTGCTCAGTCTTTCCCTCAGTGAACTTATGGTTCACCAATCCTCTACGCAGATTGTTGTGGCTGTTAGCAAAAATCTTTTGTTGCTATTTTAAAAATATTATAACCCACTGTTTCTAAATCCATTAAATGTACTTAGTGCTTCTTTACAAATTTTGTTTTCTGATAAAATTTCTCATGTCAAATTGATGTTAGACATAGTCCTTTTTGTTAAAAATGA